>OZ018327.1:23821852-24421852 GCA_963969495.1 Ceratothoa steindachneri | reverse complement strand
TTATGTTGTTTTACATTCTCTTTCGAATGATATAATTGCTAAGGTTCTCCAAAGGTTAGTTCGGGAATTATTTGGCAATAACATCGTAACTATTCAGGCAATTCTAACGAAATTGGAAACCCTTATGTTGTTTTACATTCTCTTTCGAATGATATAATTGCTAAGGTTCTCCAAAGGTTAGTTCGGGAATAATTTGGCAATAACATCGTAACTATTCAAGCAATTGTAACGATTTGGAAACCCTTATGTTGTTTTACATTCTCTTTCGAATGATATAATTGCTAAGGTTCTCCAAAGGTTAGTTCGGGAATTATTTGGCAATAAAATCGTAACTATTCGGCCAATTCTAACGAAATTAGAAACCCTTATGTTGTTTTACATTCTCTTTCGAATGATATAATTGCTAAGGTTCTCCAAAGGTTAGTTCGGGAATTATTTGGCAATAACCGTAACTATTTGGCCAATTCTAACGAAATTAGAAACCCTTATGTTGTTTTACATTCTCTTTCGAATGATATAATTGCTAAGGTTCTCCAAAGGTTAGTCCGGGAATTATTTGGCAATAACTTCGTAACTTTTCGGCCAATTCTAACGAAATTAGAAACCTTATGTTGTTTTACATTCTCTTTCGAATGATATAATTGCTAAGGTTCTCCAAAGGTTAGTCCGGGAATTATTTGGCAATAACATCGTAACTATTCGGCCAATTCTAACGGAATTAGAAACCTTTATGTTGTTTTACATTCTCTTTCGAATGATATAATTGCTAAGGTTCTCCAAAGGTTAGTGCGGGAATAATTTGGCAATAACATCGTAACTATTCGGCCAATTCTAACGAAATTAGAAACGCTTATGTTGTTTTACATTCTCTTTCGAATGATATAATTGCTAAGGTTCTCCAAAGGTTAGTTCGGGAATTATTTGGCAATAGCATCGTAACTATTCGGCCAATTCTAACGAAATTAGAAATCCTTATGTTGTTTTACATTTTCTTTCGAATGATATAATTGCTAAGGTTCTCCAAAGGTTAGTCCAAGAATTATTTGGCAATAACATCGTAACTATTCGGCCAATTCTAACGAAATTAGAAATCCTCATCTTGCTTTACATTCTCTTTCGAATGATATAATTCTCAAGGTTCTCCAAAGGTTAGTCCGGGAATTATTTGGCAATAGCATCGTAACTATTCGGCCAATTCTAACGAAATTAGAAACCCTTATGTTGTTTTACATTTTCTTTCGAAGGATATAATTGCTAAGGTTCTCCAAAGGTTAGTCCGGGAATTATTTGGCAATAACATCGTAACTATTCGGCCAATTCTAACAAAATTAGAAATCCTTATGTTGTTTTACATTTTCTTTCGAATGATATAATTGCTAAGGTTCTCCAAAGGTTAGTCCGGGAATTATTTGGCAATAACATCGTAACTATTCGGCCAATTCTAACGAAATTAGAAATCTTTATGTTGTTTTACATTTTCTTTCGAATGATATAATTGCTAAGGTTCTCCAAAGGTTAGTCCGGGAATTATTTGGCAATAACATCGTAACTATTCGGCCAATTTTAACGAAATTAGAAACTCTTATCTTGCTTTACATTCTCTTTCGAATGATATAATTGCTAAGGTTCTCCAAAGGCTAGTCCGGGAATTATTTGGTAATAGCATCGTAACTATTCGGCCAATTCTAACGAAATTAGAAACCCTTATGTTGTTTTACATTTTCTTTCGAATGATATAATTGCTAAGGTTCTCCAAAGGTTAGTCCGGGAATTATTTGGCAATAACATCGTAACTATTCGGCCAATTCTAACGAAATTAGAACCCCTTATGTTGTTTTACATTCTCTTTCGAATGATATAATTGCTAAGGTTCTCCAAAGGTTAGTTCGGGAATTATTTGGCAATAACATCGTAACTATTCGGCCAATTCTAACGAAATTGGAAACCCTTATGTTGTTTTACATTCTCTTTCGAATGGTATAAATGCTAAGGTTCTCCAAAGGTTAGTTCGGGAATAATTTGGCAATAACATCGTAACTATTCAAGCAATTCTAACGATTTGGAAACCCTTATGTTGTTTTACATTCTCTTTCGAATGAAATAATTGCTAAGGTTCTCCAAAGGTTAGTTCGGGAATTATTTGGCAATAACATCGTAACTATTCGGCCAATTCTAACGAAATTAGAAACCCTTATGTTGTTTTACATTCTCTTTCGAATGATATAATTGCTAAGGTTCTCCAAAGGTTAGTTCGGGAATTATTTGGCAATAACATCGTAACTATTTGGCCAATTCTAACGAAATTAGAAACCCTTATGTTGTTTTACATTCTCTTTCGAATGATATAATTGCTAAGGTTCTCCAAAGGTTAGTCCGGGAATTATTTGGCAATAACTTCGTAATTTTTCAGCCAATTCTAACGAAATTAGAAACCCTCATGTTGTTTTACATTCTCTTTCGAATGATATAATTGCTAAGGTTCTCCAAAGGTTAGTGCGGGAATTATTTGGCAATAACATCGTAACTATTCGGCCAATTCTAACGAAATTAGAAACCCTTATGTTGTTTTACATTCTCTTTCGAATGATATAATTGCTAAGGTTCTCCAAAGGTTAGTTCGGGAATTATTTGGCAATAGCATCGTAACTATTCGGCCAATTCTAACGAAATTAGAAATCCTTATGTTGTTTTACATTTTCTTTCGAATGATATAATTGCTAAGGTTCTCCAAAGGTTAGTCCGGGAATTATTTGGCAATAACATCGTAACTATTCGGCCAATTCTAACGAAATTAGAAATCCTTATCTTGCTTTACATTCTCTTTCGAATGATATAATTCTCAAGGTTCTCCAAAGGTTAGTCCGGGAATTATTTGGCAATAGCATCGTAACTATTCGGCCAATTCTAACGAAATTAGAAACCCTTATGTTGTTTTACATTTTCTTTCGAATGATATAATTGCTAAGGTTCTCCAAAGGTTAGTCCGGGAATTATTTGGCAATAACATCGTAACTATTGGGCCAAATCTAACGAAATTAGAAACCCTTATCTTGCTTTACATTCTCTTTCGAATGATATAATTGCTAAGGTTCTCCAAAGGTTAGTCCGGGAATTATTTAGCAATAGCATCGTAACTTTTCGGCCAATTCTAACGAAATTAGAAACCCTTATGTTGTTTTACATTTTCTTTCGAATGATATAATTGCTAAGGTTCTCCAAAGGTTAGTCCGGGAATTATTTGGCAATAACATCGTAACTATTCGGCCAATTCTAACGAAATTAGAAATCCTTATGTTGTTTTACATTTTCTTTCGAATGATAAAATTGCTAAGGTTCTCCAAAGGTTAGTCCGGGAATTATTTGGCAATAACATCGTAACTATTTGGCCAATTCTAACGAAATTAGAAATCCTTATCTTGCTTTACATTCTCTTTCACATGATATAATTCTCAAGGTTCTCCAAAGGTTAGTCCGGGAATTATTTGGCAATAACATCGTAACTATTCGGCCAATTCTAACAAAATTAGAAATCCTTATGTTGTTTTACATTTTCTTTCGAATGATATAATTGCTAAGGTTCTCCAAAGGTTAGTCCGGGAATTATTTGGCAATAACATCGTAACTATTCGGCCAATTCTAACGAAATTAGAAATCTTTATGTTGTTTTACATTTTCTTTCGAATGATATAATTGCTAAGGTTCTCCAAAGGTTAGTCCGGGAATTATTTGGCAATAACATCGTAACTATTCGGCCAATTCTAACGAAATTAGAAACCCTTATCTTGCTTTACATTCTCTTTCGAATGATATAATTGCTAAGGTTCTCCAAAGGTTAGTCCGGGAATTATTTGGCAATAGTATCGTAACTATTCGGCCAATTCTAACGAAATTAGAAACCCTTATGTTGTTTTACATTTTCTTTCGAATGATATAATTGCTAAGGTTCTCCAAAGGTTAGTCCGGGAATTATTTGGCAATAACATCGTAACTATTCGGCCAATTCTAACGAAATTAGAAACCCTTATCTTGCTTTACATTCTCTTTCGAATGATATAATTGCTAAGGTTCTCCAAAGGTTAGTTCGGGAATTATTTGGCAATAACATCGTAACTATTCGGCCAATTCTAACGAAATTGGAAACCCTTATGTTGTTTTACATTCTCTTTCGAATGGTATAAATGCTAAGGTTCTCCAAAGGTTAGTTCGGGAATAATTTGGCAATAACATCGTAACTATTCAAGCAATTCTAACGATTTGGAAACCCTTATGTTGTTTTACATTCTCTTTCGAATGAAATAATTGCTAAGGTTCTCCAAAGGTTAGTTCGGGAATTATTTGGCAATAACATCGTAACTATTCGGCCAATTCTAACGAAATTAGAAACCCTTATGTTGTTTTACATTCTCTTTCGAATGATATAATTGCTAAGGTTCTCCAAAGGTTAGTTCGGGAATTATTTGGCAATAACATCGTAACTATTTGGCCAATTCTAACGAAATTAGAAACCCTTATGTTGTTTTACATTTTCTTTCGAATGATATAATTGCTAAGGTTCTCCAAAGGTTAGTCCGGGAATTATTTGGCAATAATATCGTAACTATTCGGCCAATTCTAACGAAATTAGAAATCCTTATGTTGTTTTACATTTTCTTTCGAATGATATAATTGCTAAGGTTCTCTAAAGGTTAGTCCGGGAATTATTTGGCAATAACATCGTAACTATTCGGCCAATTCTAACGAAATTAGAATTCCTTATCATGCTTTACATTCTCTTTCGAATGATATAATTCTCAAGGTTCTCCAAAGGTTAGTCCGGGAATTATTTGGCGAAAGCATCGTAACTATTCGGCCAATTCTAACGAAATTAGAAATCCTTATGTTGTTTTACATTTTCTTTCGAATGATATAATTGCTAAGGTTCTCCAAAGGTTAGTCCGGGAATTATTTGGCAATAAGCCGTAACTATTCGACCAATTCTAACGAAATTAGAAACCCTTATGTTGTTTTACATTCTCTTTCGAATGATATAATTGCTAAGGTTCTCCAAAGGTTAGTCCGCGAATTATTTGGCAATAACATCGTAACTATTGGGCCAAATCTAACGAAATTAGAAACCCTTATCTTGCTTTACATTCTCTTTCGAATGATATACTTGCTAAGGTTTTCCAAAGGTTAGTCCGGGAATTATTTAGCAATAGCATCGTAACTTTTCGGCCAATTCTAACGAAATTAGAAACCCTTATGTTGTTTTACATTTTCTTTCGAATGATATAATTGCTAAGGTTCTCCAAAGGTTAGTCCGGGAATTATTTGGCAATAACATCGTAACTATTCGGCCAATTCTAACGAAATTAGAAATCCTTATGTTGTTTTACATTTTCTTTCGAATGATAAAATTGCTAAGGTTCTCCAAAGGTTAGTCCGGGAATTATTTGGCAATAACATCGTAACTATTCGGCCAATTCTAACGAAATTAGAAATCCTTATCTTGCTTTACATTCTCTTTCACATGATATAATTCTCAAGGTTCTCCAAAGGTTAGTCCGGGAATTATTTGGCAATAACATCGTAACTATTCGGCCAATTCTAACAAAATTAGAAATCCTTATGTTGTTTTACATTTTCTTTCGAATGATATAATTGCTAAGGTTCTCTAAAGGTTAGTCCGGGAATTATTTGGCAATAACATCGTAACTATTCGGCCAATTCTAACGAAATTAGAAATCTTTATGTTGTTTTACATTTTCTTTCGAATGATATAATTGCTAAGGTTCTCCAAAGGTTAGTCCGGGAATTATTTGGCAATAACATCGTAACTATTCGGCCAATTCTAACGAAATTAGAAACCCTTATCTTGCTTTACATTCTCTTTCGAATGATATAATTGCTAAGGTTCTCCAAAGGTTAGTCCGGGAATTATTTGGCAATAGCATCGTAACTATTCGGCCAATTCTAACGAAATTAGAAACCCTTATCTTGCTTTACATTCTCTTTCGAATGATATAATTGCTAAGGTTCTCCAAAGGTAAGTCCGGGAATTATTTGGCAATAACATCGTAACTATTCGGCCAATTCTAACGAAATTAGAAACCGTTATCTTGCTTTACATTCTCTTTCGAATGATATAATTGCTAAGGTTCTCCAAAGGTTAGTCCGGGAATTATTTGGCAATAACATCGTAACTATTCGGCCAATTCTAACGAAATTAGAAATCCTTATGTTGTTTTACATTTTCTTTCTAATGATATAATTACTAAGGTTTTCTAAAGGTTAGTCCGGGAATTATTTGGCAATAGCATCGTAACTTTTCGGCTAATTCTAACGAAATTAGAAACCCTTATCTTGCTTTACATTCTCTTTCGAATGATATAATTGCTAAGGTTCTCCAAAGGTTAGTCCGGGAATTATTTGGCAATAACATCGTAACTATTCGGCCAATTCTAACGAAATTAGAAACCCTTATCTTGCTTTACATTCTCTTTCGAATGATATAATTGCTAAGGTTCTCCAAAGGTTAGTCCGGGAATTATTTGGCAATAGCATCGTAACTATTCGGCCAATTCTAACGAAATTAGAAACCCTTATGTTGTTTTACATTTTCTTTCGAATGATATAATTGCTAAGGTTCTCCAAAGGTTAGTCCGGGAATTATTTGGCAATAACATCGTAACTATTCGGCCAATTCTAACGAAATTAGAAACCCTTATCTTGCTTTACATTCTCTTTCGAATGATATAATTGCTAAGGTTCTCCAAAGGTTAGTCCGGGAATTATTTGGCAATAACATCGTAACTATTCGGCCAATTCTAACGAAATTAGAAACCGTTATCTTGCTTTACATTCTCTTTCGAATGATATAATTGCTAAGGTTCTCCAAAGGTTAGTCCGGGAATTATTTGGCAATAACATCGTAACTATTCGGCCAATTCTAACGAAATTAGAAATCCTTATGTTGTTTTACATTTTCTTTCTAATGATATAATTACTAAGGTTTTCTAAAGGTTAGTCCGGGAATTATTTGGCAATAACATCGTAACTTTTCGGCTAATTCTAACGAAATTAGAAACCCTTATGTTGTTTTACATTTTCTTTCGAATGATATAATTGCTAAGGTTCTCCAAAGGTTAGTCCGGGAATTATTTGGCAATAACATCGTAACTATTCGGCCAATTCTTACGAAATTAGAAACCCTTATCTTGCTTTACATTCTCTTTCGAATGATATAATTCTCAAGGTTCTCCAAAGGTTAGTCCGGGAATTATTTGGCAATAGCATCGTAACTATTCGGCCAATTCTGACGAAATTAGAAACCCTTATGTTGTTTTACATTTTCTAACGAATGATATAGTTGCTAAGGTTCTCCAAAGGTTAGTTCGGGAATTATTTGGCAATAACATCGTAACTATTCGGCCAATTCTAACGAAATTAGAAATCCTTATGTTGTTTTACATTTTCTTTCGAATGATATAATTGCTAAAGGTTCTCCAAAGGTTAGTTCGGGAATTATTTGGCAATAACATCGTAACTATTCGCCAATTATAACGAAATTAGAAACCCTTATCTTGCTTTACATTCTCTTTCGAATGATATAATTCTCAAGGTTCTCCAAAGGTTAGTCCGAGGAATTATTTGGCAATAGCATCGTAACTATTCGGCCAATTCTAACGAAATTAGAAACCCTTATGTTGTTTTACATTTTCTTTCGAATGATATAATTGCTAAGGTTCTCCAAAGGTTAGTCCGGGAATTATTTGGCAATAGCATCGTAACTATTCGGCCAATTCGAACGAAATTAGAAATCCTTATCTTGCTTTACATTCTCTTTCGAATGATATAATTGCTAAGGTTCTCCAAAGGTTAGTCCAGGAATTATTTGGCAATAACATCGTAACTATTCGGCCAATTCTAACGAAATTAGAAATCCTTATGTTGTTTTACATTTTCTTTCGAATGATATAATTGCTAAGGTTCTCTAAAGGTTAGTCCGGGAATTATTTGGCAATAACATCGTAACTATTCGGCCAATTCTTACGAAATTAGAAACCCTTATCTTGCTTTACATTCTCTTTCGAATGATATAATTCTCAAGGTTCTCCAAAGGCTAGTCCGGGAATTATTTGACAATAGCATCGTAACTATTCGGCCAATTCTAACGAAATTAGAAACCCTTATGTTGTTTTACATTTTCTTTCGAATGATATAATTGCTAAGGTTCTCCAAAGGTTAGTCCGGGAATTATTTGGCAATAACATCGTAACTATTCGGCCAATTCTAACGAAATTAGAAACCCTTATCTTGCTTTACATTCTCTTTCGAATGATATAATTGCTAAGGTTCTCCAAAGGTTAGTCCGGGAATTATTTGGCAATAACATCGTAACTATTCGGCCAATTCTAACGAAATTAGAAACCCTTATGTTGTTTTACATTCTCTTTCGAATGATATAATTGCTAAGGTTCTCCAAAGGTTAGTCCGGGAATTATCTGGCAATAACATCGTAACTATTCGGCCAATTCTAACGAAATTAGAAACCCTTATGTTGTTCTACATTCTCTTTCGAATGATATAATTGCTAAGGTTCTCCAAAGGTTAGTCCGGGAATTATTTGGCAATAACATCGTAACTATTCGGCCAATTCTAACGAAATTAGAAATCCTTATGTTGTTTTGCATTTTCTTTCGAATGATATAATTGCTAAGGTTCTCCAAAGGTTAGTTCGGGAATTATTTGGCAATAGCATCGTAACTATTCGGCCAATTCTAACTAAATTAAAAACCCTTATGTTGTTTTACATTTTCTTTCGAATGATATAATTGCTAAGGTTCTCCAAAGGTTAGTTCGGGAATTATTTGGCAATAACATCGTAACTATTCGGCCAATTCTAACGAAATTAGAAACCCTCATCTTGCTTTACATTCTCTTTCGAATTACTTAATTTCTAAGGTACTAACAAGGTTTGTCCTGGAATTACTGAAAGTTTTGAAGATCGTAAGGTCATAATCCAGAATAATTGAAAGCACGCGACTTAGGTATGTTGACCTTGTTTTATTTGTATTTATACAATCAGATTTACATTGAAAGAGTTTTTGATAACGACGTACTCTAACAGACTTCTACATTTTTTGCTTCAACACCTGGGGAGTTTTATTCAAGAGGTATTTACTTTTATTTTATTAGGAAAAGATCCCTGAAATCGATTATAACTCTTTTGTAGAATAAATTCTATCGTCGGTCCTCTGTTTTCATTAATCTATGTAGGTTAAGAAAAACTAAATAACATTTTTGAGCACCTGATAAAAAAGAAAACACCAAAGCTTCTGAGACAACTCACTGATAAAAGATTACAACACTGCTTACATCAGTGAAAAGCTAGAATGAAGTGGTGTGTAGGTCGAAACGCCAACTATGTAATGAAAAATGAAATGTAGGATTCCACATTTATAATGACTTGGGTGTTTCATTCACTCATTCTTCAGGGATGTTGGCATAATTCTTGTATCATTAAAGGGTGACAGATTTTTTGAACACTGTTCTTCGTGTTTTTGTAACAATATCATAAAATATTTTATTTTATTGATAGGAAATCATAAGTTGAAGTTAAGTCAATGACTTCTTTATATCTTTTTACCAGGTATTGACGTTTATAATGATGTACCGAACTCACTGTCAACGAGTACTTGATTCAATTACCAGAGCAAGTTTTGAAGAGGTAAGTATTTTCAAACATATTTGTAACATAGATATTTATTAAATTAACAATGGCGATACACTTCACTTAACTTAATTAACTTACTAGAAAAGCAATCGAATAAATATATGACCAGAAAAATGGAAAATAATGGGACCTAGTCTTTGAAACATGTATTGTTTGGACGCCATTTGCTGCCTAGGCATTGGTCACAGATAAATTCACTATCAACCCAATATTTTTACCCCACTTGTTCGCCAACTTCCCAGATCAATTGCATAGCACTAATACTGTCATATTTACTCCCCAGATTCAGAGTTTAATACATCATTTTTGGAGAGAAATCCCGACTCACCTTTCTTCCATTTTAAGTTGTTATTCTCTTGTAAATCTGATTGGATTTTGTGACTCCATTCTGTATCGCACCATATGTAGCGATTTGATGCCTTCCATTTTGCAGGTAAGTGACCGTAAAACGGCCATAAAATATATTCAGGGGGCAAAAGAAATTATAAGATCATAGGAATTCCTATGGCAATTCTTACTACGTGTATTGAAAATCCCCCCCCATCTCCCGCCCCAAAGACGCAGCCAAACAGTTTTAATACCTGCGTCTGTTGCTCTGCACGACGCTGTTTTGGAGCTTGGGTTGCTTGAGCGACAGTGAGTCTCTGACCACTGTGATCCTGGCCAGACTATTATTTCCAGTGCATGCTAACTTTTGGGACAACCTGTATACATCGATCCCAATAGTTGTTTTCCTTGTTTCTTTGAGGTATATATAACCAGTCTTGAAAGGGTTTAAGGCCCTTGTATGTATATTACTAGGGGAAAGTTCTAGAAAATCTTAGAAAGTTGTTGAAAAAAAGGAAAGCTGTGGAAATTTCTCTATCTACTATGCACTGAATATACCTTTAATAGATAAATAAAAAATTCATTCAGGGTACAAAAGCAAAGTTTAAATATAATAATAGCCATTTGCTATACATTTTAGGAATAGGTAATTATAAAATAACACTTTATGCCCAGGAACAAAAAGTTAACATTTTGTTGCATAGTTTAATTTTCCTGGAAATCAAAGTTCTGAACTCCACCGCTGTAGTCAAACACCCTGAGTATCTCTGAATAAAACAGCTGTTTCAGTTTATATCTCGCCAAATTATTAATATTATGTGTCAGAAAGTCTTGACTCGCTTATAGGAAGCGGAAAGAAAACAACAAAATTTTATGGAGCCACGCCAACAATTATTCCTCAATATAAAGTCCATCATTCTCTACGATCTTGTTCCAGCGACCAGCCAGGATCCGAATCTATCCCAGATACCAGGTTAATGGTCGGCCAGAACGTGGTTGATCGGTAAGGGTAAGAGATCCCTGGAGTTGAAACGTATCTCTTACGTCGAGATCTTCGCCTGACTGACTGAAACTTCTCTTTCAGTATCGCAAATTTCCTTCACAGCGACTCTTGTAGAAAGTTTTCGCTTGTAACAGTAGCGAATCAAAGCTCTAATTCCACTTTCTTCCAAACTCATTTCTGTCAATAGAGGCTTATATACTCAAAGAGAAATAAACTGCGCAGGAGCAACAAACAACAACAGCGGACGGAGGCTGGTAGGCGAACGAGTAAGGTTAACCTAACCTAATGTAGTCAAGTGAGTAAGGCTAACCTAACCTAATGTAGTCAAGTGAGTAAGGTTAACTTAACCTAATGTAGTCAAATGAGTAAGGTTAACTTAACCTAAAGTTGGTGTTGCTCTATAAACCTTTGTTGTTTTCTTTCCGCCTCCTAAGTAAGTCAGGACTCTCTGGCCAACCATATATTTGATCGTGTCAATCCACCTTCTGTTTTGGTTGAGTAGACCACAGCAAAAGGAATAGGAACCCGTCACCCTAATAATTTGAACGTTGAATTTTTTAGTGGTTTACCGTAATTTTCAGACAAGTGAAGTTTTCGTATATTTTAAAACATTCATGAAATTTTCCTCTTTAATCATTTTAATGCTTACATTATTTATCAGCTACACAACTGTTCAAAAATTAATACAATCTGGCGAAAATCACCCTCGAAATGGAATATTCTAATTCTGTCCTCTAAAGGAATTTCTTTCTGAGCTTTTCTTTCTTTTTTAGGGAGGAGACACATGACCCAAATCATTGTAGGCGCCTTAAATCCCAAAAAATATGTTTAGGTCACACGCCAGCGTTGAGAAATGCATTTGTTTTCTATTTGGTATTGAATTCAATTTAACATAACTTTAGACGAGTTATTATCTTTAGACGAGTTGTTATTATCTTAATACGAGTCATTATCTTTAGACGAGTTATTATCTTTAGACGAGTCATTATCTCTAGACGAGTCATTAGCTTTAGACTAGTCATTATCTCTAGACGAGTCATTATTTTTAGACGAGTCATTATATTTAGACGAGTCATTATATTTAGACCAGTCATTATCTTTAGACGAGTTATTATCTTTATAAAAATTTAACCATGGCGGCTTTTTTTTAGATTTTAAATTTTAATCTTAGTAGCGAAGCGCAAGCTCCCCCCGGAATGGCGAAGCCATTGCCTGGTATTAATATAAAATATTCATATCATATTTTAATTCAGAAAAAAATCCCTTCAAAATTATATATAATAAAATGCGATGCCAATTGACAATGTGATATTCCATCTTATCCAATCATATGTTAGGTTAGAGGTGTTCTTAAAGTAGTGCCTCAATACCCCCGAGGAGGTATCGAAACCGGTTCTTGGGGGTATCAAAACGGCATCCTGGACCGGGTGCTCCCTAGAATTGAGGCTTTGGTTGCTTCCAGAAAAGAAGAGCACAAGGCCCACGCAGCTCACAGTCGAAAAGAAATCATGCTGAATGAGCACTCACAGTGTTGTGTAATACTAATATACTACGGAAAAATGTAAAATAATGTAATGTGTACTGCTTTATTTATTTACTTATTTACTGAAAATAAAAAAATACATAGAATTGAGCTGTTTGTTCATAGCAATCCTGTTTTTTTTTCTATTTCACAGGAAATTAAAAGTAAAAGGTTGGGAGTAGAAGGCTAATATTGGAGAAGGAGTTTCAGGTTGACTCCGAGATGAACTTTGGGATATTGAGGCTGACAAACTTTAAGAACTACTGTGTTCGCAGATGGATTGAGAGAAATAGGGAAAGTGGGGCTCTGCTATTGCAGCCAAGGTGTAATGGTCGTAGAAAGGCAACTTCAGTTGACAGATGAACGGATTGTGGAACACGGCCACTTGTCAAGAAATAAAACAACACACCTACCACTGTTGACTGTAACACACTGATGCCTGGCCTTAAATTGGCTAGACATAAACTGAACCAGCTGAAAAACTTTAAGAACTACTGTGTTCGAAGATGGATTGAGAGAAATAGGGAAAGTGGGGCTCTGCTATCGCAGTTCAAAGTGTAATGGTCCTAGAAAGGCAACTTCAGTTGACAGATGAACGGATTGTGGAACACGGCCACTTGTCAAGAAATAAAACAACACACCTACCACTGTTGACTGTAACACACTGATGCCTGGCCTAAAATTGACTAGACATAAACTGAACCAGCTGAAAAACTTTAAGAACTACTGTGTTCGAAGATGGATTGAGATAAATAGGGAAAGTGGGGCTCTGCTATCGCAGTTCAAAGTGTAATGGTCCTAGAAAGGCAACGTCAGTTGACAGATGGACGGATTGTGGAACACAGCCACTTGTCAAGAAATAAAACAACACACCTACCACTGTTGACTGTAACACACTGATGCCTGGCCTTAAATTGGCTAGACATAAACTGAACCAGCTAAATAAAACTTTAAGAACTACTGTGTTCGAAGATGGATTGAGAGAAATAGGGAAAGTGGGGCTCTGCTATCGCAGTTCAAAGTGTAATGGTCCTAAAAAGGCAACGTCAGTTGACAGATGGACGGATTGTGGAACACGGCCACTTGTCAAGAAATAAAACAACACTCCTACCACTGTTGACTGTAACACGCTGATGCCTGGCCTTAAATTGGCTAAACATAAACTGAACCAGCTGAAAAACTTTAAGAACTACTGTGTTCGAAGATGGATTGAGAGAAATAGGGAAAGTGGGGCTCTGCTATCGCAGTTCAAAGTGTAATGGTCCTAGAAAGGCAACGTCAGTTGACAGATGGACGGATTGTGGAACACAGCCACTTGTCAAGAAATAAAACAACACACCTACCACTGTTGACTGTAACACACTGATGCCTGGCCTTAAATTGGCTAGACATAAACTGAACCAGCTGAAAAACTTTATGAACGACTGTGTTCGAAGATGGATTGAGAGAAATAGGGAAAGTGGGGCTCTGCTATCGCAGTTCAAAGTGTAATGGTCCTAGAAAGGCTACGTCAGTTGACAGATGGACGGATTGTGGAACACGGCCACTTGTCAAGAAATAAAACAACACACCTACCACTGTTGACTGTAACACACTGATGCCTGGCCTTAAATTGGCTAGACATAAACTGAACCAGCTGAAAAACTTTATGAACGACTGTGTTCGAAGATAGATTGAGAGAAATAGGGAAAGTGGGGCTCTGCTATCGC
Organism: Ceratothoa steindachneri; assembly: GCA_963969495.1. Lineage (NCBI taxonomy): Eukaryota > Metazoa > Arthropoda > Malacostraca > Isopoda > Cymothoidae > Ceratothoa > Ceratothoa steindachneri. The sequence continues at coordinate 24,407,576 of OZ018327.1, read as the reverse complement.
AGCCAAAGTGTAATGGTCCTAGAAAAACAACGTTAGTTGACAGATGAACGGATTGTGGAACACAGCCACTTGTCAAGAAATAAAACAACACACCTACCACTGTTGACTGTAACACACTGATGCCTGGCCTTAAATTGGCTAGACATAAACTGAACCAGCTGAAAAACTTTAAGAACTACTGTGTTCGAAGATGGATTGAGATAAATAGGGAAAGTGGGGCTCTGCTATCGCAGTTCAAAGTGTAATGGTCCTAGAAAGGCAACGTCAGTTGACAGATGAACGGATTGTGGAACACGGCCACTTGTCAAGAAATAAAACAACACTCCTACCACTGTTGACTGTAACACGCTGATGCCTGGCCTTAAATTGGCTAGACATAAACTGAACCAGCTGAAAAACTTTAAGAACTACTGTGTTCGAAGATGGATTGATATAAATAGGGAAGGTGGGGCTCTGCTATCGCAGTTCAAAGTGTAATGGTCCTAGAAAGGCAACGTCAGTTGACAGATGGACGGATTGTGGAACACAGCCACTTGTCAAGAAATAAAACAACACTCCTGCTACTGTTGACTGTAACACGCTGATGCCTGGCCTTAAATTGGCTAGACATAAACTGAACCAGCTGAAAAACTTTAAGAACTACTGTGTTCGAAGATGAATTGAGAGAAATAGGGAAAGTGGGGCTCTGCTATCGCAGTTCAAAGTGTAATGGTCCTAGAAAGGCAACGTCAGTTGACAGATGAACGGATTGTGGAACACGGCCACTTGTCAAGAAATAAAACATCACTTCTACCACTGTTGACTGTAACACGCTGATGCCTGGCCTTAAATTGGCTAGACATAAACTGAACCAGCTGAAAAACTTTAAGAACTACTGTGTTCGAAGATGGATTGATAGAAATAGGGAAAGTGGGGCTCTGCTATCGCAGTTCAAAGTGTAATGGTCCTAGAAAGGCAACGTCAGTTGACAGATGAACGGATTGTGGAACACGGCCACTTGTCAAGAAATAAAACAACACTCCTACCACTGTTGACTGTAACACGCTGATGCCTGGCCTTAAATTGGCTAGACATAAACTGAACCAGCTGAAAAACTTTAAGAACTACTGTGTTCGAAGATGGATTGAGAGAAATAGGGAAAGTGGGGCTCTGCTATCGCAGTTCAAAGTGTAATGGTCCTAGAAAGGCAACGTCAGTTGACAGATGGACGGATTGTGGAACACGGCCACTTGTCAAGAAATAAAACAACACTCCTACCACTGTTGACTGTAACACGCTGATGCCTGGCCTTAAATTGGCTAGACATAAACTGAACCAGCTGAAAAACTTTAAGAACTACTGTGTTCGAAGATGGATTGAGAGAAATAGGGAAAGTGGGGCTCTGCTATCGCAGTTCAAAGTGTAATGGTCCTAGAAAGGCAACGTCAGTTGACAGATGAACGGATTGTGGAACACGGCCACTTGTCAAGAAATAAAACAACACTCCTACCACTGTTGACTGTAACACGCTGATGCCTGGCCTTAAATTGGCTAGACATAAACTGAACCAGCTGAAAAACTTTAAGAACTACTGTGTTCGAAGATGGATTGAGAGAAATAGGGAAAGTGGGGCTCTGCTATCGCAGTTCAAAGTGTAATGGTCTTAGAAAGGCAACGTCAGTTGACAGATGGACGGATTGTGGAACACAGCCACTTGTCAAGAAATAAAACAACACTCCTACTACTGTTGACTGTAACACGCTGATTCCTGGCCTTAAATTGGCTAGACATAAACTGAACCAGCTGAAAAACTTTAAGAACTACTGTGTTCGAAGATGGATTGAGAGAAATAGGGAAAGTGGGGCTCTGCTATCGCAGTTCAAAGTGTAATGGTCCTAGAAAGGCAACGTCAGTTGACAGATGGACGGATTGTGGAACACAGCCACTTGTCAAGAAATAGAACAACACACCTACCACTGTTGAGTGTAGCACACTGATGCCTGGCCTTAAATTGGCTAAACATAAACTGAACCAGCTGAAAAACTTTAAGAACTACTGTGTTCGAAGATGGATTGAGAGAAATAGGGAAAGTGGGGCTCTGCTATCGCAGTTCAAAGTGTAATGGTCCTAGAAAGGCAACGTCAGTTGACAGATGGACGGATTGTGGAACACAGACACTTGTCAAGAAATAAAACAACACTCCTACCACTGTTGACTGTAACACGCTGATGCCTGGCCTTAAATTGGCTAGACATAAACTGAACCAGCTGAAAAACTTTAAGAACTACTGTGTTCGAAGATGGATTGAGAGAAATAGGGAAAGTGGGGCTCTGCTATCGCAGTTCAAAGTGTAATGGTCCTAGAAAGGCAACGTCAGTTGACAGATGGACGGATTGTGGAACACAGCCACTTGTCAAGAAATAAAACAACACACCTACCACTGTTGACTGTAACACACTGATGCCTGGCCTTAAATTGGCTAGACATAAACTGAACCAGCTGAAAAACTTTATGAACGACTGTGTTCGAAGATGGATTGAGATAAATAGGGAAAGTGGGGCTCTGCTATCGCAGTTCAAAGTGTAATGGTCCTAGAAAGGCAACGTCAGTTGACAGATGGACGGATTGTGGAACACGGCCACTTGTCAAGAAATAAAACAACACACCTACCACTGTTGACTGTAACACACTGATGCCTGGCCTTAAATTGGCTAGACATAAACTGAACCAGCTGAAAAACTTTAAGAACTACTGTGTTCGAAGATGGATTGAGATAAATAGGGAAAGTGGGGCTCTGCTATCGCAGTTCAAAGTGTAATGGTCCTAGAAAGGCAACGTCAGTTGACAGATGGACGGATTGTGGAACACAGCCACTTGTCAAGAAATAAAACAACACTCCTACTACTGTTGACTGTAACACGCTGATGCCTGGCCTTAAATTGGCTAGACATAAACTGAACCAGCTGAAAAACTTTAAGAACTACTGTGTTCGAAGATGGATTGAGAGAAATAGGGAAAGTGGGGCTCTGCTATCGCAGTTCAAAGTGTAATGGTCCTAGAAAGGCAACGTCAGTTGACAGATGGACGGATTGTGGAACACAGCCACTTGTCAAGAAATAGAACAACACACCTACCACTGTTGAGTGTAGCACACTGATGCCTGGCCTTAAATTGGCTAGACATAAACTGAACCAGCTGAAAAACTTTAAGAACTACTGTGTTCGAAGATGGATTGAGAGAAATAGGGAAAGTGGGGCTCTGCTATCGCAGTTCAAAGTGTAATGGTCCTAGAAAGGCAACGTCAGTTTACAGATGGACGGATTGTGGAACACAGCCACTTGTCAAGAAATAAAACAACACACCTACCACTGTTGACTGTAACACACTGATGCCTGGCCTTAAATTGGCTAGACATAAACTGAACCAGCTGAAAAACTTTATGAACGACTGTGTTCGAAGATGGATTGAGAGAAATAGGGAAAGTGTGGCTCTGCTATCGCAGTTCAAAGTGTAATGGTCCTAGAAAGGCAACGTCAGTTGACAGATGGACGGATTGTGGAACACGGCCACTTGTCAAGAAATAAAACAACACACCTACCACTGTTGACTGTAACACACTGATGCCTGGCCTTAAATTGGCTAGACATAAACTGAACCAGCTGAAAAACTTTATGAACGACTGTGTTCGAAGATAGATTGAGAGAAATAGGGAAAGTGGGGCTCTGTTATCGCAGCCAAAGTGTAATGGTCCTAGAAAGGCAACTTTACTTGACCGATGAACGGATTGTGGAACACGGCCACTTGTCAAGAAATAAAACAACACACCTATCACTGTTGACTCTAACACACTGACGCCTGGCCTTAAATTGGCTAGACATAAGCTGATCTACACGGAGATATGCAGTGCGTGTTACTGCAGAACTCGGGTGGCACGTTCGATTCCAGGTAAAATTACTTGGAGAGTTTACATGAACCATGTTTTCCGTTTCGCGTCATTTGGTCTTAATTGTTAACAAGTAAAGTACTAGCAACTGGTGATCATATTATCCGCAAAATAAGGAATTGATCGGAGGAGTTTTGACTCGACGGCTTCGGAACATTTCTCGTCTCCACTATTTTGCACGAGTACCCTCAGTGCCATTTTATACTTTATTTTCACTCTCTCTGGAACAAGCGCAAATCAAAGTTTGGTTCTAAAATTTAAGTAGTACCAAAGTATGGTACGAAAAGGGAAATAGGTTTAACGTCAGTTTCTGTGCATTGTGAATATAGAAGAAGACTGCAAGAATCAACGTCTTTTTTTTTACTCTAAAGTTACTATGTCTGTCCTTAGGTCGTCGGTTGGATGGTAACCACTTTTTTAAATGAGTTTTTTTGGCAATAACATCATAACTATTCAGCTGATTCTAACGAAATTTGAAACGCTTATGTTGTTTTACATTCTCTTTCGAGTTATTTAATCGTCAAGGTTATCTAAAAGTTAGTCCAGAAATTATTGAAAGAAAACTAACTATGGTTCAGATTGCCCCACTTGAAGGTTTTGAAGGTCGAAAGGTCATATGGTCATATGGTCAGAAGGTCATATGGTCATAAGGTCATATGTTCATAAGGTCATAAGTCAGCATAATTGAGAGCACGCGAAATAGGTCTGTTGACCTTGTTTGATTGGTTAATAGGATTTTTTTTAAATATTTGAATAATAATTTTATCTTATTTTGGTTATGACTTATGTTTTTTTAGTAAAGTTATTTCTAATAATTCTTTTATTATATCTAAAATTTCTTTTTATATATCTTCTTCTATAACTATATTTTAGCAACGTGATATTTTGAAAGGGGCGAAATTTAGTTTATATTTCCTTTTTAGAATTATTATAATTGGTGAAGTTCAGAAAATTTCTAAAAATTTAACCATGGCTGCTTTTGTTTAGATTTTAGATTTTAATCTTAGTAACGAAGCGCAAGCTCCCCACTACGGGGGAAGGGGGAGTAGCGAAGCCATTGCCTGGTCTTAATATATTTTATTGAAGGCGACTGTGAATTTAGCGTTAATTATTTTCTTTTGGAGTCTCTCGATTTGTCTTCTATTCTGCTTTGGTCCTGAGTTAACCCGTATATAAGTTCGCCAAAATTCATTAGAAAAGTAGTAACAAACGAGGGCAGGAAATTAGTTCACTGAGTAAACCAAAATTTGTATTAACCCGACGCGTTTCTATACATGCATGTATCATTCTCAAAAAACAGAGAGTTGTAACTAAGGAATTCAAGACAGAGCTTTATATATATGATTAGTTAGATGATAACAAATATACGAACATATTTATAGGGGATGGAATTTCTAAAACACATGAAAGTATATTGAAATGAAGGTTGAGACTGTTAAAAATGGTTAATCCATAATAGTCACAGGATTAAGATGGGGCATGGATTATTATTTACGGACGTGAAGAAGACAGAGTGAATTGTATGTTTGTTTGGGTATTTAATTTAAACACAGGACAATTAACACGTCGCGTACAATCCTATACCAGGCTAAGAGCACGACCGTTGTTGGTGTGTGCCAAGATCCTCAGTGATTAGCTGTGGGTTCGAATGTTTACGTCGGTGGGCGATGCAAACAGTAAAGGACGCAATCCTCTGGATGTAGTTTTCTTGGGAGTTTGGGTGCCTTAAAAAAGAGGCCGTTTGACTCGGATGACCTATGATGGGCCCTTGTGGCTTTTTTCATCTGTAATATTATATTGTGGGGGACTTTGATTTTGTCTTCCCCTGGCGATGGTGCTTTTTGTGGGTGGGTTTTGACGGATGCGGATGACCTTTGATAGGCCCTTGAGGCTTTTGTCATCTGTGAAATTATGTTATGTTATGTTTAAGGAAGGTTTATCGTGGCATTCCGGAAGAGCGATTTTGGGAGTGGGGAATAATTATTTATGAGGTGTTTAAAAAAAAATCGAAATCCGAGAACGTGACTAAGAAATTGTGATGTCGGAAAAGCATATAGCCAGAGTAATCCGAAGAGGAGAGAGAGACTACGAGAAGTGTTTTGTTAAGAGGTACGTATGTAAGGGTACGTGCACGCAGCATGAGTTGTAAGCGGGAGTAATTGAATATTTGCGTAATGGAATGTATTGAATGATCGAAAATACCAGAACCAAAGGAACTTGTTGCAAGGAGATAGTAGCGTGTAAACATGATTGGGTGAAGTAGATATGTATTTCGGGTGACTCTTAGGGGGAATGACCCATTGATTTAAGCAGAATGGATTATGAAATAATAAAAATGTTGTGTGATGATCCATTCCGTGATGGCGTCCAAATTATCTGGATTAGAGCAGCAATAAAGTGATTCGATACCACGATTATTCCCACCTTTAAGGCAAATGCCGCGAATACTCAAGGATTAAAGGCAGCAAGCGAGATAGCCTTTCCTGGCGGTAGCTTTTTGCCATGAAGCAGCTCGCACTTGGGCGTCAATTCTATGCCGGGATGTAAAGCAAATATTCGGTCAAATAGTCCTCGTCATTAGTATTATTTACTTAACTCTCAAGAGGGCAAACCAACGATGGCATCTTTTCCATAAAGCTTGTAAGGGAGCTGAAAATGTATGAGAGATTTATATATTTGCAGATCATCCTGTAAGTGTTGGGACCTGGAGGGCACGCAATTATCTAACTGTCAACACTGGCATTGTTGTTCTTATTACACATTAGCCCCCTTTTGGGGACTCGTCCTCAGACCTCGTTAGCAGCCTCGATCCTCGACTCACTGAACCTTATATCTCGTTCGACGACCTTTCCACGCCAAAGTCTCGTCTCGTTAATTTTTTACTGTCCGTTCACTCCCGTGACCAATGCCTCGATGATGCCTCGCCCAATTCCCTGACGATTTTATCACAGCATAACTTCCCTCATTATTCTTAGACCGTCTTCTGTCGTCGGGCTTTCCATTTTTTTCTTGTAGTAACACGAGAAATTAGCACCAACTCCATCGCTATTTACGATAGCTTTCCACTTTCCTTTTAATTCCATTACCATTGTGGGATATTACACGCAATATTTATCCACTGATATCCGTTTTTAGCCATTGCAATCCACTTCTTTTCATTGCATTCGATTTCCTTGTTCCTCGCACCGGGCGAATTTTATTTGCAACAATCCCAAACTTTAGTTTGGGAGGAGATGTCATACAGCAGCTGACATCTGGAGGAGCGCGTATCCTCCCGGTCTTAATGCTCGCACTAGGATCTGCGGCTATCTTCCACACAGTTGTATTTCCTTCTGTATTCACTTCTTTACAGATATCTCATTACAAACTTTCTGCGGGAGATGGCCTCGTTGGTTTGAGCCTTAAAATTATTATTAACAAATAGGAATTGTTTTTATTTAACTACTCTCTTTCCAGTTCACTTTTCGTCTTCATATTTTTAGTCGCGCGCGACTCTATAAGTTTCCTTGTCGGTTCGTAGGTCGGCCGATCGGATGGTAACCATTTTACTTCTCAATGAGTTTTCTTGGCAATAACATCGTAACTATTTGGCCGATTCTAACGGAATTTGAAACCCTAATGTTGTTTTAAATTCTCTTTCGAATGATATAATAGCCAACATCCTTCCAAGGTTAGTCCTGGAATTATTAAAAGAAAACTAACTATGAGTCGGATTGCCCCACCTTGTTGGAAGTTTTGAAGGTCGTAAGGTCATAGGTCAGAATAATTGAGAGCACGCGACTTAGGTCTGTTGACCTTGTTATGACCATGATTAAACCCTGTAAATAATTCAAAATAAACACGCCCCTATCAACATCGTGTGTTGCAATGAATGAGTCGCCGTTCTTTCTCATTTCAGGCCATTCCAGATAGGGTGAGTCAAATGATTCGAAAATTCTCTCATGACTATGACTCGTGGCTACGTCACAGCCTGACTCAACTCCCCGATACCCTCAGGTCTTTGAAACTCGTTCGTAAGTTTGTTTTAGTTGTGTACAATAATTTATTTGTGCGTTTTTTCTTTTTGTATTTGTTGTCAACAAAGATTAATTCGGGTTTGCTTTGTTGTCTACACTCATTTATTTTGTGATTTCTTTCGCATTTGTTGTCTACAATCATTTGTTTGTACTTTGTTTTGTATATGTTGTCTACACTTATTAATTTGTGTTTTCTTTCCTATTTGTTGTATACAATCATATATTCGTGCTTTTTTATTTTTTTTGTATACAATCCTTTATTTGAGTTGGTTTATTTTTGTATTTGTTGTCAGCAATCATTTATTTGGGTTTCTTTGTTACCTACAATCATTTCTTTGTGCTTTCTCTTCTATTTGTTGTCTAAAATTATTTCGTTGTGTTAGGTTTTCTTTTGTATTTGTTGTCTACAATTATTTATTTGTAATTTAATTCGTATTTGTTATCTACAATCCTTTATTTGTTTTCTTTCTTATTTGGTATATACAATAATTTAATTGTCTGAGGTTTTCTTTTGTATTTGTTGTCTACAATCATTTTGTTGTGAGGTTTTCTTTTTTATTTGTTGGCAACTATTATTTTTTTTCTTGTAGTTTTCAAGATCTTTTAATGATCCTCTTGATTTAGCTCGTTACTAATCCTATTTTATGCCAAGACTTTATTACGAGAACGGATTAACTGTTTGATCTTTAGCGTTCAAATAACTTAAAGGAATATATCATAGTTGGCCACAGATTTTCTCGAATGCTGCGTCGGCAGTTGTCTCTGAATCATTTGTGCCAAGCGGCAAGAATGGTTTTCCAATCAACCGAGATCACTCGTCAGATGATCCAAGACTGGCACCACGTAGATCTGGAACCAGTAGCACAGCAAACTCTTTACTCTGCCGATAAACAACTTGGTTCTCTCACCTCACTTCAGCTTATTAGAAGTCGTGAGTATTTAATTATATTTTTATTAAGTTAATCCCCTTTATTTTTTTATCTCTACTTAAATCTTTTTTATTGTTGGGGTTGTTAAGATTCTTGAAGCAGTGAGGTCTGGTTCGCATTGCTGACTCTGACCTAAAAAAAAAAAACGTTTTCTTGAAGAACGGGGATTAAACGGATGTAGAGAACGTGGACATGGGGAGTTTTTCCTCACTGAAGAAATATTTGGGTAGAGTTTTATCGGGGCGCAGTATTGAGTTTTCAAAGGAGAAAGATGCAGTCTTACGTAAGTTTTTTTTTAGAAAAAATATATAATATTTTACTTAAGGTTTGGAAGTGACTGGCTTCCACCATCTTTACAAGTATAATGACAGGAAATTTGATATAAAAATAGGTGAAAATTTATAGTAGAAGACCTATTAGTAAGAGGGTATAGTGGAGAAAAATTTCTGAAAAGATAGAAAAGAGAAGAATTTTAAAACGAGTTGAAATTTGAAATTTGGATCACTGATGAAAGGGTAGTTCTGTCACAAAGAATTATTTGAGATTTGATTTAGATTATATTAACAATAATATTTTGAAAGTTCACTGGCGAAAGGGTAGCTCTGTCATTAAGAATTATCAGAGATTAGATTTACCTTAGCTTTAGAATTAGATTTAGAAAGGTCCCTGGTCAAAGAAAAAGCTAACCTTTGACGGGAAACTAAACTCTCGAGCTTTGCTACCCACTCTATTATCTTAAACCGTCCCATCGACATCTATTAAGCAAAACCTATCTTTAAATGGGATTAAAAAAAAAATTAGTTTAAGTAACATCACTCACCCGACAAATCAATAATTGCAACCATTCCTAAGGAAAGTTCCGCCCTAATCACTTCCTACAAAGTCCCTATACGGCTTTGTGGTTCGGGCAAATAACCACAGAATTAGAATTTCCTGATACAACTGATTCGTATTGCTCATCTCTTCTATTGCTCCTTTGTCAATAACTTTTATTTTTAATCATATTTTGACCTATCAAAACCCTATACCCGATATCTATTCCTCATAAAAAAATACTTGTATATAAATTCAAAACCATTAACCTTTTTGGTCATTATTCCTAGCCAGTCAGTTCCGAAACCTCTCCTAAGTAAAAAATTATATATTTTTATTGAAAAAAAAAATCCGTAAAGCTGCGTCTTTCTTCTCAAAATTGTATAGAAATAGGAAGAACAGAAGTGAATAAGTTAAGGAAAATAAAGACAACCCTAACAAACCTTTCAATTTTAAATAATACTAGGCACTAGGAGGGGGTCTGTTATAATCTACAAAAACAAGTTCATACAGAGACCATCGATACTTAAAAGTATGAAATTCTTAAAACTCGCTTTAAAAACATTGCTCTATCTGATAAAGCTCCTCGTATATCCATCGATTTGGTTTTAAAATAAATAATATTAAAGCCGTTTTATTAGCAACATAAGACCTCATATTCTGGTATCGTTAAAGACCGAGAGCTGAATTTCATCAAATGGTTCACGAATAAACAACAGCTTGACAACAAACCTGAAATCCACTTCATCGCTAAATACGAAACGACATCTTGTGATTAAAGTGAAATTTCTATTTTTCGCCCCGCAGTGTACCAAGAATTTGAAAGACTTTTGGAAGAAGGAGCTCAACTTGAAGCTTATGTTTCGTGGTTGGAGGGCTTGGTAAATCGTTGCGTGACCGGAGCGTCACGGAGGAGCAAGTCACCACTTCACAGAGTAGCTCACTCCTTCCTGGCCACTTGGACATCATTTGGCACGCACCTTATCAGGGACATGAGCGTTAGATCGTTGCCAAGTTTTGGTAAGTCGCGTTGGGGTGTTTCATAGGCAGGGGTGGGGGTGGGGGGGACTTGAGACGTCGCACGGTACTAAGTGGTGGGGTACGTTGTATCTCAAGATTTATTTAGACGTCGCCCGCTACATGCGCCTCTCTAGTCCCTGTTTGAAGCAAGGGTCACTCAGTTCTCAGGACCAGAATTCAATTCCTCTCTCTATTCTTTACTAGTACGGTCTTCTATTATTATTTCTGCCTATTTGTACCAGTATTCAATTTCTTTCTCTATTCTTTACTTGTGCGGATTCTATTATTATTTCTGCCTATTTGTACCAGTATTCAATTTCTTTCTCTATTCTTTACTTGTACGATCTTCTATTATTATTTCTGCCTATTTGTACCAGTATTCAATTTCTTTCTCTATTCTTTACTTGTACGGTCTTCTATTATTATTTCTGCCTATTTGTACCAGTATTCAATTTCTTTCTCTATTCTTTACTTGTGCGGATTCTATTATTATTTCTGCCTATTTGTACCAGTATTCAATTTCTTTCTCTATTCTTTACTTGTACGGTCTTCTATTATTATTTCTGCCTATTTGTACCAGTATTCAATTTCTTTCTCTATTCTTTACTTGTACGGTCTTCTATTATTATTTCTGCCTATTTGTACCAGTATTCGATTTCTTTCTCTATTCTTTACTTGTGCGGATTCTATTATTATTTCTGCCTATTTGTACCAGTATTCAATTTCTTTCTCTATTCTTTACTTGTGCGGATTCTATTATTATTTCTGCCTATTTGTACCAGTATTCAATTTCTTTCTCTATTCTTTACTTGTGCGGATTCTATTATTATTTCTGCCTATTTGTACCAGTATTCAATTTCTTTCTCTATTCTTTACTAGTACGGTCTTCTATTATTATTTCTGCCTATTTGTACCAGTATTCAATTTCTTTCTCTATTCTTTACTAGTACGGTCTTCTATTATTATTTCTGCCTATTTGTACCAGTATTCAATTTCTTTCTCTATTCTTTACTTGTACGGTCTTCTATTATTATTTCTGCCTATTTGTACCAGTATTCAATTTCTTTCTCTATTCTTTACTTGTACGGTCTTCTATTATTATTTCTGCCTATTTGTACCAGTATTCAATTTATTTCTCTATTCTTTACTTGTACGGTCTTCTATTATTATTTCTGCCTATTTGTACCAGTATTCAATTTCTTTCTCTATTCTTTACTTGTACGGTCTTCTATTATTATTTCTGCCTATTTGTACCAGTATTCAATTTCTTTCTCTATTCTTTACTTGTACGGTCTTCTATTATTATTTCTGCCTATTTGTACCAGTATTCAATTTCTTTCTCTATTCTTTACTTGTACGGTCTTCTATTATTATTTCTGCCTATTTGTACCAGTATTCAATTTCTTTCTCTATTCTTTACTTGTACGGTCTTCTATTATTATTTCTGCCTATTTGTACCAGTATTCAATTTCTTTCTCTATTCTTTACTTGTACGGTCTTCTATTATTATTTCTGCCTATTTGTACCAGTATTCAATTTCTTTCTCTATTCTTTACTTGTGTGGATTCTATTATTATTTCTGCCTATTTGTACCAGTATTCAATTTCTTTCTCTATTCTTTACTTGTACGGTCTTCTATTATTATTTCTGCCTATTTGTACCAGTATTCAATTTCTTTCTCTATTCTTTACTTGTGCGGATTCTATTATTATTTCTGCCTATTTGTACCAGTATTCAATTTCTTTCTCTATTCTTTACTTGTACGGTCTTCTATTATTATTTCTGCCTATTTGTACCAGTATTCGATTTCTTTCTCTATTCTTTACTTGTACGGTCTTCTATTATTATTTCTGCCTATTTGTACCAGTATTCAATTTCTTTCTCTATTCTTTACTTGTACGGTCTTCTATTATTATTTCTGCCTATTTGTACCAGTATTCAATTTCTTTCTCTATTCTTTACTTGTACGGTCTTCTATTATTATTTCTGCCTATTTGTACCAGTATTCAATTTCTTTCTCTATTCTTTACTTGTACGGTCTTCTATTATTATTTCTGCCTATTTGTACCAGTATTCAATTTCTTTCTCTATTCTTTACTTGTACGGTCTTCTATTATTATTTCTGCCTATTTGTACCAGTATTCAATTTCTTTCTCTATTCTTTACTTGTACGTTCTTCTATTATTATTTCTGCCTATTTGTACCAGTATTCAATTTCTTTCTCTATTCTTTACTTGTACGGTCTTCTATTATTATTTCTGCCTATTTGTACCAGCATTCAATTTCTTTCTCTATTCTTTACTTGTACGGTCTTCTATTATTATTTCTGCCTATTTGTACCAGTATTCAATTTCTTTCTCTATTCTTTACTTGTACGGTCTTCTATTATTATTTCTGCCTATTTGTACCAGTATTCAATTTCTTTCTCTATTCTTTACTTGTACGGTCTTCTATTATTATTTCTGCCTATTTGTACCAGTATTCAATTTCTTTCTCTATTCTTTACTTGTGCGGTCTTCTATTATTATTTCTGCCTATTTGTACCAGTATTCAATTTCTTTCTCTATTCTTTACTTGTACGTTCTTCTATTATTATTTCTGCCTATTTGTACCAGTATTCAATTTCTTTCTCTATTCTTTACTTGTACGGTCTTCTATTATTATTTCTGCCTATTTGTACCAGTATTCAATTTCTTTCTCTATTCTTTACTTGTACGGTCTTCTATTATTATTTCTGCCTATTTGTACCAGTATTCAATTTCTTTCTCTATTCTTTACTTGTACGGTCTTCTATTATTATTTCTGCCTATTTGTACCAGTATTCAATTTCTTTCTCTATTCTTTACTTGTGCGGTCTTCTATTATTATTTCTGCCTATTTGTACCAGTATTCAATTTCTTTCTCTATTCTTTACTTGTACGGTCTTCTATTATTATTTCTGCCTATTTGTACCAGTATTCAATTTCTTTCTCTATTCTTTACTTGTACGGTCTTCTATTATTATTTCTGCCTATTTGTACCAGTATTCAATTTCTTTCTCTATTCTTTACTTGTGTGGATTCTATTATTATTTCTGCCTATTTGTACCAGTATCCAATTTCTTTCTCTATTCTTTACTTGTACGGTCTTCTATTATTATTTCTGCCTATTTGTACCAGTATTCAATTTCTTTCTCTATTCTTTACTTGTGCGGATTCTATTATTATTTCTGCCTATTTGTACCAGTATTCAATTTCTTTCTCTATTCTTTACTTGTGCGGTCTTCTATTATTATTTCTGCCTATTTGTACCAGTATTCAATTTCTTTCTCTATTCTTTACTTGTACGGTCTTCTATTATTATTTCTGCCTATTTTTACCAGTATTCAATTTCTTTCTCTATTCTTTACTTGTACGGTCTTCTATTATTATTTCTGCCTATTTGTACCAGTATTCAATTTCTTTCTCTATTCTTTACTTGTGCGGTCTTCTATTATTATTTCTGCCTATTTGTACCAGTATTCAATTTCTTTCTCTATTCTTTACTTGTACGGTCTTCTATTATTATTTCTGCCTATTTGTACCAGTATTCAATTTCTTTCTCTATTCTTTACTTGTACGGTCTTCTATTATTATTTCTGCCTATTTGTACCAGTATTCGATTTCTTTCTCTATTCTTTACTTGTGCGGATTCTATTATTATTTCTGCCTATTTGTACCAGTATTCAATTTCTTTCTCTATTCTTTACTTGTGCGGATTCTATTATTATTTCTGCCTATTTGTACCAGTATTCAATTTCTTTCTCTATTCTTTACTTGTGCGGATTCTATTATTATTTCTGCCTATTTGTACCAGTATTCAATTTCTTTCTCTATTCTTTACTAGTACGGTCTTCTATTATTATTTCTGCCTATTTGTACCAGTATTCCATTTCTTTCTCTATTCTTTACTAGTACGGTCTTCTATTATTATTTCTGCCTATTTGTACCAGTATTCAATTTCTTTCTCTATTCTTTACTTGTACGGTCTTCTATTATTATTTCTGCCTATTTGTACCAGTATTCAATTTCTTTCTCTATTCTTTACTTGTACGGTCTTCTATTATTATTTCTGCCTATTTGTACCAGTATTCAATTTCTTTCTCTATTCTTTACTTGTACGGTCTTCTATTATTATTTCTGCCTATTTGTACCAGTATTCAATTTCTTTCTCTATTCTTTACTTGTACGGTCTTCTATTATTATTTCTGCCTATTTGTACCAGTATTCAATTTCTTTCTCTATTCTTTACTTGTACGGTCTTCTATTATTATTTCTGCCTATTTGTACCAGTATTCAATTTCTTTCTCTATTCTTTACTTGTACGGTCTTCTATTATTATTTCTGCCTATTTGTACCAGTATTCAATTTCTTTCTCTATTCTTTACTTGTACGGTCTTCTATTATTATTTCTGCCTATTTGTACCAGTATTCAATTTCTTTCTCTATTCTTTACTTGTACGGTCTTCTATTAT
Organism: Ceratothoa steindachneri; assembly: GCA_963969495.1. Classification (NCBI taxonomy): domain Eukaryota; kingdom Metazoa; phylum Arthropoda; class Malacostraca; order Isopoda; family Cymothoidae; genus Ceratothoa; species Ceratothoa steindachneri. The sequence continues at coordinate 24,392,384 of OZ018327.1, read as the reverse complement.
TATTTCTGCCTATTTGTACCAGTATTCAATTTCTTTCTCTATTCTTTACTTGTGTGGATTCTATTATTATTTCTGCCTATTTGTACCAGTATTCAATTTCTTTCTCTATTCTTTACTTGTACGGTCTTCTATTATTATTTCTGCCTATTTGTACCAGTATTCAATTTCTTTCTCTATTCTTTACTTGTGCGGATTCTATTATTATTTCTGCCTATTTGTACCAGTATTCAATTTCTTTCTCTATTCTTTACTTGTACGGTCTTCTATTATTATTTCTGCCTATTTGTACCAGTATTCGATTTCTTTCTCTATTCTTTACTTGTACGGTCTTCTATTATTATTTCTGCCTATTTGTACCAGTATTCAATTTCTTTCTCTATTCTTTACTTGTACGGTCTTCTATTATTATTTCTGCCTATTTGTACCAGTATTCAATTTCTTTCTTTATTCTTTACTTGTACGGTCTTCTATTATTATTTCTGCCTATTTGTACCAGTATTCAATTTCTTTCTCTATTCTTTACTTGTACGGTCTTCTATTATTATTTCTGCCTATTTGTACCAGTATTCAATTTCTTTCTCTATTCTTTACTTGTACGGTCTTCTATTATTATTTCTGCCTATTTGTACCAGTATTCAATTTCTTTCTCTATTCTTTACTTGTACGTTCTTCTATTATTATTTCTGCCTATTTGTACCAGTATTCAATTTCTTTCTCTATTCTTTACTTGTACGGTCTTCTATTATTATTTCTGCCTATTTGTACCAGTATTCAATTTCTTTCTCTATTCTTTACTTGTACGGTCTTCTATTATTATTTCTGCCTATTTGTACCAGTATTCAATTTCTTTCTCTATTCTTTACTTGTACGGTCTTCTATTATTATTTCTGCCTATTTGTACCAGTATTCAATTTCTTTCTCTATTCTTTACTTGTGCGGTCTTCTATTATTATTTCTGCCTATTTGTACCAGTATTCAATTTCTTTCTCTATTCTTTACTTGTACGGTCTTCTATTATTATTTCTGCCTATTTGTACCAGTATTCAATTTCTTTCTCTATTCTTTACTTGTACGGTCTTCTATTATTATTTCTGCCTATTTGTACCAGTATTCAATTTCTTTCTCTATTCTTTACTTGTGTGGATTCTATTATTATTTCTGCCTATTTGTACCAGTATTCAATTTCTTTCTCTATTCTTTACTTGTACGGTCTTCTATTATTATTTCTGCCTATTTGTACCAGTATTCAATTTCTTTCTCTATTCTTTACTTGTGCGGATTCTATTATTATTTCTGCCTATTTGTACCAGTATTCAATTTCTTTCTCTATTCTTTACTTGTGCGGTCTTCTATTATTATTTCTGCCTATTTGTACCAGTATTCAATTTCTTTCTCTATTCTTTACTTGTACGGTCTTCTATTATTATTTCTGCCTATTTGTACCAGTATTCAATTTCTTTCTCTATTCTTTACTTGTACGGTCTTCTATTATTATTTCTGCCTATTTGTACCAGTATTCAATTTCTTTCTCTATTCTTTACTTGTGCGGTCTTCTATTATTATTTCTGCCTATTTGTACCAGTATTCAATTTCTTTCTCTATTCTTTACTTGTACGGTCTTCTATTATTATTTCTGCCTATTTGTACCAGTATTCAATTTCTTTCTCTATTCTTTACTTGTACGGTCTTCTATTATTATTTCTGCCTATTTGTACCAGTATTCAATTTCTTTCTCTATTCTTTACTTGTACGGTCTTCTATTATTATTTCTGCCTATTTGTACCAGTATTCAATTTCTTTCTCTATTCTTTACTTGTACGGTCTTCTATTATTATTTCTGCCTATTTGTACCAGTATTCAATTTCTTTCTCTATTCTTTTCTTGTGCGGATTCTATTATTATTTCTGCCTATATGTACCAGTATTCAATTTCTTTCTCTATTCTTTACTTGTACGGTCTTCTATTATTATTTCTGCCTATTTGTACCAGTATTCAATTTCTTTCTCTATTCTTTACTTGTACGGTCTTCTATTATTATTTCTGCCTATTTGTACCAGTATTCAATTTCTTTCTCTATTCTTTACTTGTACGGTCTTCTATTATTATTTCTGCCTATTTGTACCAGTATTCAATTTCTTTCTCTATTCTTTACTTGTACGGTCTTCTATTATTATTTCTGCCTATTTGTACCAGTATTCAATTTCTTTCTCTATTCTTTACTTGTACGGCCTTCTATTATTATTTCTGCCTATTTGTACCAGTATTCAATTTCTTTCTCTATTCTTTACTTGTGCGGATTCTATTATTATTTCTGCCTATATGTACCAGTATTCAATTTCTTTCTCTATTCTTTACTTGTACGGTCTTCTATTATTATTTCTGCCTATTTGTACCAGTATTCAATTTCTTTCTCTATTCTTTACTTGTACGGTCTTCTATTATTATTTCTGCCTATTTGTACCAGTATTCAATTTCTTTCTCTATTCTTTACTTGTGCGGTCTTCTATTATTATTTCTGCCTATTTGTACGAGGCGAAGCGTCCATGAATTTCAGCGATCCAGAATCGCTGCCTCGAATCTTGTCACCCTTTTTCTTTCCCCTCCTGTTTCATGGTCCTTGCCCCAACAAGTGGTTGTCTTGTATTGGAGAACCATGCTGCTTCTGAGATCTGGAAGATCGCTTGCTATCCAGACTCAACTCCTGCAACCCCTACTGCCTTTTAGAGGATCTGAGGATATAGGGGGCGTCCAAAACTAGAGAACAAAATATCAAAATCTACATTTTCTTCAAAATAGTCGTTTCATTTATACAAAAATTCCTTAGAATTTTGAAATTTGAAACAGAAGCCAAGTTTTATTACAAAGCATAACATATAAAATAAATAAATCTGAATTAATGTGTATTTCAAAAATGACGCGTCCAAAACTAGAGAACAATAAGTATAAATAAAGTCATGACCCGAAAATAGCATAATGATTATATCATAGACAATAATACAAATCAATAAGATTAATCAGGCCCTTGTTTTGAAGAACTTGAGCTCATCATCGGGCCCGGGACTTCACCAATTTGGCGCATTGTCGGGGTCTGATTTTATCTCATTCTTCTTTAAATCTTTACGAGAGATCTTGTATATATATTCGTCGGTTTCCAAGCCATAGTCCTTATTCTTCCTTATTATTCCTATATTTGCCAGATATCTTCAATATTCATCGGTTTCCGATCCATAAATTTTATTCCTCCCATATTTGCCAGAGATCATCAATATTCGACGGTTTTTGACCCATAATCTTTATTCCTTCCATCTTTAAAAGAGATCTTCAATATTCATCGGTTTCCGATCGATAAATTTTATTCCTCCCTTTTTTGTCAGAGATACTCAATATTCGTCAGTTTCCGACCTATAACCTAGATTATTTTTTCCCATCTTTAAAAGAGATCTTCAATATTCGTCGGTTTTCGTTCCATAAATATTATTCCTTTCATATTTGCCAAAGATCATCAATATTCGACGTTTCCGTCGCAAAACCTTTATTCTTTTCATCTCTAAAGAGATCTTCAATATTCGTCGGTTTCTGATCCATAAATTTTATTCCAACCATATTTTCCAAAGATCATCAATATTCGTCGGTTTCCGACCCATGACCTATATTTTTCCAATCTTTAAAAGCGATCTTCAATATTCATCGGTTTCTGATCCATAAATTTTATTCTTCCTATATTTGCCAAAGATCATCACTATGAGGCGGTTTCCGACCCATAACCTTCATTCTTCCCATCCTAAAAAGAGATCTTGAATATTCATCGGTTTCCGATCAATAAATTTTATTCCTCTCATATTTGTCAAAGATCATTAATATTCGTTGGTTTCAGACTCATATCCTTTATTCTTCCCATCTACCCAGAGATCATCCATATTCATCAGTTTCCGACCCATAACCTTTATTCTTCCAATCTTTCCAGGAGATCTTTAATATTCGTCTATTTCTGACTCATAACCTTTATTTTTCCCATTTTTACCAGATATCTCTAATATTCGTCGGTTTCCGACCCATAACCTTTATTCTTCCCATCTTTAAAAGGGATCTTCAATATTCGTCGGTTTCCGACCCATAAATTTTGTTCTTCCCATATTTGCTAAAGACCATCACTATTCTTCCAATCTTTACAATAGATCTTCAATATTCATCGGTTTCCAATCCATAAATTTTATTCCTCCCATATTTGCTAGAGATTATCACTATTCGTCGGTTTCCGACCGATAACCTCCATTCTTCCAATCTTTCCCAGAGATCTTTAATATTCGTCTATTTCTGACTCATAACCTTTATTCTTCCCAATTTTGCAAGAGATCTCTAATATTCGTCGGTTTCCAAACCATAACTATTATTTTCCCATCTATAAAATAGATCTTCAATATTCGTCGGTTTCCGAACTATAAATTTTGTTTTTCCCATATTTGCTAAAGACCATCACTATTCTTCCAATCTTTAAAAGAGATCTTTAATATTCATCGGTTTCCGATTCATAAATTTTATTCCTCCCATATTTGCTAGAGATCATCACTATTCGTCGGTTTCTGACCAATAACCTTTATTCTTCCAATCTTTCACAGAGATCTTTAATATTCGTCTATTTCTGACTCATAACCTTTATTCTTCCCAATTTTGACAGAGATCTCTAATATTCGTCGGTTTCCAAACTATAACAATTATTTTCTTATCTATAAAATAGATCTTCAATATTCATCGGTTTCCGATCCATAAATTTTATTCCTCCCATATTTGCTAAAGATCATCACTATTCGTCGGTTTCTGACCTATAATCTTTATTCTTCCTATCTTTAAAAGAGCTCTTCAGTATTCATCGTTTTCCGATCCATGAATTTTATTCCTCCCATATTGGCCAAAGATCATCAATATTTGTCGGTGTCCGACCCATAACCTTTATTCTTCCCATCTTTCCAAGAGATCTTTAAAATTCGTCGGTTTCCGTACCAATAAATTTTATTTCTCCATATTACCCAAAGATCATCAATATTCGTCGTTTTCCGACCCATAACCTTTATTATTCCTATCTTTAAAAGAGATCTTCAATATTGATCGGTTTCCGATCCATAAATTTTATTCTTCAGATATTTGCCAAAGATCATTAATATTCGGCGGTTTCCGACCCATAACCTTTATTCTTCCCATCTTCCCAGAGATCATCCATATTCGTCGTTTTCCGACCCATAACCTTTATTCTTCCAATCTTTCCCAGAGATCTTTAATATTCGTCTATTTCTGACTCATAACCTATATTCTTCCCATTTTTGCCAGAGATCTCTACTATTCGTCGGTTCCTGAACCATAACCATTATTTTTCCCATCTTTAAAAGAGATCTTCAATATTCGTCGGTTTCCGACCCATAACTTTTATTCTTTCCTTTTTTAATAGAGATTTTCAATATTCATCGGTTTCCGTTCCATAAATTTTTCTCCTTCCATATTTGCCAGAGATCATCAATATTCGTCCCTTTCCGACTTATAACCTTTATTCTTCCCATCTTTAAAAAAGATCCTCAATATTCGTCGGTTTCCGATCCAAATAATGGAGGAAAAAATCCTTCATTATTTGTCAGAGATCATTAATATTCGTCGGTTTCCGACCCTTGACATATATTCTTTCCATCTTTCAAAATTCTTCAGTATTCGTCGGTTTCCAAGCCATAAACTTTATTCCTTTCATCTTTCTCAGAGATTTCAATATTCGTAGGTTTCCGAGCCATACATAACCTTTATTCCTTTCATATTTCTTAGAGATCTTCAATATTCGTCAGTTCCTTATTCAGTGGTTTTTACTTGGTTCTTAGTCAATCGGTTCTTTGTCACTTTGCTAATTGTCACTTGTTTCTTTTACACATGATTATTAGTAACTTGGTTCTATGTTATTTGTTTCTTTGTACTTGGTTCTTTGTCACTTGGTTATTAGTAACTTGGTTCTATGTTATTTGTTTCTTTGTACTTGGTTCTTTGTCACTTGGTTATTAGTAACTTGGTTCTATGTTAGTTGTTTCTTTGTACTTGGTTCTTTGTCACTTGGTTATTAGTAACTTGGTTCTATGTTATTTGTTTCTTTGTACTTGGTTCTTTGTCACTTGGTTATTAGTAACTTGGTTCTATGTTAGTTGTTTCTTTGTACTTGGTTCTTTGTCACTTGGTCATTTTCCATTTTTCTTTGTCACTCTCCAAATAATCTCCTTTAGATATCATAAATAATCATTCAATCACTAAGTATTCTTTTTTCTTGATTGAATTTTGTTACTTTCGTCTTTATTGAGCTTAACCAGAAGACAGGTTCCCCCCCCACAGTTATTGAGCCCGAACAGTTAGGTACTCCTCATAAATCCTTAAAATATTTTATGGTTCATTAATTTTATGCACTAAAATAACACCGCCAAAATTAATGGAACCAATACACAAGACTTAACTCTTTTGACCCCATCCAAAGACTGAATTAGTTAATAGCGATCAAAATTCCTTAGTCGACAAATGAGCCAACCCTCAAACTAACTTTGTGCATTGCATTATTTAAATATGTTGTGATTGTATCGATTCATTTTCGCAATGTTCTGTCTTCCAGGCTCTTTTCACCTTCTACATTTGACCTTCGATGATTTTGTAATGTGTTTGGTAGAAAATCTTTGCTGCAATGACAGGGCTAAAGAGCTCTTAGCTGGGATTTCACTGGATATTCTACCTGATATCTCAGACCCTTGTCTTGAAAGTAAGTTGTAAACGATTATAATGTGTTTCTTACCTTTTCCTAATTACATTTTTAACAAATTCAAGGAAGTTTCTTTAAAATGCTACATTAATTTTAGATCCTTCGATAGCAAAATGCGACTAGCGATATCTGGCATTTTAGAGAAAAGCTCCAAATGGCATATGAATATAAGAAGCTTGGGAATAAATTTCAGGACAAAATTCCTCGGTCGAGTGGACTTGTGATATTTATTTCATCGCAAATTATTATGTTAAGAGACCTGCATTCTAGGTTATTGATATATTTACATTATTCTCATTTATATACCTAATGATCTGGGATTTTTTTTTTTAGGAGACTATCTGGCGACTGCTACTTGGGCATAAGTCGCCGCAATCACAACAGCCTAGCACTAGGCTACTTTAAAAAAGGAATATGAAAACAAAACAAGGATAAAAAGGGAAGATGGCAACAATCAGGAAGCAAGCTCCGGCGTCGCGGGGAGGTCCCCCTCCCCCCAGCGCAGGAGCGTGCAACCTACAGAGAAAACAACAATAAAAAAAGAAGCTAGTTAAATAAAAGGGAAAAGGCCGGGCTCTCCCCAAAAGTCTATAAGTCCACCAGTCAATGTGCACGAACTCGTCCCGAGTACAAGGGACAGCGGTAGCGACCCCGCCCATCCCGGTACCTGGACAGGTAACGTGCGCGGAGATCGCCCAGGCTGGGACATTCAACAAGAATGTGCCGAACAGTCTGGGGGATAACGCAGTCATTACAATATGGTGCAGGCGAGCGCTCCATCAAATGGCGGTGCGTCCCGCGAGTGTGTCCAATTCGGAGACGACAGAAAGAAACCTGAAGCCGTCGCGGCATTAGGGGGTAAGTCCATGGGAACAGTCGCGGCGCAATAGCACGCAACTTTCAGTTTCCTTCGACCGTTTGCCATCCTATTTTCTAAGCAGCCCGAAGAGCTGCCCGTATTCCTGCCATGTAGTCGGTGTGAGGAAGAGCGAAACGCTGGTCGGGTCGCAGAGTCCTCGCGGACTCTTTGGCGCCCTCATCGGCGCGCTCATTACCCGCAATTCCTACATGTCCAGGAAGCCAGCAGAAGATAATCTCGACATCTGCCCGGCTCACCATAACCGTGGCGTCACGGATATCGCGAACCAGGGGATGCGGAGATTCCAATGCTCCGAGAGCACTCAGGGCGCTTTGTGAGTCGCTATAGATCACAATCCGGTCTCCGAACCGGGCACGTCGCATAATCTTCCGTACAGAGTGGTGTATTGCCACCAGCTCGGCGGGGAAAACAGACGCAGCGCCTGGCAGAGCCCCACTGACTTCAAACAGAGGGGATACGGCGGGAAAACCGACCCCCTCTTGGAACTTGGAGCCATCCGTATACACTGGTACGGTTCCAGCGTGACACGAGGTGTGCCCCAAAAAGGTCGAACGCAATATTCCTGGCGCTGTACAAGCTTTGGGAGCAGAGGCATGGTGACAAATAGCCAAATGTGGTACCGTCAAGGGTGGCGTCTTGGGGCAGAATCAAGGGCGCCACCGGCCCGAGAGCTTGTCACAGTCGAACGTGACGAAGAGTGTAAAGGTGGGTCTCGAGGCCCCTCCCTGTTTTCTCATCACACGTTCGACCTTGACCGCCCCATGGTCGGCAAGCTCTAGGGTGATGTCCTCTATGGAGTAGTCAACGAGTTACCTCGCATAAACTACTCCTTTCACAAAGTTCATGGGGAAGTGCGGCATCACAATCACAGGCGTGCCATCAAGTGTCCGTAGGACACTAATCATGCCTATCTCGGAGGGATTCGACGCATTCGCCAAAAGGCTCCCGTCCGAGAAACGGGTCACCTTTGGCTCTCTACCAATCACACTAGCTAAGGCTCTCCTCTGATGGATCATGTTGCCCTCAGCCAACATGGTGCCATCAGTGGAGCGAATAACGAGGAAGCGTTTGAAGCCAGCAGGCTCGGAAACGCTGGGTAATCTCTGAATTAGAGGCCCCGATGTTATAGAGGCACCGCCCTGCGTACTTTTGGTTATTGTCAAAGGCTCTGCACCCGGGAGGGGGGGGGAGCAAAAGGGGTCAGATGTGCCGATCTTGGCTTGGCCGCTTACCGAAATGGTAGCAGACCCATCCGTCCCCGCAGCCTCCGCGGATGGAGAGGAGCCCCGAGTCTTTCTAGTCTTTTATTGTTGTTTTTTTTTTCTTTTTAAGAGAGGATGGCGGGGAATGAACCCTCTTCTCCCCTCCGCCGGCAGGAGCCCCCATGCCAGATGCACCGGCCTCAGCAAGGTCATTCTCCGAGATGGAGAAGGTCCTGGCAGTCGTAGGGGCACCGATCGGAGGAGGAGATCCCTCCCCTCCTTGTACTGCCTTGGAAACCCTAGCCGTTTGAGGAGGACCTTGCATAAGAGCGGACTCGAGTTAGGTGCTTGGCGCCGAGCCCGGATTCGCTGCCATGGAAGGCCCTACTGTCTGAGGCTGGGTTGCCTCAAGAACCATGTCTATCTCCGGTGGGGCGTTCATTTGGCCATCCCCCTCCCCCGTGACATCACAATTACTATTGGCAGAAGTGTCTGTAGTCTCGTCTTGGTAGGCACATTTCTTGACCCCCGCTAGGTTTAGTATTCTAGCCAGCAGGTCTTTTAAGGGGGTTTGCCCTACCGAGCCGCTTCAATGGGGAGCGGTCAGCTATGGGCTGCCTTCTTGCTTTCTCGGCAGTCCCCTTGGAAAATAAAGGGGGGACTGCCGCTGGAAAGAGGAAGGTGCCCGAAAGCACCTCTAGACAAGGGTGGTGAGGGAGAGTCCCCTACACCCGTAGGCCAAGGAGAGGAGTAAGCCTCCTTTCCAGTTAAAGAAATTTGGAGGGTTTCCTGCGCAAGCGCAAGGGGGGGGGGAGAATCTCCATTTTTGTCTGTGGAGCTGCCAGAAGGCGGCTCCATTGATTGTGAGGGGGAAAGGGGAAGGGTTTTTTTTTCAATTTCCATCAATGGGCATGGGGACCCTAATTTTCTCTCGGGATGCACACGCTCATCACCCCTCGAAGTATCCCGTCCTGCAAGGGATGCGTACAGCCCTGGCAGAGCCAGGTACCGCCATTTCAGACCACCCCTCCTGCCTGGTGGCCTGGCAGTCCCTCAGCATGGCGGCCTTACCTTGGAAACGACGTAAAATTGACAGAGTGTGAAGAGAGAAGGAAAAGGGATGTGCGGAAGGTGTGGGTGGGGATGAAGCAGGTTGTTAAAAAGCCACCATCTTAAACCGGAGCTCAGGGGTTAGGCAACGTTGCCCCCCCCCCCTCCAGCCCCGATCCGGGATAGTTGGCTGTAAAGACGGTCGGCATCTACCCTGTGAAAATACAGGCCGACCAGAGAAAGTTGTGGGAGAGGTTGTAGGGGAAGTGAGGAAGTAGGGGAGAAATACAGACTGTCTGAAAGAAGGGGAAAAGGCTAAGCTAGGGCCGGACGGGGTGCTGAGTCCCGTCAGCACGGCGGCCAGGATGGCAAATCGCCGCGCCCCTTACGGGGTAATGATCTGAGAGTAGAACCCCCATCCAACCTTCAGGCTGCCAGTTCTTAAACGTTTTTTGCAATTATTATTAAAGAAAGAAAGGAAACAGTGAAAATTAAAGATTGCTAAGAAAATAAAAATACATTTATTGACAAAGAATCAATCCAGAACTCCTTGAATGTAAATTGAGAAGACATTGAATTGAATTTAATTTTAATTAATGGGGAAAACTAACTTGGGTAATTACTCGATGTTTAAAAATGAGGGAGAAAAGAAAATAAACGATATGAGCACGAAATGTCGCAGCGGCAAAGCTTCATTCAAAGGTTTACAATTTTGAACTTTATCAATCTGGTCGGGTCAATAAATCCAATATACGTCATTTTATTTAATTACAAAAGCTAGATATATAACTATTAAATCATCTAATTTATTTTATTCTTTTCTTCTTCTGCAGCAGAATTTGAGGGCGAAGAAAATCTACCTGGCCTCTCCTTCTTCTTCGGAAATAGTTCTTTTGGATCATCATATATTTCTTCATCTCCCCCAACATCCATTTTTTCTTCAAGTTCATCATTCAACCCATCATCGTCATCATCAGTTTCAGCTTCTTCCTCATCTTCTTTGGGGGACCCCACGCCGACAACGGTTCAACAAGTACCACTAGTGACCTCTTCGACTACACCTGGTGTCTCTCCTAATACATCTCTAAATGTGGCTCCTCCTGCTTTAGGTAGTGTTTGATATTATGGTTAGGTCTGTGTGGTTCCTTCAGGTTTGTTATGTCCTGGGATGACAAAGTCTTTGTAAACTTCTTGGGAAATATAAGTATCGAATGAGTCTATTCAAACCTCATTTGGTGATCATGAAAAAAATTTCATACTGGTACTGAAATGACACTTCTAGTAAAGGAAAATAGGTGCTATTTATTTTTAAACCCTCGTAAATTTTATGTCTTCCCAACACTTATTTTTTATGCGAGAGGAGGAGGAGGATTTCCGTTTGATGCAAGTCCGTCCCACTAACCGAAGCTAAGCATTACAAAGAGGTAGACAAAGGAAATAAGGGCGAGGAACTAGGAGGAAAACACAAGTGCAACTGCATTAGAAAGAGAAGACGAGTGGCAGAGGGAAAGGAGAAAAGATTACGGAAAGTCAGAGCCTTTGGCCAGGATTAGAGGGAACTTATTCGTGTTATGGTTGGAAGACAGAAAAGGAAAGAAGCGGTGACGGTGGATGGAATCCAAGGAGCACTCAGCGATCATGTGAGGCAGGCATGGCGAGTCTGGTACGTCAGGGATTATAGGTGGGGAGAGATCGCTGGACATAAAGTGTGTGTGGATTAGCTTGGTGCGACACAGGCGGAAGCGGGCCGTCATACCATTTTGGTAGGCGCGGTGGAAAGATGAGGCACAGTAGCCGAGGCGGAGTTTGTGGCGATTGAATTTAGTCAGGTACCAAGTTTGCCAGGTGGTAAGCCATTCTGTATTCACGTGTGGAAAGATATTAGTGGATGTGAGGGGGATTGGGCGTTTTTGGACGAGGCTGACCGAGTAGCTTCGTTGCTAGGCACCAGTTAGAAGGTAACAAGCTTATTAGAGAAGATAGATTATCATGCAGGAGCAGTCATGTCTAGCAAATCAAATCAGGTGCAGGTAATGGGACAGTACATAACTCGCTCTTCGGAAAGCCGTGAACTGCACGAATTGAGAGAAAGTAAGTAGTCAACCAGTAGGGAGAACCTCTTGGATCGCGTACACCTGACAGAAGGCAAAAAGAAGACAAGGGCCGAAGCACCGTCTCTACTATCACGTCAGCAGATGAGCTGTGTGTGGAAGGGAACGGGAGTCGTCGGTGAAGATGACCGTGCCTTCAGAGTGAGCGGACGTACGGCTAAGGAATCTGACATGAAAACAGTAGGAGGCTTAAAGGAATTGTAGGTTTTACGGGGGTCATCTAATAGACAGGGGACAACAGGAATGACAGGGCTGAGAAGAGCGGTGCCGCTGTCTTTGAATGGTGTCAACGGCCTTAAAAATGGGCCAATGGCAAAGCATCTTTGATTTTAGTTAACGTAAGCAGAAGTAATTAATTGTAGACTGCTAAAATCTAGTTAGACCGCATACTTAATCAGTACCAATCTTTAGATTACTGGTTTTAAAAATTGAAAGGTCATTTTCGAAGATATTTTTGTTTATAAATGTTCTGCTATCTCAACAATCTTCCATTTTCCCGGGTTGTCTTGCAGTGGCCCTTGCATTGTCATGCTGGAGAACAACACCGTTTGTGTTTAACAAAGTTGACCACTCGATGAGATGTTTCAATTATAAGATTAAGTTACTGGCATTAAACGCGTGAATGTCCGTGGACTGTTGACCAGGACACCTTCAGTGTTCGTGCCAAATATCTAGCGCTTTGACGAGGACCTGAATCTACGGTTTCTTTCTAAAGATCATCCACTATGGTTTGTCCTCCAATAGGAGGTCTTATTGGAGACCTGATTCATTTCAGAGTTTACTCTTTGTTGTTGTTTCTTTCTTAAAAGCAGGCATCTACTCTGTCTCCTCTTCCACTTCACAGGGATAATTCACTCTATGTGAAGGCTTGTAACATCAGCAGGATGATTACTTAGCCCAAAATTACCATATTTTTTTTAGTCATAGAGGGAATTAATATTAAATGGTACTAAACAATAAACAGATGAGATAAAAAAGGCTGTGGTCCGCATTTTAACTCGTTATCTCCTACGTAGAATGGCCGTTTGAAGAAATGCCTTGTGTTCTTCAGGATTTGCACTGGTTCCCTCAGTGTTCTCTTTTAGAAGCTTTTATTTTAAAGCAAGTGTCTCCAACCCGCAGAGTACCGCGGGCCACATCGACAAGTCCGAGAAGGCACGAGGGCCAGACCAATAAAAAATTGTGACATCCCATATTATACAAAACATTTATTAATAAGATTCCTGGTGACATTTCTCAACACAAAGCTTATCAAAATCAGGGGTAATCGAAGACTAAACTCGTATAAAAACATACTTAACCTAACCTCCTAACCAGAACTAACCTAACCATAACTCAACCTATCCTAAAACAGGTTCTTGAGAAAAAAAGATCTTTCAACGCACGTTGGAATTATGGTGGGCCGCACTGATTACCCAGGAAATGATCTTGCGGGCCGCACGCAATGTTAATTTTGATGAGTGGCCGCGGGCCGCATGGAATGTCTTGGGGGTGCGCATGCAGTCCGCAGGCCGTGAGTTGGGGAGCCCCTTTTAAGGATTTTTTTTGTTGGTTGTTTTAAATATTCTTCTGACTTTAAGTTTCTTCAGGATTTAAAACTAAAATATTCTTAGTTTCGTAAGAATATTGGATGCTACTATTAAAAGAAATAGTATAAGTAATACTAAAGAAAAATGATTTTGCATTCAATACAGATATATGCGAAGCAAGTCCGATTTGGCTCCGGGAAATTCACTAATTCGATTATGCCTATATTCGATACGTTATGTTAATCCAGTTAACATAACATTGTTTATTGAATTTTTACCACTCTTTTATAGTTAAAAAACAAATATTTTAGTTACTGAAAATACTTTTAGATTATATAAATGACTGAATCCATCACTTTTATTATAATTGTGTAAAAAGGAAGTTTGGACGGAGACGATCTTTTTAACTCGCATACCCGCGAGTCTATAGGTTACTATGTCGGTTCGTAGGTCAGACGGTTGGATGGTAACCAATTTTTACGTTTGAATTGTTTTTTTGTTAATAAGATCGTAACTGTTCGGCCGATTCTAACGAAATTTGAAACTCTTATGTTGTTTTACATTCTCTTTCGAATGATATAATTACCAAGAACCTTCAAAGATTATTCCTGGAATTATTGAAAGTTTTAAAGGTGGTAAGGTCATAAGTCAGAATAATTGAGAGCACGCGACTTAGGTCTGTTGACCTTGTTTGAACCCCAGTGAACTTTTCTGATTTTTATTTCCTTTTCACTTACACTACACCATTCGAGATTACATTAGCTGATATCTTCTCAACAAAGGGTCCCTTGTTCCTAATAAAGAAACCCCACTAAGAGGTGTCAGGTATAACATGAACTGCCATAACCCAGCTGGTATCTGCCGTAACTGTGGATGTTGGTCATGTTGTGAAGAAGTTGTGTTACCCTACATGTTAGTAACTCTCAAACTAGTCTCCCGTAAAGGCTAATCTGGCTGTTTTCTTTCACACATTTTTGCTACACTTTCTGGCGTTGGTTTTCGCATAAGAAAATCTTTACAATACGTTAACTGATGTCTGCCACACGATTAAAGTGGATTTATGGCGAGTGAAATAAGGAAACAAAAAGAAATTAGTGATCAAAAGAGTGTATCAAGTAGAATTAATAAAGCCTTCAACCTATATTAAACACAAAAGAAACCATGAGAACTACATAGTCAGTACAAACACACCAAACAGTTAAAACATACACAACATTATAGAGCGAGGCAGTAGCTCAACACAGAAATTCACGCAACGGCATGAATGCTGGAGTACAGATGGTTGAAAGGAAGACTAAATGATGGCCGAGATTAATCAGCTCTCCCGACAACTATACGGAAATTGCGATTAGAATTGGAATAGAATGAAAAAGGATAAGAATATATCGTGGTTCGGATTCCACGTTTATCAGTAAGTCCAAAATCAATAAAATTATTCCATTTATCCTTCTATTTCTCGCTAAAAGAAGAACTGAGATCAACTTCTCTCTCACTATACTTTCCTTTTCATCCATCTTTCATCTCTTCCTCTTCCTCCTTCTCCTCCTCCTCGGCCCCCGCCGTTCCTTCTCCCTTTCCATAAACATGGTGGGACTTTGTAGAGAAGGGCAGCGGGGAACCGGGATCTTTTCCTATCCTGCTTTACCAGGGGCGAGAGGGAGAGGACCTGCGGCCAATTCATTTATATCTTCCACACATAAATGTCCAATAAAACCGTTTTTTTTATAGTTGTATCAAGACTTTAAACATAATGGATCAGTGAAAGTGATTCTTTCTTTTCTCTATCAAACCTTTTTTTTCATCCATTTTTTATCTTAAAGATATTGACAAAAATATTAGTGAAGTGTAGCTACTTGCTTTCGCTTATCCAGTTTCTTCAATTTTGCCCTACATAAATACAGTGTGCACCAAAATTTTAAGCAGTTTTGACCGATATACTATGTAAATGCTTTCAATTTTTATTGCTTTTAAACAGATCTAATGCAATCTTCACAATTTAGTTATGTCAAGATTTACCATGAATTTCGTTTCTGAGAGTGACAATCAAATATATAATTATTTGATAAGAGTTGGATTGTTTGCGGTATATTGTAAATATGCTAGAAAAGACATTTTAATAATAATACATATGAAATTTAGTGGAATATTTTATGATATTGCGGTAATGGAAGCCTTACTGTCGAATAATTTTGGCACAGTTTTTTTTTAAAGCTCTTCAAAACAGCGGTGCCAAATTGCCCAAATGTGTCCTTTTCCCAGCTTAGTTAGTTTCATCTATTTAATTAATTTTAAATCATGGATATCACAAAAATATTCGCATTAACAATTGTCTATTTTTGATCGGTATAATCAATTTTCTGACCTAACATGAGAGGAATACGTTATTAGTTGGCAACAGAGTACAGCCAAACCTAGCGGCAGTCAGAGAAAACTGTCCGAAGATATACAAAGTATATATAAATAATTATTATATCGCAGTGAAATATTTTACTGAAATATTATTTATCTACTGGGGACAACAATCAATGACCTCTAGATCGCTTGCTTTGTCCGAAACATTTTTTAATAAATGTGACATGACTAACTGTAGCATATTTAGAGTACATTTCAAATAATATCTAGAAAAATATTTTAGGACCATTCTTCTGTACTGTGTTTTGAAGAAAATTATGAATAGTGTCGTTATTTTTGGTGATTTGGGTGTACTAGTAATAATAATTTAAGAGGAATATCTACAATTTAAAAGAACCATCTCAGTCATAAAAAGTTGCTAATGAATTGGAATTTCTTTTATGTGAAAAAAGAATTTTTGCTATTAAAAAGTGTAAGAAATTTTCTTTCACTTCGCTATTTAAAGCATTCTTACTTTATTTTTACTAGCATATTCATCTAAACTAAACTAGTCTCTCTAAAAATAAAATGTGTTTATGTTTCAGATGGAGTAGAGCTGTCTGCGACGTCCGAAGACTCTTCTTCCATGACTTACTTCTCAACCTCGGCATCTCCAAGCTCTCTGTTATCTTCTTCAACAGTCATTACCTCCGCTACACCTTCGGGAGTCATTGGTATTATGGGATCGAGCATTACCGAAGGTTATGTGGCTGCAGAAGGCAATAACTACTATTGCTATGAATATGACCACCGAGGATACAAGATGTCGACGGTGGTTGGGCGCAACTATTTGTATTCCACTCCACCATCGTTTAATCAGGTATAGATGAAGCCGGAACAACTATTTTTGTACTCTGCTTTGAACGATATGTTTATAAGTAAAAAAGAACTGAAATCAGATAAAAAGATCAAAATTACCAAGAATAAATAGACGACATTCTCAATGTTTCGAGCATTATTTGATGCATCATGATAAATGAACGACATGTTCATTCTTTCGAGGATTATTTCATGTCCCCATGATCAATACATATACAACATATTCATTGCCTAGAGTATTATTTGATGTCACCATAATAAATGATCGAAATGTTCAATGTTTCGAGCACTATCGCATATTACCATATGTGGACGACATGTTGATTCTTTCGAGGATTATGTTAGGTCGCTATGATAAATGGACGATATGGTCTTTTTTTAAAGCATTATTCGATGTCGCAATGATAAATGGACATATTAATTATTTCGAACATTATTTGGTATTGCAATGAAAAATGGATGACATATTCATTATTTCGAGCATTATTGGATGTTGCCATGATAGATGGATGACATGTTCTTTGTTTTGAGTATTATTTGACAAATATCTCTCAAGGACCGTTAAGACGAATGCCACCTTCCTGTAGTCAAATTCATATTATTATCATTTCCTTCCATTATTCAGCTACCTTTCCTGTCTTCTATCAAGCATTCACTTACTTCAAAAAGGTAAAATTGTTTATTTTTCAGGGCTACACCGGCGGTGGAATAGCTTCTAATAATTTGTGTGGGGGAAGCCCTGGTATTACTTCTCGGGAGGAGAGAGTGGAAAACGGAGCTTTTCCCGAGACAACCTTGCATTATGGCCCTTCAAGGCCCGTCGAGACGCCCTACCTAGATGGTTCGGGCTTAGGTTACTCGGATCAGCCAGTACTATATACCTCTAACTACCACGGCCATCAACCTTACGAAAACAGCCAGAGCTACATCCAAAAGTAAGAAAAAAAATATCTGAGGTTATTTAGTTTCTTTGAGGACTATAATATCAGTTCGTACCTCTGGATTATATGCTCATATTTCAAAAATGTAATCCAAAAATCACTTAAAAGGTTTTTTTTCCAATTTCTAGTAAATTACGCTTTCAATGCCACATTCAACATTGACAATTTTTTTTATAGCTTTTCCCAATTTTGTTCTGAAATGATATTTTCGTTGGTATTTTTCTAGTAACGTCTAGAGTGTATTAAATATCATTTTGTTTGAATCTGTATACAAATCGTGTTGAATTTTTCTATCCAATTCCAAATTTATGATAGTTTCTACTCAAAATTCATAGTGAAAAATTACTCGAGATAAATTCCATTTTGCAAATGCGTATTTGACGTTGAAATATTTTATTCAACAATTTTCGAGTGAGCTATATCCTTTGTTTCACTAACTCTATAATTTAAGAATTGGATTTTTTGAGTAGTTGAATAATAATTTCATCTTAGTTTGGTTATGACTTATGTTTTTTATCAAATTTATTTCTAATAATTCTTTTATAATATCAAAAAACAAAATGGTGAAGTTCAGAAATAAATATAAGTATTGAAATTCTGTGGATTTTTTAAAACCCAAAGAATTACAAATGGTGAAGTTCAGAAAATTTATTTTTATATATCTTTTTCTATAACTATATTTTAGCAACGTGATTTTTTAAAAGGGGGGAAATTTAGTTTCGAGTTCCTTTTTAAAATTATTATAATTGGCGAAGTTCAGAAAATTTATAAAAATTTAACCATGGCTGTTTTGTTTTTTTAGATTTTAAATTTTAATCTTAGTAGCGAAGCGCAAGCTCCCCCCGTAAGGAAGAGTCGCGCAGCCATTACATGGTTATCTTATATCAATGGGTCGTAAATTATAAGGAGTCTGTTTCTATAAACAGAAAAAAATATTTTCTTAAGAATTCTTCGTAATTTGTTTCTTCGATATTGGTTTTATTTTTAATTATCTCGTTTTAGTCGTACTCTCTATTAACGAGACTTATTTTCTTAACAGATACAAGCGATAAGGACATATCAGTTAATCAACCTATGAAATTCTTCTCTGCAAACAATAACAAAGCGATAAAATAGGAAATGTTATATAAAGGAGTCAGGTTTTTTTTAGCCTGTTTAACTGATTTACTTAATGGCTGGTACATATCGTGATGTGTAAGATATTAACAATAATCTGTTTGAGTCTTATTTCTTATTAAGAGACAATGTTACTGCTGGATTTCTACTCACCTGAAAAATTATTAAAATATAAGATTGTAAAAAAAGGGGAGAAAATATAAACTGGAACACTTATGCCGAACTTTAATCTCGTGTCTAAATCACTACTACTATTTTTATCTACCTAAGATTAACATAAATAAGCGTAATAGTTAGATGAGGTCAAGAATCTACTCCATGGATGAACTTTGGGATTATTTGCGCATTGTATCTACCGTCCAAATTGTTTGTTGTTGTTTTTTTCGCTTTTTTTTTTAAACTTCACTACCCTCTGCTTCCTTCTGCATTTCATTGATCTTATTTTTCATGGCTTTCTGCCATGTTTAATTAAATTAAATCGATTTCAAGTTAGTAAGTTTCAAAATATCTCTTATTTAATGTTAATCGGAATATTTTAGCAGCGGAAATTAATAATTTTCACTTATGCAGACGAAAATTTCTCGCAGCACAGATTGCAGCCTTCAGTCTTCCATCCAAACCATTTTTCATAACCAGTATTAGTATAGCTGTGGTTGTCCTACATAACCAGTATTAGCATAGCTGTGGTCATCCTATCGTGTTGATTAACTGCATAATCATATCTTAACAACGAGAGGTCATGTTAACTTTCTCACCTGACCAACTATTTGATATCATGGCTGCAAATAGACATGTCCTGTCATATACGATAAATAATTATTATATACGAGACTTCCTCCATCCATTGACTAGGTTTCCCATTGAAGAAGCTGGTTTTGGATGTTCTACTTATATCTAAGGTTGAACAAATTTGTCATGTACATATGTTAAACTAATCTTTTATAACAAAATATAATTTGAAATAAGATATATTTTAGTGATATCAGAAATACAAGATATAATGAACACCTAGTAAGTTAAAAGCTTTCACTATTGTCCCTTGTTGGGTAATGGCTGTTTGTATACAAAAACGAATATCTGCTCATTTTCAACTTATACGATGTAATTTTAGTTTGGTGGATTATTCTTTCTCTATTTACGAAAAGAATAAAAGTTGTATTATCAATGAAGACGAATTTCGCTTTGCCCAATAAATAGTGGCCATCCTTGTTATTTTCCTCACCACTCGATTTATATATCACTAGAAGTCATCTGTATGATGTGATACAGGTGGAGGATTCCTTAGGAAAGAAATCCAAAAATGATATAGTGACTTATTCTTTATATTTTTAGTCATTTTTGTGCAGAGAGCTTTTCATTTTTTCCTAATTTTATTATATTCTATTTTGAGGTATAATAGTTTTTTTACCGCTCTCTTATCCCCTTTTTTTTATCTTAAAATTCGTAGGTCATCTTTGAACCCTTTATTTCAAATCATCTAATAAACCAAATCCAGACTAAAGGTTTATATTAGTTTAATAAATTCAAGCGATCTTAGCTGGCATATAATCGAAGGTGTTCGCCCCAATAACAAGCGGTTGAATGCATTATTTTGGTCGAGTTACAAAGGAAACAACAGATGAGGTGACCCGTTTGAAAAGGGCCAGATGTGTGATTTTAGTGAATTCATGGTTCAAAATTGCTCATTATTTATTATTATTAGAAATATCTAGTTTAAAATGGGGGCACGGAAAAGAATTAGATGTGTGAATGAGTAAATAAAAATAAATTGAGTTACGGAAGTAAACCTGACACATACATAGGTATTTAATTTAAAAGAGTATGCGAATCAGTTTCGTGGCTATTGACCACCCCAAGACTTAGCAAAGGAAGCATCTTCCCTCCCAAGAAACTAAAGAGTCACGATTTTAAGATTCAGGTCCGCACTAACCAGAACTGGAATACTACAAACAGCACACAAAGTGAATAAACAACCCAAACTACCCCAAAAGTAAACACAGACCAGAAAACACAAGACCTAATAACAACATGACGAAAACTTAAATCCCCACAACATATCCTCAGTCACGGACTTATGGGTTCGGCCATCCAAAGTGGCACTAGCGGGGAAGGGGGGAAATCACAGGCACAAGTGAGTTAACCTGATGACAGAAGTGTGGCACAAACTCACCAGCAGACTAGACATCAGCTCACAAAAAATAGAGGATAAAGTGGATAACGCGGAAAAATCCGGCATTGTATACGGAATCGTATGCAGTAACGGGGAAAAGCCATCAGACCAGGATCGACCAGCATAAGAAAAGCCTCACTTAAAAACGATCCCCTATCATTCTTTGCATCTCATTACACTGCTGAGGGAGACGAGATGGATTGAGAAGTAATCGGATTCAACGGATCAGTTTATATTTTTTTTATAGTAATATTTTATTTTTCGGGTATAATATTAACTTTTTATTTCTATTTGTAGCTTTTTAAGATGCTATTTCTCAACCACTCTCCAGGTCTCATACCTCCTGTACCCAGATTTGCCCTTTTTAGGGAGTGAGTTCACGTTTGGTGCTACTTTACCGACCTCATTGGGGATTGAGAATGGGATAGCAGAAGTGGTGAAGATGTTTGAGAATAAGATAGGATAAGTAAAGAAAAATGTGGAGAGGTAGAGAGGATTGATGCTGATGATGTGAATGAAGAGAGGAGGTTATTATCTAAATTATTTGGATGAGAATGATGATTAATTTGTGGCGGGTTGCTTGGCAAACGCTGTCATTTTTTCTTTTGTTTTGATTTTATTTATGGTAGGTTAATTATTTTATCTTACAGCATTTAAGCCTTTGTTTCTTGGGGGTTTTCTCATTCGAATACCTGAGTATTCCAAAGGTTTCCTTTTGAGTCTTGATTTTATTTGTTTATAGTTGGGTGCTTTTGGTTGTTTTGTTGTTTTCTATGTTTGGTTTTATGTATTTGGTTATCTTTTTTCAGTTTGTCAACTGTAGATTAATTCGGTTTCCTCTCGAAACTTTTTCTGCTCCTTTTAATCTTTTGTTTAAAGTTTAATATTTTATTTTCCTACTTCCTTTAGTTTTATATTGTTTAAAACTTTGTTTGAGAAGTTCTCGTCTATTTTGTCCCAAATTTTCTGGGCTCGTTCTTGGATGACCTGGTTTATCGAATTCGGGTTCTTTCTTAAGGCAAATTGTCGTGATGAAATTCTTTCTGTTTTGGATATGTTTAGTATATTTCGAGTCTCTTCGTTTTGGACTCTTTGCATTTTGGTAGTTTTAGTCTTGGATAATATATGGATGAGTATTATAGGTTACGTTAAGAATGGACGTGCGAGGGCGAGGTAGAGTCTTGTTGCACTCAGAGAGGCCGAAAAAACCGGTTAAGTAAAAGAGGGCTCTCTGCTTGAGTAGGCTTCTCATTTTTGTGCGCAATGTATTAATTTTTTGTTATTTTAAGGCCGATGACTTTGCATTCAGTGCTATATGGATACTCGATGTCGGCAATTACAAGATGCGTCTTTTTTATGTTGAGTGTGATTATTTTATTTGTTCGTATACGTTTTGATCTTAGTTCTTTTTTCGAAAGCATTAACATTTCGCGTACAGTTCTTTGCGCTATGTTTCTCGAATTTTGGTAAACGCTTAAAATAACCTGGGAGATATCGTTCGCAAGTTGGACATACATACCATAATCTTCGGTGGGTTGCGGCATGTCTTTGGCTCATATGGTGTAGAGAGTGAGGTTGAGACACCCTCCCTCGGGCAGCCCAGCCTATAAGGTGAATGTTTGACCGGCGTACTCGTTAATGGTAACCTTAGCTTTTCTTTCTTCTAGGTAATTACAAAGGATTCGAATGAGGTTATTTTCCAAATGGAGCTTTGGTAGTTTCATTTTTAGCTGTTGAGCTTATATCTTGTCGAAAGCCTTAGCAATATCACGGAGTGTCATGTCCACTCCGTTACCTCTTTTCATTTCGATCACGAGCTTTTCGGTAATGAGTGCGAGTACTTTGTCCGTATCTCGTAATTTTCTGAATCCATGTTATTGTTGGTTCTGCATATCGTTGTCTCCTAAGTAGTTCTTTAGTTTTTGGTTAAGTTTATCGAGGAGTTTTCCAATAAACTCTAACAGTGAGATCGATATTTAGCTTTCGATGTGTTTTTTGTGTTTGCCGGGCTTGGGTAGGAAGATCATCCATGCTGTCTTCAACGCAGATGGGAAGTATCCTATGCGTTGAGATTTTGAATATTGCTGTGTGTATATTGTTCGGTGAATTTTGAATGTGGTGCTTAGTGATTCCACTTATTCCTGGGCTTCTTTGTTTGACTGAGTTTAGGACAGTGGTAAACTCCTGTAGACTGAAGTGCTTTCCTTCGTCCTTTTGCTCACGGTCTTAATTTACCCGTGAGTAAGGTGAGAGTTCGAGCTCTTTCTCTTCTAATTGTCGTGTGATCCGTTGTTCGAAAGCTACCTCGCAGTTTTAGGTTTCCTCCGGAGTGATGAAGAAGATGTTTGTCCAGTGGCTCCAGAATCGTTCTTCGATCTCTCTGTCGTTGGTTATTGTGGCCTTCCCTTCATGTAGCTCCAATTTTTCTTTTGGTTCGGAACCTTTAAAGTCTCCTATATTAGTTACAGAACCTCTTGTGATCTTTCTCTGTGGTTATTTTCGCGATGAGTTCGTTCCAGGTAGTGTTCATGCATGTTCTTATTATGTTTCATATCTGGGCTCTTAGAATCAGCCCCGACCGTATAACCCCTTAATTTATCAGTGACAAGGTCCAGTTTATAGCAACACCATTTGGGAATCAGAGATTTAAACCACGATGAACAGCTGAAGAAATTATGACAATCAACAACTTTGTAAACAGTGGGAAACTAAAAACAAGGAAATTAAAACAAGATGTTATTTAAAATCATTCCTATTTACAGAAATAAAATAGCGGACAAAAACATTGAAAATAAACCCAACAGATATTCAGAGGAAGGAATGGTACTAGGCCTCAACATTAGAAAAAGCGGCTTTGTAAAACAAACAGTATAAATAATAGATAAAACAAATCAATGGTTGTTAACCTTTATATTATCTTAAAGAACTTATCTCAAAATACCTTAGAAAATATAAATTTGTCATAATGGTGCAGTTAATGTATTTGCACTATTGGACAACTAACTCTACTTCAGGTCCAGCGTGACGCCTTAGTCCTCGAACTGGAAGATAGCACTTAAGGAGCCCTTCTAATGTGATCAAACAAGGAGGGTCCTTTGAAATGTGTTTTTTGGGGCACATTAGAAGGACTCCTTAAGTGCTATCTTCCAGTTCGGGGGACTAGGGCGTCACACTAGACGTGAAGTAGAGTCAGTTGTTTCATTAGTTGTCAAAATTAAATATGCAAAGAGTACAGAAGAAATCGGTATATATGATAACGAAGAGCAAAGGAATAGACATGGATGTCAGATCTCCTCCTGAAGCACAGATAGCCACAATAAATAAAATATTAAAAAAAAGAAGAATTTATTATGGGATAAAATAAACAACGAAAACCTTAACTTTGGAAACCACATCACAATACCAGAGCATATAAATACCAAAGCAATGTTTAAGATCAAGCATAGACTGTTAAACAACGTAGAAGAAACAATTTATACATAACGTCCAACAGCAAGGTGTAACAAGATCGTGAATGCTATATATGGCAAAGTAAGAAATAAACACACCATATTTCATTTAACAACATTTTAGTGTTGTGAAATGAAATGTGAGTAGGTGTTAAAAATGTGACAGGAGCTAGCTAATCTCGTTGTCTTTGTTTTTTTTTATTTCTTTACTCCTTAATTTGTGATATTTAGGTTTCATGTCGTTATATTACTTATTTACTGTCGTTAGATCTTGCTGTTGGACATTGATTATGCATATATTGTTTCTTCTACGTTGTTTAACAGTCTATGCTTGTATATGACATTATGAAAGCAAATATTAGGGTGGAAATGAGTATTTAGACACTAGATAGAGAGAACCTACTATTTTGTTTGCTGTAGGGTGGGGTGTGGGAACACCAACCTATTAGTAGAAAAACCTGCATAAAAATTCCATTTTGTATCTGAGCGAGTGCAAACTGTGCCCAAAACAAACTTCACAACATGGCCCACCTATGGTATACTCATAAATCTACAACTCGGAAAATAAGTGTCATTTTTGGCACTTCAAAATTTGGGGGGACCTCGGTCGGTGTCCCCCTACCGCAGGGAAACACCGACCGGGAGATGGGGGAACATCGACCTTTATTTTTAAAGTTCATAAAACAAAATCATTGCGTTTTTTTTGCCTGAAGTCAACATATATGATAACCCTAGCCAACCCCCATCATTATTAAGTGATGAAATGAAAGATAAGCACATAAAAAAATTAATATTTATTTGACAAAACAAAATTAGCTCTGGCAGACAAAAATCATTTTTTGAATTTTTATGAAATTTTATGAATTATTTACAACTTTTTGAACCAGAGAGGGAAGTTAAGACACCTTAAAGTATATGTGAGCAACTTATAGCCTAATTACATACAAATAGAGGGAATTCAAGACATAAAACTATATACAAATAAATACCTTATCCTGTAGGCTACTACAGGCTTAGAAGTGCATGTTGAAGGCAATCAGAGAGGGTACACCTTAACCAGGTCAGCATGCTTTTTGGTGGCACCCTTTTGGTGCTACCAGGACACCTTTACACTGCCATAGCTCGACAGACGCTTCGTCCAAGATGGTAGGGAAGGTAAATGTGTCCTTGGAGAAAGCTGATTTCATGCGGAGGCAAAAAAAGATTAAATTTCCCATCTTCCATGATGGCCAAGACCTGGGCAACATAGCACACCAATTTGCCCACGTTCCTTTCCTCTTCCAGTTTCAGCTCAACAAGAACAAAGTCCCCCACCTTAAAATGAATTTAAAATTGAGATAAAAAAAATATAAATATATATATATATATATATATATATATATATATATATATATATATATATATATATATATATATATATATATATATATATATATATATATATATGCCAGATTAGGCTAGTTCTGATAATGAATTATGATAAATTTTGGCTGCAAAGATATAAAGTCGCTCACCTCTGGTGCCTTCTCAGCAAAAGGGTATGGCAATTCTGTCCAATTGTCCTCGTCCTCCACCTCATCTGAGTACTCTGAGGAGTCATCGAGCTGCATAGGAACATCATCAACGTCTTCCTCCTCACTATGTTGCTCTACAGGGACAGAGTTCCTGCGTCTTGCACACTTTTTCTTCTCTCCTAATGCCTTCTTTTCAGCCGCTGCTTTCTTTTTCTCCTCTATCTTCTTCCTCTTCTCTGCCTTCATCCTAAGATCTGTGATGGCCTCCTCATTCTCAGTCAGAATGCGGGCCCATACCCTCTTACGTCCTTTTCCATAAGGACGAGGAACAGCCTTGGGAGACGACCTGACACTCTCTGGGGTGATCTCTGGGGAAGCAAGGTTTTAGCTGCTATGGTCTAGGGTGGCAGGGTCGGCAGTGCTAGGGCTCGGAATGGCAGGGGTGTTCCCTCTAGGTCGGTATTCCCCCTCTTCACCCTCCCATTGCTTGTTATAACTTCTGCTAGGTATATATAATAAAACCCGACCAAGTCCTGCCAACATTCAGTTGGAATATCTGCCCACTCCTTACATATAACTCTTAATTGGGCGAGGTTTGCAAATTTACACTTACAACTTGTTTTTTTTAATATTCTTCACAAATGTTTGATTGGATTCAAGTCAGGGTATTAATTAGGCCACGATAGAACATTAATATCGTTCCGAAGAAACCACTCACGTGTTGCTTTCGCCATGTTCTTCGGATCATTCTTTTACTGGAACATCCAAGCATCCTGTATCCCTAAACTTCTTTAAAATTAACGTTAAAAATTATTGGCTAATATTTAGCTCGACTTATTCTTCCCCCAATTATAGGAATAGCACCAGTAGCATTAAAAGAAAAACAGTCCCACCATAATGATGCCACTTCCATAATTGATTGTGGGAATGGTGGCTTTCCGATCATACGTGGTTTAATCACGGCACCAAACATGGCAAGTTGCATTTTCACCACACTATAATTTTTGGTATCATCAGACTAAAACACATTCTTCCAAAATCGATATGGTTTTCGTGCGTCCGAGCAAACTTCATACTTCCTAACAACAGAGGCTTCATCATAAAAGAGGTCTTGGGGTCGATCAAGATCTGGAGCTTGTCTATTGAGCCCATTAATAATTGCTATTCACGAAACCGATGTCCCAGGCGAACACAGGTTGACTTGCAGTTCCACCTTAGTTATCACAGGGTTCTTCGATACCGATGTCCCAGGTGAACACAGGTTGACTTGCAGTTCTACCTTAGTTATCACAGGGTTCTTCGATACCGATCTCAGCATCCGTCGGCAAACTGGTCAAGATATTTTCCTGGGAGCTCCTCTGCGAAGACTGCTTGCAGCAGTCTTGGAGATTATTTATTTAAAAAATTTAGGACCCATCTGGCCACTACCTACAAGGGCAGAAGTCGCTGTACTCACACAAGAGCCTACTACTCGGCTATATTAAAAAAAAGGATAACAATATGTAAATAACAATGATAAAATGTACAAAGGCTAAACAAAACAAAAAGAAAGGAAAACATAGCAAAAGGATGGCACGAAGGAAGCTCGCTCCGATATCGGAGCGAGCTTCATGCGCCTCCCCTTCCTCGGCGCAGGAACAAGCGACCTACAGAAAAATGAAAAGTGTAAAATAAAGTGAAGACCAGCCTCCTCCAAAAAGTCATATAGTCCACAAGTCTCTGTGCACGAACCAGTCCTGAGTACAAGGGACAAGTGGTATTGAGCCCGCTCATCCCGGTACCGGGACAAGTAACGTGCGCGAAGATCACCCAGACTGGGACATTCAACAAGAATGTGCCGAACAGTCTGGGGGACAAGGCAGTCGTCACAATAATGCGCAGGCGAGCATTCAATTAAATCTCGGTGT
Source organism: Ceratothoa steindachneri (assembly GCA_963969495.1). Classification (NCBI taxonomy): domain Eukaryota; kingdom Metazoa; phylum Arthropoda; class Malacostraca; order Isopoda; family Cymothoidae; genus Ceratothoa; species Ceratothoa steindachneri. The sequence continues at coordinate 24,364,536 of OZ018327.1, read as the reverse complement.
GTCCTGCGAGTGTGGCCGATTCGGAGACGACATAAAGCGACCTGGAGCCATCACAGCATTGGTGGATAGGTCCGTGGGAACAATCGCAGCGCAATGGCACGCAACTTTATGTTCCCCTCGACCGTCTCCCATCTTCTTTGCCAAATAACCAGGAGAGCCGCCCGTATTCCTGCCATGTAATCTGCGAGAGGAAGAGCGAAACGCTGGTCTGGTCGCACAGTCCTCGCGGAGTCTTTGGTGCCCTCATAAGCGCGCTCATTCCCCGCAATTCCTACATGTCCAGGAACCCAGCAGAAGATAATCTCGACATTCGCCCGGCTCGCCAAAACCGTTGCCTCACGGATATCGCGAAACAGGGGATGCGGAGATACCAATGCCCCGAGTCGATATAAATCATAATCCGTTCTCCGAACCGAGCACGTCGCGTTATCTCCCGTACCAAGCGTTGTATTTGCAACTAGATCGGCCGTGAAGACAGACGTAGCGCCTGGCAGAGCTCCGCTGACTTCAAACAGATGAGATACGGCGTGGAAACTCACCCCCTCTTGGGACTTCGAGCCACCCGTATACACTGGCACGGTTCCAGCGTGACACCAAGTGTGCTCCAAAAAGGCCAAACTTAATACTCCCGGCGCTGTAGAAACTTTGTGAGCAGAGGTGTGGTGACAAATAGTCAAAGGTGGTACCCTCCAGGGTGGTGTCCTGGGCAGAACCAAGGGCAACACCGGCTTTAGATTAATATTGAGTTCTCGAAAGAGTTTCTTAGCCCTAAACCCGAGGGGCCTAGGGTATGAGAGGCGTCCCTCGGTGGAGTAGGCACCGTCGTGATTAGCTGCAAACGCAGTAACACCTGTTAGCGACTGAGGGATGCGCTGGGCTCGCGCGCACAGACGAATAATGCACTGTGCACGGCACAGAGAGAATGGCATCTCTACAGCATCTACAAGTTATCTTTCAATGGGGGGAGTGCGAAAGGCACCGGTAGCTACGCGAAGGCTGGTGTAGTGGATCGAGTCAACTTTCCTCAGTTTAAGCTCGGCTGCGGATGCATAAAACTCGAATCCGTAGTCGAGCTTCGAACGAACAAAGGATTGATAACAAAGTAAGGCAGTAGCCCTATCAGCCCGTCAGTAGCTGAATGTCACGGAACGAAGAATATCCATGGCGCGGGTACAAGAGACCCTAAAGCTGCTAATATAAATCTCCCAGGTGAGGCGTCGAAAAATTCAAGACCATGGAAACGGAGCTTCTTCACCACTTCCAGGCGAACCCCATTTACAAACAATTGTGGGTCAGGGTAGTGCCGTGGATGACAGCAGAAGTGAACCACCTTAGTATTGATCAAGGAAAACCTAATCTTGTGCATTTCGGCATAGCGAGATATACGGTTCAATGCCTGTTGGAGTCGACGCTCCAGAGTTAGCATCTGGGTTGCGCCAAAAGAGATCGAAAGGTCATCCACGTATAGCGTAGCAAGAACATCTTCAGGCAGCAGCAAGGTGATGTCATTGATGCTCAGGGCAAAGAGTTTGACGTTGAAGATACTTCCCTGCAAGAACCTTTCTTCTTGCTCCATTGGGTCGGAGAGGACGACCCCCAACCTTATGTAGAATCGACAATCTCTCAAAAATTCAGATATATAGATTGGGAGCTGTCCTCACGTCCCCATCGTGTGGAGAGTCTCCATCATACCGTATCGCTATGCGGTATCGGAGGCCTTTTCCCGATCGAAAAAACATCGTGGTGTAGTGCTGTCTACGAAGGAAGGCCTGGCAGACAGCATTTTTCAGTCGGACCAGAGCATCTGACGTGGAGTGGAACCTGCAGAATCCGCACTATGCAGAAGACAGGTGGCCTCCGTTGTCCAATTACTCTATCAACTTGCCCACGCAGGGGATTAGAGAGATTGGGCAGAAACCAGATAGAGTGATCTCACCCTAGTTTGCGAAAACGAGCATAGTAGCAATTCGCCAGGCGTCTGGGTGAATGCCATCTACCCAGATCCTGTTGAACAAATTAACAGAAAGGCCATGCCTCGCTCACCCAGGTGTCGAAGCATAGCGTACGGGACATCGTCCAGACCAGAGCCGGTATACGCACTCGAAGCGAAAGCGAAACGCAACTCGCTCAATGTAAACTTGATGTTGAAGGGTTGCGCGCCTTTGGAAGTAAATTCCAGTCGGCGTCCTTCTGCGACATCATGATGCACATTGAATGCTGACGAGGCAGCATCCTGGCTAGAGAATGCAGAGAAAGCGGTCGCGAACGATTCCTCCACGGACGCAGGGTCCGAGATTTTGGTCACATTCACCTGGAGTACAGGAGGGGGGTCCTACGAGAACTTCCCCCAAAGTGAAGACACGTATGCCTATCAAGAAAAGCAGTGGGCGTGTTTCGACACATACCGGAACCAAGCCATAGCTCGACGAAATTCACCGACAGTGAAATCGTTCGGGCGGCGCTTATAGCGCATATAGATATAACGCATCTGTTTGAGGGCCGCCTCACACTCTGCTTACCACCACGGAAGTGGTCTGCATGCAAAACGGCCAGACGTTCTTGGAAAAATAGTTAGGCTCACGGCGATGAGGTTGCGGGAGAACTCAACAGACTTATCCACCGACCTAAATTATTTGACTAAGACAGACAAATCAGTCATTTACTGAAATGTAGACCACTGCGCCCGCGCCAAGCACCGCCGGGACGGGCTCTCAGGTGGAAACGGCGCAGAAAATGATATTTGAATAGGAAAGTGATCACTACCATGGAGGTCATCGACTACTCCCCACCCAAAATAAGGTTGCGCGTCTGGAGAGCGAAAAGATAGATAGAGACAGGAAAATGAAGTGGTTCTCGAGCAGTGATGCGTAAACTCATCCATATTTAAGACAGCCATCACTAGCTCGTCAATCAGGTCGGCAAGGATCTGACCCCTGGGATTGATTGAGTAGTCTCCCTACATGGTGTGTCTACCATTAAGATCGCCAAGAAAGCGAAAGGGCCTCGGCATGACGCGGCGGAAGTCCGCCGCGCCGAATTCGACTTAAGGTGCAATATACACAGAAATGACAACATACCTCCTATCCAGTTGCAGCTGCACAGCTACTGCCTGAAAGGAGGTATTCAAAGCAAAGAGAAGGCATGAGACATCATGCCGGGTGTAAATGGCGCATCCTCCTGCCCGGCCCCCATCCCGTGCTGGTTGGGCCGCAAAACCTTTTACCTCGGGAGGGTGGGCATTGGGCACGTGCCCAGCATGGTCTCCTGCAAAAACATAACTGAGGAAAAACGGGAGAAGACGAGCCTTCGCAGCAACTTCCAGTTGACCCGGAGTCCACCGCAATTCCATTGAAGGAATATGCTCCCCAGGCCTAGCTTGGAGGAGATGTGGGGACCTTCTTTGAAGAGCAGACCCTCACGCGAAAGGCCGTACGGTTCCCGGAGGTAGAACTACGGGTGTTGTTGGCCGGACAATGCGATGAAGGCACTGTCGCATTCGAGGGCTTATCGGGGGAGGTTGAGCTCATCATGCGAGTCTTTTCTTCTCTCCGCCTCGAAACCTTAGGCCAGCGGGGTATATTCGGAGGCGTGGGTCCCTCCTTTAAAGGATCTACCACCTTCGAGTTACCCAGCCTAGCCCTCAATGTGGGCGTAGGGGCCAAATATCCTTTAGTGCTGTCCTCTTTTCTGGGGTCAGCTTTAGGAACCCCGGAAAATGGCCTCACGACCAGCTTCAGGGGTGTTGCCTCCTGTGAGTCTAACGACTCGGTGGAGGCGCGCGGCCCTTTCGCCTTGCGGGAAACGATCACGCTGGGAGAAGAGATGGAGCCCTGGTTTAAACCGGGGCTCAGTGTAAGCCCATTGTGCCACAAGCTTTAACGTGGAACGCCCGGGGTGGGTAGAATCTGCAGAAGGGTTCAGAATGGGCGCGGAAACGACCGTGCTCGTAGGCTTTGAGGGGTAAGGGGCAGATTGTGTCTTTCTTCGCCTTACGGCTTATTTTCTTTTTAGGAGAGGAGGGTGTGGAACTTTACCCGCTTCTCTCCTCCGCCGAAAGGTTGCCCATAGGCCAGATGGACCGGCAAGATCTTTCTTTGAAATGGAGAAGCTTGAGGAGCTTGTACATGGGGCGGACTCAGTTTCTGTGTTTGTCACCAAGCGCAGGTTCGACCCCATAAAAGATCGTACTGTCTGGGGCTAGGTCACCTCAGGGACAATGTTCATCTCAGAGTGGGCCTCCATGTGGCCATCTCCCCCCCCCCCAGACATTACGGATCCCCTTCTAGGTCCCTTTTGTACTGTCTTGGGCCGGCGAGCCGGTATCCGTCGGGGAAGAGAGGGAGTGGGTACAATGACACCATGTAAACTCGATATGCACACCAGCAGGACTTTAGAGGTCACGGGCCGATGGGCTCTGTCATCTCTTGCCCCTAAGGGGGTTGGCCTTATCGAGCCGTTCCAACCGTGAGCGGTCAATTATGAGCCGCTAGCGTGCTTTCTTGGCATTCCCCTGTGATATAAAGAGGGAACTTCCGCTGGTAAGAGGAAGTCGCCCAAGGGCTACTCCAGAGAAGAGGGTGAGTCCCCTTCACCCGCAGATTTAGGTGAGGAGTAAGACTCCCCTCCGGTCAGAGAGGTTTGGAAGGTCCCCTTAGAAAGCACAGGGGGGAAACCTAGTTTTCTGTTGTGGAGCCGCCCGAGGGTTGCTCCGGCGATGGTAGAGGGGAAGGTAAGGGGGAGTACAAAGATCAGAATTTTCATATCTGGTCATGGGGACCCTATTATTATCACGGGAGGCAAACGCTCATCACCCCACACAGTAGCCCGTTCTTTGAGGGGTGAAGACGGAGCTGGCAAAGCCGGCTGCCGCCATTCAATGCCACTCCTCCCGCCTAGTAGCCTGGCATCCCATCAGCATGTCGGCTCCACCTTAGGCTCGGTGTAAAATTGGCAGACTGTGAAAGCAGAGAGAAAGGGTATGCGAGGAAGGTGGAGGTGGGGATTAGGCAGGTTGTTAAAAACCCACCACCCCAAACGGGAGCTCAGGGGTGAAAGGGCATTGTTGTGTTCTTCCCCCATCCGCCCCGATCCGGGATTGTTGGGTGAGAGGAAGCTGGGCGACGTCTATCCTGTGAAATTTGAGGCCAACCAGAGAAAGTTGTGGGAAAGGTATGGAAAGTGAGAGAGCAGAGTTCAAGAAGATAGGATGTCATAAAGAAGGAGAAGCTAAGCTGGGGCAGGGCGGGGCTCTGAATCCCGTCAACATGGCGACCAGGACAGCAAATCTCCGTGCCTCTTACGGGGGCAGTCTTGGGGATCTTCCATGTTTAGCAATCTAACCTACAGTGCTGAAATGAACACTTAAAACTGTAGAAATACTTTTATAACTTCACATTCTCTGTAGTGTTCAAATATTTTACTCTTCAAATTAGTTTGTGGGTTCTTTACTTATAACTGTGATGGCACAATGTTTCAGTGTGGCGGTCAGATGCTAAATGAGGTTATGCAAAAATCTATACCTAGGTGAACTATTGTTGAGACCTATCGGATCATTCTAGATCTCTGGAGAACATTCTAGACCAAATAAATCTGTGAATAAGCTAATTTTAAAATACCTTCCCCGAATGTGTAACTATTTAATTACACCTTTATCTTTTTGCTAATAAAATATAATAGTCTCGTTAGTAACACAATTTTATAATAGTCTCGTTAACATCAAAATACGTTAGTTATTGGATTACAATCCGTTTTTAAAGCCTGGAATTAATATATTAAATAACATTTAAATGTTTCCAAATAGTTTGTTCACCCATTTTATCGTTCTATAAATGACAAAAATATATTAAAATTAAAAGGGATGGTAAGCAATGATTCTAAAAAAGCATAATTGAACTCGTAAACAAAGAAGTATGAAAAATAACATTATTACGCCATTCACCCCCTGAAAATTCTGCATTAAGTCAACCAATGACTTCGTTAGTATCATTCATAGCTCTATGCCAGAAGACATCTGAGCTTCCGTCGATGTCGAGAGCATATGAACCAACTGCCAATAGAAAAAAAAACAACCGAAATAACTATTAAGCGTATCAAAATCCAGATCAAGCTCCACCACGAAATGAAACTTACCTCTTTAAGCAGCTCTTAAGAATATGTACAGCTGAAGCTCCATTCCGAGACCCAGATAGGTAACTTTACCGTATAATCGACGGATTAGTGATGTGATTACTATTGCTACCTACGTTTACTAATTTCTACATAGGATACCTCGAAGAAATGGTTTTAACAGAGATGACAAATTCTCTTGAAATTCATAAGAGATTCGTCGATTATATCTAACTTACAATCAATAATGAACCTCAATTAATACAACTCAAAAGGACCTTATAATTACATTCTGTTCTCAAATTCATATACTAGTTAAGTATTGACCGACACATTCCGCTCCTCGATGTTGAAGGGAAGAAGAACAGTGAAGTAAAATATGCTATCAACGTCTATCGAAAAGAAATGGACCTCACCAGATGTCTTAACGCCAAAAGGAATTTCACCGAGAACTATAAAACATCGTTAATGAGTTCCTACATAAGAAGAGCAATTAAAACATGTTCAAGGTGAACCACCCTAGATGAAGAATTTAGAAAATCAAAACAAATCCTAATTAAAAATGATTACTCCAACCAAGAGTTTGACAGAATAAAAAAAAAACAACTCGATTCCCAGTGCGAGATAGAAAAGGAAAATAAAAATGGAAAACTAGTACCAGTCTACTTCAAAAATCAGATGACGGACACTTACAAAACAGACGAGCGAATGATACAAGATACCGGAAAAAAACATTATCCAGAAGCCGAAAACAAATTATCATTACGAATCTATTACAAAAACCTAAAAGTTAGCAACCTAGTGATGAAAAATAGCCTGGCACCTAAACAATCCAACTTGAAGACTACCAATGTGCTGTACAAATTCAAATTTTCCCTTGGGGATTGCAAGCCTCATCACAACAACTAATACAGTGATATTTTCACTATTACTCTTAGTCGACGATTAACAATGAATATAACAGAAGTCGCAATGAAGTTACACAATAGTGAACAACACAGAGAACAACTCACGAAAGAAATATTAATCGTAAACACAACCGTCCTTAGAAGAAACTCTGATTTTCGTCGCCTGAAATCATTGAGGCTCAACTGCTCAAAGAGATCAATCCTAATCTAAATACCCATCAAATCGGAACTAGTCCTCCAGTTCTTTCACTAAAGTTGAACGCTACCACTGACTGACTCATATAAAAACAAAAGAACCAGTGTTGTAAAAAGTACCCTGCTTCGATGCTTAAGTAAAGTATTGTTACCCTGACAACAGTTTATTCAAAATACAAGTCAGAGTACCCAAACTAAGTGTATTTAAGTAAAAGTAATAAGGTATCTTATTCATGAGGTACTCAAGTAGTGAAAGTCAAAAGTAGCAGCAAATAGTAAAGTACCCATCACCTCAGACACTATTCAGTATACTGTACAGTAAACCCTTTTATACCCCCTGTACTGAACCTTATATATTAGAGTTCATTTAAGCTGTAAATATCCCTCTATTGATTAGAAAGTCTAATTTATATGAAAGGTAAAATTAACTCTACAAAATTATCCAGTTTAACAGAATTCCAAAATATGAGAGTCTGGTTAACTAAACTAATTATTATGTAAAAAATATACAAAGGAATTAATTACTTGCGTAATTTTTTATTCAACTTCACAAGCAAGTATGGCCATGGGTGGGAATCGTCACTAACTTTATTTTCAATGGTAGGAGTAGAACTCATGATGGTGCAGTAATGGCGCGGCAGCAGGCTAGGAGTCTAGGACAATGAAGAATAATTTAATAAACTGACACCCTCTCTCAGGCGGGAAAGCTTATGATTGGTTCAAACTGGAGTACATGCTTGTGATTGGTCATCGTATAACTTTTATTCTACGTCTGTGATTCGCCAAAATAAACTGAGAAGTAACGAATACTTCCTTGAGTTCCAAATGTAATGAAGTAAAAGTAACCTAAGAAAATACGTAAGTAGAAGTAAAAGTACGCAAACAAATGAGTACTTTTTAGGAAGAAAAAAATATGACTACAGTACTTAAGTACTTGTATTTCGTTACTTCGCAACTCTGGAAAGAACGACACCAAGCTTCATATAAAAGAATAGAGTGCCTCGTGGAGTGTGTGCAGAACGCTCCTAGTATCACCTTACAACCGATAATGACACAAGTTTGGTACCTTCATGCATGTGTATGAAGTGCTTTATGGCCATGGGAATACAAAGTAATTAGTTGCTGAATGTGGGATAGTTTATTTTTTACTCTTTGGACGCTTGACTGAAACAACCTATGTTTCCCATTTAAAATTTGTTGCAGGACTGCAACCGCTCCCGTATTTGAAATATCTATGCTCATATGGAGAAGACAGTCCTTCCTTGGATCTAGCAAAAGGGGAGCTTCTGATAGCTCCTTTTTGATTGCGTCGAAGGCAAATTATTCCTCGTCATCCCCACTGCAGAGGACAATTTTTAGGAAATCTCTTGAAAAAATTTGAGTAATCAAAGAATAATTGCAACGCATGAGGCCGTACTTATCCTTAATTCTGTCGATTTTACTCACATAGAGGAGATAGATAGCTCTGGAATAAACTTTAAATGGTGATCCACAAATAGGTTAACCAAACTTTAAATTAGTATTACTTAAAACCTATTATAGAAGGTGGTTGAATTAGTTGATGTGAGAAAACTGGAGAATTTAAGGAATGAAGATTTGATTGAGGAGTGGAGAGTTGAGATGAGGTGGAGTTACTGGTTGTAAATATGTGCCAGGCTGTAAACATTTTACGGCATGTGCACCATATTTGTTATTTTGCCAGCACCACTGAGTTGGTTGAGAGGGAAAATGAAACGTTATGCTTCAGGAGACTACTTAGAGCAATATGTGCAGGAAGAAGCATAACGGTGGCTACAAGGCCGTGTACAGTGTACAGCGTTGTGCCCGTACCTTTGATGATACCAGCATATACCCTGATGGTGTGAAAGGTTATAAGAATAGGCGGATGAGGTTGAAAACTTTGTTGCCTCTCGCCTTTTGCAGTGGGATGCCCGCGTTGGTTTCTCGTATGGGAACCAGAGCGGGACCAGCGTCTCCGATCGCCAAACCCGTGTCCGTGCTCGCTCTGTGATTCCTGCTGCAGCTTTAGCAGCTGGATGTCGGTTTCATCCTCCGTATTGAAGCTTCAAGGTCCCTCGATAGAGAAGATGGAACCCTTGAACGCTCCGACCGGTCGTCTGAGGAGCTAGCCGTTCCCCGAACTTGAGAAATTGAAAGATTATTGTTAAATGGGCCGTGAGTTTGGCCGTTGCCCCAATTCACATAAGGACTGATGTATAATTTGTCTACGGCTATAGCAATCTCCTCAATGCTAGTGGGGCTCGAGCCTAGGATCAGTGGCCTGATTTCCTATGAGACTCCTCTCATAAAAATCTCAGTGAGGAAAGGACTAAAAAGTTCGGTTTGAGCAGTTTTTACACTGATAAGGTCCTTCAGATGCGTTAGGAAAGAAGTAGGACTCTTATCTGCCATCTCCTGAGTGTTCAGGAGCTCTCTAATGTCGTCTATTTGGGATTTGCCGTATTTGCTGAGGAAAGCCTCCTTCAGGCGGTCTAGAACGCCAGCCTGTTCCCCATTATTTAGAACTTCCCTGAATTGTATAAAGATACTTATGGGCAAACGCTGAATTATTGTTGCATTTTTTTTCTTCTTTGCTGATGCTCTGAGGTTTGAGGAGGATGGACGAGACTTCCAACCATGCAATTGGGTTTGCAGGATCATATACGGAAAGCGAGAGGCACGCATGTGCCTGTGCGTGAACTAGGGATTCGAAGCAGTCGGTTGGCTATGCTGATCGGGTTGGCCGCTAAAAGATGTCCTTATTTGTTGTGGTTGTTCCATCATAGTCACTATGTTTTATGTGTACTTGTGCTCGTTGAATGAATGTATTAATGTGAGTGAAGTAGCTGTGGTTGTGTACACGTGTGTGTGTTTGTGTGTGTGTGGAAATTATTCACGAGCACAGGAATGTGAAGAAATGAAAAATAATTATGAGAAATAAAGGAAATTGTCCACTCCTAGTATATGGGGGATAGTATCAAATTAAAATGATATGAATTATGACAATTGGAAGAAGGATGCTAAAGATAACACGCGATATTAAAAATGAACACGTAAATCAAAATGCCGTTCTAACGAAGATAGCAGGGAAATGACGCGCGCAGTTCGAAAATTATTTTAACGTTTAAAGTTATTTATTGATTGACGGGAGATTATTAAATTCTAGGCACCATTTAGAAAAAACTTCGAAGGCCTAGGGTTATAAGAAAACGGACGATAACAATATATATATTTATAAAATCAACGAATGCAAAATGAAAAAATTGAATTAAGAAATAACAAATCAGTAGTTATTATAATTATAATTAAATATAATTGAAATATGGATTACAGGATGAGAGTATAGGATGGTATTACAGGTATAATTAACTTGTAAAATGGATGGGAAGTGTAGGGTAGTATGGTTGACTTGTGAGGAAGGTAGTGAAATATCACGTAACGCAATGAAATGTATGAAAGTAGTGAAAAGTATGGAGTGAAATGTGAGGGGAAGTAAGGTATGGTAACTATGATGGACTGTAAATTGGGATCTTGATTCGAAATAAAGTGGAGCACGAATAAATGGGCAACTAAAGGCGTGCGTTCGTTTGTGTGTGTTGGTATAGGGAAAAATCTTTTACTAAAAGGATTTTGGGGAATATATTTTGAAAGTAAAATTGGTTTCCCGTTTATGTTGAGATGGGTTAAAATTTGAATATATATACATTGATTAAATCACCCTGATTATTTGATTGGAGAATATTTTAATATAATAAAGTTCCCTGGGAGTCTTGCCATTATAGTAATGCCCTAGAGGGCCTTGTTATACTTCCTTTAGAATGTTTAATTCACAACATCACTTAGAGATTCAGGTAATTTTTGATAATTTTGATAGTCTATATGCCTAAAGAGATATAAAAGCGGAAAATACAAAATTGAAATTAGTAATAGCCTTGTCTGTGTAAAATAAAAATAGCAAAAGGAAATGTGTAAGTTTATCATTTGAACAACTAAAATGAAAACTAAGGTCGTATTTTAAAGTTGACAGGATATCAAAGGTTAAACAAAAGTGGAGAGACAATTTTGGAACTAATCTTCAAATTCGACTTACCATTATGCGTATATGTGAGAAATTTTAAGTATACGGTACTATAAATTTTGTATACAAACAAGTGCTAGAAGTTTTCAACCGATGACAAGAAAATCTTTGAGACAATGTGGTCTGGATATATTTACATACCTTGATCCGGATTCCATAAATCAGGTTCGAGTTAAAAACAGATGGTCAATCTGCGCACAATATTGTAGGGTATGATGAGGCGATACTATATTTAAATTGAATGATATAATTAATCGACATAATAGCCCATATTGTTGAAAAGAAAACACACACTTGTATGTAGAGCATGTAAATTCACCGAGTAGAACTGTCTGGTATATTTTTACTTCTGGAGTTTTGGCTTCTCCATTCTTTTTCAAGGGTAGAGTTATGGGAATCCAACACTGCCCTTTCATTAGCGGATAGTGAAAAGCAAAACGATTTCATTAAACTTTCTTACAATGTCACGATTCAAAGTTGCGGCAAAAGTCGCGGAAAATTGGTGGTGCGACTTTGCTTAGTTGGTTCTAGCTCACATCTTGGAGCCGAGCCGAGCCATAACATAACAAACTGCAAGGGCTTATCAAAAGTCATCTGCATCCGTCAAGTTCCTCACACAAACTGCATCCATAGGATTTTGCAGTGGTGGGCAGTCCGTCAGTCCGTCACTGACTGACTCCCGTTTCGTTGGCGGACTGACGACTGACGGAATAAGCGCCGAAGGAAGCGATTTTCAGCCGTCACCTGACCGTCACTAAACCATAAAGCAAAGACGACCTTCGGCAAATAATGTTTCCGTCAGTCGTCAGCGAAACGGGAGTCCGTCAGTGACAGACTGACGGACCTTCCGTCATCAGTACTAACGGACTCCCCACCACTGGGATTGTGTGATATCATGCACCTACAATATACAATATAAACCAACCACATGAATGCGTCTAAAACAAAGAATTATCATCAAGGCTCGTAAAAATACGAATCATCCATAATATACAATAATAAATAAACTGCATCCACAGGAATGGGTCCAGAATCCCCCCCCCCTCCAACAAGAAGTTAACACTCCCTCTCCATATAATTATCCAATCTGTGATTGAAAACATTTAAGTTTGGACTTTCTAATTAATTTCTCAGGTGGTAAACTATTCTAGTAACCCATCACTCTGTTGGTGAAAAAATACTTTCTAACATTCAACTTGCACTTCTGATTTTTTAAATTTTCAAGTGGTGACCCCTAGTCCTATTACTACCTTCCAACTCAAATAACTTGCCAAAATCAAACTTATCCACCCTAGAACATATCTAAAAAGCTCAATCATATCTCCCCCTACACACCTTCTTTCAAATGAGAACATATTGAGCACCTTCAGAGTTTATCTCCATGCAGTCTCTTACGGTCGATATTGTCAGGGCCGCCAAGAGGATAAATAGTACTGGGTACACGACAAAATTTTGGCCCCCTCCTCAAGTTTCAAAAACAAACGGCACATATATACTTTATTTTACATGGTTATCAATATTTATTTCTTTTTGTAGGTGTTTAGACTGTATATTTGTAACTAATTTCTTTACTAAGAACATCATAAAATGCAGATCTAAAAATATTATTAGTAGCAATTGTTTTAATAGTAGCACTACTTATGGGCTATCCTGTACAATGGACAATAAAATATATTCAAAAATAATCATATACTGAATGATGCTTTTCAAGCTTTCTTGGCAGCAAAATCTTTGATGATACCATCAAATTGGATTTTTCGTTCAAGTTTACAATCGATATATATATATATATATATATATATATATATATATATATATATATATATATATTTATAAAGTTTTCTTAAATCGTTGTCATAAAATGTACCTAATATGATACATGTCTTAAATGCAGGTAAATCTAAAAAAATACTAATTAATTTCAGTATTATACCTTAAACATTATTAATGATCAATACCATTTTATCAGACTGCTCGGACGAAGGTATAATATCAGTAGTTAGTGACTGTAGATAATATTATTAATAGGTTTAGTCCAGGTCTTTCATAGGCACAGTCACACCTACCGATATTACGATAAAGATAGTAGATAGAAGGGTTCCGTGCAGACCCGGAACAAGGCAACACACTTATAATAGAGAACAACACTATGGAGCGCTCTCTTGAAGGTCGTCCCTGATTATGGGGGAACCTTGAAGGTAATCGTGAGGACAACCCAAGAGCCTTGGAAGGGGGACGCTGGTTGCCAGTAATGGTGATAGATTACCGAATTATCGCGTAATCTTTTGGCAAGGACTCCGGTTGATACATATGCCCTGTTTGTTTTGAGTTTCCCTTCCTTATTTCCCACGTGAGTTATTTTATTGATTGTGATGGGGTGGCCTAAGCCGAGGGGCAGTCGTATTCTAGCGACGGGGTAAAATAGCTCGGAGGATGGGGATAGACCACACCAGAGTAGAACTCCGGTATTTCGGGAGCTATGTAATCGCGAGGAATTGCGATTAACGAAGAGAATGCGCAACGGCTGTTTTCCCGATTAATAAGGCCTAGAAGCAGGAAGATTGAGGAACGTCAGGATATTGAAGTCACCAAAGCAAAAATAGAATTATTATTGAACTAGATCTTATTGAATTTACAAAAGTTTTTAATTATGTTTTAAGTTCTAAGTTATGACGTAAATTAAGTTTGAGGTCAAATGCGGGCAAGGTCAAAAGGAGGCCGGACGAATAGAGCCTTTAAGAGTTACACCTTAATGTCTGCGTTATGTACACGACTATATACAAAGATGAATTACGCGAATCCGAGCGATCGGACTGAACGATATATAGCGCCATATATTGCTATATAAAACAGTAATCTAATTCTTCTCTGTTCTGGCTTCACACAGTTATATATTTAATTTAAGCCCCACCCTACAAGTTCCTTGTCCAACTAAGACACACCTCCCTCTTATGTACCGGCCTGTTGATTTGTGAGTATTAACATAACTCGACTTTTGATTGGCTACTGCTGAACATATCGATAAGGAAGGCACTCCGACTATTGGGTAAAATTCTCTGGGGGCGGTGGCATGTTGCCGTGGAGACAGCTTCCTAATCTGGTTTTTATTTGTTTAATAGTGATAGCTATCCGGTTTATTCTTAATTCTGCCTTGATTATAATGTTTGCCTAAGATTGCCTCGACCAACTCTAACAGAGATAACTGTGCTCCGTTTACTACCGTGTGACATTCTCGTAAACGGTGCTAGTTTTACTTTTCTCTCTCTGTGTACTTTATGGGCGTAGCGACTCTCGCGTGTGTCCTATTTTGGACGTACACGCCAGTCGCTACAACACTATAAAACTCAAAACATATAATATTTGTACTAATCTGTTTATCTTAGTATAATCAACACTGGTAATAACCATATAGAGGGTAAAAGGAATGGAAATAAAGGAAATAATAGTATAGGTTAAGTAGGAATGGTTAAAGGTAGTGTATATCAGATTAAGTATGGCTTATGGTACATATATTATCTTGAGTATTATAACTTAGACCGGAGAACATCAGGCACAACCTTTTAGGGAGACTCTTTGCTTGTAACTGACTCTGAGTTCAAACCACCTGCCCGACCTCACCTTAGATAGTTGGTTGTTTTATTAGGCCTTTGCCCCTATATTACACCCCGCCCCGCATGAAATATATCCCCTCCCCCCATATCTCCCAAATTAGATATTTACAGGTTAAGCTGGTCTACAGGCTTAGGCACCCGTGTCGATCTGCGAACTCCAACTGTAGATCAGGCTGATGTAGGGAATTCAAGTCGCTGAGGTGCTGCCTCAACCGAATATGGTTCCACTCTCGACTCTACACATGGTGAATTAGGCTTCCGAGGAGTCATAAACCTTATCGGTGATACAGGAGTCTGTGTAGCTGACGGACTCTTGGAAGACATACGAGTAGGTGCAACAGTAGAAACAATCTGCCTTGGGATTATCTGATTTTGGTAGCGGTTGACAATACCACCATCTTGTAGCTGACACCTATAGAAAGAGGACCAGTTTGAGACTGGACTCTAGCTGAAATCCACTTGGGACCTCTTGCTGCATAATTGCGAATAGATATAGGTGTCTGGGGAAGTAGGGTGATAGAACGGGGGCTTTGGGAGTAATTGTCCTTTTTAACAGGCTGCTTATTAGCAACTCGAGCAGCAACAGACTCTCCGGGCCACACTAAGTCTAAACGTGAACGAAGTTTGCGTCCAATCATCAACTCGTAACAAAGTCCTCGAACTCCTGAGAAATGAAGCAAGGACCATTGTCAGAGACCATTGAAACTGGGGAACAAAAAGTTAAGAATGAATGCCTTAAACACTTAATGGTCACCTGTGCTGCCATGCCTTTAGTACAGTAGATATCAACCCATTTAGAGTGTGCATCGACAAAAATAAGAAAATAGTTGCCATCTACTGGTTCAGCATAGTCGATATGAGGGCGGTGCCAGGAGGAACTAGGCCATTCCCAGGGATGTAGTTTAGCCTTGGGTGCAGTGACAGACACTCTGAATAGGATTGAGTTAGCTCTTCGAGATCCTTGTCCAAATCTCCCCACCACACATAGCTGCGAGCAAGCTCTTTCATGTGAGAAGAGCCACCATGTCCCGCATGCAATTCTTGTAGGAGAGCTCGGCGTAATTTGTTAGGAATGACAACACGTGTTCCCCACAGAACACAACCACTCTGAATAGACAGCCCGTCCCTCTTCCGCACATAAGTTTGCAAGTCAGGGTAATTTAGCGTAGGAGTTGGCCACCGTCGCTCACAATATTAGAACACCCTAGATAAGCATCATTCAGTCCTTGTGCGGTCACGGATGGCATCACTCGTCACTGGACTAGAGTCGATAAAATTCACTAGACAAGTCCAGTCAGCTGGGTTATGTGTGCTGTCGGTGGGAGGTGACAGCGGAAGTCGGCTCAAGGCATCTGCAGTGCCAAGAAGTTGACCAGAGAGATGACGTAGAGTGAAGTGGGAGGCCTGAAGGAGAAGGGCCCACCGTTGAACTCGACCCGAAGCAATGGGAGGAATAGGTTTAGTAGGTTAAAACAAACCTAAAAGTGGGTTGTGATCAGTCACTATGGTAAAGTTCTTTTGACCCCATAGGTAATAGTGGAATTTGCGCAAGGCAAACACCATAGCTAATGCTGCCTTCTCTAGCTGAAAGGAGTTTTTCTCTGCTGTATTGAGTGAGCGAGAAGCAAAGAATACTGGGCGCTCTACACCTTCAATCATGTGACATAAAACAGACCGAACGTCATAAGCACTGCTATCAGCCACAACAACAATAGGCTTGGCTGGGTCAAAATGAACTAGAACAGTTGAGGTAAGTAAAAGTTTCTTGGACTGTGAAAAGGCATCTTCCAGTTCCTTACCCCAGAACCACTTCTGATTGGCCTTCAACAGTTGGTTTAATGGATTCAAAACAGAAGCTGCCTTTGGAAAGAACCTGTGGTAGAAGTTGATTAAGCCTAGGAAAGCTCGAAGCTGGGTGACATTAGTAGGTTTAGGAGCTTCACTGATCGCTTGAACCTTCTCATCTGTAGGATGAATGCCATCTTGGCAAAAAGCCGAGGTACTCAACCGGATGAGCACCAATGGGGAACTTCTTAATTTTAGCTTGAGACAACTGATTGTAGAGTAGTGAGCACCTTCTGCAGCCTGGCATCATGTCCTGAAGTAGAAGAACCTGAGATGAGAACGTCATCTAAATAGCAGCATATACCTTTATGATCCTTCAGCAGTTGTTCCATAGTGCGCTGAAAAAATCCCCGGAGCAGATGAAATGCCAAAACAAAGTCTATTGTAGGCAAATAGACTTCCGTGAGTGTTAATGACAGTGTAGGGTTTTGCCTTGTCATCCAACACAAGCTGTGCATATGCTGGAACATGTCCAGCTTAGTAAAAATGGAGTTGCCTGACAACTTGCTGAACAGGTCGTCAAGCTTAGGAATGGGGTAGGTATCCATTTTAGCAGCCTTGTAAACCGTAAGTTTGTAGTCCCCGCAGATTCTTATAGAGCCGTCAGGTTTGAGTACAAGGAAAATGGCAGCAACCCAAGGGGAAGAATAAACTGGAGTTATAATTCCCTCTTTGGTAAGACGTTGCAACTCCTTGTCCACTTTATCATGCAAGGCATAGGGTACAGTTCGTGCCTTACCAAACTTAGGTGGGACAGTTAGAGCCACATCAATAGAAATAGGGTGGTCCTTGAAGCATATTAAACGTGGAGAAAAAAGGTCAGGGTATTCCTTGATGAGATGAGGGTGAGTAGATGAGACCTTGTTTATAGAGTGAAGCTTGACTTCCGAGAGCTTTAGAGCTGTCAATAAGTCTCTTCCTAACAATGAAGGACCAAGGTCTTCGGTAACCACCAGTGAAACATCACTAGCTGGTTCTGAGCTGGATGGGAGACTGATTGCCACGGTGATCTCCCCTGTGACTTGGAGCGGCGAACCACCGTAGACTTTGAGGTTCACTGATGAGCGCTTTAGTTTAGGACGGCTAGAGTTATGTGGCCAAACTTTCTCAAAAATTTGCCGCGAGATGAGAGATCTAGCCGCGCCAGTATCAACATCCATCGTAATAGGTTTCACTCTTTCATTATGTACAGAAAACACATAATCATAGCTTTCACATGTAGTATCAGATGAATGGGAAGTAGTTGAGCGAGCAACATCAGGTGAAGAAAGAGTGTTAACCTGGGTGTTGTGTTTTTTAGCTTGGAAACACATCTATAGCGTACAAGAAGTGCAGGAAAGCGGCTTAAAAGCTTCGTTTGAATGAGTCTTTTTTGAGACTCAGGATGGCGGAGTGGATTCGCCGCTGGCTAACAGTGGTCCAGCGACGCGGGAAGCTGTTCGCAACTCGCCTACGCTATTATTTTTTCTTTGCCCCTTTTCCTACTCCCCTCTATCTACACATCTTCCTCAAATGGCTTTTTTTTCTTACAGATAAAACATTCACTATCCTTATAAGGACATTCATTGCGCCAATGGCGTTGTCCACAGCCAGAACAAGCAGTTTTAGGCTTGCTCTTGTTAGGGCTTGTAGGCTTAGATTGACTTGCTTTAGTACATTGTAACGTACTAGGTCGAGTAGATTTTGATTCTTGTTTACTTGACCCTAGACACCTGATGAACAGGTCGATGACCCATTGCCTGCACATCTCTGTGGGCTGCCTCTCTGTCAGTAGCTATTTTCACTGCTCACTTGAAGGTTAGATCAGACTTTGCCAGTAGTCTGTGTTGTGTTACTTCGCTGCTGAGTCCCATTACAAATTTATCCCGCAACATGTCTGGCAGCTGATCATTGAATTCACATGTGTTTGCCCGTGCCTTGATACTAGCAACGAAGTTAGCCACTGTCTCACCTGACTTCTGCTGCCTTCAGTAGAATTTGTACCGCTCATAAATTAGAATAGTCTTAAGTTTGAAATGATCTTTCAGAGCCTTAACAAGATCATTATATGTGACAGTAGCAGGGACAACTAGGGACAACAGGCTTTTAGTTAGACCGTAACTCTTGGCTCCTGCAATAGTAAAAAATGTAGTAGTTTCCTTGTATCTGCGATACTGTTTGCAACAAAGAAAAGTTTTACCCTGCTTACATACGTGTCAAAATCTTCGACACTGTCATCAAACAAACCAATGTTGCCAATTTGTGACATAACGATTATACATAGGAATAAGAGCAGGAAAAAATCAACAATCCCAGAAAATGGTCAACTTTCTGGTAGTTATATAAACTGGCAACACGTTTGGTATAAATGTTGCTTTAAATTTTATAGTAATTTTTGGGGGGGTGGGGGGGTACGATGTATGTGTAAATTTAGGTAAACAAACAAGTTATCATACTTAGTAACTTCATTAGGTTATGCTTTTTTAAGTTTCCTTCCCCCCTTTTTTAGGATAAAAAGGTTTATGCAGTGTGTGCATGTGAATGCCAAATCAATCCGATCCTCGTCGCCAAGTATAATATCTGTAGGTAGTGACTGTAGATTATATTATTAATAGGTTTAGTCCAGGTCTTTCATAGGGACAGTCACACCTACCGATATTACGCTATAGATAGTTAGATAGAGGGGGTCCATGCATACCAGCAATAAGGCAACACACTTATAATAGAGCACGACAGTATAAAACCTAAAACATATAATATTTGTACTAACCTGTTTATCTTAGTATAATCAACACTGGAAAAAAACATATAAAGAGTAAACAGAATGAAAATAAGGGAAATAATAGTATAGGTTAAGTAGGAATAGTTAAAGGTAGTGTATATCAGATTAAGTATGGCTTACGGTACAAATATTATCTTGAGTATTATAACTTAGACCGGAGAACATCAGACACAACCTTTTAAGGAGACTCTTTGCTTGTAACTGACTCTGAGTTTAAACCACCTGTCCGATTTCACCTTAGGTAGTTGGTTGTTTCATTAGGCCTTTGTCACTATATTACAGGAGGAATTCAGGTTAGCCCCCCCCTCCCCACGAATTTTTATCATGGACCCGTCACTGCAGTAATGTCAATGGCTCATATTTCTATCACGTGTTTAAAAGTTAAAGTTCGCTGGTTTCAGTCCTCATCTCAAGCTGCTGTGTTGCTGCTTATGAGGCGGACGTCAGCCAGGGTAGGCCCCAACTTTCCACCGTGATGCTCGGTCACGGTGGTGACCTCTCTAGTAAATAATGACAGCATAAAAAGAATCCAGACGGAGATTCGAACTGGCGACCCAGCGATTGCCGGGCAAGCATGCTAATCACTATACTAGCCGGGATGCTAGTATTATTTCTATTATATATATATATATATATATATATATATATATATATATATATATATATATATATATATATATATATATATATATATATTGTCGTAGAATGACTCCCGACGATACCATATATCACTATTCGTTGAGGGAACTTCCTTAATTATCTTTAGAGTGCGTTAATTGTCTGGCGGCCGATATTATGTATCTTCGATATGCTTAAGAAGTGGAACTGAGCTCAAGGATAATAATATTGCTATCATTAATAAAATAGAGTTTTATTAATAATAACTACCAACAAACACAAGAAGGAAAATATTGACATAAACAGAGAATTGAAAGGGTCGTGGGGGCTCGGCTAATCCGAGGATTTAAAGGATTTAAAAAAAGGTAAAACAAATATAGAGTTAAAGAGATGGGATGGTTCGATAAACCATTTAAAGCACAGGATAGAATTGACAAAAGGGTTAAGTACTCAAAGGTGACGTTTGGCTTACGTAACTTTTACACTAGTGGTGCAGTGGAAGGTGGCGCGAAGGAGTTTCGGCCCGCTGGCGAGTTCCAGCCAAAGGGGGGGGATAAGATGATCCTGACGTGGCGTCTTGGGAAGGAGAACCGTTTCTCGACGAACGGCTTGAAGAACAATGACTGTTCTAGGTTGTTCTCTTCTGAACAAAGGGGGGATGAGAACCGTCTCTTGTCTACGGGCTCAAGAACAATGGCTGTTCTAATGTTGTTCTCCTCTGAACAACAGGGGGGGGGGGTGAGAACCGTTTCTTGGCGAAGGGCTCAAAACGAACAATGGCTGTTTTAATGCTGTTCTTTTCTGAACAACAGGGGGGGTGAGAACCGTTTCTTGGCGAAGGGCTCAAAACGAACAATGGCTGTTCTAATGCTGTTCTCCTCTGAACAACAGGGGGGGGGGGGTGAGAACCGTTTCTTGGCGAAGGGCTCAAAACGAACAATGGCTGTTCTAATGCTGTTCTCCTCTGAACAACAGGGGGGGAAGCCTTGGGGACTTGGCGTCACGAAAGGCTCGAACCTTTGGCACTCAAGGAATATTGTCCTCCTTCTGGACAAGTGATGGTTAATCTCGAGGTCGAGGTCCCTTGGCGCACAAAGGGAGAGAGGGTTGTGGTGATGTTTCGCGACGAAAATCTGGATCTCCAATCTGATCTTAGTGGTAAAGTTTCCATATAAATAGCCAGGACATCTCCTTGGCGTGGGGGGACAATAGAGTGGGAGCTTCGAGGGAATGCACAGCCGGGCCGGAGAACAATGCCTTATCTGCCCATAAGCCTAACTCAATCTGGCGAGGTCGGCGTATGGGAGCGAACGGGGGGGACGATAACCTCCTTGTTTAAACATTGACATCCGGTAGCTGCGATAAGGCTCCAAGCTTCGAGTCGAAGATGCACGTGGGCAGCATCGTGGTTTTAAATAATATGGGATAGGAGTTGAAATTAACGCAGCTTCAACTCGTTCTATCACACCCCTCCATTCCAGGGGAAGTTGTCACTTCGAAAAAAAGAGAGAGAAGGGACAACGATAGAGCTCCGTTGTAGGGAACTCGTTTTCTTGTACCAACCGTACCTTCCTGCACCTAACTAGTATTACCTCAATACATATGATTATTCTGATCTTTAGATTACAGGGGAAAATAACCTTTAATACAACTTAATCAAAGAAAAAAAAAGGCATGGAACAATGAAATGATATAAAATTAGTACATGCGGGACAAAAATAATTTATACGTAAATTAATGGGTACAAATATATATACATACAAAAAAAAATAGACATTGAGCATTACAAAAGTCAGACATATACATTAATTAATTATATTATAAGAGAATCTTAATTTAAGTCGTACAAGACGGTATATACCTCCAGGGAGATACTAATCCTATGAATACACTTACTCTACGCTATTCGGTAACGCATCTCTACTGAGGGCGTCAGCGACCTGGTTATCGGAACCTTTTATCTAATTTATTTTAAACTGATACTCTTGCAAGAGTAAACTCCAGCGCATGATGCAGCCGTTTAAGTGTCTCACATTCCTAATATAGGCTAACGGACGGTGGTCGGTTCCTATTTGAAATTCTTTACATATCAAGTACAGCTTGAATTTGTCTATGACCCAGATAATTGATAGAGCTTTCTTTTCTCTAGTGGTATATCTCTCTTCGCGTGGTAATAATTGATGACTAGCATATGCAACTGGATGACTCGTTCCGTCATCCACGTATTGAAGGAGTACACCTCCAATGCCCTTGTTGCTCACGTCGGTCTTAACCCCAAAGGATTTTTTGGGGTTGGGCAACTTTAAAATGTGGGCAGAAATGAACTTACTCTTGAGCTGATTAAAATGGGAAACAGCGACATCATTCCAACGTAAACGATCGGGAAAATTCTTTTTTTGAAGGGGGCATAGGGGGGCCGAATTTGCAGCGAAATTCGGAACAAATCGCTGATAGGGAGAAGCTGATCCTAGGAACGATCTTAATGGCTTCTTTGTAATCGGGAGGGGCATGTCGGCGATTGCCTTAATCTTGTTCTCGTGGGGACCTAACTTGCTTTGTCCTATTTTGAAACCCAAATATTTAATGGGTTCGTGGGCAAAATGGCATTTGCGGGGGCCAATGGTGAGGCCATTTTCGCACAGTCACTCGAAAAGAGCTAATAGGGCGGGTAAATGGTGACTCCATTTAATTAGTTCTTGTAGCTGACTCTTCTGACGTGGTGTCAGCTGCGCGTCACTATCCAGGTCAGAGGGTTCCAAAGACTCGCCTGGTAGGGAAGGAGGAGGGTAATCGGCATCAGGTTGGATGCACACTGTCTGGATTACATTAAGGGACTCCGCAGGGTAATCTTCTTCAAGCGCCGATGCTTCGTCCAGTTCTACGAAGGTATCTCCATGGGCGCATTGGGGGTTCTTTTTTTCTTGGGGTCCACGGACAGTCTCCGTGTCTTTGTCTTGGGCCTTATCACCTAAGGGTGTTAGTGATTCACACTCCTCTTTTGCCGTCCTAAAGTCCTGGTTAAGGGTCTCCGAGAAATCGGACGGTATCGGGGTTCTGATGGGGACGGGCTCCTGGGCTTCTTTCTTATCTCGGCCTTGAGGAAGAGCGGCCTGAAACACAGGGTCGAAACTTACTTGGGGGCTCTGTCCTATAAGTACGGAACAGAATTGTATGGGTGCTACAATGACTTCAGCCCAGCCATTATAATATTGACACTGCAGGTAACATCTAACGACGGGGAACCGGTTCGCCCGCCCAAGGTGGTCATGTACCACCGCAAATTTTTCGTGGTTAGAGGCCACTGGGAGGAGTTCGTCGGACACGATGAAACACGTACATCCTGTGTCCCTGACGAGAGTCGATACTCGACAGCCGTCCACGCTGCCCTCCTCATATTTCAAAGTTCCCGATGAACTTTTATCAAAACCAAAATTTACCTGGTGGCCTGACGGAGGGGGAAAAGTTTCTGCTTGGGTCTGCACCACCGGGGGAGCCGGGGTTGCATTAATCTGGTGAACTTGGTGGGCTGGTCCGCTTTTAAGCCTAGAATTTTGGGGGCAGTTCCAGCTCATGTGGTTTTCTACACCACAGGTGAAGCATATTATTGGTCGCTTCGGGAAGAGAGATGGAGGAGAAATCTTAACGGGAGGTTTGGAGTCCCGTTGTCGGTTTTGGGGAAAGAGGTTTTGGGGTTTTACGGGGCTCGGAAACTTTGTCAGCTTTCCTGGGAAGGAGCGCGAATCCGTCCTTCTTTCTTCTCGTTGGATTTCTTTTTCTCGTTCTTCTCGTTGTATTTTTCCTTCTCGTTCTTCTCGTTGTATTTCTCTTTCTCGTTCCTCTCGTTGTATTTCTCTTTCTCGTTCCTCTTGTCGGATTACTCTTTCCCTTTCTCTTTCTACCTTTTTTCTTTGAAATTCTGCTTTAATCCGAGCTAATTCAATCTGATGGTGAAGCTCAGCTTGTCTTATCCATGCCTCTCTTTCTCTTTCTTTTTCTTCTCGTTGGATTTCTCTTTCTCGTTCTTCTCGTTGTATTTCTCTTTCTCGTTCCTCTTGTCGGATTACTCTTTCTTTTTCTTCTCGTTCTTCCTCTTTTCTTTGCTCCTCTTGAATGTACTCAATTAGTTCTTTTCCGGAGAGTCCCAAGGATTCTCCTTGCGCTTTAAAGATTTCAAACTGAGTCATCTTTGCACTTGGGGGCGCACTAGTCAACCAACTAAAATTCCTTGCAACAAGAATTATGCCTCTATAGAATTAGCCTACCTAAATATGGGCACTGACCTATTCGTACTTGGTTTCTTACTCTAAATAACCACTGACTAAAATCACAAAAAAAACACAAACAAATTATTATCACAGTTCCTTGAGCTACTCCAGCTTCTTAAGTTTTTTAAAAAAAAGGGGATAGCAATCGTTAAAACAAAAGGGAACTACTATATTCTATTATTATAACGAATAACACTATGCTTTACTCGACTGAGACCAGTGTTTGCAAAGATATAGCGTTAAACCTTACACACCTGATACCAAATTTAAATAGAATATATATATATATGTCGTAGAATGACTCCCGACGATACCATATATCACTATTCGTAGAGGGAACTTCCTTAATTATCTTTAGAGTGCGTTAATTGTCTGGCGGCCGATATTATGTATCTTCGATATGCTTAAGAAGTGGAACTGAGCTCAAGGATAATAATATTGCTATCATTAATAAAATAGAGTTTTATTAATAATAACTACCAACAAACACAAGAAGGAAAATATTGACATAAACAGAGAATTGAAAGGGTCGTGGGGGCTCGGCTAATCCGAGGATTTAAAGGATTTAAAAAAAGGTAAAACAAATATAGAGTTAAAGAGATGGGATGGTTCGATAAACCATTTAAAGCACAGGATAGAATTGACAAAAGGGTTAAGTACTCAAAGGTGACGTTTGGCTTACGTAACTTTTACACTAGTGGTGCAGTGGAAGGTGGCGCGAAGGAGTTTCGGCCCGCTGGCGAGTTCCAGCCAAAGGGGGGGGATAAGATGATCCTGACGTGGCGTCTTGGGAAGGAGAACCGTTTCTCGACGAACGGCTTGAAGAACAATGACTGTTCTAGGTTGTTCTCTTCTGAACAAAGGGGGGATGAGAACCGTCTCTTGTCTACGGGCTCAAGAACAATGGCTGTTCTAATGTTGTTCTCCTCTGAACAACAGGGGGGGGGGGTGAGAACCGTTTCTTGGCGAAGGGCTCAAAACGAACAATGGCTGTTTTAATGCTGTTCTTCTCTGAACAACAGGGGGGGTGAGAACCGTTTCTTGGCGAAGGGCTCAAAACGAACAATGGCTGTTCTAATGCTGTTCTCCTCTGAACAACAGGGGGGGGGGGGGTGAGAACCGTTTCTTGGCGAAGGGCTCAAAACGAACAATGGCTGTTCTAATGCTGTTCTCCTCTGAACAACAGGGGGGGAAGCCTTGGGGACTTGGCGTCACGAAAGGCTCGAACCTTTGGCACTCAAGGAATATTGTCCTCCTTCTGGACAAGTGATGGTTAATCTCGAGGTCGAGGTCCCTTGGCGCACAAAGGGAGAGAGGGTTGTGGTGATGTTTCGCGACGAAAATCTGGATCTCCAATCTGATCTTAGTGGTAAAGTTTCCATATAAATAGCCAGGACATCTCCATGGCGTGGGGGGACAATAGAGTGGGAGCTTCGAGGGAATGCACAGCCGGGCCGGAGAACAATGCCTTATCTGCCCATAAGCCTAACTCAATCTGGCGAGGTCGGCGTATGGGGGCGAACGGGGGGACGATAACCTCCTTGTTTAAACATTGACATCCGGTAGCTGCGATAAGGCTCCAAGCTTCGAATCGAAGATGCACGTGGGCAGCATCGTGGTTTTAAATAATATGGGATAGGAGTTGAAATTAACGCAGCTTCAACTCGTTCTATCATATATATATATATATATATATATATATATATATATATATATATATATATATATATATATATATATATATATATATATATATATATATATATATATTACAAATAAACTCATCTGAATCTCGATTAAAGGAGTAATATCAAGACGAAGTGGAGATTTAATTTTAGAGATATCATCTTAGGACTTTGCTCTTGGAACGTAGAGAGAATGCAACCTAGGCCAGAGGGTTTTAGGTCAGTTGAGTCACTCTGGACTCCTGAGCCAAATTTTAGCAGTTGTACAAAGTCAGTAACTTCATTAGATCTGTGGTAATATCAGCAATATTATCATTAAAATGATAGCTGGGCGCGACTTTAATTTTTTTCCGGTGCGACTTTGCGACCGCGACTTTTTTCCGGGGCGACCCCGCTAAATTACAAAATAAACTTTAGCGCGATACATGCTTTTATAGGGCAGAAAACACATACTTATTATTTTTGTTTATTTTTTAGTTAAAGCACAGCCTAAACTAATATCTACAGATCCTCCTCATCCTCCTCCATGTCCTCCTGGCCCCATCTTTTCCTCCAGGAGGTCCATGTTCCCTTTGTGGAACAGAAGTTGATCAAAGTTGACCTCACCCATGGAGGACTTCTTGACACTCAGGACGTCCCCGGCCACGCTGAATATAAAGAAAGATAAAACCATGTGAGTTTAATAGACTATATCAATATGATCTTTAAATTTAGAACCAAGTCATAGTATATGTACGATGGTCCAATTTTTACTTATATTGTTTAATTTTATGACTGTGGCCATAAGGAGGTCACCATCCTCAAAGAGGTGGCCAAACCTCTTTTCATAGTCCCTGAGGTGGGCCTGCACCAGGAGACCTGTTTAATTTTAGGCATGTTAAAGGTAGAATTCTGTTAGATTTTAATTACTTCTTACAAACTTGTACAACAGTTTTGCGAAAGAAAAATATTAAGATATGTGCCCGGTTGTTCAAAAGGATATAGTTATAGTTGATGGTGCACCATAGTTTAATGCAGATACTCTAAGGGCTAAACAGGAAAAAAAGAAATATGAAAGACTCTGGCGACATAAACGGACACAAGAGGCGAGAGAACAATATAAAAGAGCTCGAAATGCTGAGCAAAAAGTAATAGTGAAGAGAAAACAAGAATATTATAAGACTAAAACAGTGTAGGCTGGATCAGATATGAACAAATTATATGTGGTGCTTGACAGCCTAACAGGAAATAAGAAGGGAAACAAATTACCTGAAGGTGTTCCTGACGCAACATTGGCGAATAATTTTTCTGATTTCTTCTGTAATAAAATAAATACTATTGTAAATAATTTTAGTGAAATAGTGATATATGACAGTGTTAGAGCAGAAACTCCTGATTCCAGATTAACTGACTTCACTGTGATAAACTTGAACACTTTAAAATCCATTGTTACGAGGATTAAACAAACTCACTGTGAAAATGATCCTCTGCCAGTGCGTGAAATAGTGCATAGTAATAACTTTGACAAAATTTTAGATATCTTTGTTGACATTGTGAACTGCAGCATAAATGATCATGTATTTCCACAGTCAGAAAAGAAAGCGATTGTAAAGCCGATAATCAAGGGAAGCCTAGACTCGCAATGCTTGAGCTCTTTCAGGCCTGTCTCAAACTTAACGTTTCTGTCAAAAGTGATTGAAAGTGTGATCCTTGATCAAATATGGGATCACTTGAGTGTAACACATGCTCTTCCGGACAGCCAGTCAGCATACCGAAGACTTTACTCCACGGAAACAACACTGTGCTCTGTGATAAATGATTTACTCGTGCGAATGGACAATGGGAAGTGTGGTATTCTAATCCTGCTTGACCTGAGTGCTGCATTCGACACTGTTGTACATGAGCTGCTATTAAATGACTGTAAAACCATTGGTATTGAAGGTAATGCATTGTCCTATCTGCAAAGTTATCTTACAAACAGAACTTATCGTGTGCAGATTCATAGTGAATTCTCTGGAGTTAAGCCTCTTGAGAGGGGTGTCCCTCAGGGAAGTGTATTAGGCCCGATACTTTTTTGCATATATACCATTGAACTTTCAAAAATTTTAACTGATCACGGAGTAAGTTTTAAGTTGTTTGCTGATGACACTCAATTCTATCTGACACTAAATGATGTAGTGCATGCTGAGGAGAAAATTAGCAGTCTGTTAAGGGATGTTGGAAAATGGATGGAGCATAAACAATTGAAATTAAATGAGCAGAAAACTGAGTGTTTATTGGTTGGCAGAAGAGCAGACCTTGGTAGACTGGACATTCAAAGGCTCAGTATTAACGGAAATGACATGGTTGTAAATACTGAAGTGAAGGATCTGGGAGTCCTGGTTGATAGTGAACTGTCATTCAAAAGCCAGATAAATCAGACCGTGAGAATATGTGCCTATCATCTGAGAAACATTGCTTTTGTTAGAAAGTATCTTGATTCAAAAACAACAAAGATGTTAATTCATAATCATGTGATCACTAAACTGGACTATTGCAATTCTCTATACTATGGGCTACCAAACTACTTGCTTCGGAAATTGCAATTCATGATGAATAGAGCAGCACGACTGATAAAGGGTTTGCCAATCCGTGAAAGTATTACTCCAGCCTTAATTGATCTGCACTGGTTGCCAATTAAAGCAAGAATAATATATAAACTGTGTGTAATGGTATACCAGGCTTTGAACCATGGAAAGCCTCAATATATGAGAGACTTATTGGTAGATTTCCATGTAGATACCAATATGTCACTTCGGCATGGAAACATACTAAACCAATTGAATGAGCCACGGTGTAACCATGAATTTGGCTTCAGAGCAGTCATAATGAGTGCACCAAGGCTCTATAACAAACTACCTATTAGCGTGAAAGAAAGTGTCAACATCAAGTCCTTCAACAGGTTCCTGAAAACACACCTGTTCAGGGAGTGTTACAACTTGGAAGATAGCACTGTTAGACAAGAATACAAGTGCTAAATTGTTTAAGGGCGGCTACGACGAGCAATCACATCAGTGAATGGAGCGTGGCCGAGAAACTTCACAACAAGTAACAAGCAAGTAAGTAATTTTTCGTCTTAGCCACAAGAAAAGTATAAGCTCATATTAAAATACGAGAAAATGAGATTAATTCGCACGATGAATGACACAAGGCCTAACACGTCCTCGAACGTTTTTAACTGATAAAACAGGTTTAAAACTTGGTTCATGCCTGAAAAGTGTATGTAATTTTACTAATTAAATATAAAATTCAGAGTGACAGACTTTTTTTGGTACGTTTAGGTAGTTTACTGTAACGTCAGTCTCATATAATGTGAAGAATTTAATTTATCGTAAAAGGAATGTTAAAAATCAGATAAATATAAAGTTAGCTGTTACCAACTCAAATTTGAAATTTTTAGCCAAATCGGACTTTAAAACTGTCTTAAAACAACCACGGCATTTTCTTTCAAAAAAAGTCGTCTTTGTTCCTGTTCAAAGTTGCGGCAAAAGTCGCGGAAAAATTGGCGGTGCGACTTTGCTTAGTCCGACTTTTTCAAAACGTTTGTGACTTTCGACTTTGCCACTTCGAAATTCATAGTCGCAACTCGTTGCCGCAACGTCCAACTCTGTTAATTGGTTATATTTTGTTTTGCAACTCAATCACATACATATATGGCTTGGGTTACGGTCACACTAACATTATTTTTCACTGTGCTCGAAAATGACTATTAAGTTTGTCGTTGTAAATGCTAGATTCGCAATCACTTTCTGATTTGATAACATTAAATCGAGGGTAGTAGCGGCGGCAATATTTGAATATATATTTCGCCGGATCTTGCTTTTTCTATCATACTATCTCTCATTACCGTAATAAAACTGAATAGAATACAGTACTGCTGTTTTTTATTATTGCATATTATGATTGATTTTGACTAGTCTTGATGATGATTTTTGTTTTTGACATTCCTGTTGATGGTTGTAATTGTATATTCTAGATGCATGATCTGACACAATCCTATGGATTGTTTAAATTCTATATTAACATAATCTCACAGATGACAAAAGCTACATAGCCCTATCAAAGGTCATCCACCTCTGTCAAAATCCACCTACAAAGTGCATCTTTACCTTCATAAGGGTCTTCAATCCCTTAGCAGTTGCTGCTGCATCTTCCAACTAGTATATTGGCAATTTTAAATATAATTGCTTCAATGATTTATATAGGTGTTTATTTTAATTAATTTATTGTATATTGTTTATAAACAGTAATTTACTATTTGGATATTTGGTAAAGTTATGACGAGCTGCTCTGAGCGATTTTTGTTTTTTTTTCCGACCCAAAACGGATGGAATCCTGTGTGTGTTTTGGTTTCGTTTAAGGCGCGTAATATGTTGTTTATGTCACATTTAAAATCAGTTGGTGCCATTTTTGTTTGAAATTTTGACTTAGGGAAAAATAAAAGTCCCAAAAATGCAAAATAAAAAATAAACCTCCAAAAATGAATGTTATTTACATTATTCTGGTGGGTATAGATTTGTAATAGCACCGAGGAAGGCGTGGTATCTATCAGGAATTCTCATTTTGTAGAATATGGTTGGATCCGAGTCCTAGCTTATTTTGGATTACTTTTTCTGAGCTGAAATCTATGTGGAGAAGTTTATGGCAATTTCCGATTATATACTGGGGCGGGGGGGGGCTATGGCAGTATATTGTAGATGTATGATTTGACACAATCCTATGGATGCATTTTGTGGGTGGGTTTTGACAGATGCGGATGATCTTTGATAGGCCCTTGTGGCTTTTGCCATTCGTGAAATAATGTTATGTTAATGATTGAAATCTCAGGATCTTTGTAGGCCCATCCCCCTCATGAGCTGTCTCTAACAACGAGCCAACCCGAAATAAGCTAGAATCGCAACATTTACCCTGCTGTTTTCATCGCGTATATATTTGTTACACTTAAATGTTAAATCACATTTCTAGGGGCTTAGCACAATGTTTCCAAGGGATTGTTAATGGGATTAAATTATGCTCACCTAAAAATTTAATAACTTTCTCACGGTCACTAACTTCACATGGGGTTTCAATAATTCAAACTGCTTGAAATTAACGATTGTTTTCAAGTATAGGATTCCCGCCCAAAAAATAATTAAAAAAAAATCCAATTATTAGTTGAAAATAGTAAGGAAACTAAATAAAAAATACAGAAATTGGAAAATAAAAATTAAAAATAATTAAACAAAAAATCTAAACAAAAACTTTAGGAATTAATAGCATTATTGTTCATTGATAGATGACAGCATTGTAGCCAAATCCACAAAAAAATGAGTTCCAAGATAATTTCAAAATATTTATGCAAAAAGAGTAAAAAATTAAATAAAACGATTAATAAATAATAGATTATATATAAAAAAAAAAGAGTTGAGTTAAAAAATGTTGCGAAAACATGTAACAAAGAGTACAAAACAAAGCATTCTTCGTTGATGACTTCAGTTAATCATTATAGTGAAAGAGGATGAAACATTATGGAAAGGAACGAAACCTAAAAGAAAAACAAGCTTCAATCGCCCGAGGAAACAATCAGAATCGCCAGGAGCAGCTCATCTTCAACTTTACCCGATCTTTTTCAGGCTTTGTTTCATTAAGATGGCAAATTGAAAGTACTGCATGATCCGCTGTATATCCATAAATCCCTGCAAAAGAAAAACCTAAGAAATGTTTCTGCTCAGCTTTTGCAGAAGTTCTCATCTCTTCTTAGCAAAGATGATAAGCTTTGTTCTGTTTGTAAGAAGAAGCTTTCAGAGTTACCAATAGAGCAAAATTCTCCAGAGGAGTCTGGAACTTCAGTATCTAAACAGGAGTTCAATGAGATGCCTAGCCAAAAAGAGGATTCAGATGTTGTGGAAGTTGAAGTTGACTTATTGAACTAATCATTGTCTTTCATTGGTGAGAGCCCCTTTGTTAAAAGGAAAGCCGAAAGGCATCTGACTTACGTACCTGAGAAAAGGTTAAAAGTTGAAGAATCTGTTAAGAGAAAGTTGGTTTTGGTAATAGTTCAGGAACACAAGGAGATGTACCGCAAAAATGTAATGTGAACTGTATGCCAGAAGTCATCCACTCTCTAAAGAAAAAATATTGGCAATCAAGCTGTGCGGATGAAATCAGAGCTCTAACCATATTTGAAACCAGTATGAGCATTAGAAAACTCATGAATGAGTTTGATTGCTCTCAGAGAATGGCTGTACAAGCTCATCACCATATACTAAAGGAGAAAGGAATGTTAGCTTCACCTAACTAAGCTCGGCAGAGTGCTTCCTGAGGATAGTTTTAAGAATAGATTAGATAAATATATGGATGAAGCTGCTAGATGGGACTGACTTTTTTTATGTACATATGTATATATTTTTCTAAGGAGTGGGGAGATTATATTTTGCGGTTGCATGAATGGACATAATCCTCTGGATGCATTTATGTATATTGTAGATTAGATCTGACGAACTCCTGTAAAGGGTGACAATGTTGATGACTTTTCTCTGGTAAGAAATCTTTTGTGTGTTGACTGGAACAGGAGCTGCCAAGTGTAGGCCATGAATGGTCTTTTGCAGTCTCCTTCTTTTCTTATGTTCTTATGTAGGAAACCATTATGGTGGAACCAAGAAATAGCTAATAAAGTTTCAGAGAAAAAAAAGGGCATACCAGAGATTACAAAGTGAGAGTAGTTTAGATAATTTAAACCATTATAGGTCAACCAGAAATGAACTAAATAAGATTATTAAGAAGACCAAAAGGACAGCAGAAATTAATTTAGCTAAAAATAATAATAAAGATCCTAAAAAATTCTTTAGCTATTATAGAATCAATAATCAATCTATCAGTGATAAAATAGGGCCTATTAAATATGAAGGGGTTTTGAAAGAATCTGATGAGGAAATAGTAGAGGTCCTTAATGATCATTTTGCTTCAGTATTCACAGAAGAGAAACCAGTTAGATTAATTGATGATAATTCTAGGTCAAGGGAAGTAGTGATAAATTCTATTAATATAGACAGAGAAGAAATTAAAGGGCTTATAATTCAGTTAAATACTAGTAAGGCATCTGGCCCTGACAACATTCATTCTAGGATACTCAAAGAAGGTGTAGAAAGTATTGCAGTAGCTCTCGAGAAGATATTTATTAGATCACTAGAGTCTGGAGAAATACCAAATGATTGGAAATTGGCAAATGTAGTGCCAATTTTTAAAAAGGGAAGCAAAGAGGACCCAAATAACTTTAGACCAGTAAGCTTAACTTCTATAGTCTGTAAAATTCTTGAGAAGATGGTTAAGAAGGGAATTTCTGATCATCTAGAGAGTAGCAGGTTAATTAATGATGCTCAGCATGGTTTTAGAAAAGATAGATCGTGTTTAACTAATTTACTGGATTTTATGGATTATGTAACTAAAGAATTAGATAGGGGTGAGAAAGTTGATGTGATCTACTTAGATTTCAGCAAAGCTTTTGATAAGGTTCCACATAGAAGACTAGTTCATAAATTAAAGCTGCATGGGATATGTGGGAACGTTTTAAATTGGATAACTGAATGGCTGAAAAATAGGAAACAGAGAGTTGTACTGAATGGAGTGAGGTCAGAGTGGAGGAATGTTATTAGTGGCGTACCTCAGGGATCAGTTTTAGGCCCTTTATTATTTATAATCTATGTAAATGATCTTGGGCAAGGTGTAAATAGCAAAGTGTCAATTTTTGCTGATGACACTAAATTGGCAGCTGTAGTCAAAGAGGTTGAGGGTAGCTTTAAAGTGCAGGGTGACTTAGATAAGCTGTTAGCTTGGGCTCAGAAGTGGCAGATGACTTTTAACCTTAATAAATGCAAAGTTATTAACATGGGGAGAGATAATAGGGAATTTAGCTATGAGATGGATGGATATTGGCTTAATTCAGTTGAAGATGAGAAAGACTTAGGAGTGGTAGTAGATAGGTCACTGAAATTTTCAAAGCAGTGTATTGAGGCAAAAAATAGAGCAAATAGGGTGCTAGGTT
This sequence comes from Ceratothoa steindachneri, assembly GCA_963969495.1. Taxonomy (NCBI): domain Eukaryota; kingdom Metazoa; phylum Arthropoda; class Malacostraca; order Isopoda; family Cymothoidae; genus Ceratothoa; species Ceratothoa steindachneri. The sequence goes on along the minus strand of OZ018327.1, from coordinate 24,330,427 downwards.
ACATTAAAAGAAATGTTAGCTACAAGAGTAAGGAGGTCATCCTTAAACTATACAACTCTTATGTCAGGCCACATTTAGAGTACTGTATACAGGCATGGTCACCACATTTTAGACATGATATAAACTTATTAGAGTCAGTACAAAGGAGGGCAACAAAAATAATACCATCCCTGAAGCACCTTGAATATGAAGATAGACTGAGGGTATTAAATATGTTTTCATTTGAAAGAAGGTGTGTGAGGGGAGATATGATTGAGCTTTTTAAAATCTTTTCTGGGATGGATAAATTAGATTTCAGCAAGTTATTTGAGTTAGAAGGTAGTAATGGAACTAGAGGCCACCACTTAAAGATTAAAAAACAGAGGTGCAGACTGGATGTTAGAAAATATTTTTCCACTAACAGAGTGGTGGATTATTGGAATAGTTTGCCACCTGAGACTGTAGACAGCCCAAACTTGAATGTTTTCAAGCGCAGATTGGATGATTATATGGGGATGGAGGGTTAATTTCTTACTTTTTAGTATGTGGATATGTTTCTTGACTCATTCCTGTGGATGCAGTTTCTTTTTATTGTATATTTTGGGGGATTTTGATTTTGTTTTTGACAGACTCCTATGGAGGCTTTAAATTATATATTGTAGATGCATGGTTGGACATTCCTATGGATTGTTAAATTGTATATTGTAGCTGCATGATCTGACAAAATCCTATGGATGCATTATATGGGTGGGATTTGATGGATACGGATGACCTTTGATAGGCCCTTGTGGCTTTTGTCATCCGTTAAATTATGTTGTTGTTATGTTATGTTGAGAGGACATTATAGTACTGAAAGCAGAATGGACTTGGCAGATAACAGAAATAGGTTCCAAGGCGATAGAGGTGAGGTCATTCAGGTTTCAAGAGGTGCTTCAGGGATAGTGGGGTTAAATTGTTTCTATACAAATACTCTGTAGTCTTAGAAACAAGAAGGATGAGCTATTTAGTTATATTAGCAATGAGGATATAGATATATTATGTGTTACTGAATCATGGGTTAATGAAATAGAATTTAATGACACTATGATTTACAGGGCTATAATGTGTACATTAGTTAAAGGACAGGTAGGATTGGTGGAGGAATAATTATCTATATAAAAAACAACATTGTTTCAAGTTTAAATTTCTTCAATAAAGCAGGATGGAGTTGAGTCACTTTGGATAGATATTAGGTTCAGTAAAAATAGAATGGTGCATTTTGGAGCTTTTTACAGGCCACCTGGGCAGACTGATGATATGGATGAACTAATGATAAGGGAAATAAGTAAGGGATGTGAAACAGATGCAGTTATTATTGGGGACTTCAACTTAAACTCTGTGGACTGGGAAAATATGATAGGTAGGGATAGAACAAGTGGCAGGTTCATAGAATGCTTTGAGGATAATTTTTTGAATCAATTTGTTAATGAGCCAACGAGGGGGGACAATATATTAGATTTAGTACTTTCTAATAGTGATCATTTAGTTCAAGAATTGACTGTTGGGGAAGCATTGGGAAATAGTGACCATCAGATAGTTCGTTTTAACTTGGGAATTGAGAAGGGTAAAATAACCGAGAATGCTGTAAAAGTAACAAATTTTCATAAGGGAGATTATGTAAAACTCTGAAGCTTGCTAAATTTTGTAGACTGGGATGTAGAATTCAGAGGTAAAAATGCTTATGGGATGTGGGATACTTTCAAGCCTAAAATAAATGTAGTCCAAGAACAATGTATCCCAATGAAGGCCATTAGGAACAAAAGTAGGAAACCATTATGGTGGAATCAGGAGATAGCTAGAAAAATTTCAGAGAAAAAAAGGGCATATAAAAAATTACAGGTAGAAAATAATATTCAAAATTTAAGTGATTATAGAATGGTTAGGAATGAGTTAAATAAGATTATAAAGAAGAACAAAAGGGTGTCAGAAATTAAATTAGCCAGGATAACAACAAAGATCCTAGAAAGTTCTTTAGTTACTATAAAATTAATAATAAGTCTGGCAGAGTTAAAATAGGGCCTATCAAATATGAAGGGGTTGTGAGAGAAACTGAGGAGGAAATAGTTGAGGTACTAAATGGTCATTTTGCATCAGTATTTACAAAGGAGAAGCTAAATAGTCTTATGTATAGTACTCATGGGTCAGGGAAAGAGGTGTTTACTACCATTAGTGTGGATTGGAGGACGATAAAAGAACTGATAGGTGAGTTAGATACTACCAAGGCCTCTGGCCCTGATAATATTCATTCTAGGATACTTAAAGAAGGGGTAGAAAGTATCTCAATAGCTCTGGAGAAGTTGTATACTAGGTCACTGGAATATGGAGAAATACCCGATGATTGGAAGAGAGCGAATGTAGTCCCCATTTTCAAGAAGGGTAGTAAAGAGGATCCAAATAACTTTAGACCGGTTAGCCTAACTCCTGTAGTCTAAAATTCTTGAGAAAATAGTTAAAAAAGGGATTTGCCAACATCTAGAGAGGAAGGGGTTAATCAGCAATGTTCAGCTTGGGTTTAGATCAGGTAGATCATGTTTGACTAATTTACTAGACTTTCTGGAGTTTGTAACAGATCAAGTAGATAAGGGAGAGAATGTAGATATAATTTACTTAGATTTTAGTAAAGCATTTGATAAGGTATCACATAGGAGACTAGTTCATAAATTAAAAATGATTGGGATATGTGGGGGCGTTTCAAATTGGATAGCTGAGTGGCTGAAAGACAGGAAGCAAAGGGTAGTGCTAAATGGTGTAAAGTCAGAGTGGAGGGATGTTAACAGTGGGGTTCCTCAGGGATCAGTTCTCGGCCCATTATTATTTGTCATCTATATAAACGATCTTAGGGAGGCAGTTAATAATAAAGTGTCAATTTTTGCAGATGATACCAAATTAGCAGCTGTAGTTAAAGATATTGATGATAATTTTAAAGTGCAGGGGGATTTAAATAAATTGTTATCCTGGGCACATAATTGGCAAATGACTTTCAACCTTGATAAGTGCAAAGTTATTAACATGGGAAAAGGTAATAGAGAATTTAACTATGAAATGGATGGGCATTGGCTGAGCTCAGTAGAGGATGAGAAAGATCTAGGAGTAGTAATAGATAAGTCATTAAGGTTTTCTAAGCAGTGTATTGAAGCAAGAAATAGGGAAAATAGAGTGCTGGGTTTCATTAAGAGAAATGTCAGTTACAAAAGTAAGGAGGTTATTCTTAAACTCTATAACTCTTATGTTAGGCCACATCTAGAGTACTGTATACAGGCATGGTCCCCACATTTTAGACACGATATTAACCTTCTCGAGTCAGTGCAACGGAGGGCAACAAAGATTATTCCTTCCCTGAGGCACCTTGAATATATAGATAGACTGAGGGTATTAAATATGTTCTCGTTCGAAAGGAGGTGTGTGAGAGGGGATATGATTGAGCTCTTTAAAAATTTTTCTGGGATAGATAAATTGGATGTTAGCAAGTTTTTTGAGTTAGATGATGGAAATCGGACTAGAGGTCACCACTTGAAAATTACAAAGCAAAGGTGTAGGTTGGATTTAAGAAAATATTTTTTTACCAATAGAGTGGTAGACTTCTGGAACAAATTGCCACGGAGGGTAGTAGGTAGTCCAAACTTAAATGTATTTAAGAGAAGGTTGGATGAGTTTATAGGGAGGGAAGGTTGTGATAGTTCCTAAGTTTTGTATATATTAATATTGTTTGTATATATCTATAGCTGCATGATTTAGTTCTTGACAAGCCTTGATTGGTGATGCCCTTGTTTCTGGACACAATCCTCTGGATATAGTTTTCATGGGAGTTTGGGTGCCTTAAAAAAGAGGCCGTTTGACTCGGATGACCTATGATGAGCCCTTGTGGCTTTTGTCATCTGTTATATTATATTGTGGGGGACTTTGGTGATGGTGCTTTTTGTGGGTGGGTTTTGACGGATGCGGATGACCTTTGATAGGCCCTTGTGGCTTTTGTCATCCGTGAAATTATGTTATAAGAACATAAGAAAGAACATAAGAAAAGAAGGAGACTGCAAAAGACCATTCATGGCCTACACTTGGCAGCTCCTGTTCCAGTCAACACACAAAAGATTTCTTACCAGAGAAAAGTCATCAACATTGTCACCCTTTACAGGAGTTCGTCAGATCTAATCTACAATATACATAAAATGCATCCAGAAGATTACGTCCATTCATGCAACCGCAAAATATAATCTCCCCACTCCTTAGAAAAATATATACATATGTACATAAAAAAAGTCAGTCCCATCTAGCAGCTTCATCCATATATTTATCTAATCTATTGTTAAAACTACCCAAAGAGGAGGCTTCTATCACATGTCTAGTGAGCCTATTCCATTCATCTACCACACGATTTGTAAACCAATTCCTCCCAATCTCCTTCCTAAACCTATACTTAACAAGCTTAAACCCATTGCTACGTGTCCTGTCATGTTCAGCCCCTAATTTACCTACAAGGTTAAACAAAAGCCTATTCAAAAGATAATTTTTTAGCCCCTTAAAATTGATTGAGGTCACTATTTTACATAGAAATGATATTAAAATAATTATGGCTATATTTTTAAATTGGTGGGGGAGACCCCCTTCCCTAAAGTACATGGAAATAATAAAAAAAAAAATCCCCCAAAAAGCACTATTCCTTGTTTCTTAAAATACATAATTTCTTTTGTATTTTCATCTGTTCATTATACAAGGTTAAATATATTGAACTTTTTAGCAATTTTTTATCATGGTTAATACAATAAATAGCATAGACAGCAACAACAACTATAGATAGTCTATGCTCATCTATACTATACAATCACTTTATGTTCGAAAGAAGTTTTGCTGCTTCTTTTGGGTCAAATGAATATGTGATTGCGACTCCTGCATTCAATTTGGGGGCACCACACTCAAAATGTTCTTTATCAATACCCAACAAGTATCCTCAGTGGACAAAAAAGAGATTTTGTGTAACCTTGCGCATGAAGTTAATTTTACAGTCTTGATGTTCATCTGACATTTCTTCAATAAACCCTATGTAAGGAATATTTTTATAGGTAAAAAACATATTGGCCAGATGGAATGTAAAAAAATGAATTTCAGTTAAATACTGTACAGAAAATTTAAATAATTCTTATAGTGTTATAATTAGTGATTTGTAGACTGAAGACTCTCCTTAGTTCTCAACCCTTTTAACCGCACCTCCAATGCCATCATAGGCATTCTTGCCATGACTGCTACCAAAAATATTCCATTCTCAATTCATTCTGAAGGTTAAAACTGATTTATGAAGTTTTATTTATTTTTGTACTGAACAGCACAATTGTATGAGAAATATTGAACTTTGGTGCATTTTGGAAGAATATCAAGACTCTGCTTAGTTCTCAACCCTTGTAACTGCACCTCCAATGCCATCACAAGCATTCTTGCCATGGCTAGTACCAAAAAAATTACATTCACAATTCATTCTGAAGTTTAAAACTGATTTATGAAGTTTTACTTATTTTTGTACTGAGCAGCACAACTATATGAGAAATATTGAACTTTGGTGCATTTTGGAAGAATATCATTTATGGCAGGTGAACGTTTTTAAAGAAATGAATGAATTGCTAATAAAGCAAAAACTTTAATGGTTAAGACAATTTGTCTCCTTATTTTTAAAATAAACTACAAAAAGCTATAGAGGAGCTAAAGTGTTTGACTAGTGTGCAACAAAGGAGTAATTAAAAAAAAAAGTCACCAAGAATAATGACTTCTTTGTCCAAGTTTGCTTTAAGATACCCCGTAAGGGGCGCGGCCATTTGCCATACTAGCCGCCGTGCTGACGGTACTCAGCACCCCATCCGGCCCCAGTTTAGCCTCTCTTCCTTCCTTCAAAACCCTTGTTTCCTCTCTTTTCATACAACCTCTCCCACAACTTTCTCTGGTCAGCCTCTAATTTCACAGGGTAGATGCTGACCTTCTTCTTGGCCAACCGTCCTGGATCGGGGCTGAGTGGGGAGGGGACAATGTTCCCTAACCCCTGAGCTCCGGTCTAGGCTGGTTGGTTTTTAACAAGCGGCTTTATCCCCACCCATACCTTCCTCACATCCCTTTTCCTCTCGTCTTCAAAATCTATCTTTTTTATGCCGTGTCTAAGGTGGAGCCGCCATGCCGATGGACTGCCAGGCCACCAGGCGGGAGGGGTGGTCCCAAATGGCGGCGCCAGGCCTGTAAGCACCTCTTGCAGTGTGGGCAACTGCAAGAGGTGATGAGCTATTGCATCCCGTAGCACAAATAGGGTCACCATGCCCAATGATGAAAATAAAAAAAACCCCCAACTTCCCCAAGAACATCAATGGAGCCGCCCTCGGGCAGCTCCACTTAGAAAATTGATGTCCCCACCCTTCTGCTTGCGCAGGGGACCCTCCATACTTCTTTAACCAGAGAGGAGGCTTACTCCTCTCCTACGCCTATGGGTGTAGGGGACTCCCCCTCACCCCCTTCTCTGGAGGTGCTTTCGGGCACCTCCCTTATTCCAGCGGCAGTCCCTCCTTTGCTTTCTAAGGGGACTGCCAAGAAAGCCAGCAGGCAGCCCATTGCCGACAGCCCCTCGTGTAAGCGACTCGTAGGGCAAACCCCCTTACGGGGGAGAGGGAAGCCAGGCCCCTTCGGTCGCTTCCCTCGAAAGACCTGCTGGCAAGAATATTAAACCTTGCCAGGGTCAAGGCCTGTGCCTCCCCACAAAAGACTCATGACGCTGCCAAGGGGACCTGCAATGTTCTGGGAGGGGATGGCCAACTGGAGGCCCCTCCTGTGATAGACATGGTCCTTGAGGAGACCCAGCCTCAGACGGTAGGGCCTTCCATGGGGGGGAATCCGAGCTCGGCGCCAAGCACCGAACCCGCCCCTATGCAAGGTCCTCAAACGCCTGGGGATTCTGAGGCAGTACAAGGAGGGGAGGGATCTCCTCCGGATGATGCCCCTGCGACCACCAGGACCTTCTCCATTTCAGAGAAGGACCTGGCTGAGGCCGGTACATCTGGCCTAGGGGCTTCTACCGGTGGGGGTGAGAAGCGGGTTCATTCCCTGCCCTTCTCTCCAAAAAAGAAAAAAACTAAGACCAGGAAGACAAAGAAGACTCAGGGCTCCTCTCCATCCGCGGGGGCTGCGGGGACGGATGGGTCTTCTGCCACTCTGGCAAGCGACCAAGCCGAGATTGGCTCATCCGGCCCCTCTGCCCCCCCAGTTGCGGAGCCCTTGACTAAGACCAAAAGTGCACAGGGCGGAGCCTCGATGACATTGGGGCCGCTCATTCAGATGTTACCTGGCGTTTTTGAGCCCGCTGGCTTCAAACGCTTCCTCGTTATTCGCTCCACTGATGGCACCATGTTATCCAAGGGCAACATGATCCATCAGAGGAGAGGATTAGCTAGTGCAATTGGTAGAGAGCCGAAGGTGACCCGTTTCTCGGACGGGAGCCTTCTGGCAAATTTGGCAAATCCCACAGGGGCAGTTAAAATAAGTGCTCTTCGGACACTTGATGGCACCCCAGTGAGTGTGATGCCGCACTCTACCATGAACTTTGTGAAAGGAGTAGTTTTGCGAGGGAACTCGTTCACTACTCCATTGAGGACATCACCTTAGAGCTGGCTGACCATGGGGCGGTCAAGGTCGAACGTGTGATGAGAAAACAGGGAGGGGCCTCGAGACCCACCCCTACACTCTTTGTCACGTTCGACTGTGACAAGCTCCCAGAGTTGGTGCGTGCCGGTTGGTACCGCTACCGCGTGAAGGCATTTGTGAAACTGCCGCAGCGGTGCTATTACTGTCACCGCTTCGGCCATACGAATCGCTCATGTAGACATGCAAAGTCGGGGTCACCCGAAGTCTGTAAATTGCTCCAAGGTCACACACGATAAGTCCAAATCGTGTGTGGTCAATTGCGGAGAGCCGCACCCTGCTTCTTCGAAGCAATGTGGTGCATATCTCCTGGAGAAAGAAATCCTGGCCGTTCAGGCCCAGGATAGACTCTCATTCCGCGAGGCTAAGGACTTGGTCCTGGTGCGCCCAGCTCTACCTGGGACGTCATATGCCTCAGTAGTTAGAAAGGCACCCTCTGCTCCTGGCCCATCCAGGCCAATGAGCACGGTTGTTTCCGCGCCCATTCGGAGCCCTTCTGCGGGCTCTACCCAACACGGGCGCTCCCCTGGTAAAGCTGGCGGCCAAAAGGGTTCATACCCAGCCCCAGCTAAAACCAGGGCTCCCCCCTCTTTCCCCAGCCTGACCATTTCCCGCAAGGCGAAACGGCCACGCACCTCCACCGAGTCGTTAGACTCACAGTAGGCAACACCCCTGAAGATGGTCGCTAGGCCATCTTCGGGGGTTCCTAAAGCTGTCCCCCGAAAGGAGGACAGCAACAAAGGAGCTTCGGCTCCTTCGCCCACACCCCGAGGTGGAGCGAGTGGCTTGGAGACGGTGGTTCCTCGAAAAGAGGGCCCCCCGCCTCCGAAGCCGCAGCGCCCGCCTAAGGTTTCGAGGCGGAGGGAGGAAAAGACTCGCATGGCGAGCCCAACCTCCCCCAATAAGTCCTCGAAGGCGACAGCGCCTCCAGCGCTTTGCCGGCCAAAACGCCCGGGGTTCTGCCCCCGGGAAGCGTACGGCCATTCCCGTGAGGGTCTTCAGTTCGAGGAGGGCCCCCGCGTCTCCTCCGAGCTAGGCCTGGAGGGCATATTCCTTCAATGGAATTGCCGTGGACTCCGGGCCAACTGGGAGGAGCTGCGGAGGCTCGTCTCGTCCCACTCCCCGTTAGCTATCTTTTTGCAGGAGACCATGCTAGGCGCGTGCCCCCTGCCTGCCCTCCCGGGGTACAAGGGTCTTGCGACCCCACCACCGCGGGATGGCCGAGCTGGAGGATGCGTGGTTTACACCCGGCATGATGTCTCCGTTCTTCCTTTCTCTTTAGATACCCTCTGTCAGGCAGTGGCTGTGCAGCTGCACCTGGATAGGAGGTATACTATCATTTCTGCGTACATTCCACCGTCAGCTGACTTCGACGCGGGGAACTTCCGCCGCGTCATGGCACGGTTGCCGAGGCCCTATCTCTTGCTTGGAGATCTGAACGGCAGGCATCCTCTCTGGGGAGATTACTCCATAAATTCCAGGGGACAAGTCCTTGCCGATCTGATCGAAGAGCTTGAGATGGGTGTCCTAAACGTGGATGAGTTTACGCATCACTGTCCGAGAACCGCTTCATTTTCTTGCCTTGACCTATCTTTGTGCTCTTCGGATGCACAGCCTGATTTTGATTGGGGGGTGGTCGATGACCTCCATGGTAGTGATCACTTTCCCATTCAAATATCATTTTCAGGGCAACTGCCGCCTGAGAGACCTCCTCGGTGGTGCTGGGCGCAGGCGCGGTGGCCTGCATTTCAGGAAATGACTGAATTCTCTATCTCAGTCGATGAGTTTAGGTCGGTAGATGAGGCCGTTGAGTTCTTCTCCGGCAACCTCATCGCCGTGGGCCTGACTACTATTCCTAGGACGTCTGGCCGTTTTGCACGCCGACCACTCCCATGGTGGTCGGCCGAGTGTGAGACGGCCCTGAAACAGAAGCGTTATGCCTACATGCGCTATAAGCGCCGCCCGAACGATTTCACTGTCGCTGAATTTCGTCGGGCTAGGGCTAGGTTCCGGTATATTTCGAAGCACGCCCGCCGCTCTTCTTGGCGGGCATACGTGTCTTCACTTAACGGGAAGACCCCTTTAGCTGAGGTGTGGAAGCGAGTCAAAAGGATTCGGGGCAAGTTCTCGCAGGACCTCCCTCCCGTTCTCCAGGAGAATGGGACCGCAATCTCGGACCCCGCGTCCGTGGCGGAATGAATCCTTAGCGACCGCTTTTTCCCCATTCTCTAGCCGTGATGCTGCTCCGCCAGCATTCAATGCACGTCGTGATGTCGCGGAAGGCCCCCGGCTGGACTTTACCTTCAGAGGCGGAGAACCCTTCAACGACAAGTTTACTGTAAGCGAGTTGCGTTCCGCTCTCGCTTCGTGCGCGGACACCGCCCATGGTCCGGACGATGTCCCGTACGCCATGCTTTGACACCTAGGTGAGCGAGGCATGGCCTTTCTGTTAGATTTGTTCAACAGGATCTGGGTGGAAGGTCTTCTCCCAGACTCCTGGCGAATCGCTACTGTGCTTGCCTTTCGCAAACCGGGGAGAGATCATTCTACCCCGACCGGTTTCCGCCCAATCTCTTAACCTCTTGCGTGTGCAAGTTGATGGAGAAATTGGTAAATGTTAGATTAGCCTTTTTTCTGGACAGCGGAGGCCATCTGTCTTCCGCACAGTGCGGCTTCCGCAAGTTCCACTCCACGTCGGATGCTCTGCTCCGACGTGGAGTGGAACTTGCACAGCCTGATTTTGATTGGGGGGTGGTCGATGACCTCCATGGTAGTGATCACTTTCCCATTCAAATATCATTTTCAGGGCAACTGCCGCCTGAGAGACCACCTCGGTGGTGCTGGGCGCAGGCGCGGTGGCCTGCATTTCAGGAAATGACTGAATTCTCTATCTCAGTTGATGAGTTTAGGTCGGTAGATGAGGCCGTTGAGTTCTTCTCCGGCAACCTCATCGCCGTGGGCCTGACTACTATTCCTAGGACGTCTGGCCGTTTTGCACGCCGACCACTCCCATGGTGGTCGGCCGAGTGTGAGACGGCCCTGAAACAGAAGCGTTATGCCTACATGCGCTATAAGCGCCGCCCGAACGATTTCACTGTCGCTGAATTTCGTCGGGCTAGGGCTAGGTTCCGGTATATTTCGAAGCACGCCCGCCGCTCTTCTTGGCGGGCATACGTGTCTTCACTTAACGGGAAGACCCCTTTAGCTGAGGTGTGGAAGCGAGTCAAAAGGATTCGGGGCAAGTTCTCGCAGGACCTCCCTCCCGTTCTCCAGGAGAATGGGACCGCAATCTCGGACCCCGCGTCCGTGGCGGAATGAATCCTTAGCGACCGCTTTTTCCCCATTCTCTAGCCGTGATGCTGCTCCGCCAGCATTCAATGCACGTCGTGATGTCGCGGAAGGCCGCCGGCTGGACTTTACCTCCAGAGGCGGAGAACCCTTCAACGACAAGTTTACTGTAAGCGAGTTGCGTTCCGCTCTCGCTTCGTGCGCGGACACCGCCCATGGTCCGGACGATGTCCCGTACGCCATGCTTCGACACCTAGGTGAGCGAGGCATGGCCTTTCTGTTAGATTTGTTCAACAGGATCTGGGTAGAAGGTCTTCTCCCAGACTCCTGGCGAATCGCTACTGTGCTTGCCTTTCGCAAACCGGGGAGAGATCACTCTACCCCGACCGGTTTCCGCCCAATCTCTTAACCTCTTGCGTGTGCAAGTTGATGGAGAAATTGGTAAATGTTAGATTAGCCTTTTTCCTGGACAGCGGAGGCCATCTGTCTTCCGCACAGTGCGGCTTCCGCAAGTTCCACTCCACGTCGGATGCTCTGCTCCGACTGGAAAATGCCGTCTGCGAGGCTTTCCTTCGTAGACAGCACTACGCCACGGTGTTTTTCGATCTGGAGAAGGCCTATGATACCGCATGGCGATACGGTATCATGAAGACTCTCCACACGATGGGGGCGAGGGGACGCCTCCCAATTTTTATATCTGAATTTTTGCGAGATCGTCGATTCCGCGTACGGGTGGGGGTAGGCCTCTCCGGCCCAAAGGAGCAGGAAGAGGGTGTCCCGCAGGGAAGTGTCCTCAGTGTCACACTCTTTGCCCTGAGCATCAACGGCATCACCTCGGTGCTGCCGGAAGATGTTCTCGCTACGCTTTACGTGGACGACCTTTCGATCTTTTTTGGCGCGGCCCAGATGCCAACTCTGGAGCGTCGACTCCAACAGGCATTGAACCGCGTCTCTCGCTATGCCGAAGCGCACAGGTTTCGGTTTTCTTTGGCCAAGACTAAGGTGGTGCACTTCTGCCGCCATCCACGGCTTCACCCCGACCCAGATTTGTTTCTTAAAGGGGGTGCGCCTGGATGTGGTTGAGTCGCACCGTTTCCTTGGTCTTGTATTCGACCGACGCCTCACCTGGGAGGCTCATATTCGCAGCCTTAGGGTCTCTTGTACCCGCGCCATGGACATTCTCCGTTCCGTGACGTTCAGCACTTGGGGCGCTGATAGGGCTACTGCCTTACTTTTTTATCGATCCTTTGTTCGTTCGAAGCTCGACTACGGATGCGAGTTTTATGCATCCGCAGCCGAGTGTTTATTGCGGAAGGTGGATTCGATCCACCACACCGGCCTTCGCCTTCCGGTGCCTTCCGCACTTTCCCCATTGAGAGCCTGTTGGTCGATGCTGGGGAGATGCCACTCGCTCTGCGCCGCGTGCAGTGTATCACTCGACTGTACGCGCGAGCCTGGCGCCTCCCTCAGTCGCCAACAGCTCTCACTGCATCCGCAGCTGATCTCGATGGTGCCTATGCCGTCGAGAGACGCCAGTCATACCCTAAGCCTTTTGGGTTTAGGGCCAGGAAACTCCTTCGAGAGGTGGATATCGCTCTCGGGCCGTTGGCGCCCCTGGTTTTGCCCAGGGCGCCACCCTGGAGGGTACCACATTTGGCTATTTGTCGCCACGCCTCTGCTCCCAAAGCTTGTACTGCGCCGGGAGTATTGCGTTCGACCTTTTTGGAGCACACATCGTGTCACGCTGGAACCGTGCCAGTGTATACGGATGGCTCCAAGTCCCAAGAGGGGGTCGGCTTCCACGCTGTATCCCCTCTGTTTGAAGTCAGCGGGGCTCTACCAGGCGCTGCGTCTGTCTTCACGGCCGAGCTGGTGGCAATACACCACTCGGTACGGGAGATTACGCGACGTGCCCCGTTCGGAGACCGGATTGTGATCTATAGCGACTCACAAAGCGCCCTGAGTGCTCTCGGGGCATTGGAATATCCGCATTCCCTGGTTCGCGATATCCGTGACGCCACGGTTTTGGCGAGCCGGGCAGATGAGATTATCTTCTGCTGGGTTCCTGGACATGTAGGAATTGCGGGGAATGAGGGCGCCAAAGAGTCCGCGAGGACTCTGCGACCGGACCAGCGTTTCGCTCTTCCTCACATCAACTACATGGCAGGAATACGGGCAGCTCTTCGGACTGCTTGGCAAAGAAGATGAGAGACGGTTGAAGGGAACTTCAAGTTGCGTGCCATTGCGCCGCGACTGTTCCCATGGACCTATCCCCCAATGCCGCGGCGGCTTCAGGTTGCTTTCTTTCGTCTTCGAATCGGACACACTCGTGTGACGCATCGCTACTTGATGGAGCGCTCGCATGCGCCCTATTGCAACGACTGCGTCGTCCCCCAGACTGTTCGGCATATTCTTGTCGAATGTCCCAGTCTGGGTGATCTTCGCGCACGATACCTGTCTCGGTACCGGGATGGGCGGGGTCGCTACCGCCTGTCCCTTGTACTCGGGACGAGTGCGTGCACCATGACTGGTGGACTTATTGACTTTTTGAGGGAGGCCGGCCTTCTCCCCTTTATTTAAGGTTCCTTTTTTTTGTTATTGTTTTGTTTGTAGGTTGCACTCTCCTGCACCGGGGTGAGGGGGACCTCCCCCCGCTGCCGGAGATTGCTTCGATTGTTAAGTTTTTCCAATTTATATCATTGTTAAGTTTTCATATTTTTACTTTAAAGTAGCCTAGTTCTAGGCTGTCGTGTTTTTCGGTGACTTTTGCCCAAGTGGGTAGTTGCCAGATGGGCTCCATAAAATTAAAAAAAAAATTTAAATGGGGAGATGCCACTCGCTTTGCGCCCCGTGCAGTGCATCACCCGCCTGTATGCGCGAGCCCGGCGCCTCCCTCATTCACCAACAGCTCTCACTGCTTCCGCAGCTGATCTCGATGGTGCCTATGCCGCCGAGAGACGCCAGTCATACCCTAAGCCCTTTGAGTTTAGGGCCAGGAAACTCCTTCGAGAGCTAGATATAGCTCTCGGGCCGGTGGCGCCCCTGGTTCTGCCCAGGACGCCACCCTGGAGGGTACCACATTTGGCTATCTGTCGCCACGCCTCTGCTCCCAAAGCTTGTACGGCTCCGGGAGTATTGTGTTCAACCTTTTTGGAGCACACATCGTTTCACGCTGGAACCGTGCCAGTGTATACGGATGGCTCCAAGTCCCAAGAGGGGGTCGGCTTCCACGCTGTACCAGGTGCTGCGTCTTTCTTCATGGCCGAGCTGGTGGCAATACACCACTCGGTACGGGAGATTACGCGACCGGATTGTGATCTATAGCGACTCACAAAGCGCCCTGAGTGCTCTCGGGGCATTGGAATCTCCGCATCCCCTGGTTCGCGATATCCGTGATGCCACGGTTTTGGCGAGCCGGGCGGATGTCGAGATTATCTTCTGCTGGGTTCCCGGACATGTAGGAATTGCGGAAAATGAGCGCGCCGATAAGGGCGCCAAAGACTCCATGAGGACTCTGCGACCGGACCAGCGTTTCGCTCTTCCTCACACCAACTACATTGCAGGAATACGGGCAGCTCTTCGGACTGCTTGGCAAAGAAGATGGGAGACGGTCAAAGGGAACTTAAAGTTGCGTGCCATTGCGCCGTGACTGTTCCCATGGACCTATCCCCCAATGCTGCGGCGGCTTTCTGTCGTCTTCGAATCGGACACACTCGTGTGACGCATCGCTATTTGATGGAGCGCTCGCCTGCGCCCTATTGCAACGACTGCGTAGTCCCCCAGACTGTTTGGCACATTCTTGTCGAATGTCCCAGTCTGGGTGATCTTCGCGCACGATACCTGTCCCGGTTCCCGGATTGGGCGGGGTCGCTACCGCCTGTCCCTTGTGCTCGGGACGAGTGCGTTCACTTTGACTGGTGGACTTTTTGACTTTTTTGGGGAGGCCGGCCTTCTCCCTTTCATTTAACCAGGTTTAATTGTTGTTCTTGTTATTGTTTTTGTTATTTCTTTTTATTGTTGTTTCCTGTTCAATTTTTTAAAGTAGCCTAGAACTAGGCTGTTTGTTTACGGCGACTTATGCCTGTCGGCAGTCGCCAGATAGCCCCTTAAATAATAATAAAAAAAAATTGCTTTAAGATATTTAAAATACGCCAATTGTTACTTGGAAATAAAATGGTGGCGGGTTAGGAAAAGAATTTTGGGTGATAGAGTGGCTATAAATTCATCTGTTGAAGAAACAGTGGTGCTAAGTGTTGACCTATCAATCATAAGAAACAATCATAAGACATTTTATATGAAATAACTAGGCAATGGCTTTCTTACTAAGATTAAAATTTCAAATCTAAAAAGAACCGTGCATGTGTCTGTTGGGCCATTCTCCCACCCCCCTTTACATATATCTTTCCCTACCCCTGTGTGAGTGCGTGGGTAGACAATTTTGATTAATACGAATAATGTTAACCAATTGTATTTTCTTTTCAGAGATATATTTTGTTGAAATCCTTTATAAATATTTAGGAAATATAAAAGTTATAAACAGGAATTTGTTGTGCGCACTTGGATGTTCACTTAGAGAGTGGAAACTTTTATGCACTGTGAGAGGAGTTCTTGAGGCGAGTGCTCTGCCCAGCCCTGAGACGGAGGGCTTTCTTACCTCGCTTGCCACCTGCACTGCCCACCTGCATTGGCTGATGAGCCTGCCCCCCTTTTATATTGGCCTACTACCACCACCCCACAGCGCACAAGTGATAGTCCCGTGCCCCTTTTCATCCAGTTGTTTTTTTTTGTTTTGTTTCGTGGACCTTGTTTAGGTTTGTACGGATTGTTCTCTGCGCCCTTCATATTTTATTTTGTTTTCGGTTGGGAAGATTGAGATTTGTATAGAGTATTTATTTGGAATGCGCACCAGTGTTTATTTTTTTGTAAATATAAACTGTAATTATCACTGTATTTTTTTTTTGTAAAGTATATCAAATCGTATCAATTCTTCCTTGTGGTTCTCAAGGTTCATAAATTCTAGGATAAGGTTGAAACGCGAGGTTAGTGTTACTTTCAGCCCGCTACAAGATGAACATCAAAACTGTAAAATTAAATTAAAAGAAATTATAAATTTCAAGAAACCAAAGGGAAAGTGCTGTTAAAAAAAAATCATTTCTATATATATACTTTTGGTGGTTCCTCACCATTTAAAAATTTAGATAGCTATAACCTTTTTAATATTGTGTCTTTATAAAACAAATATTTAATCACTTTTAAAGAGCTACTAAAACTTGTTTCAAATGGTTTTTGTTTAGTCTTGTTGGTAAATTAAGGGTTGAGATAAGTCTTTATGATTTGTAGGGGCTGCCAAGACCCCTAAATTGGGATCTCCATAACTTTGTTTCTAATTAAGAAATTGAAGAATGGATTTCAGACTCAGTGATTTCAGTCAAAAATCTACCTATACACCAAATTTTCATAAAAATCTGAAATTGTGTGGTTCCTGTGGTTCCACCCCTTGGTACGCTTTCCACATATGAAGTTTCAGGTTTAAATCCTAGTGGAGGTTGATTTTTCAGCATTTCATGCTATTATGCATTACTGAACTTATACAAAGACCTCAATATTGCATTGGATACTTTGAATTAAACTGTTACCTACTACTCAAGTGTGGATGGGGAGATATCTTTCTTTTTCTGTAACTCTTTAATTCTCAACCTTATTGCGATGACTGTTTGATCCCCCAGCGCTGACCAGTACATTCTTGTTGAATATCCCAGTTGGAGGGAGCTTCTTAAATTTTATATCCTGGTACTGGGCCAATTGAGGTTACTCCTGTTTGCCCCTTGTACTTGGGACGGATTTGTGCACTCACAATTATGGACTGATCAAGTTCTTTGGGGTGGGCCTCCATTGTATTTTGTTTTAGGTGGGTTTTGGGTGTATGGTCAGATCCCTAAGGGAGCAGGCCTCACTTTGGACACTTTACATTAAAAAAAATCAAACCAATTTTAGGTGTTCATTCTTTTTTTTGCATATGTGACACCACTGATTCAAATCCCAGTTACTGATTTTTTATCATTCATGAGGGCAGCTCTTATGATTTATTGAACTCATAATTATATTATTAGTTGCTAATGTTGGTCATTCTTTCAGAAATAAATTATCAGTTGATATTAAGATCTATGAAATGCACAACAAAATAAGTTTTCCATGATAATCTTAAAGGGATTTTTTCAGTGAATCTTTTTTTTTTTTCCAATGAAAAGAAAATCTTCACCAATTTTTAAAAGTCTGAAATGTTCTATCAGAAATTTACAAGCCAATCCCTTCCAGAAAAATGCTAAGCCAGATCAAGCTCTACATTCACAAAATCTCACTCAGGGTAGGAACAATGTGTTTCCTTTTCATTTCTCATTAATAAATTTGCGCTGAAGTTAATTTTAATTTTATTTATAATTTAATTTAGAAATATTGTTCTAGCAATTTTTTTTTTGTAAACTTGACTCCTATATAAACTATTATTTACATTTAAGAGTAAAGACTCCAATTATATTGTATGGATTACAATTTGGGTATAATTTGATTTGTGCTCTCAGGATTAATTGTAACATGTATGAGTCATCTGGATCCTCAGTGGGATTTTTGTTCAATAAATAACTTTTTATTCAATCAATTTTGTGTAGTGGTACAGAATACAGTGAAGTAAACAATTTAGAAAATATCTTTCTTAAAACTTAAGCACCTGATGGTCTTGGTTGGGGCCCAACATATTAGAAACAATAAACCTCACCCCATTACCACCATGTACTAGGTGCATCCAACTCACTAATCTCCCCCACCCCTACTTAACTGCCCAAACCTCAGATTCTCACGCAATACATATCTCTGACTTTAAAGACCAAGGGATGACCTTCCAAGAAGGTTGCCTATACCTCACAGAAGAGAGGTAGGGGTGGTAGGGTGGATGGAAAGTAAGTTAAGTGGCAGAAGTTGTCCAATGCATTTGCATAGTACGCTTATTAAATTTGCTCATTATCATTAGAAGACAAAACTAGTGTATAAACTTGCATCTTCACTCTTGTGATTACTACACTGAAATCCAAAAGGGTTGCGAAGAATCCTCACCAAGAACCTTAAGGTTAGACTCCAAATTTGTAGGAAATATAAAGAATGGACTGTTGAAGATGGATAAAGGGATAATTTTATGATGAAGCTTCCTCCCACTTGTTTGGATCTTCTGTAAGATCCCTAGTTAGGAGAAAAAGGGGAGCACTTTCATGAGTCCCATGTCTTGCCCATGCTGAAGTAGGTATCCAGACACTCACCATGTATGGGGCTCCTTCTCATCTAAGGGAACTGAAATGCCCGTAATTTTGCCCCAAACCACAGCCATAAACTCCAAATGCTGCCAAAACAGGTTTAACCCGCACCTTTTCCCAACAGTTCATGACCAATTGGGGGAGATAAACTATATTTTTCAGCATGATTATGCACCCTGTCCAAAATGAAAAGCAATAACAAAGTTCTTGGCTAAAAATAGCATCAAACTTTTCTGACCTTGGCCTTGGAATTCACCAGATTTGAACCCAATACAGAATTTGTGGGCGATAATCAAACTAGCAGTTGATTAACAGAAACCATCGATGAGCAATATCGTACAAGATATCATCAGAAATTTGGTCTCCTGATTGCCAAAATGCATTGAAGCCAGAGTTTTGGAAAAAAATTGGATTTTTTTAATAAAATCATTAACATTAATTATTATTATATTTATAATAATTCTTAGCAATATTTTCTTTAATTTCTAGGACTTAATTTAGATTTATAAGTTCTGATTTCAGGAGCTGAAAGTTTCTCATTTAACTTGTTTATGACAGTGCCAGCAACAGTTATAGGAATTAATAATTTTGTTTTAATCAAGGATTATTTGGGAGATACCAGTGTTAGTAACTGGTAACTTACATATTTTAATCAGAATAGAAGTATCACACTCTTAATCACTCTTTTACTTAGTCATGTATCATGATTGGCAATGATTAAATCAAACTGATTTAATCAGATTATTTAATAATTGATTTTTTTTCTGTAAAAAATCATAGATTTTATTTTTGAATCTACTTTTATTTTTTATATCTTTTTTTATTTAGAAGTAAACAAACTAAAAGATATATGGTTTGAAGGTTTAGAAAAACTTATGGATGGCATTGGCACTAATTCATTCATTTTGATTTTTGACACAACTTTCAGCCTGAACTGTAATTTCTGTAAGTAGAGATATGGCATGAAATAAACATTATGTATCCAGTGGCTCATAGTACTTTTAAGGTATAATACATGTAGAAAAAATTACAAAAAGATAAAAATATTTAAAAATCATATAAATAAAAAAATAGAAAACAAAAAAATAGTCATTTTTTTTAAATCCCCCAAAATTGCCAACCTTGCCATATATGCCTAATTTCTGTATAGTTGAATTAAAAAAAATTTAAGCGCTGATTTTTTTTGTATGATTATAATCGATTAAAATTGCTTGATTAAAGTCATTTGATTTTAATCATGCCAACCTTGATTGAAGCAGTCCTGAAAAACGAGGGATATCATTGTAAATATTGACGTTGTGCAGAAATTATGTTTGGCCTGCCAAGAAAACCAGCAGGCAGCCCATAACTGACCACTCCCCATTGAAGCAGCTCGGTAGGTCAAACCCCCTTAGGGGGGATAGGAAAAACACGGCCCATCGGTCACTTCCCTCCAGAGACCTGCTGGCTCGCATACTAACCTTAGTGGGCATCAAGGCCTCTGCCTCCCCATACTCTACTCATGACACCGCTGCCAATGGGACCTGTGATGTCCTGGGGTGTGAGGGGGCAAATGGAGGCACCATCCCTGAGATAGACTTGGTCCTTGAGGCAACCCAGCCTCAGACGGTAGGGCCTAAAAAGGGGCCAATCTGGGCTTGGTGCCAAGCACCAAACCTGAGTCCACATGGTCCTCCAAGGCAGTACAAAGAGGGGAGGGATCTCCTCCAGCCGGTGCTGCTGTGACCGCCAGGACCTTCTCCATCTCAGAAGTACCTTGCTGAGGCAGGTCCATCTGGACTGGGGGCTCCTGCCTGCGGAGGGGAGAAGTGGGTTCATTTCCTGCCCTTCTCTCCTAAAAAGAAAAGAAACAAAAAAAAAACAAACTTGGGGCTACTCTCCATTCGTGGGGGCTGCAGGGATGGATAGGTCTGCTACTTCAGTAAGCGACCAAGCCAGGATTGGCACATCCGGCCTCACTGCCCCCCCATGTGCGGAATCCCTGACAAAAGATCAAAAGTACAACTACGCAGAGCAGAGCCTTGATGGCGTTGGGGCCCCTCATTCAGAGACTACCAGCCATTTTTTTAGCTCACTGGCTTTAAACACTTCCTTGTTATTTGCTCCACTGATGGCAGCATGTTGGATAAGGGCAACATGATCCATCAGAGGAGAGAGCCGAAGGTGACCCGTTTCTCGGAGGGGAACCTTTTGGCAAATACGTCGAATCCCTCCAAGGCAGCCATGATTAGTGCCCTTCCGACACTTGATGGCACGCCTGTGATTGTGATGCCGCACTCTACCATGAACTTTGTGAAAGGAGTAGTTTATGTGAGAGAACTCGTGAACTACTGCATAGAAGACATCACATTAGAGCTGTCCAACCATGGGGCGGTCAAGGTTGAATGTGCGATGAGAAAACAGGGAGTGGCCTCAAGACCCACCCCTACACTCTTCGTCACATTCAACTGTGACAAGTTCCCTGAATCAGTGCATGCTGGTTGGTATCGCTACCACATTGTAGCGGGCCAAAAATCTATACTCTAACCCCAATCGATCCAACCCGCTTCCTGCCCTAATTCAAACGTGAGAAATCAAGGGAGAAATGAAATGGATTGTATGTACAGTCCTTTACTTACCCCAAAATATGGGGGAGGGGGGTAAATATATTTATATATAACACTAATAATATATATACAAAACAATTAATTCTATCTTATGAATACTATGAATTAAAATATATATAAAACACTCAATTAGACTATTATATTTTAAAGAAAAACAATCTTGTTTGGATACTACCAATCCAAAAAAAACATTTCTATGTAAAATCGTACAACAAAAAATATTTGCGACTACAACAAATCTTTGTATAAAAAAACTGGCGCCTCTGAGCTCGGTATTAGATAAGTGACCTTGTCTCGCTTTCATGGTTATTAAAAGCCATCCTTCGTTAAATCCAAACTATTATAAACCTCAAAGTCAGCTACTCATTACAAGATGAACACTGTCTTGAAACTTTGTCAAATACTAGTGTAGCCTTTGTAAGTTAACAAATGGTAAATAGTTCGCTTCTAATACAATACAATATGCAACTAGGTCAATCTTTCCAGAATATGGTGCCTGGAAACCCCCTCAACATTTTAAACAACTCATAAAATCAAATAAATTATATATATATATATATATATATATATATATATATATATATATATATATATCTCCCACTCACACACATATTCATAGAGGGAAGATGAGGGTATTGGAAAAGGGGTGGGAGAATGGCCCTACAATCATTCACATTTGCTCTACCACAATGTGAAGGCATTCATGCCAATGCTGCGCAGGTGCTATTACTGCCACCGCTTCGGCAATACTAATTGCTCCTGTCGCTGTGCAAAGTCGAGGTTACCCCAAATCTGTGTAGGTTGCTCCAAGGCCACACATGATGAGGTCAAATTGTGTGTGGCCAAGTGTGTCAATTGCAGAGAGCCACACCCTGCTTCTTCGAAGCAATTTGGTGCGTATCTCCTTGAGAAGGAAATCCTGGCCATTCAAGCTCAGGATCATCTCTCATTTCACGAGGCTAAGGACTTAGTCCTGGCACACCCGGAACTACGCGCGACATCCTATGCCTCAATGTTGAAAAAGACACCCTCTGTTGCTGTCCCCTCCAGGCCTACGAGTATGGTCATTTCCGCTCCCATTCGGAACCCTTCTGCGGGTTCTACCCACCCGGGTGTTCCCCTGGTAAAGCTGGCAGCACAAAAGTGTCTACACCCAGCCCTGGCTAAAACCAGGGCTCCCCCTCCTTCTCCCAGCATGACCGTTTCCTGTAAGGCACAATGGCCATGCACCTCCACCTGGTCTTTAGACTCACAAGAGGCAACAACCCTGAAGTTGGTCACCAGGCCATGTTCCGTGGATGGGGGCCGGGTGGGAGGATGTGCGATTTACACCCAGCATTATGTATCCATTCTTCTCTTTGCTTTAGATGCCTCCTTTCAGGCAGTAGCTGTGCAGCTGCACCTTGATAGGAGGTATACTCTTATTTCTGTATACATTCCACCGTCAGCCAACTTTGATGTGGGGGACTTCTGCTGCGTTGTGGCACAGTTGCTGAGGCCCTTTCTCTTGCTCGGAGATATTAATGGTAAACACCCCCTCTGGGGAGACTACTCTATTAATCCCCAGGTCAAGTCCTTACCAACCTGATTGACAAGCTTGAGATACGTGTCCTAAATGTGGATGAGTTTATGCATCACTGCCCAAGAACCGTTTAATTTTCCTGCCTCAATCTATCTTTGTGCTCTCTGGATGCACAGCCTGATTTTGATTGTGTGGGAAGGGGGTCCATAACCTCCATGGAAGTGATCACTTTCCCATTCAAATATCATTTTCTGGGCTGCTGCCGCCCAAGAGCCCGCCCCTGTGGTGCTTGCCATGGGCGTGGTGGTCTGCATTTCAGGAAATGACTGAATTCTCTATCTCAGTCAATGAGTTTAGTTCGGTAGATGAGGCTGTTGAATTCTCTGGCAACCTCATCACCGCGGGCCTAACTGCTGTTCCTAGAAGGTCTGGCCATTTTGCATGCTAACCACTCCAATCTGGTCAGCCGATTGTGAGACAGCCCTCAAGCCGAAGTGTTATGCCTACATGCGCTATAAGCACCGCCCGAACGATTTCACTGTCAGTGAATTTGGCGAGCATACATGTCTTCACTTAACAGGAAGACCCATCTAAGTGTGGAAGCGAGTCAAAAGGATTCCGGGCAAGTTCTCACAAGACTTCCCTCCAGTTCTCCAGGAGAATTTGGACCGCAATCTCGGACCCTGTGTCCATGGTGGAATTCTTTGTGACCACATTGTGTAGCTGTAGCATTCAATGCACGTTGTGATGTCTCAGAAGGCTGCTGGCTGGACTTTACCTCCAGAGGCAGAGAACCCTTCAATGACAGGTTTACTCTGAGTGAGTTGCGTTCTGCTCTTGCTTCTTGTTGGGACACTGCCCATGGTCTGGACAATGTCCGGTACGTCATGCTTCGACACCTAGGTGAGTGAGGCATGGCCTTTCTGTTAGATTTATTCAACGGGATCTGGGTGGAGGGGAGGGTCTCATCCTGGATTCCTGGTGAATCGCTACTGTGCTCGCCTTTTGCAACTGGGGAGAGATCACTCTACCCCGGCCATTTTCTGTCCAATCTCTCTAACCTCTTGCATGTGCAAGTTGATGGAGAAATTGGTAAATGTTAGATTAGCCTTTTTTTCTGGACAGCGGAGGCTATCTGTCTCTGCACAGTGTGGCTTCCACAAGTTCCACTCCACATCAGATGCTCTGCTCTGACTGTAAAATGCCATCTGTGAGGCCTTTCTTCATAGACAGCACTATCCCACCGTGTTTTTTGATCTGGAGAAGACCTATGATACTGCATAGTGATAAGGTGGTGCACTTCTGCTGCCATCCATGGCTGCACCCAAACCCAGACTTGTTTCTTAATGGGGTACTCCTGGAAGTGGTTGAATCGCACTGTTTCTTTGGTCTTGTATTTGCCCGACGCCTCACCTGGGATGCTCATATTCGCATCCTTAGGGCTTCTTGTACCGCCACCATGGATATTTGTTCCATGATGTTCAGTGCTTTAGGTGCTGATAGGGCTACTGCTTTACTTTTTTATCGATCCTTTGTTCGTTTGAAGCTCTACTACGCATGCGGGTTTTATGCATCGGCAGTTGAGCATGTATTGTAGAAAGTTGATCAATCTACCACACAGGCTTTTGCCTGCCGGCCGGTAACTTCCCCACTTCTCCCATTGAGAGCCTAATTGTCGATGCTGGGGAGATGACACTCGCCTTACGCCATGCACAGTGCATTATTCACCTGTATGTGCGAACCCGGCGTATCCCTCAGTCACCAACAGCTCTCACTGCATCCGCAGTGAGAGCTGCTGAGAGACGCCAGTCATATCATAAGCCCTTTGGGTTTAGGGCTAGGAAACTCCTTTGAGAGCTAGGTATAGCTCTCAGGCCTGTTGTACCCTTGGTTCTCCCCAGGATTCCACCCTGGAGTGTACCATCTTTGGCTATTTGTTGCCACGCCTCTGCTCCCAAACTTCTACAGTGCTGGGGAAGTATTGTGTTTGACATGTTTAGAGCACACCTTCTGTCACGCTGGAACAGTGCCAGTGTATACGAATGGCTCCAAGTCCCAAGAGGGGGTCGGCTTCCACATTGTATCCCTTCTGTTTGAAGTTAGTGGGGCTCTGCATCTGTCTTCATGGCTGAGCTGGTGGCAATATACCACTCGGTATGGAAGATTATGCAACATGCCCGGTTTGGAGAACAGATTGTGATCTATAGAGACTCACAAAGCGCCCTGAGTGCTCTCAAGGCATTAGAATCTCCGCATCCCCTGGTTCATGATATTTGTGATGCCACGGTTTTGGCGAGCCGGGCGGATGTTGAGATTATCTTCTGCTGGGTTCCTGGATATGTAGGAATTGTGGTGAATGAGACTTGGGTGACCAGACCAGCACTTCGCCCTTCTTCACACCGACTACATGGCAGGAATACGGGCACCTCTCTGGGCTGCTTGGCAAAGAAGATGGGAGATGGTCGAAGGGAACTTAAAGTTGCAGGCCATTGCGGCGTGACTGTGCCCATGGACTTACCCCCCAATGCCGCAATGGCTTCAGGTTGCTTTCTGTCATCTCGGAATTGGATGCACTGCCATTTCATGGAGTGCTTACCAGCACCCTACTGTGAAGACTTCATTGTCCCCCAGACTGTTTGTCACATTCTTGCCCCGTAAGGGGCGTGGCAATTTGCCATCCTGGCCGCCGTGCTGATGGGATCCAGCGCCCTGTCCGGCCCCAGCTTAGCCTCTCTTCCTTCCTTCAGATAGCCTGTATTTCTCCCCTACCTCGTCACTTTTCATACAACCTCTCCCACAACTTTCTCTGGTCAGCCTCTAATTTCACAGGGTAGATGCTGACCTTCTTCTCAAGCCAACTGTCCCGGATCGGGGCTGAGGGGGGAGGGGACAATGTTCCCTAACCCCTGAGCTCCGGTTCAGGATGTGTTTTTTTTAACAACCTGCTTCATCCCCACCCATACCTTCCTCACATAACTTTTCCTCTCCTCTTCACATTCTATCAATTTTACGCTGTGTCTAAGGTGGAGCCGCCATGCGATGGACTGCCAGGCCACCAGGCGGGAGGGGTGGTCCCAAATGGCGGTGCCGGGCCTGCAAGCACCTCTTGCAGTGCGGGCAACTGTGAGAGGTGGTGAGTTATTGCGTCCCGTGTAAAAAAGAGGGTCACCATGCCCAATGATGAAGATAAAAAACCCCCCCAATCCCCAACTTCCCCTGTAACATCAATGGAGCCGCCCTCGGGCAGCTCCACGGGTGAAGGGGACTTTCCCTCACCCCCTTCTCTGGAGGTGCTTTCAGGCACCTCCCTATTCCCAGCGGCAGTCCCTGCTTTTCTTTCTAAGGGGACTGCCAAGAAAGCCAGCAGGCAGCCCATTGCCGACTGCCCCTCGTGTAAGCGGCTCGGTAGGGCAAACCCCCTTAGGGGGGAGAGGGAAGCCAGGCCCCTTCGGTCGCTTCCCTCAAAAGACCTGCTGGCAAGAATACTAAACCTTGCCGGGGTCAAGGCCTGTGCCTCCCCACAAGAGACTCATGATGCTGCCAAAGGGACCTGCGATGTCCTGGGAGGGGATAGCCAACTGGAGGCCCCTCCTGTGATAGACATGGTCCTTGAGGAAACTCAGCCTCAGACGGTAGAGCCTTCCATGGGGAGGAATCCGGGCTCGGCGCTAAGCACCGAACCCGAATCCGCCCCTATGCAAGGTCCTCCTCAAACGGCTGGGGATTTTGAGGCAGTACAAGGAGGGGTGGGATCTCCTCCAGATGATGCCCCTGTGACCACCAGGACCTTCTCCATTTCGGAGAACGACCTGGCTGAGGCCGGTCCATCTGGCCTAGGGGCTTGTACCGGCGGAGGTGAGAAGCGGGTTCATTCCCCGCCCTCCTCTCCAAAAAAGAAAAAGACTAAGAAGACTCGGGGCTCCTCTCCATCCGCGGGGGCTGTGGGGATGGATGGGACTGCTGCCACTTTTGGCAAGCGACCAAGCCAAGACCGACACATCTGGCCCCTCTGCCCCCCCGGTTGCGGAGCCCCTGACTAAGCCCAAAAGTGCACAGGGCGGAACCTCGACATCGGGGCCCCTCATTCAGAGGTTACCTGGCGTTTTCGAGCCCGCTGGTTTCAAGCGCTTCCTCGTTATTCGCTCCACTGATGGCACCATGTTGTCCAAGGGCAACATGATCCATCAGAGCAGAGGATTAGCTAGTGCAATTGGTAGAGAGCCGAAGGTGACCCGTTTCTCGGACGGGAGCCTTCTGGCGAATGCTGCGAATCTCGCCGAGGCGGCCAAGATAAGTGCTCTTCGGACACTTGATGGCACCCCGGTGAGTGTGACGCCGCACTCTACCATGAACTTTGTTAAAGGAGTAGTTTATGCGAGGGAACTCGATGACTACTCCATTGAGGACATCACCCTAGAGCTGGCCGACCATGGGGCGGTCAAGGTCGAACGTGTGATGAGAAAACAGGGAGGGTCCTCGAGACCTACCCCTACACTCTTCGTCACGTTCGACTGTGACAAGCTCCGTGAGTCGGTGCGTGCCGGTTGGTACCGCTACCGCGTGAAAGCATTCGTGCCACTTCCGCGGCGGTGCTATTACTGTCACCGCTTTGGCCATACGAATCGCTCATGTAGACATGCAAAGTCGGGGTCACCCGAAGTATGTGTAAATTGCTCCAAGGTCGCACACGATAAGTGTGGCCAAGTGTGTCAATTGCAGACAGCCGCACCCCGCTTCTTTGAAGCAATGTGGTGCATATCTCCTTGAGAAAGAAATCCTGGCCGTTCAGGCCCAGGATCGACTCTCATTCCGTGAGGCTAAGGACTTGGTCCTGGCGCGCCCGGCTCTGCCTGGGACGTCATATGCCTCAATAGTTAGAAAGGCACCCTCTGCTCCTGACCCATCCAGGCCAACGAGCACAGTTGTTTCCGCACATATTTGGAGCCCTTCTGCGGGCTCTACTCAACCTGGGCGCTCCCCTGGTAAAGCTGGCGGCAAAAAGGGTTCATACCCGCCCCGGCTAAAACCAGGGCTCCCCCCCTTCCCCCAGCGTAACCGTTTCCCGTAAGGCGAAACGGCCACGCGCCTCCACCTAGTCGTTAGACTCACAGGAGGCAACACCCCTGAAGATGGTCGCTAGGCCATCTTCAGGGGGTTCCTAAAGCTGTCCCCCGAAAGGAGGACAGCAACAAAGGAGCTTCGGCTCCTTCGCCCACGCCCCGAGGTGGAGCGAGTGGCTCGGAGACGGTGGTTCCTCGAAAAGAGGGCCCTCCGCCTCCGAAGCCGCAACGCCAGCCTAAGGTTTCGAGGCGGAGGGAGGAAAAGACTCGCATGGCGAGCCCAACCTCCCCCAATAAGTCCTCGAAGGCGACAGCGCCTTCAGCGCTTTGTCCGGCCAACAGCGCCCGGGGTTCTGCCCCCGGGAAGCGTACGGCCATTCCCGTGAGGGTCTTCAGTTCGAGGAGGGCCCCCGCGTCTCCTCCGAGCTAGGCCTGGAGGGCATATTCCTTCAATGGAATTGCCGTGGACTCCGGGCCAACTGGGAGGAGCTGCGGAGGCTCGTCTCGTCCCGTTCCCCGTTAGCTATCTTTTTGCAGGAGACCATGCTAGGCGCGTGCCCTCTGCCTGCCCTCCTGGGGTATAAGGGTCTTGCGACACCACCACCGCCGGATGGCCGGGCTGGGGGATGCGCGGTTTACACCTGGCATGATGTCTCCGTTCTTCCTTTCTCTTTAAATACCTCCTTTCAGGCAGTGGCTGTGCAGCTGCACCTGGATAGGAGGTATACTATCATTTCTGCGTACATTCCACCGTAGGCTGACTTCGACGCAGGGGACTTCCGCCGCGCCGTGGCACGGTTGTCGAGGCCCTATCTCTTGCTTGAAGATCTGAACGGCAGGCATCCTCTATGGGGAGATTACTCCATAAATCCCAGGGGACAAGTCCTTGCCGATCTGATCGAAGAGCTTGAGATGGGTGTCCTAAACGTGGATGAGTTTACGCATCACTGTCCGAGAACCACTTTATTTTCTTGCCTTGACCTATCTTTGTGCTCTTCGGATGCACAGCCTGATTTTGATTGGGGGGTGGTCGATGACCTCCATGGTAGTGATCACTTTCCCATTCAAATATCATTTTCAGGGCAACTGCCGCCTGAGAGACCACCTCGGTAGTGCTTGGCGCTTGTGCGGTGGCCTGCATTTCAGGAAATGACTCAATTCTCTATCTCAGTCGAGGAGTTTAGGTCGGTAGATGAGGCCGTTGAGTTCTTCTCCGGCAACCTCATCGCCGTGGGCCTGACTACTATTCCTAGGACGTCTGGCCGTTTTGCACGCCGACCACTCCCATGGTGGTCGGCCGAGTGTGAGACGGCCCTCAAACAGAAGCGTTATGCCTACATGCGCTATATGCGCCGCCCGAACGATTTCACTGTCGCTGAATTTCGTCGGGATAGGGCTAGGTTCCGGTATATTTCGAAGCGTGCCCGCAGCTCTTCTTGGCGGGCATACGTGTCTTCACTTAACGGGAAGACCCCTTTAGCTGAGGTGTGGAAGCGAGTCAAAAGGATTCGGGGCAAGTTCTCGCAGGACCCCCCTCCCGTTCTCCCGGAGAATGGGACCGCAATCTCGGACCCCGCGTCCGTGGCGGAATGAATCCTTAGCGACCGCTTTTTCCCCATTCTCTAGCCGTGATGCTGCTCCGCCAGCATTCAATGCACGTCGTGATGTCGCGGAAGGCCGCCGGCTGGACTTTACCTCCAGAGGCGGAGAATCCTTCAACGACAAGTTTACTGTGAGTGAGTTGCGTTCCGCTCTCGCTTCGTGCGCGGACACCGCCCATGGTCCGGACGATGTCCCGTACGCCATGCTTCGACACCTGGGTGAGCGAGGCATGGCCTTTCTGTTAGATTTGTTCAACAGGATCTGGGTGGAAGGTCTTCTCCCAGACTCCTGGCGAATCGCTACTGTGCTCGCCTTTCGCAAGCCGGGGAGAGATCACTCTACTCCGACCCGTTTCCGCCCAATCTCTCTAACCTCTTGCGTGTGCAAGTTGATGGAGAAATTGGTAAATGTTAGATTAGCCTTTTTCCTGGACAGCGGAGGCCATCTGTCTTCCGCACAGTGCGGCTTCCGCAAGTTCCACTCCACGTCGGATGCTCTGCTCCGACTGGAAAATGCCGTCTGCGAGGCTTTCCTTCGTAGACAGCACTACGCCACGGTGTTTTTCGATCTGGAGAAGGCCTATGATACCGCATGGCGATACGGTATCATGGAGACTCCACACGATGGGGGCGAGGGGACGCCTCCCAATGTTTATATCTGAATTTTTGCGAGATCGTCAATTCCGCGTACGGGTGGGGGGAGCCCTCTCCAGCCCAAAGGAGCAAGAAGAGGGTGTCCTCAATGTCACACTCTTTGTCCTGAGCATCAATGGCATCACCTCGGTGTTGCCGGAAGATGTTCTCGCTACGCTCTACGTGGACGACCTTTCGATCTCTTTTGGCGCGGCCCAGATGCCAACTCTGGAGCGTCGACTCCAACAGGCATTGAACGGCGTCTCTCGCTATGCCGAAGCGCACAGGTTTCGGTTTTCTTTGGCCAAGACTAAGGTGGTGCACTTCTGCCGCCATCCACGACTTCACCCCGACCCAGATTTGTTTCTTAATGGGGTGCGCCTGGATGTGGTTGAGTCGCACCGTTTCCTTGGTCTTGTATTCGACCGACGCCCCACCTGGGAGGCTCATATTCGAAGCCTTAGGGTCTCTTGTACCCGCGCCATGGACATTCTCCGTTCCGTGACGTTCAGCGCTTGGGGCGCTGATAGGGCTACTGCCCTACTTTTTTATCGATCCTTTGTTCGTTCGAAGCTCGACTACGGATGCGAGTTTTATGCATCCACAGCCGAGCGTTTATTGCGGAAGGTGGATTCGATCCACCACACCGGCCTTCGCTTGGCGACCGGTGCCTTCCGCCCTTCCCCCGTTGAGAGCCTGTTGGTCGATGCTGGAGAGATGCCACTCGCTCTGCGCCGCGTGCAGTGCATCACTCGCCTGTACGCGCGAGCCCGGTGCCTCCCTCAGTCGCCAACAGCTCTCACTGCATCCGCAGTTGATCTCGATGGTGCCTATGCCGCCGAGAGACGCCAGTCATACCCTAAGCCCTTTGGGTTTAGGGCCAGGAAACTCCTTCGAGAGGTAGATATAGCTCTCGGGCCGTTGGCGCCCCTGGTTCTGCCCAGGACGCCACCCTGGAGGGTACCACATTTGGCTATTTGTCGCCACGCCTCTGCTCCCAAAGCTTGTACTGCGCCGGGAGTATTGCGTTCGACCTTTTTGGAGCACACATCGTGTCACGCTGGAACCGTGCCAGTGTATACGGATGGCTCCAAGTCCCAAGAAGGGGTCCGCTTCTCCGCCGTATCCCCTCTGTTTGAAGTCAGCGGGGCTCTACCAGGCGCTGTGTCTGTCTTCACGGCCGAGCTGGTGGCAATACACCACTCGGTATGGGAGATTACGCGACGTGCCCGGTTCGAAGACCGGATTGTGATCTATAGCGACTCACAAAACGCCCTGAGTGCTCTCGGGGCATTGGAATCTCCGCATCCCCTGGTTCGCGATATCCGTGACGCCACAGTTTTGGCGAGCCAGGCAGATGTTGAGATTATCTTCTGCTGTGTTCCTGGACATGTAGGAATTGCGGGGAATGAGCGCGCTGATGAGGGCGCCAAAGAGTCCGCGAGGACTCTGCGACTGGACCAGCGTTTCGCTCTTCCTCACACCGACTACATGGCAGGAATACGGGCAGCTCTTCGGACTGCTTGGAAAAGAAGATGGGAGACGGTCGAGGGGAACTTAAAGTCGCGTTCCATTGCGCCGCGACTGTTTTTATGGACCTATCCCCCAATGCCGCGACGGCTTCAGGTCGCTTTGTGTCGTCTCCGAATCGGACACACTCGTGTGACGCATCGCTATTTCATGGAGCACTCGCCTGCGCCCTATTGCGACGACTGCGTCGTCCCCCAGACTGTTTGGCACATTCTTGTCGAATGTCCCAGTCTGGGTGATCTTCGCGCACGTTACCTGTCCTAGTACCGGGATGGGCGGGGTCGCTACCGCCTGTCATTTGTACTCGGGACGAGTGCGTGCACATTGACTGGTGGACTTGTTGACTATTTGGGGGAGGCCGTCCTTCTCCCTTTCATTTAACTAGGTTTAGTTGTTGATTTTGTTGAATGTTATTGTTATTTCTTTTTATTGTTGTTTCCTGTTCAAATTTTTTAAAGTAGCCTAGAACTAGGCTGTTTGTTTACGGCGACTTATGCCTAAGTGGGCAGTCGCCAGATAGCCCTTAAAAAAAAGAAAAAAAGAAGTCACATTCATGTTGAATGTCTCGGTCTGGGCAATTTCTACGCACGTTACCTCTCCTGGTCTGGGATGGGTGGGTTCACTACCACCTGTCCCCTGTACTCGGGATGAGTTCATGCACATTGACTGGTGGACTTATAAACTTTTTGGGGGAGGCTCGCCTGCTGCCCTTTATTTAACTAGTTGTTGTTTTTTCTGTGTTTTTTTGTTATTTTTGTAGGTTTCAAGTTTTTGCATCGGGGAAGGCAGACACCCCCCCAGCCACCCCGACGCTGGAACTTGCTTCCTGCCTCTTGCCTTCTTTTTTTATTTTGTTTTTTTTTTGTTCTTTTTTATGTTACTATTTTAAAGTAGCCTAGTTCTAGGCAGTGGTAAGTACAGCAACCTATGCTCAAGGAGGCAGTTACCATATGAGCTCTTAAAATTAAAAAACAAACGAACCCAAATTGCTATCTAGAAGCAGCCATGGCACCCTAATTGCTCTCTAGAAACAGCTGTGGCACACTAATTGCTTGCTAGAAGCAGCTATGGCACCTTAATTAATCTCTGGAAGCAGTTGTGGCACCCTAATTGTTCTCTAGAAGCAGCCATGGCACCCTGATTGCTATCTAGAAGCAGCTATGGCACCCTAATTGCACTCTAGAAGCAGCTGTGGCACCCTAATTGCTCTCTAGAAACAGCCATGGCACCCTCAATCTCTCTAGAAGCAGCTCTGGCACTAATTGCTATCTAGAAGCAGCTGTGGCACCCTAATTGCTATCTAGAAGCAGCCATGGCACCCAAATTGCTCTCTAGAAGCAGCCTTGGCACCCCAATATAAAATAAATTATGTATAAATACATAATTACATAGAAAGCACTTAAAAATTAACTACAATTGTTGCTACTTTCTCTCCCTGGTATGCTTGTCCTTTGTAGTCAGGATGGTTTTTGTACACAGACTTGTGGACTATTTGACTTCTTGGAGGAGGTTGGCTTACATTTTATTTGACTCTATTTGGTGTTTGTTGCCTGCTCCTGTACTAGGGATAGGTAGTCCTCCCCATGCTGGAGCGTCCTTTTTTTTCTGTTTATTTTGTATTTTTTGTTTATATTTAGGTTTTAATCTAACCTAGCACTAGGCTTTAATGTAATTATGGCAACTTGTTCACTTGTAGTCAGTCATCAGGTGGGTGCTGGGTATGATAAGAGGTTGTATTATACCAAGTTTTTGACTTATGGAGACCACTGAACCGTGATATTCTGTTGGTTAATTGGCTAAAAATATTATAAAGCGTATTTATTCCTTTAGATGTGCAGTCTTCCGGTTCCACCTCAATGAATGGTTCCCAAGAAAGTAACCTTACAACTCAAAACACTCAGTCGTTTAAGACAAGGCTCGAGAAAAGGTTTTCAGAATTACCTCCATCCAAAGGTAAGATTGGATACAGTGTTGGTCTGCTAATGTTGCGGTACTGGGTTTGATCCAGGTAAGAGTGGACACACATTATGCATATAGAGATCTGGTACCAATTGGTAGATGGTGCTGTTCTCAGCTCTGTATTGTGTGGGGTAAATCATGCAATTCTCATCGCACACAGCCAATTACAACACCGCTTTCTTTCCTCTCCCATTTTCACAGCACAACACACACAGTTTCTATCCCAAGGAATCCTGCCGATGGGTATCTATATCCACATACCTCTGATGACAAACAGGTTCCCTCTGCCCCATGGCAACGAAGGTTCCACCCGATCTCTGTTTGGTGTCAAAACATAACACTTCCTGGCACCTTTCCCTGAAAAGGACCTATCCTTTGGTGCCCTTGGGCTCACCAGTGATTTTCATACTGATATTATGCCTATTTCATTATCCGGTCAGGGATCCACCTGGATAAAGGCAGGTTGGTGAGATTTATCTATCTATCCATCATTCAAAGCCCTATTTCTCAGATTTAAGCAAGAACACTTATAATATCAAGAGGGGCTCCAGTATAGTGCCAATCTTTTTTTATTAAGATAAATTTACACTTGTTTTAGAAAGTATTCATATCTAAATCTAATGTCATAATAAATTCACCATAGTTCATTAATCATTGTGGTTGTTGTTGCATTGACCCCAGGAGCAGTTCATCTCCGCTTCCTCTCACTACTTGGAAGATTAAGGGAGGAACCCTTTGATCCTACAGGCTGTAGAGCCCATCAACGTTACTCGAATTAAGTGGAGCCATGTATGTAACGCTGTCCTGAGAGATCATGGTAGAGTGGAGGGATGGTGTTGCATGCTGCGGGAATTGCTAGCGGAGTCACTGCAATAGTTAAAAAGTGGGAGTTTGATTGCAGCGTAAGCTCAGGCAGATTGCATCCAGGTGGGGTGGTTCTGTCATATCCACTTGGAAATGACTAACCAATCTAGAGTTTAAAAAATACAGCTTTGCCTACTGAGCAGCCATGGCAACCTGCAGACTAGCAAAATTTGGAGGCATTGGGAAGATTCTATTAATTGCTGCTCATAAAATTCTAATAAGTTTGATAATCAAAGGAGTAACGAGACCTTATGAAAATTTTAAACCCCCAAAGCAACCATTTGATAGCATTTTCACATATGCTTAATTTAGATGGTTTAAATTATGACACAATTTTGAAGTCAGTATTAGGTTCTTTGACCTTATAATTTAGATTAAGTCTAGAATAGTTTAGAACATTCTAGACCAGTGGTTCTTATATTTGGATTAGTCTAGAATAGTTTAGAACCTTCTAGACCAGGGGTCCTCATAATTTGGATTATTCTAGAACATTTTAGACCAGGGTTTTTACAATTTGGATTAGTTTAGAATAATTTAGAACATTCTAGACCAGGTGTTCTTATAATTTGGGTTGTCTAGAATAGTTTAGAACATTCTAGATCAGAGATTCTTATAATTTGGATTAGTCTAGAATAATTTAGAACATTCTAGACCAGGGGTTCTTATAATTTGGATTAGTCTAGAATAGTTTAGAACATGCTAGACCAGTTCTTATAATTTGGATTAGTCTAAAATAGTTTTGAACATTTTAGACCAGGTATTCTTATTTGGATTAGTCTAGAATAGACTATTTAGAACATTCTAGACCAGGGGTTCTTCTAATTTGGATTAGGTTAGAATAGTTTAGAACATTCTAAAAAAAGGGGTTCTTCTAATTCGGATTAGTCTAGAATAGACTATTTAGAACATTCTAGACCAATTGTTCTTATTTGGATTAGTCTACAATAGTTTAGAATATTCTAGACCAGGGGTTCTTCTAATTTGGATTAGGCTAGAATAGTTTAGAACATTTTAGACTAGTTGTTCTTGACCTTTTTAGTCTAGTGAGCAAACATTTTGCTTCTTAGATCCTAGAGAGCACAAAAAATAAGTAAAAAATATTTTTAAATGTATTTTAACAAAAACAAATATATATAAGACAGAAAAGTTTTTTTTAATATATTTTAATAATTGCTTTATGTATAAAAATACACTAAACCAAAATAATCCTACCTTAATGGAATACAGTAAACCCTCAATATAATGAACTATATGGGGCTGGGGGTCGTTCGTTAAACCTGATAGTCGTTAAAAGTAATGGAAATATATCCAATGGTTTGTTTATTCTATTTAGTAAGTAGCACTCGTGAAGAGAGGAAAGAGGAGGAGGAAGAGAATACCAGAACAACCTCTCCTGTGCGATGTTCATAGCTGACTGAGCTGTTAGCCAATGAGTCGCAGCAAGATGAGCTACAGTGAGATTTATGAAAAGAACTAACTTTCCTTGAATTTACACTATCAGTGTTGTTGGTGCGCTTCCCCCAAGCTTCCTTTCAGTTCTACTTTATTATTATTAATATTATTTATTATTATCTTTTATTAGTGATATTATTTAGTATTATTAATTATTATTATGGCCATCCCCTCAACCTTTTCTACCTGCACTTTGTACTAGGAGGACTATTCCCACCTGGACAGAGTTTAGTCCACTATCCATGGTGCCTTTGTGGACTGCTTGCCATCCTGGGATCACCTAGCACCAGGGTATGATAATAATAGGTGATCACCCACTCTAATTGTTAGTGGACCCACCCATCTCTATTTTTCTTTATTACATACCAGCTTACCCCCTTCCAAACCTGCTCTTATACCCACAGAGGTTCTGGGTGCCTGCCACACTTTTTCCTCTTATGAGCCTTAGTAGAGTTGCAGTGTATACAGTAAGGTCCCCCTACCTGCTGCGATGGCTGAAAGTCCAATGGCTAGGGTAAGTATTAGGTACAGTGTGTGGTGGGCTGTCGACTCTGCTCACCTTTCTCCAGTACACACATTAGGTGGCTACAACAGCACCCATCCTTTATGGTTAAAGCTCAAGGACAATGTCTCCTAAATGGTGGGTTGAGTTGACAAAGCCCATCAACACTCAACCTGTGGACTAGTATGCATAAATGATCACATTCTGGAATTTCCTGATCCCCTGGAAAGTTTTGTCTTAACCCATTAAAAGCCAAAACTCTTATTTATTTTTTCATTATTTTCTATGTAATAAGAACCAAATAAACATAAGCAAAAGGTAAAATTTTTTAAAAATAATTATTTAAATAACATAGTAAATGAACATCCCATTTGGGGACTTTGGTCTACTTGGGATACTTTTTTGAAGATTAAAAAAATTGTATGAATGAAAAAAACCCTTTTATTTTGAATTAGGAAAATACAATATGTAAATATATTTCAACAAGCTAATATTTTATTTGGTATGGGAGTATGCGAAACATTGATCGTGCAGTGGAACATTTAAGTGATTGCAAACCATGGTTGTCTTTTTCCCACATAAAGCACAATGTCTTTGGGTTTTCATAGGAAGTATCAAATGATTTCCTGTATCAAATCTGATGTCAGCACAAACTCTTACCCCAAGAATTCTACTTCTTTGTGGCCCAAATTATTTAGGAGCAGAAGCAGTGTATTTAGACCCATTGGGGCCAAAAAAATTTATCCTCACATCTAGACTACTCTTATCTGGATTTCCCCTCTGATATATTCTCCAGCTGTTTACAACTGCAATATCAAACAATCGTGTAAATAATGAAGACAACCATTTCTTTCCATGTATTCTTATTCTGTACAATGATATTTGCTTTTTGGGTAAGTCAACTCTACCTATGGAACAGTTATACTTGGAGATCAATTTAGGCATAGGAATTGTAACATGCCTTTTATCTTTCTGCAAACAACATCTTGCAGGGACAGTTGGATACACTTGGCTATAATTTGTGGCAACAGACAGAATGTTTTTACCCTGTAATGCAATTAAATTATCATGAGTACTCTTAGAAGTGGTCATTATTTAAGAATTATAATGTTCGCATTTCAGCCATTTTGTGACTGAATATGATTCTGTCTTTAAATTCTTTTTTTAGACATAGATGATTAAATTATATCAGGGTTTTTTCCATTGACTCTGAATAAACAGCTCTATCCTACCTGCTATGTCTTCAATGTTACATTGAGTAAGATCTTCATTACGTTCTTCTTCATTGGTAAAAAAATTGGAATTGTGGCAAAATTATTGTTTCTACATCATTTTCATCAATATCTTCATTTGATTCTGCATTGAGGAGAGCATTTGCTTCATCCAGCTTCAATATGGTCTGAAAATTTGGAATTTAGTGGTAAAATTGTTGTTTCTATATCATTTTCGTAAATATCTTCATTTGATTCTGCATTGAGGAGAGCATTTGCTTCATCCAGCTTCAATATGGTCTGAAAAAATTGGAATTTAGTGGTAAAATTGTTTCTACATCATTTTCATCAATATCTTCATTTGATTCTGCATTGAGGAGAAGCATTCGCTTCATCCAGCTGCACCATGCAGGTAGGACACCACACTGACTGGATCCGACCATAACTGATGGACATGTGAAATGTTGTGGTGTTGTCTGAGAGCTCCCAAGTTAGGGCAATCTGCTATGAGATGCGTGACTGTGTGGGGACTAAATTGGCAGAGTGGACAGAGATCTGTATGGGTGTTGTCTATGTGGTGTTTGTAGGTGTTTAGTGACTGGTGGTGTCCACAGCAAAGTCGTGTAAGATATACTCTCTCTGACTGTGAGAGTTGCATTTCTGTGTTGCTTATATCAGGTGGGGGGTGGTGGTGAGTATTTTGTTGTGAGGGAGATTGTTCAGTGCTTGCCTGGTGAGGTGTGTGTGAATATTTTTTTTATACTGTGTTACATTTGCAGGTTGTGGTATGGTATTTAGGATGTTTGTGTAATATCTGTGTGGTATGTTTACTATTTGTCTGTGGGTGGGTGTGTAGTTTCGTAGATAGTGACAGGGGCTGTTTGTGTTGTTTACAACAGATGCTAGGCAGTGTGTGCCTCTCATGTTCAGATGTTGTTTTATAGTTAGTATCTTGGTTTCAGCATGTAGGTGTTCTATGGGTATTATTTGTGTGCTACCAAGTACGATTCTAAGTGCAATGTTTTGTGTGATTTGTAACTTCTTTAGCTGTGTGTTGGATATGACAGGGGCCCAGGCAGGGCTGGCATAGTCTATTATGGACCGTATGTGTTGCTTGTATACTAGACTGAGTGTTTCTTTGTGCTGTCCAAAAGTTGTTCTTGTTAGTGCTCTGAGTGCATTAAGTCTTGGCCTGCATTTTGTGATTAT
The DNA here is from genome assembly GCA_963969495.1 of Ceratothoa steindachneri. Classification (NCBI taxonomy): domain Eukaryota; kingdom Metazoa; phylum Arthropoda; class Malacostraca; order Isopoda; family Cymothoidae; genus Ceratothoa; species Ceratothoa steindachneri. The sequence continues at coordinate 24,292,009 of OZ018327.1, read as the reverse complement.
GTTGTTTATGTGTGGTGCGAATGACATGGATGTGTTGTATGTGATTCCAAGTATTTTTGTTTCATGTGTGTGGGGTATTGTGGAGCTGTTCAATGTTGCCTTTGGTCTGTGTTGATGTTCTTTGTTGTGACTTGTGAGAAGCGTACTAGTGGACTTGGTGGGTGCTACTTTTAGTCTGTTTTGTGTTAACCAGTTTTTTAGTTGTGTAATGTAAGGCTTGAACTTGTGGTGAGCATGTGTCTGCATTGTTAGGTTGTCTGCATATGATATGTGTATATTGTTTGGTGGTGTTGGTATGTTGTGCATATATAAATTGAAAAGTGTGGGACTTAGGAAAGAGCCTTGTGGGACTCCATTAGGGAAGTTTCTAATAGTGGATGACTCGCCATTGTAGTGTACGAATGATTGTCTTCCTGATAGGTAGTTGGCTAGCCAGCATTTGGTGTTGTTGTGTAGTGTTGTGTTGTAAATTTTGTTAATGAGGAGTGATCTGGAGATGGCATCAAATGCTTTACTTATGTCTATTGTTACTAGCAGTGTTCTGTGTGGTGGTGTCTGGAGTTGATGCCATCTTGTACTGTTTGTGTGAGATTGATGAGTAGTGTTGTAGTAATAACTAAATGTGCAAGAAATTGAAAAATATAACTCATTCGGTCAATGTGCCGTCCCAAATGGAATGCAATAAATACAATATATAACACGTAATGAGTAAAGCACTCCTTAGGTATACAACAGAAGCAGCCAACCATCTGATATGAGGTTTGGCAAAGAACTAATTAAAAATTTTCCACTGTGTGGCATGTAGGTAGAATCTTCGGTAAATGTTGTGAGTATGGGCGGATGCGATTCTAGCTTATTTTGAGGGTCGGCTCATTGTTGGGGATGGCTCGTGGGGGGGGGGGATGGGCCTATGATGATCCTGAGATTTCAATCATTCACTTAGGTTTGGGACTCAAACTGTTGGGTAAGCAAAAGTCCATTTCTGGCAGCAAAGGAGACATACACAACCTCTACCTTATCTAATTTTATTTATCCTAAATAAATTACAATATGTACAAATAAATATTTATAGATGCAATCAATTTAGACCATTCTGTCAGACTTAGAGAGCAAAACAAAAATATATATATTGGAGATCTAGCCACCTTCTTAAACCAGCGGGAGTGGGAAGTGGGAGGATAAGACATCTTTTGAACCGAACTGGCTCTGGCTTCTACTCTAGTTTCCCGGGGGCATCCCCCTTACACAATTGGCTGGGAAGCTGGTGGAGCCAAATTGACCCATATGATCAGAATGTGAAACAGGCTACACATGGTACCCGCCTGCAAGTGGAGGTAGGCCAGCCAAATAGACCCAGAAAATCTGGTGTCAAAGACTGGGTCGGGATGCCAAATAAAGATTGGCGACTGCCACAATAAATGGGCCTGGCTAACATTATTATTGAGCCTTGGTTTAACAGCCATTAAGTGGGCTCAGTTTAAGGTTATTATTAAAAAGTAATAGTTTGATATAGACAAAATTTATCTCCTGCAACAAAGAGAAAAAAATTTCAACATATATAAAAGAAAATTCTACACTACTAATTTCTATCTACCCTAATCAATCCCAGCCCCCTTCCTAGCAAAAACACTCTCACTCTTCTATCATAAACAAAGAAAAGTAGGGTAAAAGCAAAGACTTAAGGCAAAGTGGTGAAAAATACATAGTGGACAAAATAGGGAGAAAAACTCCCAAATATACTCTCCATTCGCACTGCCGCATTACCAAGCTTGACTGGCAGAAAGTCGAAGGTGACCCATTTCTTGGATGGGAGCCTTCTAGCAAATTGGATCTGTAGTGTCATGATTATTGTCCTTTGGACACTTAATAGATCATCGGTGAGTGTGATGCTGCACTCTAGCATGAAATTTGTGAAAGTAGTGGTTTACGCTAAGAAATTCAGACTAATTCATAGAAGACATCAGTTTAAAGCTTGTTGACCATGGAGGAGTCAAGGTTGAATGTGTGAGGAGAAAACAGGGAGAGGTCTCTAGACCCTACACTCTTTGTCACTGGAACATGACAAGTTTGCCAAGTTGGTGTGTATCGCTACCGCTTGAAGCCATTTGTGCCGCTGCCTTGAAAGTGCTACTACTGCCACTGCTTTGGCTATACAAATTGCTCCTGTAGACACGCAAAGTCAGGATTACCCAGTCTGTGTAAGTTGTTCCAAGGCCGCACATGATAAGTCCCTATCGTGTCTGGCCAAGTTTGTTAATTGTGGAGAGCCGTACCCTGCTTTTTTAAAGCAATTTGGGGCATATATGCTGGAGAAGGAAATTTGGCTGTTCAGGCTATAGATTGTCTCATTTTGCAAGGTCAAGGACTTGTTCCTGGCATGCTAGGCACTGCCTGGGATGTCTTATGCCTCAGCACAAATGTAATAAAAAAAAGGCACTATCTGCCCCTGGCCCCTCCAGCCCTACAAGCATGGCTTTTTTGTGCCCATTTGAAACTCTTATGCAGGTTCTACTCACTCTGGGCACTCCCCTGGTAGAACCAGCTAAAACCAGCACCCCCCCCCCCTTCCCCAGTAAGACCATTTCTTGAAAGTGAAATGGCTGCTTGCCTCCCCCAATTTGTTAGACTCACAGGAGGCAACATCCCGGAAAGTGGTTGTGAGGCTATCTTCCAGGGTTCCTAAAGCTTTTCCCCAAAAGGAGAACAGCACCAAAGGAGATTCAGCTCTTATACCCCCACCTAAGGCTGGACTGGGTGATGCAGAGCCAGTGGCTCCTCCAAAGGATGGATCTCTGCCTCCGAAGCCATCCTTCCTACCAAGGTTTCAAGGCAGAGGGAGGAAAAGACTTGCATAGCAAACCTAAACTCCCCCAATAAGTCCTTAAAGGGGACTTGTCCAAAAGTGTTCAGTATTCTGCTACATGAAAGTGTACAGCCATTCTCGTGATGGTCTTCTCATTGAAGAGGGTACTAACATCTCCTCTGAACTAGGCCTGGAGGGAATATTTCCCCAATGGAATTGCTGCAGACAAAGGGCCAACTGGCTCCTTTTGTTCCCTGTTGGCTATTGTTTTTCAGATCATGCTTGGTGCGTGCCCAAATGCCCACCCTCCTGGGTTTAAGAGTTTTATGACCCAACCACCACATGATGGTGGTCAGGCAGGAGGCTCGATTTACACCCAGTATGATGTCTGTTCTTCTCTGCTTTAAACAACTTGTTTCAGGCAGTAGCATTGCAAGTGCACTGTCAGCCAATTTGAAGTGGAGGACTTACCTTGTACTATGGCATGTTTCTACTGCTCTGAGATTTGAACAGTAGACCCCTCCTTCTGGAGAGTCTACTCAATCAATCCTAGGGGTCAGGTACTTGCCAACCTGATCGATGAGCTGAAAATAGGTGTCCTAAATTTGGATGAGTTTATGTATCTGCTTGAGAGAACCGCTTCATTTTCTTGTCTTGATCTATCCCTGCTTCCCAGATGCACTGCTTTATTTTTGGGTGGGATGTGGTCGATGACCTCCATGGTGTGATCACTTTCCTATTCAAATATCATTTTCTGGACTGCTGCCACCTGAGACCCCCTAGTGGTGGTGGTGGTGCAAGCGCAGTGGCCCACATGTGAAGAATGACTGATTTCACTCCCATTCGAGGAATTTTGGTCAGTGGATGAAGCCATTGAGTTCTTCAGTAACCTCTCTGTGTGCCTGGCTACTATTGCTAGAATGTGTGGCCATTTTGTATGCCGATACTTCTGTCGTGGTCACTCGAGTGTGACTGCCCTCAAACAGAAGCGTTAAGCCTACTTGCGAAATAAGCGCCACCTGAATGATTTCTTTTGTTGAATTTTGTTGAGCTAGGGCTAGATTCCAGTATATTTCAAAGCATGCTCCCTGCTCTTCCTGGTTAGCATACATGTTTTCACTTAACGGGAAGATGCCTCTAGCAGAGGTGTAGAAGTCAAAAGGATTCAGTAATAGTTCTCACAGGACCCCCATCCTGTTTTCCAGGAGAAGGTTATGCAATCTCAGACCCTGTGTTTATGGTAGAGTCCTTGGCAGCTGTTTTCTCCGCATTTTCTAGCTGAGATGCTGCTCCACCAGTATTCAATGAGCATTGTAATGCACTGCCAACTGGACTTTACCTCCAGAGGCAGAGAACCCTTCAACAGCAGGTTTACTTTGAGTTGCTTTCTGCTCTCTCTTTGTGCGCTGACATGAAACAAGGCATTTCTGTTAGATTTGTTCAACAGGATCTAGACAGAGTGTATCCCCCAAGACTCCTGCTGAATAGCTATGATGCTCACTTTTCACAAACTGGGCAGAGATCACTTTACCGCAATCGGTTTCTGCCCAATCTCTTTAACGTCCTGCGTGTGCAAGTTGATGGAAAAATTGGTAAATGTTAGATTAGCCTTTTTTATGGACAGCAGAGGCCACCTATCTTTCACACAGTACAGCTCTCACAAGTTCCACTCCATGTCAGATGCTCTGCTCTGACTGGAAAATGCCATCTGCGAGGCCTTCCTTTTATAGACAGCATTACACCATGGTGTTTTTCAATCTGGAGAAGGCCTATGCTTGGCACTACGGTATCATAGAGACTCCACATGATGGAGGTGAGTGAATGCCTCCCAATCTTTATTTCAGAGTTTTTGTTAGCTTGCTGATTATGCATTCTGTGCGGGGGAGCCCTCTCTGGCCCAATGGAGCAGGAAGATGGTATCCCACAGAGAAGTGTCCTTAGTGTTATACTCTTTGCCCTGAGCATCAACCGGTTCACCTCAGTGCTGCTGGAAGATGTTCTCGGGCTACCTTTAATCTTGTTTGGTGTGGCCCAGATGCCAACTCTGGAATATCGACTCCAACAGGCATTGAACAGTGTCTCTCTATACTGAAGCAACAGGTTTCAGGTTTTCTTTGACCAAGACGAAGGTGGTGGACTTCTGGCACCATCCATGGCTCCATCCCGATTGACCTTTACACTTGAGCCTAAGTCACCATTGTCTCACTGCATCCACAGCTGATTTTGAGGCTGCCTGTTCTACTGAGAGACGCCAGTCATACCCTAAGTACTTTGGGTTTAGGGCTAGCAAATTCCTTCAAGAGCTCTGTGTAACTCAAGCCAGTTGTGCCCCTGATTCTGCCCAGGATGCCACCATTGATTATTTGTCATCACACCTCTGCTCCCAAAGCTTCTACAGTGCTGGGAGTATTGCATTCAGCCTTTTTTATAGCACATATCGTGTCACACTGGATTTATGCCAGTGTATACTGATGGCTCCAAGTCCCAGGAGGAAGTCGGTTTTGCCACTGTATCCCCTCTCTGTGCTGTACTTCCAGGTGCAGTGTCCATCTTCATGGCTGAGCTGGTTGCAATGCATCTATCAGTACGCAAGATAGTTTGTTGTGTCCAGTTCGGAGACTGGATTGTGATTTAGAGTGACTCACAAACTGCCCTTAGTGCTCTCGGGGCATTGGAATCTCAGCATCTCCTGGTTCATGATATCCGTGACACCACAGTTTTGGCGAGCTGGGTGGACATCAAGATTATCTTCTGCTGGGTTCCTGGCCATGTGACATTGGGAGAATGAGTCTGGGCAACCAGACTAGCGTTTTGCTCTTCCTCAAATAGACTATATGGCAGGAATCAGGGCATCTCTTCAGCTGCTCAGCAATGAAGATGGCAAACAGCTGAGGGGAACAAATTTAAGCTTTCATGCCATTTCACCATGACTGTTCCCATGGACCTACCTGCCTGCTATCCCTCTACAACCTTCCCTATAGAACACGCAAGTGCTCTATAGTACTTACTTAGCGGAGTAGTAGAGCTCTCTTATCTTTTTATTGATTGCGAGAGCTCTACTACTAAAATCTTCCAAGAATCTACATCTTTGACTTCACTATCTCCGCCTAAATTTCCTTCTCTCACTCCCCTTAATGCCCTGATGGCTTCAGGTCACTTTCTGTTGTCTTTGAATTAGGTGCACTTACGGTACGTACTACCATTTGATGGAGTGTTCACCTGCACATTTTGCTATGACTGACTTGTTCCCCAGACTGTTCGGCACATTCGGGTTGAATGTTTTAGCCCTGTGATCTTTGCGCACGTTACCTCTTCTGGTATCACGATGAGCTACCACTTGTCCCTCTTACTCTGGACAGGTTTGTGTACACAGACTTGTAGACTATCGGATATTTTGGAAGATGCTGGCCTACTCCTTTTTATTTGACTCCCTTTATTGTAGATTGCATGTTCCTGCCTGGGGGAGGCATGCCTCCCCACAATGCTTTATGATTTTTTTGTTTTTGGGGGGGAGGGGGGCAAATTATAGAATAGGCTAGAATTTTAATTATGGCAACTTATCCCCTTAAAACTAGTTGCTAGATGGGCAAAGTAAAAAAAAAAATCTAGGTATTTGATGGATCTTCTTAGGGACACAGTGAGGAATCCATGCAACAAGATTCAAGGTCATCTTGAAGCTGCAGTGGAAATTGAGGCTGTGAATACTTTATGTAAACTTTTATTTCCCAGCCCTAATCAAGTTGATATTTTTTAACTTTAAAAATCTGGTATATTTATTTTTGGCTGAGATTATTATTGCAGGGGGGTGAGGTGGGTTCTGTTGTGCAAACTGTCAAATTTAGTGTGAACAGCCTGTATATTGTTTTATACAAAAAACTCCAACTGCATCTTCTAATTTGAAAGCTTATTACCTAGTTAAATTATGTATTTGATAATTTTTGCTGCCCTGCAGAGGTTTATTTGGGATACTGCTTCTTTGTTTTTCAATAAATTTATGCCGTGCGGCCCTGCACCGGGGAGAGGTGGACCCCCCTCTGATACTCGAGCCTGCTTCCTGCTTGTTGCCTTTTTGCTTTTTGATTATGTTTTTTGTTGTTATTCTAAAGTAGCCTAGTACTAGGCTGTTGTGGTGAGCATGGCGACTTATGCCCAAGTAGGCAGTCACCAAATGGGCTCCTAAAAAAAATAAAAATTTATGGTTCTTGATTTTTCTTTATATTTTTTAGATTTGACAAAAAGCGAAGCAAATTCTTTAGAAATCAGTTTTGAGTCTTGCTCTTCGTCTAATTTTGATATTGGTCCATTCTTTGGTCTTCCTTCAAGAATACGTGATTTAATCTTTAATTCCAAAAATATCAAAGGATTATATGGTAAGTTATATAACTTGCAAAATATTGATGTTGAAGTTTGTGAAATTTCAATTTTCATCATCATATCCCCTCATATCTCTAACTTTTAGACATATTCAAACTTTGGTAATTGTGTAGACGATGGCTGGATGCGATTATTTTGAGCGTCGGCTCGTTGTTGGGTACGGCTCGCTGCGGGGATAACACTGCGATGACCCTGAGTTTCAATCCCTTGGGAGGGGTCTGGGGGGCACAGCCCCCAGTATAAAAACGAAACCGCCATAAAATTCTTCGATTTCATCTCTAAAAAAGTAACAACGAAAAGTAGCCCCCCCAAAAACTAGGCCTAGGATCCAGCCATCGTCTTCACAATTACCCAAACTTTATCCTTTCCTTTATCATTTCTTCTTTCCCAATTCATAACTTCATTATAATGGCGACCTTGATGGCAATTTCTGACCTATCTATTTTTTTTTATTTCTCCTTTATCTAACTTTTGATTACTCCCTGCCTTCATGTCTTTTCATCCTCAGTTTTCCTCCCTTGACCAGGGGTGAAGGACTGGATCTTGCCTGCCTCCTTCCACTGGAATTTAACTGTATATATTTATATATCAATTCAGGACCAAGGACCAAGTCAATCAACAGGCGGACAGGTTACCCCAGTTAGGGATCAGAGTGAAGATTCATTGATTTTCCCCGATACCCCAGAACTTGGCTGTCAGGCTCTCAACTCCATCGGAATTCGGGAGGTTAGGCCCAAGCCCCGGAACTCCACCGCAGACTGTATCCTAGATACCCCCCGTACAAAGTTATTTCCACAACCAGTACCCTACACACCCACAATATTGAAGAACTACACTCTTTATTCATTCTTTATAGAGTGTGGGACCACCTCTAGGCCAGAAATTGTCCATCTTAATTCTCTCCTACTTCTCTATTATATTGTGAGTCTTTTCAATTGGCAATGCACACCTGGGCATCAGGGTCGATCCTATTATTTACAATAGGGTGGTTCCTAATGAATCAATACCAGCAGGTTTCAAGGGCACTGGCATGGGGTAATGAGGTCCCAGGATAATGACCACAAGGTTGGGGACATTCTAATTCTCCTAGGAAGAAATGAGTGGGAGAAAGAGCTATGGGCGATTAATGAGGTCTCTTACCTTCCTCCCTCTCTCCACCCACTCCTTCCCCTTGTCTCCACCTTCTATTGAGATCCCGGGGGCTTGGGATCACCTCCCACTCTCCATGGAGGTTGGGGGATGATACTAGTGGTATTTCAATAATCGGGGACACATACTCCCTTCTTCCCCATGGGATGTAACCATCAAAGATGTTCAGCCAGAGGTTGAAGACATTTTCACGCCACAAGATGCATTTGCGCATACCTGTGGTGGTGATGATATTAACAACTTCATTCTCGATGAGCAGGAGAGGCTAAGTGCGGCGGACCCAGGATTAGTGGCAGCTATCAAAGCAATTTAATTTCTGTGGCCCTTCTGGAAGTCACTCCTGTAGTCGAACCTCTTTCTCCTGAGGGGGCACCTATTCAGGATGCACCTCAGGACCCTCAGGTCGAGTCTCTGGAGGATGACTAAAAGGGCGATGAGAACGGTGACAATGAGGTGAGTGTGTTTGATCCTATGGGTTGGTGGGATGGGTGTCCTAAATGTAGGCCAGATTTGTGAATTCATACCCAGTTCCATCTGCCGGGGCCATCCCCTTCCCTCTAACAATGGGCAAGCTGCAGTAGGAGGTGATGTGCAGGTGTATCCAGCAGGACCAGATCTCTTTTTTTGAGAAGCCAATGAATTGGTCCTGTTGTCATCTTAGGTTAAAAGAGTACCCTCTGCTTATGGCCCCTCCAAGCCTACAATTGTGGTAGCCAACACACCTAGTTGGGACTCTTCTACAGGATTTAACTCCACTATGCTCCACCCTGGTAGAACTGGTGGCAATACAGCTTGCACCCTCCCTTGGTTACACCCCCCCTTTGCAAAAAAAGTGAAGCAACTGTGTACCTCCACCGAGTTGTTAGACTCATAAGAGGTGGTTGTGAGTCCGTGTCCTCCCATTCTGTCACTGAAAGGAGGCCAGTAACAAGGGATCTTTAACTTGCTCACTCTTATCCAAGGCTGAATAGGATGCCTTGGAAAGTCAGAGACCCTTCAAAGGACAAGGGCCCCCTTACCTTGAAACCCCCTACTCACCAGAGGTTTTGGGACAGGAAATAAAGAAGGGAAGGTTCATATGATCAGCCAAGCTACCACCAGTAATCCTTCAAAGGCAGCAGTGCCTTCTATGGCCAGGAGTTGTCTCCAGGAAAGCTACAGACATTCCTGCGAAGGTCTTCACCTCAAGAAGGGCCTTCCACATCTGAGCGAAGCATAGATGGTATTTTCTTTCGATGGAATTGCTGTGGGCTCTGGGTTAACTGGAAGGAGCTACAAAAGCTCATCTCTTCCCACTTCCCTTTAGCTATTTGCCTTCAGAGCGTGTTTAATGCATGCTTCCTGTCGCCCCTCCCAGAGTATAAGGATTTTGCAACCCCACCACTGTGGTATAGGGCCTAGGAAAGTGGATGCGTAATTTACACCCAACAAGATGTCTCATTTTTTCATTTTACTTTAAATACCTCCTTTCAGCCAGTGGGAGTGCAGCTACATTTGGATAGGCATACTTTTATTTCAGTATTATATTTTGTCAGCTGGTGGTGTGGCTTGATTGTATGTATCCCCACCACTTCACTAGGATTAGGATTTGGGACCCTAAGTCTGTTAATGCACTTGCTGGGGGGGTAAGAACTTCTGGGAGCAAGGAGAGATGAAAATTCCAACCTATCTGAATTTCTGACCAAAATAGGAAATTTATATATATGAGATACAATTTAACAATACTACATTTCTTTACAATTGATACAATGTTGGACATACAATATACCAACAGCAATGGAACGTAAATAATGTTTGTGTAACAACTATATACAGTACAAAAAAGATAATAAAACAAAAAACAAAAATCAATGCAGAAACAAAAGTAATAATTACAACGGCTTCTTCTATCAGAACAATACAAATTCCAAGAACTTTACAACCGGTGTCCCAAAGATGCTGTAGTGTCCACACTCTCTTTTACTTTTCTATATGTATATCATACCCCCCCTCTCCCCAGATACACATATCTTTATACACAAATGACATACTCATATGCACCTAAGCAAAGAGACATCTATTCATCTCCAACCTTCTTTCAGCGCACTATACTCATGGTTCACCACAAACAGCTTCAAAATAGCTCCAAGTCCACAGCTAACCTCCTCACCAGCAATACATGGGAACACCAATAATACACATCTCAGCTAACAATAAACAACCCTATAACTATCCAGCCAAAATCCTTGATATAACATAAAATCATCAATGAAATTCAAACAGCATGTCACATAAAAAGCAAATATACACTGACTTAATGTATCAAAATCACTCACATACAACATTCGGACAAAAAAGAAACCAAAACCTCTCTAAACAATTCTTATGGTTAATAATGAACTATGCAATCCCTGTATTTCTCCCTAACTTATCTCAAAGATTCCTCAGCATACTCCAGACTATAAAAAATAAAGCCCTGAAAGCAATCAAAGACTGCACAGCAGCTACACCCACAGACCACCTACATTCACTCTGAAACCAGCCCTCAAGGTCAAGGACCACCTTGACATGATAGGCACAAAAATACTTGCTCTAGTATCCATTAATCCAGATAACTCACTACACTACATGGCAGAACACCCACTACCAAAAAGAAATATTATAACACCTAATTTTGACAGATATATCCCTGTATATTTTTGATAGCCAAATCCCTGTATCTTTTTGACAGACATAGCTGTGTAACTTTTTTACAGACATACTCCTGTATCTTTTTGACAGACATATCCCTGTATCTTTTTGACAGACACACCCATGTAACTTTTTGACAGATATACTCCTGTATCTTTTTGACAGACATAGCCCTCTATCTTTTTGAGACATGCTCTTATTGCATTTTTCTCGGTATTAAGATTAGTCTTTATTGTGCAGTAACCAGCTGTTGCTATATCCACCCATTCTGAAATACTCGGGGACAGAGAAATGGCCATTTTTATTCAAGGAATAGTAATGTGTGTATGAATGAGACTTCTATTGTAGTTTTCTAAGTGTATTGAGCTGCCTACAGTGTATCATCCTAATGTCCCACTCCGACTTATTAGCAGTAGTTTACTGCTAGACATGGAAATCTTGTGTATTAACCATTAGGTCTTTTTTTTAGAATGTTTGATACCCTCTTTCTCCCTTTGCTGGGTCTAAACAGGCCTGAAAAAAGAGGGAGATTTAAAGGACATGCAAAAGATGACCTGAGAAAGAGCACCAGTTTTTCTAGGGGTTCTAGGGGTCAAAAGGGCATGCTATTCCCAGGTTTCACTAATGGGTATTGACCCCCCCTCCCCCCATGAGGATTCACTAGGGTGCAAGAGCTCATTATTGATTTAATAAACTTGTTTCCAGATTGGCAAGAGCAGTGTCTGCAGATTGGGCTTAATGGGAGAAACTTGTTAATTTCTCTTCCCACAAGTAGTGGGAAGACTTTGGTGGCTGAGATTTTGATTCTGAGACAAGTTTTACTTTACCAAAAAAATGCTCTCTTTGTCTTGCCCTATATCTCCTTAGTCCAGGAAAAGGTAAGGCATTGCAAAGAATCCATTTAAAATTGTGTATTCCTTAGAATAATGATGTTATTTAGGGTAAGCGAGGAAAATCTACAATATTTAAGATGGTAACCACTTTCTGAGTATTTGTTTGCACATATCCCTGTTACAGATCAGTGCACTTCATACCAGGGCTGATCCTCATGCCCCCATATTGGCAGTGGTACGCACTCCTCTGCCAAAATGCATCATTAAGTTTTGCAATCTTTTCAAATGTGTTTAATATATTAAAGATTTTTATGAAAAAATGTATAAATTGTTGCAGAATATATTAGAAAAATTAGACATGGCTTAAAAAAAATTATTACATATAAATGAACATAATTTTTCAACTTGTTTTTTTTTGTACTTTTCATTGCAATAGAAAATAGTGCCACTCTCCCTACAACTCCAGCCTATTAAAAGCCTATTTTTCATAGCAATCAGTCACTGTATGCTGTAGCATTTTCTCGAGTTAGGGTTCATCTCACCTGAATGACCAAACTCCCAATAGAGGGTGCCTAGTGTAATGTTTAAAACTGGCATCTGGAGGTGCCCCCCTTTCCCTGGCTCAGTGCATCGGATAGTCTCAAACTAAGTTTGGACACCCTTTACTCCGAGATCTCTACATTTTATATTCTCTTGACCACTTTCTCTACCAAACTGTTCTCAAGTATCTTAATAAACTTTAAAAGTCACAAAAGAAAAGGAAATATGCTGTCGGAAGAAGAACCGCCTACAAGCATGGCCTTATCTCATGTGCCTGGGTGTGGGCAGGGGGCAAATTATGACACATTCTTAACAGGTGGAGAAAACCTGAGTGCCTCCGGGGAGATCCGCAAAAGTACCCCTTCGAATCAAGCATGCCTCTTGAGTAGGAGGAGGCTGTGGGTGATTATGACTTGGAAGGTACCCCCTTGTGAGCAGCTCCCCTCTTAGGATAGAGTGGTACTCACATAAATGGACAAGAAGGCTCGTTTGGAGGGAGGGAGTCTCTGAGGCTGGGCAGGTTCTTTGTCATCTTACTGAATGACTGAGCTGAGGCTGCAGCCTTGGGGCCCATGTGGGATGAGGGAAGAGGTGTAAAACCCCCCACCCTCCTCACCCAAAGAGAAGAAATAAAAAAAGAAGAGTGGGAGTTCTCTTCTTCTGGGGCAGTAGGGACAGGCAGATCCTTTGCCGAGCCAGTAAGGGGCCAGACCAAGGCTAATCCATTCAACCTTTATGCCCCCCTCAGATATGGTAGAGATCCCTGCAGGAGGGTACCCCTGTAGCCTGTTGCACATGGTATCTAGAGGAGCTGCACATCCTCCCAGCCTGAGTGCAAATTAGGGAAGCTCCGTTAATGGGTTGACATGAACTCTTTGATGGGGCCTGGGAAAGTTGTTGCTGTTCTTTCCCCTCACTCCCTCTCAGCACTACTTTATCTTTATTTATTAGTAATATTATTATTATTGTTAATATTTTTATTATTATTACGGCTATCCCTTCAACTTTATGTCTACCCGGACTGCATGCCATCCTGCAATCACATAGTGCTTAGAGTATGATAATAATAATAGGTGATCACCCACCCTACTCGTTAGTGAACCTGTCTATCCCTACTTCTCTTTATTACATATCAGCTTACCCCCCATTCCAAACTTGCCCCTCTATCCACAGAGGTTCTGGCTGACTGGTGCACTTTTCTCTAATGGGTCCTTAGTTGAGAGGCAGTGTATACCGGGAGGTCCCTACCTGGTGCATACAGCGACTTTTGTCCCTGTAGGCACTCACCAGATGGGCTCTTAAAATACCCCCCCCTTCCTATCTGCTGTGGGGGCTGAAAGCTTGCTGGCTATGGCAAGTATTAGGCACAGGGTCTGTTGTGCTATTGACTCTAACTTTCTTCCAGTACACATAAAGGGTTGCTCTATCAGCATCATCCTTTATGTTCATAGTTTGAGGAGGATTTTGCCTGAATGTTTGGGCAGGTTGTTAAGGTCCATCTTAGTTCGAACCCATTGACCGATTCTGTGTAAATGATGGCATTCTGGAATTTTATAATCCTATGGAGACTTTTAACTTCCCATGGCATTGGAGGTCATAGTATCTTCTTTCCATGCATTTTATTTTTGCTTTTTCATACTAATTATGGTGAAGAAAGAAAGTGATAGTTGGTGGCCGGATATGTATAGGGAGAGCCACTTCCAAGCGTGGCTTCACCCTCAGTGTCAGGGAGGATGAGGTAACACAAGACACCCTTTCAACTGGCGGAGGGACACTCCTCTTACCATCCTTATGTGGAAAAAGAACTTCCCCTTTGCCATCTTTGTTGCCACCCATGGGCAACTCCACCCTCAGAAGAAGTGCCCCTGCCATGTGCTTTTTCAACAGTCTCCTCAAACCCTATTGCACTGGAGAGGAGGTTTACTCATCTCCCCTGATGTTTATAATATCAGTGTCATAAACATTTGAAAAATGTTTTTTGTATCTTAAATGTAATTTGTTACTTAATGAGATAAGTAACAAAAATTATAGTTGAAAAAAATGTAAATATACTTTTTTGTTGCATCTAAAATGTTTTACATCACTGTATACAAATTACCTCTAGTGCCGTGACCACCCAAAATTAAACAAATGGTGCTCTGGGATAACTGAAATAGATATCCATCTTCCCCTATTGCCATTAGGAATCCTGCTTATTACCTTTTTCTTTGTTTTATTTTATTGGTTTTTTTTTGGTTTTTTTTTAAAGATGCCTAATTTTAGGCAATGTTGAATATGGCGACTAATGCCCAAGTAGGCAGTCGCCAGATGAGCCCTTAATATATATATATATATATATATATATATATATATATATATATATATATATATATATATATATATATATATATATATATATATATTGCCATCAGGAACCAGACACAATTCAGCACATTTACATTTTGCTCAATACAACCACAAGCACAACTGAGACAAATCCTTCAAATACACAGTTGTATCCCTGTCTGGTCAGTGGATTTTGTTGAGATTGTCAGCCTAAAGAGTTTACTTTAGCCAGGGTCAACTTAAGTCAATCCCTGGAGGCTGCAAACACAGTCATGATAGAGGAAAAATGTACTTTTATTTTCATTTGCAATTTTCCACCATTGCAAAATGACATCTTTTTGTTTATGTTCCTTTGATGGGTTTCAGCTGAGCCAAACAGAATTGGTCTTTGACTGCCACCTGGTGGGATCTCAAAAATTAGTCCAGTAGAAACAACTTAATGTTGACAACTTCCTTTTGTTTGCCTTAACATTGTGTAAAAGATTGTCATTCAGAGATTTACAATAATTATTCTAAATTTTAACAAATTTAAGCTACATTGGGTGCCATACGCTGCATTGACCTACGGTTCAGAATCTACATTAAGCTCTAGGTCCCCACTGAGAAATACAATGCCTCAAAATGAGTGGTGATCTGGGGTCAACCCTGTCCCTAATTATTATTCCATCTCTTTTTCTTCTAAATTGAAAAGAAAAACTAAAAAAAAGAAGAAATTTCCTTTTGCCCTTAAACTCTCCATTCAACCAAACAAAGGAAAAATTGAAAGGGTAATAATGGCCTGGACTAAGGAAAGTGGCAAAAAATCGAATGGAAATTGGGGGTAATGATTCTTATATACCAAAGATTCATACAATCATTCCCTCTTCACAACATTCGGTTACCTTGTACCCCCAAATATATCAACCACTCTTGTTTTCTTTCGTCCAATTGAAAACATTTCCTACAAAACTTTTTACAACATCCAAGTTTACTATGTACTACATTTATTCTTAAAATTCCTTATTGTCTTCCTATTGGAATGATCATACACTTTCTCTATGCTCCAGGTTCTATTAGTCCAAAATAAACATCTCATTGATTGTTTTCTTAACCAGTTACCTAAATGCATACATAATTGCACTATGTCATTCCATTTGTTATCTAATATATATTTCTAAAAGTCTATTTGTATCTATATATATGACCGCTATAGAAGGCCACTTATAGTGACCTCAAAGACCAACAAAGGTCACTGTTTGGGGTTATTTGACCTGGGGAGTAACATAGGTGTCTCAGATTTGTCAAAAGTGGCACCACCTAACCTAACCCCTTCAAGGTTGCTCTAATTGGCCTTCTACAGCAGTCATATATATATATATATATATACATACATACATACAAACAACCTTACAGAAATATATATTTTGATAAGGAGAGTGCGCAACTCTCCTGAATCTGTTTTACCCTACAAATAATAATAAGAATTTCAATCAATATCTATCTGTATTTAGTTGCGATAGGACTTTTTATACTGGGCATCGCTGGGTACAGGACTTTTTATACTGGGCATTGCCAGGTACATATCCTAGTACTAACATAATCTCTCCAAATATTAAAAATAGTTCTATACACCTTACAACATTCAGATGATTACCACTCCATTACTAGTTATCTTGCCTCCAATTTCTGCGCTTCAGCACAATTATTAGCTGTAAGCTGCTTTATGTTAAACAAAATTCTAAGTTAGAATGTTACATTTTTTTATACCAGCAGGATGAACCAGGTTCTTTCAATTATAAATGGGTTCTATATTTAATGTATTCTCCGCTATCACTAGAATTACCATAATTTTCAAAATCATTCTGTCATTTTCAAATATAAACTGATGTCAGTTTTGCTCATTCAGCCTAAATTTTTGGGCCCAAAGTTTTTTTTTGAAAGGTACTAATTATGAGTGTTTGATTCATGGGGCCCTAAATATCCAGATGCCACTAGAGAAGAAAGTAAATATTGCTTTAGTGATGAAAAAAAAGACATTTTTTTGTTTGGTAAAGGACATGATACTAACTATAACTTGCAACTGAGGAACTGTCTTGCATCACTCTTGAAGATATCTGCTGATTTAGCTCATTTTGGGTAGTGAAGTTGGGTTGAGGTAGAACATTACTGCTTGTCCATTTCTTGGGACAGCTCCACACACACCCAACTATTGCATTTTAGAGTTTTTGGAGGTGGTTGACTTCCTCCATAGCATTTATTAGTTTAGTGTTTAGCTGCATGTTTAGGCTCCCTTAAGGACTCTGTGTCCCCTTGACTCCTGAGCATGCCTTTGTAGTTTTGACTTGTTGGTTCTTTTTTTTTGTGTTCTTTTTATTTATACTGTTTTCAGTTTTATTAAAATAACATAGATAGGCTAGTGTATGATTTTGGTTGCTGTGCCTTTGCTGGTGCCTGATTGAGGTACCTTTGAAAAAAAAAGTATGCACTGCAATTATGGTGAGTGTCTCCTGAGCTAATCTAAGGTAATTTAATTGATTCATTGGATTATTACGCAAAACAAGAATTTACTAACCCAACATTTTTTATCATGAAATTTCAGCCACATTTAGTTGCCTTCTATGGTACACAGTTGATACCACAGTGGTGGTAACTTAGTCCTCTACCACAGGAGTGAATTGATTATAGAAGCAGTTTCATTGTATGTGACTAGGCTACTCTCCACTCTTGTATCTTTGGTGACTGAGGCACGCGGTGTCAGTCACCAGATGGGCAGTTAGAAAAGACACTAGTATATCTTGATTTTTCATCGCGTAATCTTTTTCTCTCAAGGTCCGTAATTTGTGCTCACTCGCAGTTGATTTGGACTTTGTTGTTGCTGAATATGCTGGAAGTAAAGGCATTTACCCCCCTAAGAAAAGGAAAAAAAGGTAGAAATTTTCTTTCAAGTATTTTGTAGTTATTGCCACACCCACTTCAGTAGAACCCTTAACACTAGTCTACTCTTTTTCCTTTTTTTTTGCTTTACCCCTCTTTTGTTAAAAGGAATCTAACACTTTCCTTAGAATTTAAGTTTTTAGCTTTGCTTTCATTTTCATTGCTGTTTTTCCCTAAATGCGCGGGATATACACTCGTGGCTAAAAATTTCCCAGAACCACTGTATGGTGGATGCAGAATTTAACATGGTGTAATGTTCTGCTGTAAAAATTACATTTCGGGCATTTATGGAGAGGTCTCGGGTTGATTGGAGCATGTACTCTCTCATGAAAGCTTGGTACTTCTGAATTCATGGTGCCATCACAAATGGGGAGACAACCCAGCCCCTGAACTTGATATGCATTCCTCTACCATAACAGAGTACCCATAATACTTTACTGTTAGTACTATGCACTCTTGATTTCACTGCTCTTCTGGCCTCCTGCCATCTCTTAAGTTTCCCTGGAATTGAGAACAACTGGAACCTGGACTTGTCAGATCATAAGATACGTCTCCATGCATGGTCCAGTTGTAGTGAACATGTGCCCTAGCCAGTTGACCTCGCTTCTGCTGAAGGTTGATCAGTGGCTTCTGGTATGTTTTACATGACTTCAAGTCTTGTGTAAACAGTCTGCAATGGACTATTATGGTAGATGCATTAGCCTGGCTGCCCATTGTCCATTCATGTTGCAGCTGGACTACAGTTTTCTTGTGATCCCAAAGGCTCGTGGAACAGACCTGACATCGTGTTGCATACTGAGCCTTGGTCAGCCAGAATGAGATTGGTCTTGGATGTTCCCACTTTCTCAGATCCTCTTCAACACTGGAATGTGTTCCACACACCCTAGTGATTTATCAATACCTGAGACCCTTCTTGTGCAGCGTGCATATCTGACTTCTTTCATCCCAAGTATAGTTACATGTTTTTGCCATTATACCATTATCAGATCCTGTCAACATGGAATATCATATTAATTAACAAATATGTAATAAGAAAATATTTTGAGTAACATATCCCATAATGATACTAGGATAAAAAAAAAGTTATACGGAAGCTTGTATTTTTATTTTGCTTTCTCGATGTATTGGACACAGGGATGCAAACCTCCACTAATATTCCTAGTCATACACAAGGACTAAAAAAAATTCCAAGTGTCCAGAAACTCTTGGCCGCAGCTGTATTTTGTATTGTTTGTAGTGTCTTTTGTAAGGATTCGCTGCATTGAACGTTTAGGGAATTATTTTACCTCTGATAATAACCCTGGTTCTATTCCTTTATTTTGTCAGTTCTAACTTTTCATGTAAAGGCAACAGTTTGCCCTCCCATGCCCTAGAGAAGCAATTCCTAACCAGTGTGCCATGAAGCAACTGCAGGTGTGCCGCAGGAGATTTGAGGAAAGTTGATTCTCCCTCAAACAAGAAAGAGCAATGAACAAATTTCGGTACTGTATGAATATATGATAAAAGTTTTGTACTTGTGACACAATAAAGTGTCCTGCCGTAATAGTGTGTTCTACTGCAGCTATAGTTGCCAGATTTTTACTAATATCAATAAATTCATTTTCTATCTTTCAATATGTCAATCCACTTTTTTATTTTTTTTTGTTTTTAAGCATATTAAGATTTATAAGATTGGTATTTCCATTTGATATATAATTTCTTATTAAGTGTGAGAAATTTAAGAAGATAATTCTTAAACGGGCTGCAAGTGTGCTACGGGAGATTTAAGGATGATATGTTATTAAGGCTGATCTTTATAATTGATATATAATTGCTTAATAAATAAGAAATTTAAGAAGTTTAATCCTTAAATTTTTGTGTTTGGCAAATACTATTTCTGTTTTTCATTGTTGTGTTTATTCCTTGTTAATTAAATAAGTTGATAGGTTTGTTTAATGGTATTTGGATTTAGACATTAAGTGCTTTATTTTTTCTTATGCACTGAATGTTTTTCTTTCCTTAAATTTTTTTTGCTATTTATGTCTTAAAATCTTTACTATATTTTTTTTGGGGGGGGATTCAGTATGAATTTTTTCTTTACTGCATTTTATATTTATTTATACTTTTTTTTAATTTAGTGTATTTGATTTCCTGCTAGGTAATTTGCACTATTATTTTCTATTCTTTTCATGTAGGGTCTGCTTATTGTTAATTTCTTTAAATGATTTTTTTATTCTCATGTTAATGCACTTAGTATTTACCTTGATTTAGTTGTATTTTTTTAAATAAATATTTAGAATCATATTTTCTTGTTTCCAGGTCTTATGAGGTACTGATAGATTTCTTACAAAGAAACAAGTTAAAAAATGATGACAGTGAAGTGGTTGGAGCTAGTTCTGGAATTAAAATATTTAGGACCTGCAGTGTTACTTCCAAATCAAATGTGCACCAGTATAAAGAAGCCTACTTGTCTTTTGGATTTGTTTCATCTGGAGAAGAAGAGCCACGTCCTGTCTGTGTTGTTCATTGTGGCGAGAAACTGGCAAACTAAGCAATGGTTCCAAGTAAACTGAAAAGCCACCTTCAAGCAAAGTACTCTCATTTATGTGAGAAACCAACTGAATATTTTAAAAGGCTTATCACTGACCAAACACACCAGTCTCAAAAACTGACCAAAACCACCACTATATCTTGAGGAAACTCAATAAGTAAGTTATGCTGTTGTAGAAATTGTTGCCAAAAATATGAAATCACATACAATTGTTAACATTGTTAGGTGAAAAATATGAAAAGGAGATTTTGAAAATCCATATGTCAAATAACACCATTAGTCATCATATTTCTGATATGTCTCAAGACATTGAGTCACAAATCATAGCTAAAATAAAAGAAGCCAAGAGTTTTGCCATCCAGTTGGATGAATCAACTGACATCACTGGAAAAGCGATGGCTTCCTTGAGTTCTTTGATGGTCCTGGGTCTCCCTACGTACACTCTGTCTTTAAGGTAGCCCCAGGGAAAGAAATTTGGGGGGGCTAAGGTCTGGGATGTGAGGTGCCCACTCAAAATCAGTCTTGAGACTGATCACATGGCCACCAAAGTTCTCTTTCAGCCAATTTCGGAACATGTTTGAGGTGTGAGAGCTTGTTCCATCTTGCTGGAACCAGAAGTTCCCTATAAGCGACGAGAACAGGGACTGCAGCTCCCTCTTGAAAGTTTTGAGGACCTCAACATACCGCTCCTTGGTGACTGTCACTGTCGTGCTAGATTCCTCAAAGAAGAATGGTCCGATGATGCCTCTGTCTGAGATTGCAGTTCATACCATCCACTAAGGGGAGTGTAGGGGCTTGGTGGCTACCTCATTTGGTTTGGAGGTCCCCCAGAAGACATTCGTCTTCGAGTTTATCTTACCTTCAAGATGGAAGTGAGCTTCATCTGAGGTCCAAAGGTTAAGGAAAGTTGGGGTCTCCTGAATCTTCTCCAGTATCTTGACTGCCATAGCCTTTCTCTGCTCCTTGTCTGAGGCTGTAAGGATCTGCCTCATCTGTATTCTGTATATGTAGTTCTTTACATCCATTATTAGCATTCTCCAGCAAGTCTCACAGAGTGCAAAACGCTATGTGCGCTTGCACACAGTGTTTTTTGGACTCTGCTGAAGTGACTCTCACGCTCTCAACCAGCTCCGACTACATGGCAGGAATACGGGCTGCTTGGCAAAGAAGATGTGAGACAGCCAAGAGTAACTTAAAGTTGCGTGCCATTGCGCCGTGACTTCCCACGGAACTATCCCCCAATGCTGCGAAGGTTTCAGGTTGCTTTCTGTCGTATCCAAATTGGACACACTCGTGGGACGCACCATCATTTGATGGAACACTCGCCTGCTCCCTACTATGAAGACTGCCTTGTCCCCCAGACTGTTTGACACATTCTTGTTGAATGTCTCAGTCTGGGCGATCTTAGCGCATGTTACCTGTCCCAGTAGCGGGATGGGTGAGATTGCTACCGCCTGTTCCTTGTACTCAGGACGAGTTCGTTCACACTGACTGGTGGACTTATCCACTTTTGGGGGGAGGCCTGCCTCCTCCCCTTTATTTAACTTTTTTTTTTTGTAGGTTGCACGTTCCTGCGCCGGAGGAAGGCAGACCTCCCCCCGAGGCTGGAGCTTGCTTCCTGCCTCTTGCCTTCTTCCTTTTTAAATTTTATTGTTTTTTTTTTATTATTTCATGTTGCTATTTTAAAGTAGCCTAGTACTAGGCAGTGGTGAGTACGACAACCTATGCCCAAGTAGGCCATCGCCAGATGGGCTCTTAACCCTTAACCGGCGGGTCTGGGTTGCATCAAAGCTTGTGCCATACGGGGAAAAATGAATAATTTTAATTTTTCTTGGAAGGTCATTTATCATTTAAAATATTATTTTATTTAAGTAAATATGCAATTTAAACTATATTTTATTATTCTAAATGTTAGAAAAATCGTAAAAAGGATTATGAAAAAAATATAAACTATTTCTTTCGAAGATAACTTTCTACGCTTTGGAAAATTTGACAATGTTGAAGCTTCGGACTCCATCTTTATACTGGACTGAAAAATGATGCATAAATTAAGCTCAACACATGGGATGACAATATTAATCCAACATTTATCCACTTTTATCAATCCGGTAAAACATTTGTTCACTTTGCATCTGGTTCAAGGACCAGCCAGACCTGACTCTACTTAAGCTGCCATTATAATATTCATCATCTTGGTTTTTGAAATTTGACATGTCCTGGGGTCAGCACTCATGTAAAGAGGTTGCTTGAGCGTAAATTGGTTACTTTATCTGCTGTGTAATAGGTTATTAAAGGTTTTATTATTAATTGCCCATCAAGTGCTAACCTTTTGTGGCCATCCCCTGACTAGATAATGAAATCTACTTGGATATCAGTATGACAGTCACTCACAAGATCATGGGTACCAGGGGCCATTCATTTTGGATAGTGACTAACTCGGAACCTTGCTAAGGTGACCTGTGCTTGACAGAGATTTATTGGGGATGGGGGTAAACATCTGGTAGAATGGTACTTGAGACCCCGTAAGGGGCGCGACGATTTGCCATTCTTTCTGCCGTGCTGACGGGACTCAGCACCCCGTCCGGCCCCAGCCTAGCCTCTCTTCCTTCCTTCAAAACACTTGTTTCCTCTCTTTTCACAGAACCCCGTAAGGGGCGCGGCGATTTGCCATCCTGGCCGCCGTGCTAACGGGACTCAGCACCCCGTCCGGCTCCAGCTTAGCCTCTCTTCCTTCCTTCAAAACACTTGTTTCCTCTCTTTTCACACAACCTCTCCCACAACTTTCTCTGGTCAGCCTCTAATTTCACAGGGTAGATGCTGACCTTCCTTTCAGCCAACCGTCCCGCATCGGGGCTGAGGGGGTGGGGGACAATGTTCCCTAACCCCTGAGCTCCGGTCTGGGGTGGCTGGTTTTTAACTACCTGCTTCATCCCCACCCATACCTTCCTCACATCCCTTTTCCTCTCCTCTTCAAAATCTATCTTTTTTTACGCCGTGTCCAAGGTGGAGCCGCCATGCCGATGGACTGCCAGGCCACCAGGCGGGAGGGGTGGTCCTGAATGGCGGCGCCTGGCTCTGCCGGGCTTGTAAGCACCTCTCGCAGTGCGGGCTACTGCGAGGGGTGATGAGCTATTGCGTCCCGTGGCAAAAATAGGGTCACCATGCCCATAGATGAACAACCAAAAAAAAAAACCCAAACCCCTTTAACTCCCCCTTGCTCATCGACGGAGCCGCCCTTGGGCAGCTCCACCGAAAAAATGGAGGTCCCCCCCCCTGTGCTTGCACAGGGGAACCTCCATATTTCTCTAACCGGAGAGGAGGCTTACTCCTCTCCTTCGCCTACGGGTGCAGGGGACTCCCCCTCACCCCCTTCTCTGGAGGTGCTTTCGGGCACCTCCCTTTTCCCAGCGGCAGTCCCATCTTTTCTTTTCAAGGGGACTGCCAAGAAAGCCAGCAGGCAGCCCTTAGCCAGCTGCTCCCCATCAAAGCGGCTCGGTAGGGCAAACCCCCTTAGGGGGGAGAGGGAAGCCAGGCCCCTTCGGTCGCTTCCCTCAAAAGACCTGTGGCAAGAATTTTAAACCTTGCCGGGGTCAAGGCCTGTGCCTCCCCATACAAGACTGGCGACACTGCCAAGGGGACCTGCGATGTCCTGGGAGGGGATGGCCAACTGGAGGCCCCTCCTGTGATAGACATGGTCCTTGAGGAGACCCAGCCCCAGAGGGTAGGGCCTTCCATGGGGGGAATTCGGGCTCGGCGCCAAGCACCGAACCCGAATCCGCCCCTATGCAAGGTCCTCCTCAAATGGCTGATGGCTCCGAGGCAGTAGAAGGAGGGGAGGGATCTCCTCCGACAGGTGCCCCTACGACAACCAGGGCCTTCTCCATTTCGGAGAGGGACCTGGCTGAGGCTGGTCCATCTGGCCTGGGGACTTCTGCCGGCGGAGGTGAAAAGCGGGTTCATTCCCCGCCCTCCTCTCCGAAAAAGAAGAAGAAAAAGACCAAAAAGACTCGGGGCTCCTCTCCATCCGCGGGGGCTGCGGGGACGGATGGGTCTGCTGCCACTCTGGCAAGCGACCAAGCCAAGATCGGCACATCCGCCCGCTCTGCCCCCCCGGTTGCGGAGCCCCTGACAAAGAAGACTACTACCAAGAGTGCACAGGGCGGAGCCTCGATGACATCGGGGCCCCTGATTCAGAGGTTACCTGGCGTTTTCGAGCCCGCTGGCTTCAAACGCTTCCTCGTTATTCGCTCAACTGATGGCACCATGTTGTCCAAGGGCAACATGATCCATCAGAGGAGAGGATTAGCTAGTGCAATTGGTAGAGAGCCGAAGGTAACCCGTTTCTCGGACGGGAGCCTTCTGGCGAATGCGGCGAATCCCGCCGAGGCGGCTAAGATTAGTGCTCTTCGGACACTTCATGGCACCCCGGTGAGTGTGACGCCGCACTCTACCATGAACTTTGTGAAAGGAGTAGTTTATGCGAGGGAACTCGTTGACTACTCCATTGAGGACATCACCCTAGAGCTGGCCGACCATGGGGCGGTCAAAGTCGAACGTGTGATGAGAAAACAGGGAGGGGCCTCGAGACCCACCCCTACACTCTTCGTCACGTTCGACTGTGACAAGCTCCCTGAGTCGGTGCGTGCCGGTTGGTACCGCTACCGCGTGAAGGCATTCGTGCCACTTCCGCGGCGGTTCAATTACTGTCACCGCTTCGGCCATACGAATCGCTCATGTAGACGTGCAAAGTTGGGGTCACCCGAAGTCTGTGTAAATTGCTCCAAGGTCGCACACGATAAGTCCAAATCGTGTGTGGCCAAGTGTGTCAATTGCGGAGAGCCGCACCCTGCTTCTTCGAAGCAATGTGGTGCATATCTCCTTGAGAAAGAAATCCTGGCCGTTCAGGCCCAGGATCGACTCTCATTCCGCGAGGCAAAGGACTTGGTCCTGGCGCGCCCGGCTCTGCCTGGGACGTCATATGCCTCAATAGTTAGGAAGGCACCCTCTGCTCCCGGCCCATCCAGGCCAACGAGCACGGTTGTTTCCGCGCCCATTCGGAGCCCTTCTGCGGGCTCTACCCAACCCTGGCGCTCCCCTGGTAAAGCTGGCGGCAAAAAGGGCTCATACCCTGCCCCGGCTAAAACCAGGGCTCCCCCCTCTTCCCCCAGCGTGACCGTTTCCCGTAAGGCGAAACGGCCACGCGCCTCCACCGAGTCGTTAGACTCACAGGAGGCAACACCCCTGAAGATGGTCGCTAGGCCATCTTCCGGGGTTCCTAAAGCTGTCCCCCGAAAGGAGGACAGCAACAAAGGAGCTTCGGCTCCTTCGCCCACGCCCCGAGGTGGAGCGAGTGGCTCGGAGACGGTGGTTCCTCGAAAAGAGGGCCCCCCGCCTCCCAAGCCGCAACGCCCGCCTAAGGTTTCGAGGCGGAGGGAGGAAAAGACTCGCATGGCGAGCCCAACCTCCCCCAATAAGTCCTCGAAGGCGACAGCGCCTTCAGCGCTTTGTCCGGCCAACAGCGCCCGGGGTTCTGCCCCCGGGAAGCGTACGGCCATTCCCGTGAGGGTCTTCAATTCGAGGAGGGCCCCCGCGTCTCCTCCGAGCTAGGCCTGGAGGGCATATTCCTTCAATGGAATTGCCGTGGACTCCGGGCCAACTGGGAGGAGCTGCGGAGGCTCGTCTCGTCCCGTTCCCCGTTAGCTATTTTTTTGCAGGAGACCATGCTAGGTGCCTGCCCCCTCCCTGCCCTCCCGGGGTATAAGGGTCTTGCGACCCCACCACCGCGGGATGGCCGGGCTGGGGGATGCGCAGTTTACACCCGGCATGATGTCTCCGTTCTTCCTTTCTCTTTAGATACCTCCTTTCAGGCAGTGGCTGTGCAGCTGCACCTGGATAGGAGGTATACTATCATTTCTGCGTACATTCCACCGTCAGCTGACTTCGACGCGGGGGACTTCCGCCGCGTCGTTGCACGGTTGCCGAGGCCCTATCTCTTGCTTGGAGATCTGAACGGCAGGCATCCTCTCTGGGGAGATTACTCCATAAATCCCAGGGGACAAGTCCTTGCCGATCTGATCGAAGAGCTTGAGATGGGTGTCCTAAACGTGGATGAGTTTACGCATCACTGTCCGAGAACCGCTTCATTTTCTTGCCTTGACCTATCTTTGTGCTCTTCGGATGCACAGCCTGATTTTGATTGGGGGGTGGTCGATGACCTCCATGGTAGTGATCACTTTCCCATTGAAATATCATTTTCAGGGCAACTGCCGCCTGAGAGACCACCTCGGTGGTGCTTGGCGCGGGCGCGGTGGCCTGCATTTCAGGAAATGACTGAATTCTCTATCTCAGTCGAGGAGTTTAGGTCGGTAGATGAGGCCGTTGAGTTCTTCTCCGGCAACCTCATCGCCGTGGGCCTGACTACTATTCCTAGGACGTCTGGCCGTTTTGCACGCCGACCACTCCCATGGTGGTCGGCTGAGTGTGAGACGGCCCTCAAACAGAAGCGTTATGCCTACATGCGCTATAAGCGCCGCCCGAACGATTTCACTGTCGCTGAATTTCGTCGGGCTAGGGCTAGGTTCCGGTATATTTCGAAGCACGCCCGCCGCTCTTCTTGGCGGGCATACGTGTCTTCACTTAACGGGAAGACCCCTTTAGCTGAGGTGTGGAAGCGAGTCAAAAGGATTCGGGGCAAGTTCTCGCAGGACCCCCCTCCCGTTCTCCAGGAGAATGGGACCGCAATCTCGGACCCCGCGTCCGTGGCGGAATCCTTAGCGACCGCTTTTTCCGCATTCTCTAGCCGTGATGCTGCTCCGCCAGCATTCAATGCACGTCGTGATGTCGCGGAAGGCCGCCGGCTGGACTTTACCTCCAGAGGCGGAGAACCCTTCAACGACAAGTTTACTGTGAGTGAGTTGCGTTCCGCTCTCGCTTCGTGCGCGGACACCGCCCATGGTCCGGACGATGTCCCGTACGCCATGCTTCGACACCTGGGTGAGCGAGGCATGGCCTTTCTGTTAGATTTGTTCAACAGGATCTGGGTGAAAGGTCTTCTCCCAGACTCCTGGCGAATCGCTACTGTGCTCGCCTTTCGCAAACCGGGGAGAGATCACTCTACTCCGACCGGTTTCCGCCCAATCTCTCTAACCTCTTGCGTGTGCAAGTTGATGGAGAAATTGGTAAATGTTAGATTAGCCTTTTTCCTGGACAGCGGAGGCCATCTGTCTTCCGCACAGTGCGGCTTCCGCAAGTTCCACTCCACGTCGGATGCTCTGCTCCGACTGGAAAGTGCAGTCTGCGAGGCTTTCCTTCGTAGACAGCACTACGCCACGGTCTTTTTCGATCTGGAGAAGGCCTATGATACCGCATGGCGATACGGTATCATGGAGACTCCACACGATGGGGGCGAGGGGACGCCTCCCAATGTTTATATCTGAATTTTTGCGAGATCGTCGATTCCGCGTACGGGTGGGGGGAGCTCTCTCCGGCCCAAAGGAGCAGGAAGAGGGTGTCCCGCAGGGAAGTGTCCTCAGTGTCACACTCTTTGCCCTGAGCATCAACGGCATCACCTCGGTGCTGCCGGAAGATGTTCTCGCTACGCTCTACGTGGACGACCTTTCGATCTCTTTTGGCGCGGCCCAGATGCCAACTCTGGAGCGTCGACTCCAACAGGCATTGAACCGCGTCTCTCGCTATGCCGAAGCGCACAGGTTTCGGTTTTCTTTGGCCAAGACTAAGGTGGTGCACTTCTGCCGCCATCCACGGCTTCACCCCGACCCAGATTTGTTTCTTAATGGGGTGCGCCTGGATGTGGTTGAGTCGCACCGTTTCCTTGGTCTTGTATTCGACCGACGCCTCACCTGGGAGGCTCATATTCGCAGCCTTAGGGTCTCTTGTACCCGCGCCATGGACATTCTCCGTTCCGTGACGTTCAGCGCTTGGGGCGCTGATAGGGCTACTGCCTTACTTTTTTATCGATCCTTTGTTCGTTCGAAGCTCGACTACGGATGCGAGTTTTATGCATCCGCAGCCGAGCGTTTATTGCGGAAGGTGGATTCGATCCACCACACCGGCCTTCGCCTTGCGACCGGTGCCTTCCGCACTTCCCCCATTGAGAGCCTGTTGGTCGATGCTGGGGAGATGCCACTCGCTCTGCGCCGCGTGCAGTGCATCACTCGCCTTTACGCGCGAGCCCGGCGCCTCCCTCAGTCGCCAACAGCTCTCACTGCATCCGCAGCTGATCTCGATGGTGCCTATGCCGCCGAGAGACGCCAGTCATACCCTAAGCCCTTTGGGTTTAGGGCCAGGAAACTCCTTCGAGAGGTAGATATAGCTCTCGGGCCGGTGGCGCCCCTGGTTCTGCCCAGGACGCCACCCTGGAGGGTACCACATTTGGCTATTTGTCGCCACGCCTCTGCTCCCAAAGCTTGTACTGCGCCGGGAGTATTGCGTTCGACCTTTTTGGAGCACACATCGTGTCACGCTGGTACCGTGCCAGTGTATACGGATGGCTCCAAGTCCCAAGAGGGGGTCGGCTTCCACGCCGTATCCCCTCTGTTTGAAGTCAGCGGGGCTCTACCAGGCGCTGCGTCTGTCTTCACGGCCGAGCTGGTGGCAATACACCACTCGGTACGGGAGATTACGCGACGTGCCCGGTTCGGAGACCGGATTGTGATCTATAGCGACTCACAAAGCGCCCTGAGTGCTCTCGGGGCATTGGAATCTCCGCATCCCCTGGTTCGCGATATCCGTGACGCCACGGTTTTGGCGAGCCGGGCAGATGTCGAGATTATCTTCTGCTGGGTTCCTGGACATGTAGGAATTGCGGGGAATGAGCGCGCCGATGAGGGCGCCAAAGAGTCCGCGAGGACTCTACGCCTGGACCAGCGTTTCGCTCTTCCTCACACCGACTACATGGCAGGAATACGGGCAGCTCTTCGGACTGCTTGGCAAAGCAGATGGGAGACGGTCGAAGGGAACTTAAAGTTGCGTGCCATTGCGCCGCGACTGTTCCCATGGACCTATCCCCCAATGCCGCGGCGGCTTCAGGTTGCTTTCTGTCGTCTCCGAATCGGACACACTCATGTGACGCATCGCTATCTGATGGAGCGCTCGCCTGCGCCCTATTGCAACGACTGCGTCGTCCCCCAGACTGTTCGGCACATTCTTGTCGAATGTCCCAGTCTGGGTGATCTTCGCGCACGATACCTGTCCCAGTACCGGGATGGGCGTGGTCGCTACCGCCTGTCCCTTGTGCTTGGGACAGATTCGTGCACACTGACTTGTGGACTTGTTGACTTCTTGGGGGAGGCCGGCCTTCTCCCTATTATTTAAGCAAGGTTTGTTTGTTTGTTTTTTTGTTGTTTTTTTGCATTTGTTTTGTTTTTTGTTTGTTTTTTTTTTCTTTAGTTGCACGCTCCTGCGCCGGGGGACCTCTCCCCGACGCACCAGCTTGCTTCCTTTCCCCCTTTTTTTTGGGGTGTTGTTTTTTTTTTTCTCTTTAATTTCATTTTAAAGTAGCTTAGAACTAGGCCAGTTTTAATACGGCGACTAATGCCCAAGTAGGCAGTCACCAGATGAGCTCTTAAAAAAAAAAAAAAAAAAATGGTACTTGAGAGATGGTTTGTGTTAAGGGACTGCATAGCCAGCTGTGTTAGGTGTGTAATGCATTTGGCACTCCTTGAACAGCAGCGGTAAGGTGAGCTGACTGTAAATAAGCTCTGTAAGAGGGCATATACAAGAAAGGTGGGCAGTACATGATAGATGTATCTGTTGTTATGATTCTATAGGGAAGAGTTTTAGATGGTTTTCAGAACCTATTAGATATTTTTCTTCATACTATGCTTGATGTATGCCAATGTCTTTTTCCATGGTGGTGGTTATGAGCCCCTGGTGAAGTCCTTTATCCATTGCTTTTGAGTCCAATTTATTGGATATCTTTATATTGTAGGAATACAATATACGTGGCGACATTGGAGAAGGCAAACAGCCTCATTGATTCCTTCTTGGAGACGAATCGCTTGGCGGAACTCGGCATTGTGGTGGTGGACGAGGTTCACATGCTCTCGGAGACAGGCGGGAGAGGCGCCAAACTGGAGATGGCCATTGCCAAATTGAGATATTTTTCGGGTCAGCTATTGTAAGGTGGTTCTTCTTAGTAAGTAAAGGAAAACCTAATAGAATGTCAAGCATGTGATAGAAATTTGGTTGAATGTTCCTCCTTAGTTTTCTTGGTGTAATTTCATATACAAATACTTAGCTATTCTTTTCCCCATGGACTGGATTTCAAAACCAGCCCATGTTTCCCATGAAGGTCTCCACTGCAGTGGGCCTGTCCAACATGTCAATGATGAAGTGCTTCCTTAAAAGTATTTTGGGTTGGGTCATGTTTCTTTTGTGTTTTTTTTTATTGGCGTAGTTGCATTGTGAACTGTTTTAATTGCCTAAAACTGGTCTTTCATAACTTAGTTGTACCTAAGATAGAGCACAGAACACATTCTACCTATTCTCCCTAAACAGCCCTTCCTTTACAACTTCCAGTACATCTCCCCAGACATCCCACTTTGCTCACCCTCCTTAACGACCAAAACAACCTGTCAACCTCATGCATTATCCTCTGACCACTTCCCAATCATCATATTAATAGCCTTCAAGAAACATATAACTCTACCTCATTCCCTGCCACTTACACTAACTCTGGAGCACTTCAAGTATACTGAACAAAAACAAGGTTTCACAGTCCATTTTTAGTAGCATAAACAAGGCCTACATGCACTTTGCTGGCATTCAACAGACAAGTACAAACACAACCTGAGGCGAAACATAGAAAATGCAGCAGAAATCTCTCCTTATAAATCATAGAGTTCACAACTTACTTGCCAGCCCAATCCCGCTATCCCGGCTGGTTTCAGGCTTTCTGTCCAATATCTCTAACCTGCTGTATCTGCAACTTGATGGAGAAATAGGTACATGTTAGACAAGCCTTTTTCCTGGACAGCGGAGGCCACTTTTCTTCTGCACAGTGCGACTTCTGCAAGTTCCACTCCACATCAGATGCTCTGCTCCAACTAGAAAATGCCATCTGCGAGGCCTTCCTTCGTAAACAGCACTACGTCACAGTGTTTTTCGATCTGGAGAAGGCCTATGATACCACTTGCTATACGGTATTATAGAGACTTTCCATAATACCAATTTCGCATACAGGTGGGGGGAGCCCCCTCTGGCCCAATGGAACAGAAAGAGGGTGTGCCACAAAGAAGTGTCCTCAGTGTCACACTCTTTGCCCTGCGGCATAGTGGTCGACTCCAACAGGCATTGAACTGAATCTCTCGCTATGCCAAAGCGCAGAGGTTTCAATTTATTTTCCTTGGCCAAGACTGAGGTGATGCACTTCTGCCGTCATCCACGACTTCGCCCCGACCCGGACCTTTGCCTAAACAAGGTTTGCTTATAAGTGGTATATTCGCCCCGTTTCTTTGGTCTTGTTTTCTACCAATGCCTCCTTAGGGTCTTTTGACCTGCACCATAGACATTCTTCGTTCCGGGACGTTCAGCAGCTAGTGTGCTGATAGAGCTGCTGCCTTGCTTTTCTACCGTCCCTTTGTTCGTTCGAAGCTCGACTATGGATGCGAGGTGTGTGCATCCGCAGCCGAGCGTGTGTTGCGGAAGGTGGACTCGATCCACCACACCAGCCTCCGCCTGGCGACCTATGCCTTCCCCACGTCTCCCATTGAGAGCCTACTTTCAATGCTGGGAAGATGCAACTCGCACAGTGTAAGTTGCACATGTACGCGCTAGCATGGCACCTCCTTCTGTCGCCAATGGCTCTCACCGCATCCACAGCTCTCCCAACGTCGCGGTACCGGGTTCGATCCCGAATCCCAGCATGAGCGGCCACAAACATCAGTGCAAGGAGAGATCTGGCTACCGATTGGTGGAGGCACTGTGCTCAGCCCTGTTTCCTTTCCGATCTTCGCAGCACAACACACACACACTCTGTTCCACAGAATCCTGCCGATGGGTATCTATATCCACGTACCTCTGATGCGGAAAAGGTCCTGCCCCCCGGGGCGATGGAGGTTGCCCCTGAGAGCTGTTTGGTGTCCAAAACATAATACTTCCTGACACCTCCCCCCAAAAGAGGACTGGCTCCAGGTGCCCTCGGGCCGACCAGTGATTGTCATATTGACTTTTATGTAGATTTCATTATCCACTCAGGGGAGCTTCCTGGATAAATGAATGATTAATGTCGACTACCACTACTATTACATAGCTCGGTACGGGAGATTACGCCCCATTTCCGATTCGAAGACTGAATTGTGATCTATACCGCCCCTCAGACCGCGCTTAATGCCATCGAGATCTCCATATCTGGGATTTGACGCTGCCGCGAATCGGGAAGATGTCGAAGATTGTGTTTGCTGAGTTCCTGAGCCTGTACAGATTGTGCCCAATCAGCTAGCTGATGAGGTGAGGGCACCAAGCAGTCCGCAAAGACTGGGCTAACGGATCATAGGTGTTTTCGCTCTTTCCCACTCTGACTCTATGACAGGAAACAGGTCAGCCCTTCCTGGTGCATGGCAAAGAAGATGGAAGACGTCGGATGTGAATCTAAAAGTTCCCTCCCATTGCGCCGCGACTTTCCCTCTACAGCCACCCCCACAATGCCTCGACAGCTGCAGCTTGGTTATGTCGATTCTGAGTCGGTCATACTCGCGGGATGCAGCGGTCCCCCAGAACCTTACTGTGACGAGTGCTTGGTTCCCCAGAGTGTCCGGTAGGTTCTTGTTGAATGTCCTAATCTCTGAGAGCTTCGCACATGTAGCCTGCCCTGGTACCGGCACTAGTGGGTTCGCTACCACTTGTCCCTTGTACTTGGGGTTGTAAGTTCACCCTATGCTGACGGGACTCAGCGCCCCATCCGGCCCCAGCTTAGCCTCTTCTCCTTTCAGGCCTGTATTTCTCCACTACCTCACTTCCCTTACAACCTCCCACAACTTTCTCTGGTTGGCCTCTATTTTCACAGGGTAGATGCTGACCTCCTTCTCAGCCAATTATCCCGGATCGGGGCTGGGGGGCAGTGAGGAGACAATGTTCCCTAACCCCTGAGCTCTGATTTGGGATGGTGGGTTTTTAACAACCTGCTTCATCCCCACCCATTCTTTCATAACATCCCTTTTCCTTCTCTCTTCACACTCTATGAATTTTACACCCCGTCCAAGGTGGAGCCACCATGCTGAGGGACTGCCAGGCCACCAGGAGGGAGGAGTGGTCTTGAATGGCGGCACCTGGCTCTGCCAGGCCTGTATGCACCCCTTGCAGGGCAGGCTACTGCAAGAGCTGATGAACATGTGCATCCTGTGAGAAAATTAGGGTCACCATGCCCAATGATGCTAATTTAAAAAAACCCTTTCCCTTTCCCCCTCACAATCAACGGAGCCGCCTTCGGGCAGCTCTACAGAAAAAATGGAGGTCCCCCTCCCCCTTGTGCTCTCGCAGGGGACCCTCTAAATTTCTCTAACCAGAGAGGAGGCTTACTCCTCTCCTTGGCCAAGGGGACTGCCAAGAAAGCCAGCAGGCAGCCCATAGCCACCGCTCACCATTAAAGCGGCTCAGTAGGGAAAACCCCCTTAGGGGGGAGAGGGAAGCCAGGCCCCTTCGGTCGCTTCCCTCAAATGACCTGCTGGCTAGAATACTAAACCTAGCGGGGGTCAGGGCCTGTGCCTCCCAAGACGAGACTAATGACACTGCTGCCAATAGGACCTGTGATGTCCCGAGATAGACATGGTCCTTGAGGCAACCCAGCCTCAGACGGTAGGGCCTTCCATGGGAGCGAATCCGGGCTCGGCGCCAAGCACCTCCTCAAATGGCTAGGGTTTTCAAGGCAGTACACGGAGAGGAGTGATCTCCTCCTTCAACCGGTGCCCTTACGACTGCCAGGAAGGGGCCTCAAGATCCACCCCTACACTCTTCATCACATTCGACTGTGACAAGCTCCCTGAGTCGATGCGTGCTGGTTGGTATTGCTACCGCGTGAATGCATTTGTGCCACTGCTGCGGAGGTGCTATTACTGTCACCGCTTCAGCCATACAAATCGCTCATGTAGATGTGCAAAGTCTGGGTCACCTGAAGTCTGTGCAAATTGCTCCAAGGCTGCACACGCTGTCCAAATCATGTGTGGCCAAATATGCCAGTTGCAGAGAGCCGCACCCCGCTTCTTTGAAGCAATGTGGTGCATATCTCCTTGAGAAAGAAATCTTGGCTGTTCAGGCCCAGGATTGTCTCTCATTCCGCGAAGCTAAGGACTTGTTCCTGGCGCACCTGGCTCTGCCTGGGATGTCTTACGCCTCAATGCTTATAAAGACACCCTACGCTCCTGGCCCATCCAGGCCAACGAGCACGGTTGTTTCTGCACCCATTCGGAGCCCTTCTGCGGGTTCTACTCAACCCGAGTGCTCACCTGGTAAATCTGGTGGCACAAAGGGTTCACACCGAGCCAGGGCTCCTTCCCCCAGCGTGACCGTTTCCCATAAGGCGAAACGGACACACGCCTCCACCGAGTCGTTAGACTCACAGGAGGCAATACCCCTTGAAGTTGGTCGCCAGGCCATCTTCCGGGGTTCCTAAAGCTGCCTCCCAAAAGGAGGACAGCAACAAAGGAACTTCGGCTCCTTCACCCACGCCTAGTGGTGGGCTGGGTGGCTCAGAGACGGTGGATCCTCGAAAAGAGGGTCCCCCGCCTCCGAACCCGCAATGCCCACATTGTCCGACCAACAGCGCCCGGGGTTCTGCCTCCGGGAAGCGTACGGCCATTCCCGTGAGGGTCTTCTGTTCGAAGTGGGCCCGTTAGCCATCTTTTTGCAGGACACCATGCTAGGTGCGTGCCCCCTGCCCTCCCTCCCGGGGTATAAGGGTTTTGTGACCACCATGGGATGGGGGTCGGGTGGGAGGATGTGCGATTTAAACCTGGCATGATGACTCCGTTGTTCTCTTTGCTTTAGATACCTCCTTTCAGGCAGTGGCTGTGCAGCTTCACCTGGATAGGAAGTATACTGTTATTTCTGCGTACATCCCACTGTCTGCTGACTTCGACACGGGAAACTTCCGCTGCGTCATGGCACGGTTGCCGAGGCCCTATCTCTTGCTCAGAGATCTAAACGGTGGACACCCCCTCTGTGTAGACTATTCTATCAATCCCAGGGGACAAGTCCTTGCCGATCTGATCACAGAGCTTGAGATACGTGTCCTAAATGTGGATGAGTTTACACATCACTGCCTGAGAACCGCTTCGTTTTCTTGCCTTGATCTATCTCTGTGCTCTCCGGATGCACAGACTGATTTTGATTGGGGGTGGTCGATGACCTCCATGGTAGTGATCACTTTCCCATTCAAATATCATTTTCTGGGCTGCTGCCGCCTGAGAGCCCTCCTCGGTGGTGCTTGGCGCGGCCGAGGTGGCCTGTATTTCAGGAAATGACTGAATTCTCTATCTCAGTCGAGGAGTTTAGGTCGGTAGATGAGGCCGTTGAGTTCTTCTCCAGCAACCTCATTGCCGCGGGCCTGACTACTATTCCCAGAAAGTCTGGCCGTTTTGCACGACGACCACTTCCGTAGTGGTCGGCTGAGTGTGAGACGGCCCTAAAACAGAAGCGTTATGCCTACATGCCCTATAAGCGCCTCCCGAACGATTTCACTGTCGGTGAATTTCGTCGGGTTAGGGCTAGGTTCCAGTATATTTCGAAGCACGGCCGCTGCTCTTCGTGTCATGCATACGTGTCTTCACCTAACGGGAAGACCCCTTTAGCAGAAGTGTGGAGGCGCGTCAAAAAGATTCGGGGCATGTTCTTGCAGGACCCCCGCTCCCATTCTCCAGGAGAATGGGACCGCAATCTCCGACCCCGCGTCCGTGGCGGAATCCTTCGCGACCGTTTCCTCCACATTCTCTAACCGGGATGCTGCTCCGCCAGCATTCAATGCACGTCGTGATGTCGCGGAAGGCCGCCGGCTGGACTTTACCTCCAGAGGCGGAGAACCCTTCAACGACAAGTTTACTGTGAGTGAGTTGCGTTCCGCTCTCGCTTCGTGCGCGGACACCGCCCATGGTCCGGACGATGTCCCGTACGCCATGCTTCGACACCTGGGTGAGCGAGGCATGGCCTTTCTGTTAGATTTGTTCAACAGGATCTGGGTAGAGGGTCTTCTCCCAGACTTCTGGCCAATCACTACTGTGCTCGCCTTTCGCCGGTTTTCGCCCAATCTCTCTAACCTCCTGTTTGTGCAAGTTGATGGAGAAATTGGTAAATGTTAGATTAGCCTTTTTTCTGGACAGCGGAGGCCATCTCTCTTTTGCACTCCACGTCGGATGCTCTGCTCCGACTGGAAAATGCCATCTACGAGGCCTTCCTTCGTAGACAGTACTACGCCACGGTTTTTTTCGATCAGGAGAAGGCCTATGATACGATGGGGGCTAGGGGACGCCTCCCAGTCTTTATATCTGAATTTTTGCGAGATCGTCAATTCCGTGTACAGGTGTGGGGAGCCCTCTCCGGCCCAATGGAGCAGGAAAGTGTCCTCAGTGTCACACTCTTTGCCCTGAGCATCAACGGCATCACCTCGGTGCTGCCAGAAGATGTTCTCGCTACCCTCTACGTGGACGACCTTTCGATCTCTTTGGTGCGGCTCAGATGCCAACTCTGGAGCGTCGACTCCAACAGGCATTGAACCGCGTCTCTCGCTATGCCGAAGCGCACAGGTTTCGGTTTTCTTTGGCCAAGGCTATGGTGGTGCACTTCTGCCGCCATCCAGCCCAGACTTGTTTCTTAATGGGGTATTCCTGGAAGTGGTTGAATCGCACCGTTTCCTTGGTCTTGTATTTGACCGACGCCCCATCTGGGAGGCTCATATTGGCAGCCTTAGGGTCACCTGTACCCGCGCCATGGATATTCTCCCTTCCGTGCCCAAGCGCTGATAGGGCTACTGCCTTACTTTTCTATCGATCCTTTGTTCGTTCGAAGCTCGACTACGGATGCGAGTTTTATGCATCCGCAGCCGAGCGTGTATTGCGGAAGGTGGACTCGATCCACCACACCGGCCTTCGCCTTGCGACCGGTGCCTTCCGCACTTCCCCCATTAAGAGCCTGTTGGTCGATGATGGGGAGATGCCGCTCGCTCTACGCCGTGTACAGTTTATTATTCATTCGCCTGTATGCGCGAGCCCGGCGCCTCCCTCAATCGCCAACAGCTCTCCCTGCATCCTCAGCTGATCTCGATGGTGCCTATGCCGCCGAGAGACGCCAGTCATACCCTAACTTCTTTGGGTTTAAAGCCAGGAAACTCCTTCGAGTGCTAGGTATAGCTCTCTGGTCGGTGGCGCCCCTGGTTCTGCCCAGGACGCCACCTTGGAGGGTACCACATTTGGCTATTTGTCGCCACGCCTCTGCTCTCAAAGCTTGTACAACGCTGGAAGTATTGCGTTCGACCTTTTTGGAGCACACCTCGTGTCACGCTGGAACCGTGCCAGTGTATACGGATGGCTCCAAGTCCCAAGAGGGGGTCGGCTTCCACGCTGTATCTCCTCTATTTGAAGTCAGCGGGTTCTACCAGGCGCTGCGTCTGTCTTCACGGCCGAGCTGGTGCCAATACACTACTCGGTACGGGAGATTGGGCTATAGACCAGATTGTGATCTATAGCGGAATCTCCGCATTTCCTGGTTCGTGATATCCGTGACGCCACAGTTTTGTCAAGCTGGGCGGATGTCGAGATTATCTTCTGCTGGGTTCCTGTATATGTAGGAATTGCCGGGAAGGAGGGCGCCAAAGAGTCCGCGAGGACTTTGCGACCGGACCAACGTTTTGCTCTTCCTCACACCGACTACATGGCAGGAATACGAGCAGTTTTTCGGGCTGCTTGGCAAAGAAGATGGGAGACAATCGAAGTGAACTTAAAGTTGTGTGCCATTGTGCCGCGACTGTTCCCATGGACCTACCCACCCTACGGAAGATAGAGATGAGATGTGGGAAGGTGGTACTGTAAGGTCTTTGTTGGGTGTAGAGATTGTAATGATTCTACCATATTTCCTGATGTTGGATATTTTGTTGTGTGTAGCTGTAGTTTGAAATGTTGGAGCATGCATGTGATTCACCTGGTCTCAGGTGTGTTTGACCACTAGCAGCTGAATGAATGCCGTTGTGGATAATGTAATTCGTCTGGCAGAGTGTAAATGGTGCGTCTTCCGGGATTTTATTAGTTATATGTATCTTAAATAAACATTTGGCCAAGGGGACTGCCAAGAAAGCCAGCAGGCAGCCCATAGCCACCGCTCACCATTAAAGCGGCTCAGTAGGGAAAACCCCCTTAGGGGGGAGAGGGAAGCCAGGCCCCTTCGGTCGCTTCCCTCAAATGACCTGCTGGCTAGAATACTAAACCTAGCGGGGGTCAGGGCCTGTGCCTCCCAAGACGAGACTAATGACACTGCTGCCAATAGGACCTGTGATGTCCCGAGATAGACATGGTCCTTGAGGCAACCCAGCCTCAGACGGTAGGGCCTTCCATGGGAGCGAATCCGGGCTCGGCGCCAAGCACCTCCTCAAATGGCTAGGGTTTTCAAGGCAGTACACGGAGAGGAGTGATCTCCTCCTTCAACCGGTGCCCTTACGACTGCCAGGAAGGGGCCTCAAGATCCACCCCTACACTCTTCATCACATTCGACTGTGACAAGCTCCCTGAGTCGATGCGTGCTGGTTGGTATTGCTACCGCGTGAATGCATTTGTGCCACTGCTGCGGAGGTGCTATTACTGTCACCGCTTCAGCCATACAAATCGCTCATGTAGATGTGCAAAGTCTGGGTCACCTGAAGTCTGTGCAAATTGCTCCAAGGCTGCACACGCTGTCCAAATCATGTGTGGCCAAATATGCCAGTTGCAGAGAGCCGCACCCCGCTTCTTTGAAGCAATGTGGTGCATATCTCCTTGAGAAAGAAATCTTGGCTGTTCAGGCCCAGGATTGTCTCTCATTCCGCGAAGCTAAGGACTTGTTCCTGGCGCACCTGGCTCTGCCTGGGATGTCTTACGCCTCAATGCTTATAAAGACACCCTACGCTCCTGGCCCATCCAGGCCAACGAGCACGGTTGTTTCTGCACCCATTCGGAGCCCTTCTGCGGGTTCTACTCAACCCGAGTGCTCACCTGGTAAATCTGGTGGCACAAAGGGTTCACACCGAGCCAGGGCTCCTTCCCCCAGCGTGACCGTTTCCCATAAGGCGAAACGGACACACGCCTCCACCGAGTCGTTAGACTCACAGGAGGCAATACCCCTTGAAGTTGGTCGCCAGGCCATCTTCCGGGGTTCCTAAAGCTGCCTCCCAAAAGGAGGACAGCAACAAAGGAACTTCGGCTCCTTCACCCACGCCTAGTGGTGGGCTGGGTGGCTCAGAGACGGTGGATCCTCGAAAAGAGGGTCCCCCGCCTCCGAACCCGCAATGCCCACATTGTCCGACCAACAGCGCCCGGGGTTCTGCCTCCGGGAAGCGTACGGCCATTCCCGTGAGGGTCTTCTGTTCGAAGTGGGCCCGTTAGCCATCTTTTTGCAGGACACCATGCTAGGTGCGTGCCCCCTGCCCTCCCTCCCGGGGTATAAGGGTTTTGTGACCACCATGGGATGGGGGTCGGGTGGGAGGATGTGCGATTTAAACCTGGCATGATGACTCCGTTGTTCTCTTTGCTTTAGATACCTCCTTTCAGGCAGTGGCTGTGCAGCTTCACCTGGATAGGAAGTATACTGTTATTTCTGCGTACATCCCACTGTCTGCTGACTTCGACACGGGAAACTTCCGCTGCGTCATGGCACGGTTGCCGAGGCCCTATCTCTTGCTCAGAGATCTAAACGGTGGACACCCCCTCTGTGTAGACTATTCTATCAATCCCAGGGGACAAGTCCTTGCCGATCTGATCACAGAGCTTGAGATACGTGTCCTAAATGTGGATGAGTTTACACATCACTGCCTGAGAACCGCTTCGTTTTCTTGCCTTGATCTATCTCTGTGCTCTCCGGATGCACAGACTGATTTTGATTGGGGGTGGTCGATGACCTCCATGGTAGTGATCACTTTCCCATTCAAATATCATTTTCTGGGCTGCTGCCGCCTGAGAGCCCTCCTCGGTGGTGCTTGGCGCGGCCGAGGTGGCCTGTATTTCAGGAAATGACTGAATTCTCTATCTCAGTCGAGGAGTTTAGGTCGGTAGATGAGGCCGTTGAGTTCTTCTCCAGCAACCTCATTGCCGCGGGCCTGACTACTATTCCCAGAAAGTCTGGCCGTTTTGCACGACGACCACTTCCGTAGTGGTCGGCTGAGTGTGAGACGGCCCTAAAACAGAAGCGTTATGCCTACATGCCCTATAAGCGCCTCCCGAACGATTTCACTGTCGGTGAATTTCGTCGGGTTAGGGCTAGGTTCCAGTATATTTCGAAGCACGGCCGCTGCTCTTCGTGTCATGCATACGTGTCTTCACCTAACGGGAAGACCCCTTTAGCAGAAGTGTGGAGGCGCGTCAAAAAGATTCGGGGCATGTTCTTGCAGGACCCCCGCTCCCATTCTCCAGGAGAATGGGACCGCAATCTCCGACCCCGCGTCCGTGGCGGAATCCTTCGCGACCGTTTCCTCCACATTCTCTAACCGGGATGCTGCTCCGCCAGCATTCAATGCACGTCGTGATGTCGCGGAAGGCCGCCGGCTGGACTTTACCTCCAGAGGCGGAGAACCCTTCAACGACAAGTTTACTGTGAGTGAGTTGCGTTCCGCTCTCGCTTCGTGCGCGGACACCGCCCATGGTCCGGACGATGTCCCGTACGCCATGCTTCGACACCTGGGTGAGCGAGGCATGGCCTTTCTGTTAGATTTGTTCAACAGGATCTGGGTAGAGGGTCTTCTCCCAGACTTCTGGCCAATCACTACTGTGCTCGCCTTTCGCCGGTTTTCGCCCAATCTCTCTAACCTCCTGTTTGTG
Organism: Ceratothoa steindachneri; assembly: GCA_963969495.1. NCBI lineage: Eukaryota > Metazoa > Arthropoda > Malacostraca > Isopoda > Cymothoidae > Ceratothoa > Ceratothoa steindachneri. The sequence continues at coordinate 24,250,870 of OZ018327.1, read as the reverse complement.
CAAGTTGATGGAGAAATTGGTAAATGTTAGATTAGCCTTTTTTCTGGACAGCGGAGGCCATCTCTCTTTTGCACTCCACGTCGGATGCTCTGCTCCGACTGGAAAATGCCATCTACGAGGCCTTCCTTCGTAGACAGTACTACGCCACGGTTTTTTTCGATCAGGAGAAGGCCTATGATACGATGGGGGCTAGGGGACGCCTCCCAGTCTTTATATCTGAATTTTTGCGAGATCGTCAATTCCGTGTACAGGTGTGGGGAGCCCTCTCCGGCCCAATGGAGCAGGAAAGTGTCCTCAGTGTCACACTCTTTGCCCTGAGCATCAACGGCATCACCTCGGTGCTGCCAGAAGATGTTCTCGCTACCCTCTACGTGGACGACCTTTCGATCTCTTTGGTGCGGCTCAGATGCCAACTCTGGAGCGTCGACTCCAACAGGCATTGAACCGCGTCTCTCGCTATGCCGAAGCGCACAGGTTTCGGTTTTCTTTGGCCAAGGCTATGGTGGTGCACTTCTGCCGCCATCCAGCCCAGACTTGTTTCTTAATGGGGTATTCCTGGAAGTGGTTGAATCGCACCGTTTCCTTGGTCTTGTATTTGACCGACGCCCCATCTGGGAGGCTCATATTGGCAGCCTTAGGGTCACCTGTACCCGCGCCATGGATATTCTCCCTTCCGTGCCCAAGCGCTGATAGGGCTACTGCCTTACTTTTCTATCGATCCTTTGTTCGTTCGAAGCTCGACTACGGATGCGAGTTTTATGCATCCGCAGCCGAGCGTGTATTGCGGAAGGTGGACTCGATCCACCACACCGGCCTTCGCCTTGCGACCGGTGCCTTCCGCACTTCCCCCATTAAGAGCCTGTTGGTCGATGATGGGGAGATGCCGCTCGCTCTACGCCGTGTACAGTTTATTATTCATTCGCCTGTATGCGCGAGCCCGGCGCCTCCCTCAATCGCCAACAGCTCTCCCTGCATCCTCAGCTGATCTCGATGGTGCCTATGCCGCCGAGAGACGCCAGTCATACCCTAACTTCTTTGGGTTTAAAGCCAGGAAACTCCTTCGAGTGCTAGGTATAGCTCTCTGGTCGGTGGCGCCCCTGGTTCTGCCCAGGACGCCACCTTGGAGGGTACCACATTTGGCTATTTGTCGCCACGCCTCTGCTCTCAAAGCTTGTACAACGCTGGAAGTATTGCGTTCGACCTTTTTGGAGCACACCTCGTGTCACGCTGGAACCGTGCCAGTGTATACGGATGGCTCCAAGTCCCAAGAGGGGGTCGGCTTCCACGCTGTATCTCCTCTATTTGAAGTCAGCGGGTTCTACCAGGCGCTGCGTCTGTCTTCACGGCCGAGCTGGTGCCAATACACTACTCGGTACGGGAGATTGGGCTATAGACCAGATTGTGATCTATAGCGGAATCTCCGCATTTCCTGGTTCGTGATATCCGTGACGCCACAGTTTTGTCAAGCTGGGCGGATGTCGAGATTATCTTCTGCTGGGTTCCTGTATATGTAGGAATTGCCGGGAAGGAGGGCGCCAAAGAGTCCGCGAGGACTCTGCGACCGGACCAACGTTTTGCTCTTCCTCACACCGACTACATGGCAGGAATACGAGCAGTTTTTCGGGCTGCTTGGCAAAGAAGATGGGAGACAATCGAAGTGAACTTAAAGTTGTGTGCCATTGTGCCGCGACTGTTCCCATGGACCTACCCACCCTACGGAAGATAGAGATGAGATGTGGGAAGGTGGTACTGTAAGGTCTTTGTTGGGTGTAGAGATTGTAATGATTCTACCATATTTCCTGATGTTGGATATTTTGTTGTGTGTAGCTGTAGTTTGAAATGTTGGAGCATGCATGTGATTCACCTGGTCTCAGGTGTGTTTGACCACTAGCAGCTGAATGATTGCCGTTGTGGATAATGTAATTCGTCTGGCAGAGTGTAAATGGTGCGTCTTCCGGGATTTTATTAGTTATATGTATCTTAAATAAACATTTGGTTGCTGGTCTTTATTTTTACTTTGGTTTCAGTTATCCTCCAGCTAGTTGCTATGAGCGCCACCGTAGGGAATCTCGATGAATTGGCATCATTTTTGAATGCAACCCTTTATCGTGGAGAATTTCGCCCAGTCCCCTTGACTCAGTACTTGAAGGTAAGTCGAGGGGAGTCTTTGCCCTAATTTCAAAGTTATTGTAAATTGTTTTTTTTTACATGGGGTTGATGGACATTATTGCTACTAAAATTATCCTCCTCCTTCCCTCTCATTTATGTCCTGTTAAGTACACTGATAACCATCTTTTGCGCTGTACCCTAGTATTGTAAATAGCATTGCATAGGCAAGGGGGGGCAAAGAAAAATAAAGAAAGAAAAGTAGCAAAACGAGTTTCGAATGCGCCTCCCGCGTCGCTGAACAGCCTAACATTAGCGAGAGCCTTAAACCACTCGTCCATCCTGAGCCCCCCCAAAAAGACTCATTCAAGCAAAGCATTTAAGCCGCTCGCCTGAACTTCTTGCACGCTACAGTATCACCCATACAACAAAAATAGCATTTAAAGGAACCCCGAGCAACCTGGTCACCTTGAAATCAGGACCCCATCATTCAAAAAGTAATCCACACACACATACACGATACAGTAATGCATACTATCTCAGGGTTAAAACCAGTGCCTCAACGGTATTCTATCAGACATCGACCCAGACGAACTCCCGCTGTCATAAAGTGGTCGCCCTCGTAAAGCTCCGATGCGGTCACCTCCAAAAACTAAACACATACAAACACCGTACAATCCAGGCCGACACAGGATGATATCCTGTGTATACTTTTTCCTGGTACCTGGAGGGGGTGTCCCAACCTCCTGGCAACAGTTCTTGCAAGGGAGGATGGCTTCATTGAGTAGACTTCCAACTCTTTTACCAGACCATGGAGAAGCTGGGGCCTTGCCCCCCTCAATTTATGCAAAGTATCCACACCCCACAGTAGTAAATATCAAAAAGGTAAGCGGAGCTCCACGAGACCACACGGCCCCTGATTGAGAGACTGCCGGGAATCTTCGAGCCCACTGTCTTCAAAGTGGTTCCTAATCATCCTTGTAACTGACGGAACTAAGCTGTCCCAAAGACACCTACACCTGTGTGTTGACACATTACCCTACGCTAAAGTTTGTAAAAGGAGTAGAGTATGCCAAAGACTTCCATTGAGGTTAGCACAGATGAGTTGGCTGACTGGTGGGTGGTCATGGTCGAGGGAAGGATTGTTTTTTTACAGAGATGTTGAAGTAAATATAGACTTTAAATCGGAAAAAATGGCCCCTGCACCATCGAGCATCTCGCCTTAACAAACCTTGTTGCACTGAAGAAGATCACGTGCTCCAACGACCCTTAGAGCAGCCTCAGTGTATTTGAGCACCTGGTCGAGGGTGAGGAGCCATACCAAGAACGATCATCCAACGACCAAGCAGGAAGATGAGATTACACATTCCAGATTCCAAAATCTGCAGGGGCAGATGAGAGGTTGCAACTGTGCAGATGACCTGGTCGTCACGCTCTCCTGCGCTAGTGCATCCACGCTAAACAAATCACGCACAGGCGTACTCGGGGAGGAATCGCCAACGCGAACCTTTAAACTCCCGCCACAAGCTATACTCGTCCGCGAGTGGTTCTATGACTGACTGACCTTTATTTGTATGCTCTACTTGATAGAATTGTCCCCTGAACCCTCCTGTCAAGATATTTTGCTCCACCAGACGATGACACTTTGGTTCAATGTACTAGTCCTTGGGTGTGACTTGCATACTTGAATACAGTGCGATTGAGTTTTTTGACAAGGCGGGTCTTCGTCAGGCCTCCCTGTCCTGAGCCACTCTGACTATATGGCAGGAATCGGGTAATTTCTTTGGGTTGCATGGCAAAGAAGATGGGAGACGGTCGGTGGGAATATAAAGTTGCGTGCCACGGCTCTGTCGTTTTCTGTCGCCTCTAAATCGGACACGCTGTGGGACGCTGGAGTCCTCCCGTTAACCTTTCTGTACTGACCTTGTGGTCTCCCAGACTGTCCGCCACATTCTTGGCAAATGTCCCAGCCTGAAAGATCTTGGCGCGCCTTAATCGCTCTCGCTTGTACCTTGTGTTTGGGAATGTTCGTGCACACATGACCAGTGTTTGTTTTTTTTATTGAAATAGTCTAAAGTTAGGTTGTTATTTATTTCCTCATTTAAAAAAATCCCATTCCAATGCGACTATATACATATCTTCCACACATTTTAACTTTTTCCATCTCTACCACCTTTTGGGCATGATTTGCCCTCGGTGGTATTGCATTTTAAATTCAGGACAAAATCTGTCATATTCACTAGAGGTTGGACCTCCATTGTGTGACAGTGCATTTTTTTATTTGCTTTCGATGTGCATGCAAGAGCTTGCATAAGCAACTTTCATGCCTGAGCTAATGTGTAGTGGTTTAGCTGGTTTTACTCAAAACCATAGGAGAGTCGCAAGGAGTCAAATGGAATAGTAGTACCTCACAGGACATTGCTTACCATACCGAGGGGCACTATTTTTGGAAAGCCCTAACATGTAGCATAAGAAAAATCAGAGTACAGATGAAGGATCTCCCACAAGCGAGTACAGAAAGCGGAAAAGATACCTGATTGTGCTGTGAAAAAGGACACAATCAGGAATTTTAATAGAAAAGCTGAAACCTATCCAACTTCTATACTCACTCGACATTACATTCTATACATCTGGATTACATCCTCCATTCTAGATTTGAACTGTTCTATAGACGAATTATTCACCACCTCGGCCGGAGATGATTCCACGTACCGCAGATCCTATACGAGAGGGTAGTTCCCACAAATATATTCTGGAATGGGGAAAAATCCTGCTTGTAACCATGGTAACGAGTCAGATTTGTATTCAACATGAACATCTTCCTTTAGTCCACTAAACAAACAGTCCTAAACAGCCTTTAATCTTTACTGTTCACAATCTGTTTAAAATTTCAATTTGGAAGATAGACCTAGCTTTTGTAACAGTTATTCTGCCCTTTAACTATAACCTAAGGTTCACAAAGTGTAGTCGGTGTGCATCACTGCCATCCCTTACCACTCGTTTTTTTCATGCTATATTTCATCCTTTATTCACTCACGAGGATTAAAGGCATATGATCCCTGCCACATGCCACCCTTTCTCGTCGTTTCTTATTGCGCTCTCAGTAAGAAAGTGAAGTAGAGATGTCGCCTTGATTGGTTGGGCCCTCGTATCCCTCCCTTCTCTAAGCCTCCGCTTTTCTTTTCAGGTCGAGAATAAAATTCTGCTGTTCAATGACGCGTCTCAAGATGAGGACATGTTTGAATTGATCACCGAGAACTATAATCCGGTGAGGAAGACGCTTCAAACCGGAGCAGAGACTCGACTGACGCGACGGCTTTAAGTGGGGGATTTGGATCGAAAATAGAGGGAGGGAGGATGGGGGGGTCTACTGAAAGGATAGAGAACGAAGGGATGGAGCTCGGGTGGGGAGTAGCACCACCAATCGAATTTTTTTTTGTGGCTTTTTTCACAGTGTCTATAGTTCAACGTGGCTTCGAACCGCAGGCCACTATTTCTTATGGCGGCCACGGCACAATCACTTCACAACGGGTATTCATCCAGCTACTAACCACGCAAGATGTTTCTTAACTTAGCCTGGGAGGGGTTTACACTCGTATCGGCAGTTTAAGAGGGGCAATATTTGCGTTCCAGAATTTGGAGTGTGGTAGCTTGCCCTGCTGGTGAGTCATGTATGGAGGATGTTTTTCTTCTCACCCCAATTACTTTGCCTTGAACCCCTTTACCCGAGAGCCTCCCCTCCCCCTCATATCAAATCCTATCAAGACAAAGGTGAATAAACCATTATGTACAAAACCTTAAACGAGCTCAACGAAGAGCAGGGGGCCCCTTTTCCCTGTCACCCTAAGGTGTTCAAAGCTTTCAAATCCCCGTATTTCTTCCTCCGATCTGCCAACCTCTGGCCTATCGGTCCGCTAGGAGACCATTACCTCCTCTATGACTCCATTCCTACTTTTGTTCCTGTTGAGCCTCGGCTTAACTGAGTGGAAAGACCGCTTCCGATTTTCTGAGCTTAAGATACATCGGGTGTGTTTAGTTGTTGATTCGTGACGCCCTTAGGCTGACTGCTATACGTTGTTGTTGTCTTTCCTCAGACTGACTACTATACCTTGTCTTTCCTTAGGCTGCCTGGCCGAATAGCGTCGTGGCCACAAAGCCCTCATGAAGTGTATATTGTTTGCGTGTGTGGTCGTGTGCAGTGCAGTTTTCCATTATGTGTTTGATGGTGAATGGCCCTGTGTTGCAGCCTGGACAAGCATCTACAATGGAATCTTCCAGGCTCTTCTGAAAGCTCAGAAGGGCTGGGTGGTGTCCACTCCGCAGCCTAGCCAGGTGGGCTCTTGTCCACTTGGGAGGGTGGATTTTCCGGGGCGGAACTTGCAGGGGTTTTTTTTATTTTATTTTTTAACTAAGTAGGTGGATTGGGAGTGATTTGTGTGTGGATATGCTTCCGGAGGCTGGGTTGTGGTGCGTAGAGTAGGAGTAATAAGATTATTTGTGAATGATTTTGTGTACTAGGTGTGATTTAATGTTCCTTGGAGTGTGTCGGTGTTCTAACATGTATAGTGGGTTTGTGGAGGTTGCGGCAAGTGTTTGTGTGCATCCTATGTCCATGAGGTCCTTGACATTGGAGAATTTGGTTTCCCCACAACAGCCCTTCACCTCTTCGCACGGGTGCGAGTACCTGGGAGAGGCTTCGGTCGCCCGGGCAAGTGCCATACGTTGTCAATAGACGTGGTTCGGAACCCACGTTAATCAGTAGGTCCCCTAAACAGAGATAAAAGGCATCTTAAGTGAGTTCAAATCGATGGTAGAAGCCATACCAATTTCTTTGTTCCTCTCTAGCCATTCTGGATCACTATCAGATTTCTAGAATCTCCTCTTCTTCCTCTCCCCTGGTTCATCCGGCTACAGTGGAGCTGGCATTTATACCCGTTCTCGGATCCCATGTCCACCTGTGTCCCTTTGACTCATTTTCACTCCATATTTTCAACACCTTTTTTTATGAACTTCTAAAAAACTGTTTTTCTAGACATCCTTTGTTCGTGTTTACTTCTGAGCTGTAAATAATTTTTGCTTGGTAGAGTAGTACCCTTGGCATCAATCGGCAGCCATTAATTACCCTTGCCTATAAAATAATTCTCTCATTGATACACCAGATTCTTTTATCAATCGCAGCCACGCTGTCCAATCATTCAGTCTTCAGCCATTGTCATAGGAAATAGAATTGAGGAAAATCTTACTCTTCCTTAATACTTCTGTTACCACTAAATTCTCGCTAGGTTTCATTCGTCATTGCTAGTCACCATTTTTAACGCCCGTAGATCCAATTCACGTCGAGGTGGGTACGAGAATTGTTTAGTCTTGTCACTGGCTGAAAGTTGGTTGCATTACTTTCATCTCAAGATTGTGGCGGTAGGTTCTAGAACCCTGCAGTCACATATTGTGTTTAGTCCCTATTCGGGTGCCAACAATATGTGGCGGTAGGGTCAGGGAGCCTGCAATCATACTGCCTGTTGGTCTAACAGCCGATTGGGTGTATTTATGCTCCCGATTCGTTGGGGGTCGTCAATTTTCGTCGTTGTTTTCTGTGTTTTGTATAAATTAAGTTCGGATTAGATTGTCCCTTCAAACACCCAGGTGGCTCTTGTTAAAGCGGCAAGCAGTGTTATTGCAGGCCCCTGGAACCTGCCTACACAAAGAGTGCAACGTTGTGCTTTTCATATTTCAATTTGGCTCAGTTCCCGATGGTTTCCCCCCAGCCTTTGGGTGGCTCTGGTCCCTATCAATTTCGAGACTTCTCTTCCCCGCAGACAACTCGGGTCTCCAAAGTGGATCACGATCGCCTCGCCTCTATCGTGGAAGAAATCATTCCCGAGCACTCTTGCCTCGTTTTCTGCCCCACCAAAGCCAACACCGAGGCGGTCGCCAAACTTCTATGCCAATCACTGTCCAAAGGTCTCTATGATAGGTACACGGAGAATAAAATGGCCTTAATATTGGCCCTAAAAGAAGAAGGAAGCGGCACTATTTGCCCCGTTTTGCGGCGCACTGTGCCCTACGGAGTTGCTTATCACCATTCAGGTAAGGCGGTGGAGGTACCTTGATGTGTGAGAGGATGGCATAATCACCATGAAGGTGTGCGGTTAGTGTAACAATGAATTGCCACCTGCACACCTGGGCAACACTCTTCATCTACGCCATCAAGTGACTGTAACAGCCTTAAAGATAATTTACCTTAGACCATCAATACGTACAGTGCAGTTTACTTTACTATTTTAAGACTGTGTGTGCCCCGGTGTGTAGGTGAAAACGATCCTGTGGGATGGATGAAAACGATCCTGTGAAATGGTTGAAAACGATCCTGTGAAATGGTTGAAAACGATCCTTCGGGATGGATGAAAATGATCCGTGTACTTAGATGGCAAAAGTGAAGGTTAAAATACCCAATTGATATAGTTCTTTTTAGGGCTGAAGGATTGGTCTATTGGATACGGGAACTTGTTTGACCTGGATGAAGAACGTCCACCAGGGTGTGCAGGTGGCAACTCATAGCTATACTAACTGCTTCACCATCACTGCGTACAGTGGTTTTTCTTACCACCACGGAAGTGATTTGGATTCATTGTGAGAAGAATATATCGACAATGGGGCCATATCTCAGGGGGGAGGAGGAATGTTAAAAGATACCATTATAATACTGCCATCAGTTCACCAATATGCACATAAAGACCACAGAACCCCAAGTATATAAGCAATGGCTTGTCAAATTTCTCACAAGCAGACAAGTACTATACCATGGCAAGCTATCCCTAGCTTAGCTTAGCTTTGGGAAACCCATCGAGATCGATGATGCCGGATGCCCTCTTGAGGGTATCAACCTGCACTGGGTACCTTGACTGAGGGAAGAAGGACCCTGGTGGCAGGAGAGGCTCGAGACGACCAGGCCTCATCCTCTGCTGCAGGGAGCTGCCAAGATCCCGGTCTGTTGGCGCTCGCCTATAGGCACTCCCGATCCTTGTTTGTGATCGAGGTAGCCTTTGCTTAAAAAGGCAGGGATCCGTACTCTCCACTACTCTCTTCAACCTTTACCTCCACATCATCCCCCTCGGTAACCCCAACACCCTCGAGCAGATGGCATCACAATTCTCACATAACACCCAAAGCACACTCAACCAGCTTGCAATCCTCTCATCACTCGACTTGAACGCGGGCTCCAACAAAACCAAATAACCTGTCTCACCTTCAAAATCCTCTGTAAACATCTTACAAACTGAAGCACATCAAACACCACTGGGGATCAATAGCAAACACATTACTCCCTTTCAACAAAACGCCATCAGTAGTTGGTGTCACTAGACATGGGACTAAATTTCCACTACCACACGAGAAACAGCAAACAAAGCTAATACAAAAATAAACCCACTGGCGGGAACCACTTTTGGGCAAACCAAGCACTACCTCACAAGCTTATACAAGCGATATATCCGCCCTTTCACGTGCCCATGGCAACAAACCTCGCACCCAACCTTAGCATGCTACAGAAGACACTAAACAATGCACTCTCTGCCCTCCACCATGAAACAAAAAGGTCCTGCTAAAACACTATGACCTCCGAGCAACTTAATTTCTCCATGAAACCCAAGACGCGTCATGTAACACCCGTACTACCTTGACTAGACAAGGACACTCTAAGAAATCCTGCCAACCCGATGATTTAATCCAATGGATAACCTTTAGAATGCCTTCAACTATGGTCACCTTTTGTAACTTGCTTTGTAGTCTTGTGGTAAGTATTCGCTGGCTTACAACCTTTATTCTCTGACAGTAACTACACTAAACTACATAACTAATCTATTTTCTATGCTAATTCTAGTAGCTAATGTGTTTGAATTATTGTTGTAGGCTTAGTTGTTTCTTTTCATTCGTTAGAATTTTAACAATAATGTTTTTATCGCTAATAACTGTCCACCATATATTCGTTTCTTCTTCTATAATACTTTAAACCTCACTGATCTCTATATCCATTTGGCTAAATTTACTTTAATATCCATTTGGCTAAATTTACTTTAATATCCATTTGGCTAAATTTACTTTAATATCCATTTGGCTAAATTTACTTTAAACAAACGATAATCTAAAAAAAAAAAAGATATACAAGGGCTAACTTCCGGTTCTTCTGGTCATCTTCCTCCAATCACCATCCCTCCATTTTTCCTGCAACAAAAAAGCAAAACTATTTCATTCCCCCAAAACCTCACCTCCTCCATCACCCACAAAACAAAATACAGCAGAGCATGTAATCCCTGCCCCCCCCTCCTCCATCCTTAACGTCCTTCCATTGAACATCAACACAGAGGAAATATCCTTCCCAACGGAATACGGACATAGACATCTGCCACCAGGAGCTAGACAGTTCAACACTTGTTCGCATCACGCCCACCACAAGCACAGATAATAATAATAATAATAGGTATTTATAATGCACCCTTCAGGGCTGTTAACCCTCCCAGAGCGCAGGTTGTGTAGCTAGTGTAGAGAAAGTTTAGAGGGGAGAGAAGGCAATTCTGAAGAGATGAGTCTTCAGGAGACGTTTAAAAGTAGCGAGAGGATCGGACTTCGGCAGGAAGAGCATTCCAGAGTCTAGGAGCACAAACTGAGAAGGAACGGTCACCCATCGAGCAGAGGACAGAACGAGGAGTGTTCAGGAGTGGAGCGAGGTTAGACCGGAGTGCCCGAGGAGTTTGACGACGGGAGAGGGCAGACGAGAGATAATGGCTAAACCTGCAGATACATATACATGGAGTGTGAGATGTTTGGGAGAATCCCATCCAGTCGGGGCTGTTCATGTTCGCTACTGGCCGGGGGGTGGGGTAGTGGTGGGTGACATAAGCCCCATCCATACATCAAATTTGTTGAAATGGGTACAGTTAGGTCGTGTGTGTATAATCCGTGAATGCATTGACGGATACCATGATGTATTCCAGGTTGGAGGTGGTGATGCGAGGGTGTCTGCAACCAGCAGGTGTGTGGAGAAGATGTATTCCTAAAGGGTAGAGGCAACCCGCTTGCACTGAGGCGAACATGAAAAGAAACGGATGTGTGTGGAATGGTTGTAGAAATTTAAGAGTGTGAGTGATGCATGGTACCATTTCTGATGCTTGAGGGACTGTTGAGTTTAAGAATGGTTCGGTGGGAATTGAATTTTGTAAGACACGATCCTCCATGCTACACCCAAGCTGAGAGAAGTTAAACCACGTCAGGTATGATTAGTTGCTGGATGGTGTATGAATCTGGGTCGAATTTGCCGGACGCTGTTCTATGCTATATTGAGCCATGTAAGTGAAATAACTCATTAGCGAGTTATGGTATATGATAGTGAAACCACTGTATAGGAGCATAAAATCTATTTACGAGACTAGTTTCGGTATGAAGTTTACCAATACCCTCTTCAGTTGTATATTGAGAATGGATGTATACGACTGAAGAGAGTATGCTAAACATACCGAAACTAGTCTCGTAAATAGATTCTATGCTCATATACAGCGGTTTCACTATCACTTCCCATGGTTTGAATTTCAATTCCCTGCAGGGGGTGGAGCCGGGGCTACCACCTCTGCTACAACTGAAACCTGGAGTACCAGACCTCCCGTTCCGTGTGCAGGTAGGGGCTGTGTATAGATTTACACCTGGTATCCATAGGAACTGGGCATCTTCACGGCTCGAGTGAAAATAGAGATGGCGTCATCAGTAGTTAACCTGACCTTTTTGATTAGACCTGGGTAAGGTGGCACAATTCCTCCTTTAGCTCGCCCCCCCCCCTCTCCCCTCCCTTTCTCATTTTACGATCCTCCCTTCAACTTTTTGGCTACCTGCAAGAAGATGGGTGGTGTACCAGCCCCCCCCCCCCCCCGTTACAAATGAAAGATGTAGGAGTAACGACCTGTTGCACTTTGTAGGAGAAGAACCCCGTCCTCCCAGCTCCAGTGGCCCCAGGGATGGACCCGACCCTGAGGGAACTTCCATTCTGGGTACACGTCTAGGAAGCCTACTCCATTTTATTTTAATCTATCTGGCGTTGGTCGCATACTCCAGTGCCTGTATGAGGCGCCATGCCTTTTATTATTCTTTTGCTTGTTTTTTTGTTTTGTTTGTTTCTTTTTTTTACTATAGCCTGATTTATAAGCTAGCTTTTTTACGCCGATGCCCTTGTTGACAGTTGCCAAAAGAGCTTCCTAAAAAACTTGAGGTATGGGGAAACTGGTGCTTTGCCCCTGTCCCTTTATGGTTAGGTTAGGTTATGCCCCCTTCCCACTCCCGGTCTCTTTCTTTAGCCTTTTTGAATTTGTCTCTGGACCCTTTTACTGGATTTCGGGCGTGGTGACCCCGACTTCTCTGAGGCTTCTCACCAGGCATTATCCGACCTGCCTATCCTGCTTATCGGTCCATTGGTAAGATTTTTGTCTGGGGTTCCCAAGGAGTGGCGGTGATGGTGTATAGTACCCGTCCCATCGGTAACGGTCGAGGCACGTGAGAGGTCCCTTTGGCCAGTCCATTGTGGGGTCAGTAGGGCAGCCGCGGGCATGTGAATTTCATGCGTAAGGCTATGAGATTTCTCGGACATGTGATGAGGAGGAATGAGATGGAGACCGTGGTGTTGACTGGAATGGAGGAGGGAGGAAGAGGACGACAGAGAGAGAAATTTATGGACGGTGTGACGAGAGTGGCAGCGGGCATCTTAAGCATTGAGTTGTTGCAGCTAACAAGAGACAGTCAGGTGGCGCTCCATGGTTGCCGAAGTCCAGATGGATGTGGCACGTCGGTAAGGTATTCCCACCTTGGTGAAGGGGCTCTCTCTCACCACTCACCTTCGTGTTTTCTCACGGGTCTTTCTAAATATCTCCTAGCAGAGAGGGATTATGTTTAGTACTGGATTGTTTTACGATTTGGGAGTTCATAGTAGGGAGATAAGGTAGTATAATGCGGATTGAGTGAGTGATTAGTTTGGCTTCAGAATGGGTATTATGTTGGCAGATTTACAGGCATTTGGAATAGAAGTATGTTAGTGTGGTTGAAGATTTGTGCTAGATTGTTATTCTTCTTGGATCTAGAAAGTTTAGGTGAAATTCGATATGTTGTCAAGGCCACTGGCTGGTGAGGATTTTGTCTGTTGTATAGTCTGAGTGTGTGGTTATATTGTGATCTTGCAAGTGAGTGTACACATTTTTTTTTGTCTGAATGAGATCATGTCTTCTGTTAGTAATTTTTATGTAAGCTTGTATGACGGTGGAATGTACGCAGAAATAACAGTATACCTCCTATCCAGGTGTAACTGCACAGGTATTGCCTGGAAGGAGGTTTCTAAAGCGAAGAGAAGAACGTTAACAGATTTGCCTCTGGTAAATTTAGCCTTGTTTGAATTGAGTGGTTTGGTTTGTTTTGTTCCCTGTTGTTAGAGTTATCAACTCCTCTGATGCCTTTCCAGAGTTTTAAAACACTGCAGTGATTTATCCACTAGCTTTCAAAAGCTCCATTTACTTACAGTTTGGTCTTGTATAGATGATTATTGTTTATGTATGTGTTTTATATACTTGTCCAGTCATTACAATTAAGATCACTTCTCACAAATGATGATATCTAGGCGAATTTGAGAGTTGAGCTCCCATTTGGTTGAGTTTCCTCTATGACAGCACTATACAACTGATCCTTGTGGTGAAATATCTGCATCAATGTCTCAATGCCCACCCCTGAATGTTTAATATTTCCAGGCTTGACAGAGGGAGAGAGGAAACTGGTTGAAGAAGCTTTCATAATGGGGACTCTTTGCTGCATCGTGTGTACATCAACACTCGCCGCCGGAGTCAACCTCCCTGCAAGAAGGGTGAGGGGTGGAGTTGTGATGCAATTGTAAAAATATATTTTTAAGTTTTAAATTTGAAGGAGAAAAATCCTTACCTTCACAGTCTTCTACTTTAAACTTTTGATCATTTATTCTCTCTTCAAAAATTGTGTGAGGGTGGGGGGGAACTTTTTAGTTGTGTGCGAGTCTAGGCGCGTGCGATTCTATATCTCACTATGATGGTCGGTCCGTCGGTCCCCCTTTTCCTTTTTTTTACCCGCAATAACATCATAACTCTTCTGCCGATTCTAACGAAATTTGAAACCCTTATGTTGTTTTACATTCTCTTTCGAATTATATAATTGCCAAAGTCCTCCCAAGGTTAGTCCGGGAATTATATGGCAATAACATCATAACTATTCGGCCAATTCTAACGAAATTTGAAACCCTTATGTTGTTTTACATTCTCTTTCGAATTATATAATTGCCAAAGTCCTCCCAAGGTTAGTCCGGGAATTATATGGCAATAACATCATAACTATTCGGCCAATTCTAACGAAATTTGAAACCCTTATGTTGTTTTACATTCTCTTTCAAATTATATAAGTGCCAAAGTCCTCCCAAGGTTAGTCAGGGAATTATTGAAAGTTTTAAATGACGTAAGCTCATAAATCAGAATAAGTGAGAGCATGCGACTTTGGTCAGCAGACCTTGTTTCATGACTCCACAAGTGACTGTGAGGATGCCACTACATAGAGGAACTGTTATATTGTGCATTAGTTAAATACTTATTTAAGTTTAAAGTTTTCTAATTTTGAAAATAAACAAAGAAGAAATTTAGATTTTTTACACTCCCGCCAGCAAATTAGTCATGTTAGCAGATGTTTGTGATTTTAGCAGATGTCTCATGCTAATGGATTACTATCTTTAAATCTAATGAAGCTTTATATGTTACTGCCTATGTGGACAATTGACATTGGACATCTTAATTTATTTTTTTTTTATGTTTATAGATCTAAAGTTTAAATTTATATTTTAAAATAAGATAACCTTGATACCAAAGCTTATAATTAGTACTAAATATCCCCCCCCCGGCATTTTTTGCTAGGCTTGTGGCACTTGTTCGCTTCGCTCACAAAATGGTTATATTGTGCATTAGTGAGAAAAGTTTTTTTTTTTTTATTTCACTGGTGTGCATGAAAAAAAATAATTTCACCACAGTTTGAGTCCCGTTCTCTAAAATCTTTTAAAAATGCACAGATGGCCACACACATGCCAGGATCATTATAATAAGATGTCCTAAGTCTAAATCTTATATTTAAAAAAGTTCTTTGATCCAGGCTTGCAATCTATGCTGAAGTGAGTTGCTGCTTTTCGAGTACGTCAAAGGAGCCCATTTTATTGCATTTCATTGACACCATTTTTATAAGTTATTTCCTTATCCATCTCCTTTGGAAGCTGTTCCTCTTCACTTAGGTAGGCAAGATAAAAGAGCCTTCCAACTCCAATGGGCACAAGCTTCCAGTGGATGAGACAATGGTTAAACCATTAGGTTTTAAGATCTTCACTGTGCTCATATTAATCCATCAGAACTTCACAAGGTCACTAATCTGTATTAAAGTGATATAAGAACGAGATCAAGTTAGATTTCTTAATAGGACAAATAAACCTGGCTTTAGTACAGAGATTGTCTGATTTCAGATGGTTCATAGCCTGTCTCTATGGTATTCTCTTCGAGATAATAAATAATTAGTTCCCCACAATCTCAAATCTAGACTGGTTAAACACCTCTAAAGAGTTAAATATAGATTCCTGAATTTCTTCAACATCAGAAGGGGCCATGTTAGCCATATCTTCTGATATGGGCGAAGAAAAGGAACTACCTGTATTAATTAAGTAGGAGTAATAATATCCAATTCATTTTCTTGTGTTCTATGTGTAAGAAGTCTATTATTGTTAAGTTGTATATCTGATAAGGTCAATAAATTGACACTTTTTTCCTGTTGAGTGTCTTATAAATACTAGTCTTAATAGTTTGAAGTATGTTGTCCCATGTAGTACCATACCAAGGGGAGTAAATATAGATTTTTAAAAATTTTATTTGGATAGTTTGAAAACTTTGCTGAAACTCATTAGAAGTTAGGATGTTATTTAATAAGGATGCACCTGATAGCAATGTCTTAGCATTACCAGAATACACTGAAGAATACAAATCCTATTTGAAAATCTAATAAAGGCAAGGGTGAATTCTTCAGTGCTCATATTCTTTACCAGTTCAAGAATAATTCTGGTATTTAAGCATATAAAGAGCACTATAAACATTTTATATTTTTTCCAAAAGGAATCGTTAACCCCCTAATGACCTGTAAAGTTAACTTCAGTGAATTGTTAAGGCTTTACAAAATTTAAATTTACTCTTTGTGGAGGCAACTGTTTTAAAGGCAAAGTTATATATCTTGCAATATAATTTGTAAAACTCCGCTTTCACGGAGGCAAAATCTTTGAAAAACTTTACATAGGATCTTTAAAAAAAATAAGAAAAAGGTTTCTTATGCGGATTTGCGAGCAAAGTGTATCCAAGCTATAAGTTTATTTAAATGACCAAAATAGGGTTTATAGCATTATAATTTATACTTAATGGAGAAATTCTTTGCCACTTCATTTTGATCTTACCAAGCCTTGATTATCTAAAAGGGATTTTAGCTGAGATACAAAAGTAGGCACATTTCTTGTTATGTGAGGGATTTTTTTATGGATGAAATATCTTTAAAAACCCCCCTTATTTTTCATTTGTAACATAAGGTAGTTAAAGGCCAATAACTTTATTTCAGATTGGTCAAATAACCTCAA
Organism: Ceratothoa steindachneri; assembly: GCA_963969495.1. Classification (NCBI taxonomy): domain Eukaryota; kingdom Metazoa; phylum Arthropoda; class Malacostraca; order Isopoda; family Cymothoidae; genus Ceratothoa; species Ceratothoa steindachneri. The sequence goes on along the minus strand of OZ018327.1, from coordinate 24,234,075 downwards.
TATTACTAAAACAGTCTAGAATAGAGTGAAAATTTTTGATTTTCAATTAAAGGAGTAATATCAGGAGGGAGGGAGGATTTAATTGTAGAGCCATCATCTTAGGACTTTGCTCTTGGAACGTAGAGAGAATGCAACCTAGGTCAGTTGAGTCACTCTGGACTCTTAGCCAAATTCTAGCAGTTGTACAAAGTCAGCAACTTTATTAGATCTGGTGGTAATATCAGCAATATTATCATTATCTGTGCTGGTAGGGGAAGAGGGACCAGGCCAGCTCGCCTTTAGAGGGCACCCACTACACCATGCACCTCCCTCACAGCCTGCTGCTGGTTGGTCGGGCCTCTAACAAACAACTTTTTGAAGAGGCGGACGTCCAAGTCGGGGTTGGGGTGGGGTGGACGGCTGTGGCCATAAGGAGGTCGTCATCCTTAAAAGAGGTGACCAAACCTCTTTTTCCTAGTCCCTGAGGAGGGCCTGCACCAGGGGACCTGTTTAATTTTAGGCATGTTAGATTTTAATTACTTCTTACACTTCACACTAATTTTTTCGTCTTAGCCACAAGAAAAGTATAAGCACATATTAAAATACGAGAAAATGAGATTAATTCGCACGATGAACGTCACAAGGCATAACACGTTCGTGAACGTTTTTAACTGACAAGACAGGTTTAAAACTTGGTTCACGCCTGAAAAGTGTATGTAATTTTACTAATTTATAATAAAATTCAGAGTGACTAACTTTTTTGGGGTATGTTTATGTAGTTTCATATAACGTCAGTCTCATATAATGTGAAGAATTTAATTTATCGTAAAAGGAAAGTTAAAATCAGATAAATATAAAGTTAACTGTTACCAACTCAAATTTGAGATTTTTAGCCAAATTGGACTTTAAAACTGGCTTAAAACAGCCGCGGCAATTTCTTTAAAAAAATTCGTCTTTGTTCCCGTTCAAAGTCGCGAACAATTGGCAACTTTGCTTAGTCCGACTTTTTCAAAACGTTTGCGACTTCGAAATTCATAGTGCACAAAGTCGCAACTCGTTGTCGCAGCGTCCAGCTCTGATTAAAATGAACATAAACATGGTTGAGAGATATTCTTTTTGTACAGTACTTTTTGAAGAGATTAAAGAGATTAATCTCCTCTAATCTTTTGTTAACACATATTGAGAGTTAGTTTCTTTTATAATATTACTACAGAGATGTTGCAGAGCCAAATAGTAAGGTAAAGTTTCTTTGCATTAAGGGAGCAACCTTTGGCTTTAAATAATAACCGGGTTACTATCTTAAGCATATATACAAAATCTATACTCTTCTTTAGAAGCATCTACACATATGAATGGATTCGTGGGTTTCTTCAAGTTAATAAATTGGCTGTTAGCACAAAAATGCTTTAAATTATAATTCAATTTCAGGCAAAACTTTTGCCAAGTTTTGAAAAGCAAAGTTCTGTGAGAAATAACATCAATTATGGGGTATGTACCCTGTTAAATTTGGTACCTGGAGGAGCTGCACATCCCTCCCACCTCATCTGTTTGTCTACTTGAACATGGTATTAGGAGGAACAATTGTCACCCAGACAGAGTGCAATTAGAGACTGGATTGAATTGAACTCTGATAGGCCAGGGTAGATTTTTGGTGCACTTCCTCCTTGCTCACTCTCGGCATTCCCTTTTCTCAATGCTATCCCCTCATTAAGGGAGCTATCTTTTTGCAGGAGACCATGCTGGGCCCGTGCCCCTTGACTACCCTCACAGGGTATAAGGGTTTTAAGACCCCAACGCGACGGGATGGGGGCAGGACAGGAAGATGCGCCATTTACACCCGGCATGATGTCTCCGTTCTCTTCTTTGCTTTAAATACCTCATGTCAGGCAGCAGTAATGCTGCTGCACCTACCTTCGTAGACAATACCTCGCCACGGTGTTTTTCGATCTGGAGAAGGCCTGTGATACCGCATAGCGATACGGTCTTATGGAGACACTCCACACGATGCGGGCGATGGGACGCCTCTCAATCATTATTTCTGAGTTTTTGCGAGATCCTTGATTCCGCCTACGGGTGGGGGAGCCGTCTCTGGCCCAATTGAGCAGGAAAGGGTGTCTCGCAGGGATGTGTCCTTAGTGTCACACTCTTTGCTGTGAGCATCAATGGTCTCACTTCTGGTCTGCTGGAAGATGTTCTCGCTACACTCAATATAGACGACCTTACGATAGCTTTTGGTGCGATTCGGATGCCAGCTTGGAGCATCGACTAAAACAGGCATTGAACCGCGTCTCTCGCTATTCCGAAGCGCACAGGTTTCGGTTTTCCTTGGCCAATACTAAGGTCCTCCACTTCTGCTACAATCCATGGGTTCATCCCGACCCACACTTGTTGCTAAACAGAGTTCACTTGGAATTAGTGGATTTACACTGTTTCTTGCTCTTGTTTTCGACCACCTGAGATGCTCCTATTCGCAGCCTTATGGTCTTGTACCCACGCCATGGACATTCTTTGTTACCTGACGTTCAGCACCTGGGGGTGCTAATAGGGCTACTGCCTTCCTTTTCTATCGATCCTTTCTCCGTTCGAAGCTCGACTACGGATGCGAGTTTTATGTATCCGCAGCTGAGCGTGTATTGAGGAAGGTAGACTCGATTCATCATACGGGTCTCCGCGTGGCGAGAGGTGCCTTACGCACGTCTCCCATTAAGAGCCTACTGGTCGATGCCGGAAAGATGCCACTCGCTCTGCACTGTGCACACTGCCCGGTGCCTCTCTCACTGCTTACGCGGCCAATTTCGACTGTGCCTATGTCGCCGAGAGACGCCTGTCACACCCTAAGCCCTTTGTGTTTAGAACTAGGAAACTCTCGAGAGCTCGCGGAAGCTTTCGGCCCAGTGGCGCCTATGGTTCTGCCCAGGACGCCACCCTGGAGGGTACCATATTTGAAAATGTTTCCGCGCCTCTGCTCACAAAGTTTTGACAGCGCCGGGAGTTTGTATTCGACCTTTTTTGGAGCACTCTTAGTGTCACGCTGGATCCGTGCCAGTGTACACGGATAGCTCCAAGTCCCAGAAGGGGGTCGGCTTACAGGCCGCATCTCCTCTTTCAAATCAGTGGGGCTCGACCCGGCCCTGCGTCTGTCTTTACGGGAGAGCTGGTTGCAATATACCGTTCGATACTAGAGAGAAAGCGTCGTGACGGGTCGGAGACCGAATTGTGATCTTTAGGGACTTACAAAGCGCCCTGAGTGCTTTCGGGTCATTATAATCGTCTCACACCCTGGTTCGCGGTATCCGTGACGCCACGGTTGCCTCGAGCCATTTGGATGAGAGTGCCAAATAATCCGCAAGGATTTGGCGACCAGACCATCGTTTTGCTCTTCCTCGCACCGACTGCGACAGGAATCTGGGCTTGCCAAAGATAATGTGAGGCGACCGAAGTGTGAACCTAAAGTTGCGTGCCATTTCACCGCGACTGTTCACATGGAGCAACCCCCAATGCCTCGACGGCTTCAGTTCGCTTTTTGTCCTTTTCGAATTGGGTACATTCGCAAGACCCACCGCCATTTGAGGGAGCGCTGCTTCCCTCCACCTTACTGCGACGACTGCGTTGTTCGGCAGATTCTTGTGAAGTGTCCCAGTCTGGGAGATCTTCGCGCATGTTACCTGTCCCGGTACCGGGATTAGCTGGGTCGTTACCTCTTGTCCCTCGTACATGGAACGAGTTCGTGCACATTGACTTGTCGACTATCTTAATCTCATCCATTTTATGTGATTCTGTTGTTGGCCGCATGATCCTACATTACAGGAACGTGATCCTGCCCCGACACCTGAGCGTGCTTCTACTTCGTGCTTTTTTTGCTTTTGTTTATTGTCTTTGAGTTTGTTTGTTTTTTTGGTGTCTTTTGCAGCTTTTTCTTTTAATCCAGCCTCGAATTCTTAGGCTGTGGATGATTACGGCGACTTTTGTCCTAGTAGGCATTCGCCATAGCTCTAATTCTTTTTTTTTTAAATACAATCGGATTAGTTCCACTTCTTTTAGTTACAGCACAGCTTTTTTTCAGGTTTTGATTCGTGCGCCATATGTTGGGAAGGACTTCATAACGAAGTCTCGATATTCGCAGATGATCGGTCGAGCGGGAAGAGCCGGTCTGGATTCTGTCGGAGAAAGTTTCATGATAGTGAGCCCGCAGGATGTTACCAAGGTAACGACGGTTGCTCTCGGTTTTCTTTTCAGACGACCAAGAAGTAGGTGAATGTCCCCCCCATCCCCTGATTCGGGACTAATGAGTGTGAAGTTATCTGGGAGCTATGATTGGTCTCTATGTACCTACATCTTAAGGTCTTTCCCCCTATTGTCATATTGATATCTTTGCTTTGTTGGTTTCTTTCGATCAGGGGGCTCCGTCCTAGCCAAAAGACGGATAACCCCTACCTACTCGCTCGACAATATTACAGAAGAGCTGGCCAACCAAAGGGGTGGTCAGGGTTGAGGATTTTAGGGGGGAGGAGTTTCTAAACCCACTGCAATGCTCATCGTCACGTTTGACGGAGATAAACTCCCTGAGTCGGTGCGTGCTTGCTGGTATCGCTACCATCATGTAAAGGCATTCGTGTTATTACCACTGTTATCACTGCCACACTTTCCTCCATAGTAAATAAATCTTTACGTGCACAATCGGGTGAACCCCAAAGTTGTGCTAACTGTTCTAAAGCCCTACATGACCAAGTTGTTTCGTGCAAGACCAAGTGCGTGACTTGTTGCAGATCACCCATTACTTCCTCGAAGAATTTCCGATTCGAATTTGTTTGAAAAAGGTCATCGACGTCCAGGCTGCAGATCCCGTTTCTTTCAAAGAGGCTCAGGGTCGCGGTATTTGGCATCAGGCATCCACTGTGCCTCCGATGTTAAAGAAAGACCCTCTCTTCCAAGCTTTTGCAGGCCTATAATCACGTGCTTATTGCGAACACGTGAGTTCTAATTGCCTCTGCGCTACTCGGGTCTAAATCGCAGCCATAAGGATAAAAGCCCTACATGAGCCAATACCTTGAGGAGGGAATATTCCCACCGCGTCTGCTGCAGGTAGATACCCTGTGTAGCCTATTACATTTGGTACCTGTAGGAGCTGCACCTCCTCCCAGCCTGAGTGGGAATTAGGGAGACCCCGTCACTAGGTTGACTTGAACTTTCTAATGGGGCCTGGGAAAGTTGTTGGTGTCCTTCCTACTTTATTTTTTCTACGACTATCCCTTTACTCTTTAGCCTCCTGCACTTGATACTAGGAGGAGCTGTTCTCTCCCGGATGGGGTGCAAATTAGGGAAACCCCATCACATGGCCTAGGGATGTTATTGGTTCGCTCCCTCCTCGTTGTCTCTCAGCCTTCCTTCTTTTCTACGACTCTCCCCTCAATCATTGGCCTAGGTTTAAGGACTTGACCTGCTCTCTCCTGCCGTTTTAGAAGAGAGGCTTTGGAAAATCTCTCTAAACGACTTTTGACGCTCACAGGTCGCGAAAGACCAGGACTTGTTTCCAGGGTGCTGGGGCCGCGATCAATGGGAAGAGAGCTTAGCCCCCAATAACCCCCTTCCCTGCGTGTAATGGGCTGATCAAATCCCTGCAGCTGTTCTAGGGTACATAATGAGATAGAGCCCATTATCCTCTCTATTGTTAGTGGCGTTGTGGAGGAATATCTGGCACTATGGTGCGCCCTTCGCCTCTTCGCGTTTCACAAGGAGGAGGGGGGGGGGTGTCGACCCGTCTATGATATGGGCGTGGCCGGGCTTCAAGCTCTAGCCTGAGTAAAGTCCTTAAAGAAGCCTGACAAAACTGACACGTGGTTAAGATCGATCTTCGACATGCATTCTACCATAATCCCCTCCCATTCACCCTCTTCTTTGGAGTCCACTTCTGCAACCACTGCAGTCCCTCCCACTTTCCTTTCACAGGGGACTACCAAGAAAACAGGCAGGCGTCCTCGGATCGACCATTCTCGGTAGGGGCACGGCCCCTCAAGCCGTGCTCCCTGCAGTCATGTATCCTGAGTGTGTGGGGATCGGAGTGCCTGCCCTTCCTCTCTTCGTCAATAGAGGTCTCATCCCTCCCCCCTCCCCCCCCGCCGAAGACAATAATATAGATTCTTCGATAGGGATCCGTGATACCTTGGAGGAGACGATTGCCACATGGAGCTGAACAATGTCCCCGAGGTGACGCAGTTCCAGATGACAGTATCTTCCATGGGGTTTAACTCGGACTCGGCGTTAAACACCGAAATTGAGTCCACCCCTGTGGAGGCTTCTCGTCAGGCGGCTCGGGGTCCCGAGGAATCGCAAGGAGAGGAAGGACTTCCCCCGACTGGTGCCTACTTGACAGCCAAGCCCTTCTCAATCTCGCACAAGGATCTTGCTGAGTCCGGTCCATCCGGCCTAGGAGATAAAAAAAAGGACGACTCGCGGCTGCCTCTCCCTCCACGGGGAACCGGGAACGGAGCCTATATTACGTCCTGGGCCCCTCATTCAGAGATTACCCGTCCTTTTTGAGCTCGCTGGCTTCAAAGGCTTCTTGGTTATTTGCTCCACTGATCGCAGCAAGTTGGCCAAAGGAGCCGTGATCCATCAGGGGAGAGCAATAGCTAGCTTAATTGGTAGAGAGCCCAAGGTGACCCATTTCTCGAACGGGAGCTTCTGTCTAATGCGATGGACCCTTCTGAGGCGATCATGATTAGTGCCCTTCAGTCACTTAATCGTTCGCGAGGACTCTGCGACCGGACCAGCGTTTCGCTCTTCCTCACACCGACTACATGGCAGGAATACGGGCAGCTCTTCGGACTGCTTGGCAAAGAAGATGGGAGACGGTCGAAGGGAACTTAAAGTTGCGTGCCGTTGCGATGGACCTGCCCCCCAATGCCGCGACGTCTTCAGGTTGCTTTCTGTCGTCTCCGAGTTGGACACAATCGCGGGACGCACAGCCATTTGATGGAGCGCTTGCCTGCATCTTACTGCCACGACTGCGTTGTCTCCCCCCAGACTGTTCGGCACATTCTGGGTCATTTTCACCCACGTCGCCTGTCTCAGTACCGGGACGAGCAGGGTCATTCCCGCCTTATCTTTCTACTCAAAGAGGGTTCGTGTGCATAGACCTGTGAAGTGTACAACCTTTTGGAGGAGGACAGCCTCCTCCATTTCATTCCTCTCTTTGGTGTTGGTTGCATGCTTCGGTTCTCGGGGAGACTCGTCTCATTCCTCTCTTTGGCCTTTTTTTATTTGATTTTGCTTCGTTTACATTTGTTTTTTTTTTATTGTGTGTTGTTTTGTTTTGCCTTTTTAAATCTAGCTGATTAATAGGCTAATATTGATTATGATGACCTTATACCCTTAGGGGCTGTCGCTAGATGGATGGACGCCTTAAGAAAATCATAGTGTTATCTCTTTCATCATTTATGCCCCTTTTATACTTTATCAATGTCATTTGCGTGAAACTTAGTTTTCTCTTCGCACTTAATCTGCTCATTCCTTTCCCTTTCACTCCAAAGTAGTGCGTTTTTTCCCTCCTCCCCGTCGCCGTTTGTCCTTTTGAGGACTGATAATTTCGACGAGACAAAACAAGAGGAGAGCGCGGTCGCTACTGCTTGTCCCTTGTACTCGGGACTGTTTCGTGCACACAGGCTTGCGGACTATACGACTTTTTGGAGGAGGCTGGCCTCCACTTAATTTGACTTTGTTTGATGGTCGCATTTTCCTGCGCCGAGTGGAGGCGGGCCTACCCCCGACGTCGGAGCGCGCTTCCTTCGCGTTTCTTTTTTTTATTTGCTATTTTTTAACCTGTGCTTAGTATAGCTTTTCCTTTTTTCTTCTCCTTTTCTCTTTATTTTTATAATCTAGCGGCGACTTGTGCCCTAATAGGCTGTCGCCAGATGGGATCTCAAAAAAAAAATAATAAGGCGAGGCGTTAAAAGGTGTTTTCTCTTGAAGGTGAGAGCCCTGTTGGTCTCCCCAGTCGAGAACTGCACTTCGAGATTGGTTGAGAATGAAGCTAAAGGCCTCACTGATCTCCTCTTCTCCATGATTGGCCTCCAGACGATTAAGTCGATTTCGTCCGCGCTCAGCATCGTCGAAAAGACGCTTCTCGCCATCCAAGCCAAAGCGTTGGAGGTCGATGTCCGCGCTCAGGTATTCATATGTGTTTGATAGTCTAATTTGAGCTTCAAGAAGGTAGTTTTCCGGAAATCCGGGGGAAAATCTTCCACTATAGTGTGTAGACAAAGGTGGAAATAAACCTCGATGAGGGGGTTCCAATAAAGAAAAGAACAAACTGATCGGGTGAGTGTTTAATGCTGTAGATACTTCTTGAGGTATTGCGATAGCTATGTTGGTAAAAGGATGTATGTGATAGGAATAGCTGGATTTGGATAGAGAAAATAGAGGACGTGTGTTACAATTTCACTGCACTTGGAGTACATGAAAAGTGAAGGAGCTGTGGACTTTTTTCCTTTAAAAATGGTGCAACGCAGTATATACTAGGACCACAAAGATGTATACATGAAAATTGTAGTTTGATTTATTCGGCCTTAGGTCATACGGTTATGCTAGACGCTCTTTTAATCGAGTGAAAATGGGTTAGTCAGGCTCTATATGAATGAAGAGTATTGATTTGTGTTTGCAAGAAGTGATTAAAGAAAATTTGTGATTATATGTTGGAGCCCCCAACTTATCTTGAACCACACAAACAGAACCCCAACATATCTTAAACTTCGCAGACAGAACCCCAACATATCTTGAACCTCACAGACAGAACGCCAACATATCTTGAGTCTCACATACAGAACACCAACATATCTTGAACCTCGCAGACAAAACACCAACATATCTTGAGCCTCGCTGACAGAACCCCAACATATCTCAAACCTCACAGACAACCCCAATATATCTCGAACGTAAAGACAACCACAATATATCTCGAACCTCACAGACAGAACTCCACCATATCTTAAACCTCACAGACAGAACCCCAACATAACCTAAGCCATAGACTTTTTGACTCAGCAGTCGGCGGGGTCTGCTTTCTTTGGGGGACGCAGGCTGGTTGTTTTCGACCGCCTGGGGCCAACCAAGTAATTGTATTATTTGTATTTACTTATATTGGCCCTGGCTAGGGTGCCCCATCCCTACGCCTGCAGCACCGATCAACTCAACCGACCGCACAGGCTTCTCCCAGAGAACCTGCACTCTGCGTTTTTGTAGGCCTTGTCTCAGCTGTGCTTGTGTTGGATATGTTTTGAACAAGTGTTGAGCTGTGCCTGGTTCCTGATATCAGTAGGGGCAGATGCCCGTATCGGTCAGGCCGATGCTGTATTTTTTGTTTTTGGTGGTGGGCGCATCGGAGCCTTGCCAGGGGGACAGATTTGTTGTAATAAGGATAATTGATATTCTGAAACATCTACTCCTTGAGGGATTTTTAAGAAACTCTTGTACAGGTCATATCCTTCCATAGGATATTGCTGGTTGTTCTGTCAATCACCTTGAGGATGAACAACCTTTGTTTCAGTGTAGGTAACCGGTTAAGTGGCGTGCTGCAGGTGTGACCTGTTGCTAGGTGGAGTGCTTTGTTTTCGCTCTTCCGTAGTATGTTGAGGTGAGTGGGTGCGAGTTTTGGGGCCCAAGCTGTATAGGCATAGGTATTTGAGGGAGGAATGTATTTCTGTTGTGTTGGGTTGATGGATTCCTTGGAGTGCTTGGTGTGGGTTTATTTATGTTAGCTTTGTTTGGTGGTTTTCTCATGCGTCAGTGGAAATTTAGCTGTGTCAAGTGTAACACTGGACACCGCAAGTGTTCTATTTAAAGGGAGTGGAGTGTTTGATATGCTGATGCGAAGGAGTGTTTGTTGTACTCACAATTTGTAGATTGTGAAGAGAGTTGCAGGTTTTTGAAAGTGAAATGGTCATTTGTTTCCTTTACAGCCCGCGTTGGAGGCTTGCAGAGGTATAGATTGCAAGATACATGGCTGTTGTGTGAAAATGGGGATATTATCTCCATATCTGTTGGGGTTGTGGAGGAAAATGAAGATATTGGGAGATAGTATGGATCTTTGTGGGACTCCGTTGTCTATGTGGATTGGTGGTAATACCTTCACACAGTATAATACTTGTGCTTGTTTGTGAGAAAATTGGCGAGCCATTTTCTTTATGGTAGCAGTGTAATGTTTTCATTGTAGTGATATGATAATGGTGTAATGGCATTTGGTTGCCAACTTAAATGACTTCGATGTCAAAGGTAGGAAATATAATCGCCTTATTTATTGATCCAATTTCAGGTGTTTACGGTACTTGAGAAGCTTCGCTCGCAGGGCATGCTGAGGTGTCAGAAAGATGAGAACCATGAACTTCGCAGGTCGCCAAGAGGTACGTTTAGGATGTTAGTCCAAGAAATTAAAACCTTGGCTCAAATTTGACTTTTTAGTTTCGTGGGGCACCCATGGCTTTTAAGGGCAGTGTTACTATATCTTTATATTCAGTTTGTTATTTATTTTTCAACCATAGGAAGGCGAACATGGTACTTAGTGTCGGTCCCCCTACCTCTCTTCTGCGAGGTGAGCGGCCCCATTAAGGCTACCATGCTCCCTAGGTGGGTATACAGATCCCTAAGAGATGTGTGTAGTGCTTTGGTGAGTTTTGGGCAGTCGATGAGTAGGTGTTCGATGTTGGCTGGGCTTTGGTTGTACGCTAGTGTTGAGGGCAAGATTTGTGTCTGTCTTGTAGTATAGTGTAGTGGCCAGTGGAATTAAATAGAATGGCCTGACCTGAGTTGAGAAAGGATTAATTGGTGTGTTCTTTGTATTGATTTCTCTGATTGGTTTATTAAGTAGGGGGGGTGGCTCACATTTACGATGTAGTAGTATTGTGTTCAAGTGTTTGGATGAAGGTAATGTGTGTGTGTTTGATTAAGTTAGGGTTTGATGGCGGAGGAGGAATGTTGTTTACGTGTTGGAAGTAGCCTGCTGAGGCTTTCTTGTGTGTGAATGGTTGGTGCTTTGCTGTCAGGTATTTGTTGATATGGGGAGGGGTCAGTTCTCTATTGGTGTTTTATGATTGGGTTTTTTCAGCATGTAGGTGTGGAGTGGGTGTGCTGCGTGTGCATCCTGCGATTATTCTGTATGGTTTGGAGTTTGTTCATGTGAGATTCCCCTCCCTGAGGATCACCGTGTCGTGGTGGAGGGGCTTGCGTACTTCAATGACACAGTGGGCTATGTCAGTGAAGACTGTGATGGACATTGTTATCCATTAGTCTGTCTTCAGGGGTCCTATCTTGCTGAACAGGCCACTGTGGAGGAGTCAGACTAAGGATCCTCACACCATTGTGTTGAGTACCGCTGTACGGGTTGCCGATCATGTTCACCGGAGGTATCGCCTTGAAGGTCGCACTTGTCCTGGAGCTGATAGCGGTTCACAGCGTGGGTCTTAGCCTAGCCGTCGTCAAACTTCCATTCATGACGTTGCACCGTTTTTAAAACGACAGCTGTAGCGTGGGGAAGGGCTACCTTGAGGAGGGAATAAAGCGCCTAGTCTGGGGACAGCTACAGTAACATGACTCCACTTCCTCAGGGCTGTGTTCTTTTAATACAAATATTTATGGGTAAAAATAATAAAAACTTTTCCCAGAGACCCTAGGCTTTTGGTCCCCGTGCACCAATGACCGTGATCTTCGTAGACTCGATCCTTTTGGTTCCGAGGTCGATGATGATCTTGATTATTGAAGATTTGTAGTTTTAAAAATCAGACAATGATACACCAATAAGTAAGGCTGACATTTTCAATGTCTATGAAGACTTTGTTGCCAAATGTGGCCTAGGAATGATGGCTGCCTTGTTGTGGAATCCTCTTCATTTGATCAGCATCAAAGAATCAAAGCACTGGATTCTCTTGCTTCCCTCAATATCTCCTCTTCAGCCCATCCTACCTTTAACACCTGCAAGGGGGTTGGTTATCAGGTCAGGGGAGCTTATTGAATATGATGTGGACCGGTTTGTTGCTAAACTGACTTCTCAAAAGGTAGTTGGTGCATACCGTGTCACTCGGAATGTTAATGGCACCAGAGTAACTTCTGCTACTATATTAACTTTCAATAGGTTGGAACCCCATAAGAATATCAAGGCTGGTTATCTGTATTCCTGTGAAGCCCTACGTGGAGAATCCCCGTAGGTGCTTTCATTGTCAACGTTTTGGACATGTCAGTAAGCACTGCAAACAGGTGAGGGTATGTGTCAATTGTTCCTCTGATTTCCATGGAACACCGTGCCCTCGTCCCCCTTGTTGTGCCAACTGTGGTGGCGACCATCTAGCCACCTCTAAGCAGTGCACCTTTTTCTTGTATGAGAGAGAGGTTGTTGCTCTTCGGAATAAATTCCGAATTAGCATGAAGGAGAGCTAAAGAATTATACATAAAACCAGGAGTGAGTTTTGCCGACGCTCTTAGAGCGACCAGACCAGTCTGTAACAGACAGCAGAGACCATTCAGACCTCACAACTAGCCAGCCTATTACATCCACAACATCAGTAACTCCAGAAGAAGCTGAACGGATTTTTTCCGATCCAGCTTTGGCTGTGGCCATTTTGGAAGAGGAGAAATAGCCTTCTTGGGTTTCTTCACCCACCCCAGCTGACCCACCAACCACCTCTAGAATGACTCTGTACCATCTCTCTCGACATTACTACCTACCAGTATAGAGGACCCAATATCTTGGGAGGCATCTTTGCCAGTAAAAACCACCCTGTCATATTCACAACTGAACTACCTACCAGTACATAGGACCCAATATCTTCGGAGGCATCTTTGCCAGCAAGAACCACCCTGTCATATTCACAACTGACAGATGGTTCTTTGCCCTCTAATAAAAGGGCCATCCCCAAAACATTCAAACTACCTATGCCTCCAGTGTTAATTACACCTAAAAATCAAAAAGGTTCAAACCCCAGTCACCACCAGGTGCAAAGAAAAATTTAATTACCCTTAAACGATGAATATGTTTCCAATTGTTCATTGGAATCTACAAGGGATCTTCTCCAAATGGGAAAAATTCAAACTCCTGCTTCATGATTACAACCCTAGTTGTATAGGATTATAGGAGACCCAATTGGGTATTCATCGATTCCCCAATATCCCCCACTATGTGGGATATTTTAAGAATCCACCAGAACCCATTCATGGTTCGGCTATGTTTGTCCATGAAGACTGTTCTCACTTAGCAATCCCGTTGAGAACAAACATTCAAGCAGTGTCGATTCGTTTGTATACCAACCGTTTATACACGGTCTGCTCACTCTACCTCCCTCGTGGTGAAGGAGTGATTGCTTCAGATTTGGCTAACAAATTAGCCAATCTCATCTCCCAACTCCTGACCCCATTCTTACTAGTTGGAGACTTTAATGCAAGACAACCTTTGGGGAGACTATGATGACAACCCCAAGGGAAATCTAATTGTGAGACTTATGGAGACCTTGGATGTTTCATTATTTAATAATGGCACTCCAACATCCTTCCATCTCCAGACCAACAGCTCTACCTGTGTAGATTTGTCACTTTGTTCCTCAGACTGTAGAGCAGATTACAGCTGGTCGGTGGATCCTGATCTGAGAGGAAGCGATCACTTCCCAGTTGTTCTGACCTCATGCCTGGGTGGCCCTCCTTCCCCACTGAGCAATAGGTGGAACACCAGGAAAGCCAATTGGCCAAAGTTTAAATACCTTTCTCACAATACTGGACACTTCCCTCAGGGCTAGATTGACATGGTCCTGGAGAACTTCCATCATCATGTCAACCAGGCAGCAAATTCTTCCATGCCCCTCTCCAAAACTGCTTTCCACAAGACCCATCTCCCTTTTTGGTCTGAGGAATGCAGCAAAGTGGTGACAAAGTGTAAGCGAGCTTATCGTCGCTACCATCGCAACTCTACTGCCATCAACAAGTATGATTGTAGCCGAGCCAGGGCATACGACAGCGTACCCTCCGCCAGGCTCGCCGAATTTCCTTAAAAGGGTACATCAACTCTATCAACCACCAAACTCCACCAAACAAAGTCAGGAAAAGAGTGAAAAAGCTCATGGGCAGAGCAAGTGGTTTCTCTGCCCCCAATATAGTTGAAGCAGCCGAGCTTTGGGGAGACTTGTCCAGAATTTCAAATGTCCTGGCAAAGGCATTTGCTGACATTTCCAGCCCTAACAATTATTCCTTAGAATTTCAACATGTCAGGAAAATACAAGAGCGGTGCCTCTTGAACTTCATGGATCCTTGTATGGATAATGAACCATACAATAAGCTCTTTTCCATTCATGAACTTCGAAGTGCTCTTAAAAGGTGTGGATCCAGCGCACCTCGTCCTGATGGTATCTCTTATGATACGAGGGGCGGTCAATAAGTTTTGCGAATCGGTAGGGCAAAACAGGAAGAGGGATGGCTGTTTGTGGGGATGTTAGGACAAGTTATGACAAGTCAGGACCTGCAGCCGCACGGTCCTGCCTCGTCTATTTAAGAAGCAGTAGCTGATCGCAGATCGACAGTCACAAATTTTTCAACAATGGAGAAGGTTGAGCGCCGCGCAGTGATCAAATTTTTGACCAAGGGAGGCAAGAATGCAAAAGAGATCCATGAACGCATGGTTGCAGTGTACACCGACACCGCCCCTTCCTATGCAACCATTGCTCGCTGGAATAGGGAGTTCCGCCATGGTCGTGAGTCCCTTAAAGATGACCCCTGTCCAGGACGCCCGTCAGGCTTGACCAACGAGGACAATGTGGCCCGTGTGGGATGGATGATCATCGAAAATCGATGGGTGAAGGTCGAAGAAATCGAGCAAGAACTTGGAATATCACATGGAAGTGTTATGAACATCATCCACGACAATTTGGCCATGACCAAGGTCTGTGCCCGTTGGGTCCCTAGAAACCTCACGCCCCATGATCGACTTCAACGTCGTCAAAGTCCACAAGGCCAGAGTTGCACAAGCTGCCCTGCGTGAGTGCGGATTCGAGGAGCTCAACCATCCCCCCTACAGTCCAGATCTGGCCCCTAGCGACTACTTTTTATTCCGCCAGCTCAAGGCTGCACTGCGTGGATGCCGGTTTGGGGACGATGAAGATGTCCAGCTGCGCCGTCCAGGAGTGGATTGAACAGCAGTCGGGAGATTTCTGGTTGTCGGGAATTCGAAGCCTCAGGGACAAGTGGCGCAAGTGCATTGAAGTCGAGTGCAGTTATATTGAAAAATAATAAAACACTTTTCCTCATATCTCGTTTCCTTATATCCGAATTGCAAAACTTATTGACCGCCCCTCGTATGATCAGGAATATGCATTCAACACTCATTTCACATCTTCTCGATATATTTAACTATCTAGATTAAGGGCTGTTTTCCTTCCAATTGGAGGGAAGCAATCATACTTCCCCTTTGTAAACCAAGAAAGGAAGGGACGCTTCCGACCCACTATCGCCCAATTGCCCTTACTTTTCCCCCATGCAAGATATTTGAAAGGATGGTGAATGTCAGACTGGTATGGTTCCTGGAGAAACACAACCTTATTTCTCCCTCACAGTCTGGTTTTAGAAAGAGACAATGCACCACAGACCTGCTGGTGAGGATGGAGGATTGCATTCGACAAGTTTTCTCAAAGAGACAACACTCCATTGCTGTCTTTTTTGATAGAGAAAGAGCATATGATACCACTTGGAGGTATGGTATCCTGAAGCAACTATATGACTGGGGTATCAAAGGCCATCTTCCTAGGTTCATACAGCAATTCCTTGCTGGACGCACGTTCCGTGTTAGGGTAGGAAATGTCATAACGGAGCCTGTTGATCAGATAGAGGGCGTGCCACAGGGAAGCGTTTTGAGCGTCACCTGCTTCTCGGTGGCTATCAACATCATTATTACTGATCTTCCTGCAGAGGTAATGACAACTCTTGATGTGGATGACTTGGCAATTATTTCAGCATCGCCTCGGCTGCCATTTGTCATCCGTAAATTGCAACTAGCCATTAACATCATTGCTAAGAATGCCGCTGCAAAAGGCTTCCGACTGTCATCCTCAAAAACAAAGGCAGTTCATTTCTACAATTTCAGGCAAGTTGACTGAGAACAGCCAACTTTATCTTTGTATGGCTCCCCCATCTCGTTTGTGCCTCATTGTAAATTTCTTGGGGTTATCTTTGACTCAAAGCTCTCCTGGGTCCCCCATATAACTGCCTTGAAAAAATCCTGCTTGAAGAGAATGTATACAACCTTGATCCAGTCTAAGCTGGATAATGGGTCACAGGTGTACTCTTCAGCCGTATCCTCAAACCTAAATAAGCTCAATTCTATCAGGAACCAGCGAGTGCGTCTAGTTTTGGGAGCATTCAAGTCCTCCTCAGTATGGTGTGTCTATGCAGAGAGTGGGGTCCTTCCACTATACTTTCACCGCCTTAATTTTAACCTGCAGTACCTTTTTAGGCAGCATCAGCTCCCCCACTCAGCTGTATATGAGTGCACCTATAATATTCACCCGGTGGCCTCATATGACAGGTTTCCTTCGCTGACTCTCCCCTTTGCCCTGCGTATGACTAGAGATACAGGTCAACTGAAGGAATTATCAGTTATTCCATATCAGATCCCTAAAGTACCCCCATGGCTATTGCCACCCGTGAGGGTTTGCAAGGTGCTGGCAGGTTCTACGAAGCCTCTTTTATGAACACACTTTGTGCCACAAATCAAGCACTTTTATCTACACAGATTGATCCAAATCCTCTGATGGGGTAGGAGCTTCTGCTATCCTTCCCTCCCGTCATGTGTCTGCCCATTACAACCTCTATCTTCACGGCTGAGCTTGTCGCGATACTGGCTGCACTGTATACCATCGCTTCTTCATCACCGGGATCTTATACAATATTCTCTGATTGCCTCAGCTCTTTGGAGGCTTTAGTCTTTTTATTTCCAGATCACCGCTGGTTTCAAAGATCCAACAGTGGCTTTTTTATTTCTTCTCGTTCCACGAAGTTTTATTCTGTTGGGTACCTAGCCACAGGGGTATAAAAGGAAATGGGAGAGCAGATGCTGTTGCCAAGGCAGTTGCATCTTTAGGAATCTCCACCCCTGCTCCTCTTCCTTTGCGTGATGCCGTGCCATACATCCGTGAGTACGTGGTCGACCAGTGGCAGAGGACTTGGGATGAACTCCCCCCCAACTAAACTGCATGCCATCAAACAGTCAGTCCGCCCTTGGCCACGCACTACTAGGACCCGTACTCAGGATGTTATTCTATGCCGTCTGAGAATTGGGCATTGCCGTCCGACACATGACCTTCTACTGGTATGCCTTCAGCAGCCTCCAATGTGCACTCACTGGAGTACCAATTTCTGTACTCCACCTATTTGCTGAATGCCTACGTTTCGATACCCTGAGGCAAAGGCTTTTTCCATTTATTTACCAAGGTATGTGTCTGCAGAAGGTTCTGAGGATCATCCTTTCCGAACATTACCTTTTAACACGAATCGAGTGTTTAAATTTTTATCAGAGACAAATCTTTTAAAGGAAATTTAATGTTTTATCATTTTTAGAACCAGATAGACGCGTCGTGTCTTATGATTTTACTTTGATTTTTCAACATTCTAGAGGCATTTAGTTATCTACATTTTTTCTTCCTCTTCCTTTTTTTTTATATATCTTTTAGATTTTTAACCATGGTTTATGCTTTTAAAGAACATTTGAAATTTTAATGAATCCTCTCTTTCTTTCTTTTTAAAATGGCTGCGAGCTCGCCCACCTGGACTTACGCAGCACCCGTCTATTTTGTACCATTCTTCTTCTCCATGTGAGATTTGGCTGTGGTTGGGTGCCATGCTGTTGCTGCGGAGTTGAAGATGGTGCGGATGAATCCAATGTAATGTTTAATAGTGCTTTGAGGGTGTTGATATTATTTGTGTCCTTGTTTGTTGTGTGGGGTTTGAATGTCATATGTGTGACTAGTGTGATCCCCAGAACCAGAGCACTATAAAATGAATATGCATTCCCTCTTCCTTATTAACCCAAATTTCACTTGCTCGCTTGCGATCAGGACACTACCCCTCCCTACATAAACACAAAAAATAGATTAGAACCCCACTCCCCCCTACTACCTCGCTGAAGTCTTCATCAACCTGAAAAACACCACTCATCTCATCCTATCCAGCGCCCACCTCATAACCATCTCAGAAGCTCCTTCAATTTAACCTCTCTAGGAGAACTCTGGAGAAGACCACATGTTGTGGCACCCTTCCTGAGTGCTGTCGGGGTCGATTGAAGAGACCCCATCCCTTCCCGGGGCGATAAGTAATGTCGACTGCGAATTTTCCAACTGATCGATTGTCGTGTCTTCAATTTTTTCATCGAAGTCCCCCAATAATCATCTTGAACTGTTGGTTTCATTGTGTATGTACACTCATAAGTGCTGGATAGAAGTATTCAACTTCTTTATCTTCTATATTGTACCGGTAATGCCTTCGTTGGTCGCCCCCATGAGGGGCGTTAATTTTTTATCACTCGCCAGTTTCTCCCCTCAGTAATTTTTGTTCCCCTCAGCCTCGAAAAAGACCACGTTCGTGACCCCGGATAAGTTGCTGGAAACGTCCAAACTGTGCCCCAACCAACGCCTGATTATTTGTCGCGTGGGAAGAGCTGCTATTAAAGGTATGTCAGCTCCCCCCCCCCCCTTTTCCCTCGAGGTTTGTCGCTCTTGGATATGATTGTCTCGTGGAGTGTTGTTAGATTGTGTGTTTTTGTAAATGGTTCCGAACTTTATGAATGTCTGGTTAAATGGTTAAAATGAGCGATTTGGGGGTTTGCCTCCAAGGTTGGAAGTGGCCTTGGTGATAGGTCATTATGTTGTCAATGGTACAAGCGGAACCAGTATAAGGCTAGTATCCGTTTTCAAATTATCAACCCCTGATGACCTCCACTTCCTCATTGAATTGTAATGAAAGAAATATTTGACAAATTCAGGATCGATTGATCTTCGGTGGGCAAACCGCCTCTACCATGATCTCGTGAGTACGCGCGCCAATCTGGTGGTCCATAGCCACCTGCACCTCCTCTACCTTGTCATCCCTTATGATTCGCCTGAGACCTTCTCTTGCAACGCACAGATATTCTTTTATGTCGTGAGTAACGGATTGTTTCTTCTTCCGAGATTTCAGGACCCAAATTTTGGTCTCGGTGATCAGCGTTCATCTTTTTGTCTTCCTTCAAAGTGGCCAATTCTCTGTCAGGCAGTTGCAAACTTAGCATGCGAGGGCCGAGTTATATTTGCTCCTGTACCGTTTCATGATTAATTTCATTTTTACCTCGTCCATACTTTGGGGTCCCTATTTAGAAATGAACCATTCTTGCCCTCATTTTCGAGTTGACATGATTAACTCTCCCAAATCTTCTGTGTGCACGTCACTGTTCCACCACCGTACCCGTATAGCTTTATGGATGTTGAGTGAGCGTCCTCCTAAGTCAAACTTGGGCACTTATTTTTGCTTTGATGATTCTGTTCGACGCTAAAATTGATTTTTGTCCATAGTTCAACAGACTCAACGAAGAAGAGAGAGAAGTGGCAACCGTGCTTGGCATAACCGAAGCAAGAGCTGTCAGGATTCGAATGGGAGAGAAACCCAAGGTAAGAAAGAGCTCGCCGCTTGAATAGTACTTTTTTGCATGGTTGTACCGCAGTCCCAACTATTGTTCAGTCCATCCTATCTCAGTATCTTTACTTTATAATGAGGGGTGTGAACCACGGTTCTACAGCATAAGACAGCAGAACTGACCACACGCCTAACCATATCAATTGTGGTTTAACTTTGTTCATGTTAGGATGCAGGGTGATAGTAGTAGTAGGTAGTAGTTCGCCAACTTGCCTTTATCCACCTGGATAAAGACATGCAGGGTAATTTGTTTGTTCAGATCGAATGATGTTCTGTGCGATTTTCACAACACTTGTCTTATTGACTTGTCGCATCATTTCTCTTTGACCCCCTCCCCCTCGCGTTCTCCGGTGTCAATGTGTAGGAAGCGCCCGCCCCCCCTACACACTGTGTAGGCAATGACTCGCTCTTGTTTTACAGGACTTGGAGTGGCTTGTTGTTCAGCGCTTTTGTACGGCCCTCCTCTTGCACAACCTCTTAAAAGGGACTAACATTTGGGAATTAAGCGACCTTTTTGGAGTCGACCGAGGCTTAATTCAGCGCATTCTCGGTACCACGGTATCATTCGCGCACGGCGTCTTGTACTTCTGTAAGGTGGGGTTTTCTTTCCGTTTTTAAAATTATTTTTTATTATTATCTTCATCTGATATCACCAAAACTCTTGCAAGAAGGTGTCAGATGAAACGTGGGATTATTTTTATTATCATCATCATCTGATGATGACACCAAAAACCCTGCAAGACTCTTAACCCCTAGCGCCTGAAGGAGCAACAGGACCTCCAGGCGCCTGGGCCCCCTCTAGTCGAACTTGTTTGAAACTACCTGGGTTTTTTTTTCATTCTAGACATCCATTTTATCATTTATTTTCATCACTTTTTTTTTTAGTCTTTCTATCCTCATGGCGGCTAATTTTATAAGCTAGTCGCCGACCATCTTTTGTCCAATCACCATTGGGGGCGTCACCCCCTCGCTCTTGGCTGCGATGGGAGGGAGAAGGGAGTATTTAACACCCTTTTTACTTCCTCTGTCTTCCTATTGTTATCCTCCGTAAGGATCAGATGTAGCATAGAATTCATGCTGCAGCTGACATCTGTGGGATTACGTGCTCTCCCGGTGCTAATGCCCGGAGAGCCTTTAGAGGGATCTGCGACTATCTTCGACTCATTTCCTCTTTATCTCTACTACTTTCTTTACCGATCTTTCCTGCACATTTTTTTAGGGGTGGTTGGTTGCTGACCATGCTGCTACCTGCATCTGGAGGACCATGCCTTTCTAGCCCCAAGGTTCGCAAAAAAGTCTTGTCGGCGGCAGTAACTGCCACCATTTCAGCCATTGTCTCGAGACCTGGTGCCTTCTCTTCTCGGAGTCCTTTTTTAACTTTTTCAGACTTCTGATTTCTTCCCCTCTCTAATATTAACGACTGGACCAGGTACCTCAATCCCTAAGGGAGAGCCTTTGGAATCGCATAAACAACGCTTTCATGCTGCACTGGACCTTGCTTGGGGGGAGGGTGGGGGGTGAAGATTGTAGGTTGCCATAGTAAACTATTCCCTAATGTGTAATGGGCTGACTACCCTACCTATTCCCTAATCTGGAATGGACTGACTACTCCACGTATTCTCTGATTTGGAATGGACTGACTACGCCACCTATTCCCTAATGTGCAAATGACTGACTACGCCACCTCTTCCCTAATTTGTGTAATGGACTGACTACCCTACCTATTCCCTAATCTGGAATGGACTGACTACTCCACGTATTCTCTGATTTGGAATGGACTGACTACGCCACCTATTCCCTAATGTGTAAATGACTGACTACGCCACCTCTTCCCTAATGTGTGTAATGGACTGACTACCCTACCTATTCCCTAATCTGGAATGGACTGACTACTCCACGTATTCTCTGATTTGGAATGGACTGACTACGCCACCTATTCCCTAATGTGTAAATGACTGACTACGCCACCTCTTCCCTAATGTGTGTAATGGACTGACTACCCCACCTATTCCCTAATGTGGAATGGACTAACTACCCCACCTTGATTATTATTTGGCGCCTATGGTAGTAGTGCTTATGACGAGCCTGCAATTAAAGGTTTTCCGTCCTGCCTTTGTGTCTCACGCTGTCGAACGGTCTCCAAACGACAGATCTTCAGCTCCTTGCTAAATGATGGGTTCCACTCTGAGTTGGCCTTCTCTGGTTGTTCAGTTGGGAGCCTCTCTGAGTTGCTCAGTTGGGAGCCTCCCGAAGGACGTAAATCCTCAAAGGTCTCCAACTCTTAGGTGAAGTCAGTGAGGGTGTTTTGGGTGCGAGATAGAGCTGTCCACCATATCTTTCAGAAGGTATGGAGTAAAATCGCACTCAAACACAGTAGGGAAGCAATGCAACAAAGTTTTAGTGTAGTGAGGGGCTTGACAGATGGGAAGGTAGATCAGATAATGTAGTAGGTGAGATGCTAAAAAGTGGTTGTGTAAGAAGGGATACAAATAGATTAGTGAAAAGAATATACAAGGGTGTGAAGGTGTGAAAAAGGTTGGAAGATGCGGAAGTTGGGTTGATTATGTGAATCAGTGTGTGGGAGAGAAAGATTGGACCGATGAGAAAGTGGACGGTATTGTGTATGATAGATGTGCATAGAGGGGGTGGAATGCCTGGGAATTTCTGCCCTAGGTAAGAACCCTGGCGGAATGACACCCTTCAATGCATAGCTGATTTGGTGTGGGGGTGGGGGACAACTTTGTGCTTGATAGGACCTAAAGGTGTAATAGGAGTTGGAATTTATAGTGGCATTGACACACGCCGACCACATCTTTTGGAAAAGGCTGATGCTAGTGATTCTTTTACCTTGGAAATGGAAGTGTCCAAAATGATCGACCGCTTAGGTTTCTTGTAGAGAGCACTGGCATTGTTTGCTTACCAACTAACTTTAGGCATTGCCTAAGAAATTTGCCACGCCTCTGCCCGCGAGCTGACCATAAAGCTACGCCGCCAAGATTGTCTTTCAATTGGAGCCATTGCTGAGACTGTCGAGCGCTCCAAAAGCGCAGTCCATGATATTCTGTTAACCCAAGACAAAACAGATTTATGTAAGGCTGGAAAATCAACCAGCAGACCTAGTCATTACTCAAGTTGTGAAGGAACGATTCAAGACAGCTGCAGAACTTTCTCGAGAGATTAGTGAGATTTTGCCCATCAATGTTTCCAGGCAGACTCTGTCACATTGCCCAGAGGAATACAATCTTCATAATCGTGCACCCGCAGTCAATGATAGATTTGCATAAATGGGGGGAGGGGCATCCTTGGGGACTTCTACCCACCCTTTCTTGTCGGAAGAACAAGAATGCTCATCTTGCATTCACCATTGACTACATTACATGGATGGATGAACAAAGAAGCCAAGGCCACTTCAGTGACGAATCTAAGTTCAATTTGTTTGGACCTGATGGCAGAGCAGGCGAAAGATTGTCTGCCAATTTCACCAAAAAATATGTAAAGTTTGGCGGAGGAAGTATGGTGAGTACAAGGCACATGCAACTTACGTGCTTACAGGTCACAGTAAATGCAGAAATGTACACGCAATTGTTGCGGCCGTATGTTTTGCCCCACCTGCGAGCCTCCAAAGCGGAACTCGCAATTTTTACGCAGGATAATTCCCCTGTCACACAGCCAAGTTGGTGAAGACCTTCCTGGACAAGGAGCACTTCACTGTTATGAACTGGCAACACTCATACATAGGTCTAAAGCGAAGAATCCAAAAATAGTTAAAGACCTCTGGGAAATTCTTCGAGAATGATTGGAGCAAGATTACCGCGCAAGAATGTCAACAGTTGGTTCGTTCCTGTGGCGGAAGTTGTCAAAGTAGCATCGAAAATAAAGGCCTCCACACTAAATACTATAACTTGTACAAATCTTTACCACTCATAATTTAATCGTTATATTCCAATAGAAATGTGTTTCTGCTGATAACTTTTGGTTTATTCATCCAAACTTTGCATAACCTTTACTTATACAAAGTTTATAC
Organism: Ceratothoa steindachneri; assembly: GCA_963969495.1. Classification (NCBI taxonomy): domain Eukaryota; kingdom Metazoa; phylum Arthropoda; class Malacostraca; order Isopoda; family Cymothoidae; genus Ceratothoa; species Ceratothoa steindachneri. Next base: position 24,210,392 of record OZ018327.1, on the reverse strand, counting down.
CTTTAGGTTATCCTCCTCCCCGTAAGGGGGCGCGGTGATTTGCCTTCCTGGCCGCCGTGCTGACGGGACTCATCGCCCCGTCCGGTCCCAGTTTAGCCTCTTCTCCTTTCTTTCAGCACACTGAGCCTAAATAAGGACTCTGTGCGTAAAAACTATTAAAAAAAAGAAGTTATCCTCCTGCCCCAATTTTGAAAACCTTGGAATTTCTTTGGCAAAATTTATGGAAGACTTGATAGAATTACAGGCATTCTGATCTTTTTGGATGGTTCTGTATTTTGACTGTGGAAAGAAGTAGGATTAGGAAAACAGGTGGGGGTAGGGGGAGAATAAGGATTGTTAGAAACAAGTGCACTCGACCCTCGATTTAACGGATTAAAAGGGGGGAAGGGGGTGCGTTGCTTGAAATAGTCTGTTGCTTAAAAATACTGGTATACAATATAATTACAGAAGGTAGAGAATCAGCTCTGAGAGGCATTCAAGCTTTTTTCCTTAAGGACTTAGCTTCGCAGCATACGATTTGTCAATCGACTACTACATCATGAGTCCTAACCCTCGGTTCCTCTCCTACTCAGTGGGGTTACATTCACTAGTTATTTATTAAACAATATAAGATAAAACTAACCTGTCTCACTATGATCTAGACCCAACTCACGTTCCCTTTCTATGGGTGAACAATCCAATACGACGCCAAATTTACCCAGCAACGGACAGAATGTTTGTTGCTAGGTATTTGTCCGTTGCGATTTTGTAGTCCGTTAAATAGAGGGCCGAGTGTGGTTGGAAAGAGAGAATACGAGGAACCCGAATAGTTAAAAGAGGTCAAGGGATGAAAACGTTATTAAAAACCTCTCTGAGAGAGAGATCTTATTATAGACCTGAATCCCTTTAGTTTGCCATAACAACAATCAATCCCAAGAAAGTGGGTAGTGGGTGCTCCCCTCCAATGGTGAAACTTGTGAAGCGGTATCAAGGATATCAAGCTGGTGCTTGAGCCTTGAAGATGGGTCGAAGTTTTTGTTTTAGCACTTGGTTGTGTAGCCATAGTGGATGTATTCCCCATAATTTAGGGACTTTATTAATCTAAAATGATTACACTGGTTAGCAAATTTTAACTTTTTTTCTGGTGACTTAAGTTTGAGACCTGTTCTTAGTGGGAAATTCGGGGTCACTGAGTGTATAAATGGCAATGATTTTCTTCTATCATGTCAAGTTTTTTATTTATGGACTGGTCCATATTGATCCCACTCGTAGTAGCAGGCTATCTTACAACCAAGTGAATGGAAGTGGAGGCATTTGGTATTCTTATTATTTCATTTTATCTACATATTTAGACTTCTCTTTATGCACATCTAGATATATAAAGCAATTGTGTATAATATAATTTTGTGTTTTTTCAGACTTGTTTTATGAAATAACATTTAGTAGTGTGGCTTCATTAGGAAGGAAATGTTTGAATTCCCTTGACTCGTTTTGCTATATATGTGGTTGTTTTACTGCACCAACCCAAAGAATTAACATTAGTATCTTTTTGAAAAGAGCAGACTTGGCTTCCTTTAGTTGATCAGGATAAACCGTGGGCCCCGCAAAATGTTTGTAAACTATGTGTCGAAAATTTACGCTAATGGACAAAGGGCCCAAGGAAACAACTAGGATTTGGCATTCCTATGGTGTGGCGGGAGCCTAAAACTATGTTAACGATTGCTACTTTTGTCTCTCAAAGGTTTCTGGTTATAGCAAGAAAATGCACCAAAATAGTTTACCCAAATCTTGATTCAGAAATTCGTCCAGTGCTTCATTCATATGAAATTCCAGTACCTGTATTTAAAGAACTTTCTTCACTGGATGATGTAAGTGATATACGTGAATCTGATGTAAGCAATGAACTTGACAGTGATCCAAACTTGTTAGATACATCAACCCAAGAACGTGTAAACTTCAGCCAATTAGAACTGAATGATTTAGTTAGAGACCTAGGCCTGTCAAAAGAGTTAGCAGAAGTGTTAGCTTCTAGACTTAAAGAGAAGAATTTGTTGCAGGAAAAAACAATTGTAACTTTTTATGGGAACAGGGAGAGAGATCTCTTGCATTCTTTAAAACTGAATAAGATTTTGTTTACTGTTGTGAAGTGGTGGGACTGTTAGACGTGATGGGTGTTTCAGAGTATGATCCAAGTAAATGGAGACTTTTATAGATAGTTCAAAGAAGAGTCTAAAATGTGTGTTACTCCATAATGGAAACTTGTTTGGTGTGATTCCTATTGGTCACTCTGTGCATTTAAAAGAGAAGCATGAATACATAAGATCTGTATTAGATTTACTCAAATATGATGAACACAAATGGATCATATGTGTGGATCTGAAAATGGTAAATTTTTTACTTGGCCAACAAGGAAGTTATGCAAAATATCCAGGTTCCTGTGTTTATGGGACAACCGAGCCAAGGACAAACATTAGGAACAGAAACTCTGGCCAGTTAGAGAAAGTTTGACTGTTGGGGAGAAGAATATTATACACCAACCACTTGTTGAGCGAGAGAAAATCATCTTCCCACCCCTTCATTGAAACTAGGGCTGATGAAACAATTTGTAAAAGCTCTTAATGTGGAGGGTGACTGTTTCAAATTCATATGTACAATATTTCTTAGCTTAAGTTATAATAAAATAAAGGCTCGAGTTTTTGATGAGCCACAAATCAGAAATTTAATGGAAAACCAAAACTTCTCGAGTTTGATGACTGATATAGAAAAAGGAGCCTTGGATTCATTTGTGGCTGTTGTGAAAGGATTTCTTGGAAACCCAAAGGCTGCTAACTACAAGGATTTGGTAGATACATTACTCTATAGCTTTCATTGTTTAGGCTGCAACATGAGCATAAAAGTTCATTTCCTCAAGAGCTATTTTGATGAATTTCCTGGTAATCTTGGCAACGTGAGTGATGAACATGGAGAGCATTTTCATCAAGATATCAAGATTATGGAGGAGAGATATCAAGGCCGATGGAACACAAACATGATGGCAGACTACTGTTGGAGTATTCAACAGGACTGTGTAGACATCAAACACTCAAGACACTTGCAAGCAAAGATTTCTTCCATGAATGTATAGGTATGTGTACGATTGCTTGTGTTTTCTCCATTATATTAGAAAAAATAACCTGTATGTATTTAGTAATAGGTGATGTTATCTTACAATGCATTTATCTTTTCAAATTCTGTTGAAATTTTAAGTTATGGTTTATAGTTACAACACTTAGGAAACTATCCTTACAGAGTAAATACATGCAGTACGTCGTAAAATAGGAATATGCTGTAAAATGAAAACCTGATGTATTACAAAAAGAATGGATGCCATATTTGAAATCAGCACATCAAAATTAGTTAAAAGCAACCACAAAACATAAGTCACCAAATGTGTGTTGACCAGTGTTATTGCAAAGTTGTGTAGGGTAGTGTTTGCTATGAGTATTGACTGAAAGAGCCTCTGTTGCAGTAGAAGTTGTTCCAAGTGGGATTATCTGATACTCGTGTTTAGAGAGGAAAGGGGAGACATATTTGTATCTCTGGATCTGGGGTTGAATTCCTAACAGGGCAAGAGACCTATGCCCATTGGGGTGGAAAAGGGGCATGGCCAAAGAGTTTTAGCAGACGGATAGGATTGTAAGGGTAATTTCATGCCATTATCTCGTATCCTTTTCTATTTTTTTGTATGGCAGATAATTCCCTTCCCCCCCTAACAATAATGAGGTAAAGGGCATGGAATGCTATACAAAGGTGTCAGGAGTACCCTATCCCCTACATAGGCGAGAGGAAATTCTGATGGTTGCATGATGAATCCCAATATTGAGATAATGTTAAGGCTGAGACGCAAGAAAATTAGGGATGGATAACAGTAGCCCCCTAGAAAGTTATGTAGTTCCATATTAACTTTCTCAGTAGCCCCTAGGAAAATATGCAGTTACATATTTCCTTTTCTCAGTTATCCCCAGGAAGTTATGTAGTTCCATAAATCCTTTTCTCAGTTACCCCTAGGAAGTTATGTAGTTCTATATTTCCTTATCTCATTCGCCCCTAGGCACGTATGTAGTTCCATATTTCCTTTTCTCATTTAACCCTAGGAAGTTTTGTAGTTCCATATTTCCTTTTCTCATTTACCCCTAGGAAGTTATGTAGTTCCATATTTCCTTTTTTCATTTACCCCTAGGAAGTTATGTAGTTCCATATTTCCTTTTTTCAGTTACGCCTAGGAAGTTATGCAGTTTCATATTTCCTTTTCTCATTTACTTCTAGGAAGTTATGTAGTTCCATATTTCTTTTCTCAGTTACCCCTAGGAAGTTATGTACTTCCATATTTTTTTTTCAGTTACCCCTAGGAAGTTATGTAGGTAGTTCCATATTTCCTCTTTTCAGTTACCCCTAGGAAGTTATGCAGTTTCATATTTCCTTTTCTCATTTACCCCTAGAAAGTTATGTAGTTCCATATTTCCTTTTTTCAGTTACCCCTAGGAAGTTATGCAGTTTCATATTTCCTTTTCTCATTTACTTCTAGGAAGTTATGTAGTTCCATATTTCTTTTCTCAGTTACCCCTAGGAAGTTATGTAGTTTCATATTTCCTTTTTTCAGTTACCCCTAGGAAGCTATGCAGTTTCATATTTCCTTTTCTCATTTACTTCTAGGAAGTTATGTAGTTCCATATTTCTTTTCCCAGTTACCCCTAGGAAGTTATGCAGTTCCATATTTCCTTTTCTCAGTCGCCCCTAGGAAGTTATGTATTTCCATATTTCCTTTTCCGGGAATACTATATATATTCCTGAAATAACCACATTTGTCATTTCAGGAACTTGAAGAATTGTGGGCTTTCAGAGACTTACTTCTCACCTTCACAAAAACCCTCTCCATTTGTTCATACTCGGAAATTACAACGCTGCTTAGCTTACCTGCAGTTAAATTTGTGAGTATTTTACTTTACTCAGCATACCTGTATCTTGTGAAAGTGCACCAGATAGTGATTTGGCAGATATCCATCTACCACATGAGCTATCTGATTAATTTTGAAGGCTGCATCTAGATAGCTGCTTGAAGAAATTATATTTGATAAAATTACCCACAATTGGATTAAACTTCCAGTCCCAGTCGTTGATGGAGTGATGAACGTTTCTATTCTTTACACCCTGTAAGGGGCGCGGCTATTTGCCCGACTGGCCGCGGTGCTGACGGGATCCAGCGCTCCGTCCGGCCCCAGCTTAGCCTCTCTTCCTTCCTTCAGATAGCCTGTATTTCTCCCCTGCTTCGTCACTTTTCATATAACCTCTCCCACAACTTTCTCTGGTTAACCTCTAATTTTAGAGGGTAGATGCTGACCTTCTTCTCAGCCAACCGACCCGGATCGGGCTGAGGGGGGGAGGGGACAATGTTCCCTAACCCCTGAGCTCCGGTCTGGGGTGGTGGGTTTTTAACAACCTGCTTCATCCCCACCCATACCTTCATCACATCCCTTTTCCTCTCCTCTTCACAATCTATCTTTTTACGCCGTGTTCAAGGTGGAGCCGCCATGCCGATGGACTGCCAGGCCACCAGGCGGGAGGGGTGGTCCCAAATGGCGGCGCCTGGCTCTGCCAGGCCTGTAAGCACCTCTTGCAGTGTGTGCAACTGCGAGAGGTGATGAGCTATTGTGTCCCGTGGTACAAATAGGGTCACCATGCCCATAGATGAAAAACTAACCCTCAACTTCCCCTGTTACATCAACGGAGCCGCTCTCGGGCAGCTCCACTCTCCATATTTCTTTAACCGGAGAGGAGGCTTACTCCTCTCCTACGCCTACGGGTGTAGGGGACTCCCCCTCACCCCCTTCTCTGGAGGTGCTTTCGGGCACCTCCCTGCATCCAGCGGCAGTCCCTCCTTTGCTTTCCAAGGGGACTGCCAAGAAAGCCAGCAGACAGCCCATAGTCAACGGCTCACCTTTGAAGCGGCTGTGTAGGGCAAACCCCCTTAGGGGGGAGAGGGAAGCCAGGGTCAAGGCCTGTGCCTCCCCACACAAGACTATTGACGCTGCCAAGGGGACCAGCGATGTCCTGGGAGGGGAGGGCCAACTGGAGGCCCCTCCTGTGATAGACATGGTCCTTGAGGAAACCCAGCATCAGACGGTAGGGCCTTCCATGGGGGGATGTCCGGGCTCGGCGCCAAGCACCGAACCCGAATCCGCCCCTATGCAAGGTGCTCCTCAAACGGCTGGGGTCTCCGAGGCAGTAGAAGGAGGGAAGGGATCTCCTCCAACCGGTGCCCCTGCGACCACCAGGACCTTCTCCATTTCGGAGAAGGACCTGGCTGAGGCCGGTCCATCTGGCCTAGGGGCTCCTTCCGGCGGAGGTGAGAAGCAGGTTCATTCCCCACCCTCCTCTCCAAAAAATAAAAAGACTAAGAAGACTCGGGGCTCCTCTCCATCCGCGGGGGCTGCGGGGACGGATGGGTCTGCTGCCACTTTGGCAAGCAACCAAGCCAAGATCGGCAGATCCGGCCCGTCTGCATCCCCGGGTGCTGAGCCCCTGACTATGACAAAGACCAAAAGTGCGCAGGGCGGAGCCTCGATAACATCGGGGCCCCTCATTCAGAGGTTACCTGGCGTTTTCGAGCCCGCTGGCTTCAAACGCTTCCTCGTCATTCGCTCCACTGATCCTAGCATGTTCTCCAAGGGCAACATGATCCATCAGAGGCGAGGATTAGCTAGTGTATTTGGTAGAGAGCCGAAGGTGACCCGTTTCTCGGACGGGAGCCTTCTGGCGAATGCGGTGAATCCCGCCAAGGCGGCCAAGATAAGTGCTCTTCGGACACTTCATGGCACCCCGGTGAGTGTGACGCCGCACTCTACCATGAAATTTGTGAAAGGAGTAGTTTATGAGAGAGAACTCGTTGACTACTCCATTGAGGACATCACCTTAGAGCTGGCCGACCATGGGGCGGTCAAGGTCGAACGTGTGATGAGAAAACAGGGAGGGGCCTCGAGACCCACCCCTACACTATTCGTCACGTTCGACTGTGACAAGCCGTGGACTCCGGACCAACTGGGAGGAGCTGCGGAGGCTCGTCACGTCCCGTTCCCCGTTAGCTATCTTTTTGCAGGAGACCATGCTAGGCGCGTGCCCCCTGCCTGCCCTCCCGGGGTATAAGGGTCTTGCGACCCCACCACCGCGGGATGGCCGGGCTGGGGGATGCGCGGTTTACACCCGGCATGATGTCTCCGTTCTTCCTTTCTCTTTAGATACCTCCTTTCAGGCAGTGGCACGGTTGCCGAGGCCCTATCTCTTGCTTGGAGATCTGAACGGCAGGCATCTTCTCTGGGGATATTACTCCATAAATCCCAGGGGACAAGTCCTTGCCGATCTGATCGAAGAGCTTGAGATACGTGTCCTAAACGTGGATGAGTTTCCGCATCACTGTCCGAGAACCACTTCATTTTCTTGCCTTGACCTATCTTTGTGCTCTTCGGATGCACAGCCTGATTTTGATTGGGGGGTGGTCGATGATCTCTTTGGTAGTGATCACTTTCCCATTCAAATATCATTTTCAGGGCAACTGCCGCCTGAGAGACCACCTCGGTGGTGCTTGGCGCGGGTGCGGTGGCCTGCATTTCAGGAAATGACTGAATTCACTATCTCAGTCGAGGAGTTTAGGTCGGTAGATGAGGCCGTTGAGTTCTCCGGCAACCTCATCGCCGTGGGCCTGACTACTATTCCTAGGACGTCTGGCCGTTTTGCACGCCGACCACTCCCATGGTGGTCGGCCGAGTGTGAGACGGCCCTCAAACAGAAGCGTTATGCCTACATGCGCTATAAGCGCCGCCCGAACGATTTCACTGTCGCTGAATTTCGTCGGGCTAGGGCTAGGTTCCGGTATATTTCGAAGCACGCGCGCCGCTCTTCTTGGCGGGCATACGTGTCTTCACTTAACGGGAAGACCCCTTTAGCTGAGGTGTGGAAGCGAGTCAAAAGGATTCGGGGCAAGTTCTCGCAGGACCCCCCTCCCGTTCTCCAGGAGAATGGGACCGCAATCTCGGACCCCGCGTCCGTGGCGGAATCCTTAGCGACCGCTTTTTCCCCATTCTCTAGCCGTGATGCTTCTCCGCCAGCATTCAATGCACGTCGTGATGTCGTGGAAGGCCGCCGGCTGGACTTTACCTCGAGAGGCGGAGAACCCTTCAACGACAAGTTTACTGTGAGTGAGTTGCGTTCCGCTCTCGCTTCGTGCGCGGACACCGCTCATGGTCCGGACGATGTCCCGTACGCCATGCTTCGACACCTGGGTGAGCGAGGCATGGCCTTTCTGTTAGATTTGTTCAACAGGATCTGGGTGGAGGGTCTTCTCCCAGATTCCTGGCGAATCGCTACTGTGCTCGCCTTTCGCAAACTGTAGAGCGATCACTCTACTCTGACCGGTTTCCGCCCAATCTCTCTAACCTCTTGCATGTGCAAGTTGATGGAGAAATTTGCGCTGTCCCCCAGACTGTTCGCACATTCTTGTTGAATGTCCCAGTCTGGGTGATCTTCGCGCACTTTACCTGTCCCGGTACCGGGATGGGCGGGGTCGCTACCGCCTGTCCTTTGTACTAGGACGAGTGCGTGCACATTGACTGGTGGACTTGTTGACTTTTGGGGGGAGGCCGGCCTTCTTCCTTTCATTTAAATAGGTTTAGTTGTTTTTGTTATTGTTTTGTTATTGCTTCCTAATTGTTATTTCTTTTTATTGTTGTTTTCTGTTCCAATTTTTTAAAGTAGCCTAGAACTAGGCTGTTTGTTTACGGCGACCTATGCCTAAGTGGGCACTCGCCAGATAGCCCCTTAATTAAAAAAATAATGATGGAGAAATTGGTAAATGTTAGATTAGCCTATTTCCTGGACACCGGAGGCCATCTGTCTTCTGCACAGTGCGGCTTCCGCAAGTTCCACTCCACGTCGGATGCTCTGCTCCGACTGGAAAATGCCGTCTGCGATGCTTTCCTTCGTAGACAGCACTACGCCACGGTGTTTTTCGATGTGGACAAGGCCTATGATACCGCATGGCAATACGGTATCATGGAGACTCTCCACACGATGGGGGCAAGGGGACGCCTCCCAATGTTTATATCTGAATTTTTGCGAGTTCGTCGATTCCGCGTACGGGTGGGGGGAGCCCTCTCCGGCCCAATGGAGCAGGAAGAGGGTGTCCCGCAGGGAAGTGTCCTCAGTGTCATAATCTTTGCCCTGAGCATCAACGGCATCACCTCGGTGCTGCCGGAAGATGTTCTCGCTACGCTCTACGTGGACGACCTTTCGATCTCTTTTGGCGCGGCCCAGATGCCAAGTCTGGAGCGTTGTCTCCAACAGGCATTGAACCACGTCTCTCGCTATGCCGAAGCGCACAGGTTTCGGTTTTCTTTGGCCAAGACTAAGGGGCTGCACTTCTGCCGCCATCCACGGCTCCACCCCGACCCAGATTTGATTCTTAAAGGGCTGCGCCTGGATGTGGTGGAATCGCACCGTTTGCTTGGTCTTGTATTCGACCGACGCCTTACCTGGGAGGCTCATATTCGCAGCCTTAGGGTCTCTTGTACCCTGCGCCATGGATATTCTCCGTCCTGTAACGTTCAGCGCTTGGGGCGCTGATAGGGCTACTGCCCTACTTTTTTATCGATCCTTTGTTCGTTCGAAGCTCGACTACGAATGCGAGTTTAATGCATCCGCAGCCGAGCGTTTATTGCGGAAGGTGGATTCGATCCACCACACCGGCCTTCGCCTAGCGACCGGTGCCTTCCGCACTTTCCCCATTGAGAGCCTGTTGGTCGATGCTGGGGAGATGCCACTCGCTCTGCGTCGCGTGCAGTGCATCACTCGCCTGTACGCGCGAGCCCGGCGCCTCCCTAGGTCGCCAACAGCTCTCACTGCATCCGCAGCTGATCTCGATGGTGCCTATGCCGCCGAGAGACGCCGGTCATACCCTAAGCCCTTTGGGTTTAGGGCCAGGAAACTCCTTCGAGAGCTAGATATAGCTCTCGGGCCGGTGTCACCCCTGGTTCCATCATTAAAAAAAAATAATAATACTTTTAGGATTAGATATTAACATTCAACAAACTGAGCTAGGTAATAATAATAAACGGCCTAGGTAGGGCCTACTTATGAGTACACAGGAACATAAGTAAGAAATTGATGCAGCAAGAAAAGACCACAAGGAACCAGTTATCAACAAGCTACAACCCACCCCCCACACACAAATTAATACATATATACAGTGAATTAAGTAGATCAACCCCAAAGTACCCATAAAAAAACTTCCCCAATCACAGATTTTACACATGTATCCTCCCAATTCAAAAGGGATTTGTTATGCTGCAACCTTAAATTTGTATACATCTATTCATAAAAACGGACTTGTCATTTGCATGCAACTCTAGCATTTATATACATGTTTAATATATATCCATATGGCCGTATCCCTCAAACTCTTGTTCAATTTTGTCTTAAAACCCAGAAAAAGTGGAATGATTAACCACTTATGGAGGCAAATCATCCCAAGCATCAACCACCCTATTGCTAAAACAGAATTTGCCTACATCTCCCCTAACAAATTCACTCTTAATCATAAACTGGTGCCATCAATTAACACCAGTGGTGGGTGTGATAACGTAAAAATGTATCACGATAACTGATAAATTGATAATGATGACCTTATCAGCGATAATCGATAACCGGCGATGAATTTATCGCCCGATAAGGTCATAATTGATAAATCCAAAATTCCAACGATATTGATATTTTAAATAATTTTTTTTTGATAAATCCAAATCTTATTTTTATCTTTACCTTAGAAAACTTCGAAAAATCTAAGAAAAGTCTTAGAAAAGTCTTAGAAAAAACTTCAAATTCAATGTTTATCCTGTCTCTTCAAAGTAAAATAACTAAATTTGCACAGCCACAATATAGACCAGGTTCTGCAGCATGTTTTCCTTCATAAACATGAGTATTTTGAAATTTTCATCAGACAGGGAGCTCCTTTTAGCCCTGATGATGTCCTTGCCAAGGAAGAACAAGCGCTTCACCGCGGCGCTGCTCGGCATCGCCGTGTTGTACCTCAAGAAGAGGTCAATGAGGACCTTCTCACTGTTGAAGGCTGGGTCTGCCAGACTGTCTGTCCCTTTGGCCTGCAGCCACACATTCACAATTTGAGCAGCCTTGCAAGCTTCAACTTGTTTTGCCTTGCCAGAATGAATCATGTTGAAGTGGCTCTTCAGGTTGGCCTTGGTGCCCTTGTTCACCTTCACCTCAGTGATCTTGGGCAGGCAGGACAAGCACTGGAAGATGTAGCTGTCACCAACCATCTTCTTGTACTTCACCCACTTGCCAAGGAATGGCCCGGGTGACTGAGGTTAAGAGTCAATAGACTGCCCTGAGTCTCTTTGGCTTGATGCGGGCACAGCAGTCTCTTGCGACACCATCACTAATTCAATACTATAAAATAGCAAAGCACTGCACTACTAAATTACAATAAAAATAGGATCAGTTTAGAATAGGGGCGTAACTTTGTAAGTGTTCAAAACGTTAATAAACGGATATTAAAGAATAGCACCGAATAGTACATGCATTCATATACACATGCACAAAAAATTAGAATGGAAAAAGCACGGGAACATAGGGAAAAAATCATCAAAGAATGCATAAACCCAGTAGCGTGCAGGAACAACACCTCGTGACCTCTCGTCCGACAGCTGGTGAGAGACTGAAGCTGAGCGAACATTTTGAAAAGATGTCAAGACTGGCCACCCCGCACAGTATACATTTGGTTCCCAGCTCGAACCTACCTATCTCTGCCTCCAAGTCATGCGCGGCTCGCCCCTGTGCTAAACTGGAACCAAAAACTGGAATTATTAATTATCGCTAGTTTGGAACCAAAATTATCAATGATACTGATGAATCGCTAATGCGGGGGAAAAAAATTCGATAATCGATAACCCGATATTGTTATCGCGATAATTTAGCGCAATAAAGCCCACCTATGATTACACCCATTGTGTCACTGAAGAAATCTTCAAGATTTATATTGTCCAAACCTGAAAAAATTTAAATACCTGAATCCGATCCCCCCTTAGTATTCTCTTCTTAACTGAAAACATATCCAGTTTTCGTAGTTTGGTCTCATAGCTTAATTTTTGGAAGTCAGATATAAGATTAGTAGCTCTTTACTGTACACCCTCCAACATTTCTAAATCTTGCTGATGATGAGGTGCCCATGCTTGGATACAGTACTCAATATGTGGTCTAACAGGCATTATACAGCTTTGTAATCACTTCCTTGCTTTTATAGCTGACATTTCTCTTAATTGTGCCCAGGATTCTATTTGCACTGTCCCGTGCTTCTAAGCATTGTCTGAAACTTTTTAAATCAATACTAATAATTACTTCTGTCTTTCTCTTGACTGACAATATCAAGCCAATTAATTACCTTCCATATTACACAAAACTTTTATTATTCTTACCAATATGCATTGTGTTACACTTCTTAATATTGAATTCCATCTTCCACTTATGACCTATCTGCCCATACACTCAGCTTATTCAAGTCTCTCTGTAACTGTATATACTATACACCCTTCACCACCAGAATCATCCCTTCCATAACCTCAGCCACCCTCTATACTTTGTCAAAATATATATTTAATAAAAATAATTAAACAATAATCCTGGTACTCACCTAAATTACCAAGATAAACTATAGTGAACACCAGGCTTAGTCTTTGTTTATTCTCAGCCTAGACTAACCAGTGACCTAAGTTCTATCCAACATTTCGCCTTGGTTATTAATTAGGCTCCTCTTTTATAGATTAATGATAGATAATGCGTGCCTGCCTTCCAAACATCTATTCAGAGTAAAACTGGCAAGACAATAACTTGGCCCAATCCTTTGTTTTGCTTACACTGTGCATATTTTTTATATTACAAAGATTATTAACTGGTCAGTTAACTAACTTCTAACAGTTTGCAACTGCACTGCAAATCAATGAACAGTTAAGCCTACAAATGAGCACACAAAAGACTTAAAAATTATAGGTCACAAAATCACGTTAGCACTGACACTGTTATTTCAAGTAAGAGACAATCTACAAGTTAAAACATGTCACCACTTACTTCATTATCGCTCAGCACCCAAAACGCAACTCATAATATAACCAAACGGACAGCGAACTATAATGTTTAGTTCCGTTTTCTTCAGGTGATTCATGCTGTCGTACATTGTGATATATTAATTATATGTTATAAATATATATATGATAAAAGTAAAATAATTTAGAAAATATCTAATTCCTAAGAAAAAGTCTAGATTTATATCCATATAAATAAATTGTGCCATTAATGTCCTCTGAGAGAAACCCTTTTCAAAATAAAGGTTATTTGCCGTCCTTTCCAAATTAAAAAAAAGGATAAGGACAAGAAAGCTGAATAAAGGACGGTTGGCAACCCTAACTTTAACACTCCGAGCTGTGGCATTTTCTACCATCTGGTAGAAGTGTGCACTCTATGAGTACTTTCTAGTAATTATTAGTATTCCCTAGTTATTTATATCGATTATTAATTCTTCAAATCTAGATATTTGACTGTTAAACTGATTGTGTGTTGGTAATGCATAATTTCTTTCTCAACATTTCATCAGTTGGGTTCTAACCTAAGTCTCTCTTTTAACCAGGGTCGAGCCAAGTTGTTGTACAAAGCAGGATTTAAGGATTTGACTGAAATAGCGAAAGCTACTCCTCAACAGTTGGCTACAAGTGTTAAGCATCTGCCGTGTAATATAGCTGGCCAGATCATCAGTTCAGCAAAGGTAAAGTGTATGTAACTACCTAAAGATAGTGTATTGATTGCTATGAAGAGGCGCTAACATGGTGTAGCCTCATAAAAAAATGCTGGGAGGTGAAAGAATGGCTGGAACATTTGCACCAAATAGACAGCTTCATAGTTCTGTCACATAGTTCAGCTGCATAAATACATCTTCAATCACATTTAACAGTGCCTGTATATGGGACAGGAAGGATACTCATACCGTCTCCTGCCGTCTCTCTTAAAAGGACTATGCCGTGATATGAGCTGCTAGCTTTACCCTTACACAATGGCGGAAATGAGTAGGCCTCTGTGGACTCGGCCCAGTCATGCTGTAGTTAGATTGCTACGTTCTGACCCCACTGTGGGAAAGCTATGGTAGCTAAAGGATCGATTTTTACACAGTTAAACTTTGGTAACAAATAAATAGTGAGAAAAAAAAGCAGAAAACACTACATGAACTTACATCGGCTAGGGTCCCCTTGGCCTTCAGTGTTAACGAACACCGACTGGATGGGGGTTCCCAGAGACCTAATACTCCAGGTATATGTGAATTGTTTAGATGGCTTGCTGCGTTATCTGTGGGTGCTGGATGGCCTGATTACAGGATGATGGGAACTGCGTGCAGGTTCCTTGGATGGTATGTTTTGAATGTAGTGGTATGTATGCTTGGCTTGTTTCATGCATTATGGAGAAATTGCCCTCACGGAACTCTGTCGTGATTTTTGTGCCAGACTTATTTATGTTTACATACGCTTACAATGATAGCAAGCCTTCCAGTCTCTAAGTCTAAATACTCCTCTCACTGCAAGTCTGCAGATATAGACCTAGAAGAATCATCCCTACCACCATACAAGTGAGTCATTTTAGTAAAGCTCCTATGCGGCCGCTATCAAAACTTAAGCACATGAGACTGCACTGGCCTGACTCATACAGGCAGCGGCATCCGCCGCCATCAGAAACCGCTCTAATGCCTTTTCAGCTGCCGCCTGTCCCAATAGGTATTTGTTCTATCCATGTTTGGACAACTACAAGGTGAGATTTACCTCCCTCGACTTCCTCTCTTGCTGCTCAATCTTACAGCGTCCTTGTGAAATCTGTCATTGAAGCCCACACCCGTCGCTTCCTCTCTGATAACAAAAAACACACAGTTTGCAAACTACTTCAGTCCCCTACCCTAACCACCCCATTCCAAACCACTCTCATAACACCTTGGAACCCGCTGGAGGTGGGGCACGACCTCCCTGCCCCAGTACCACTGGTAAGCCTCCGAGACCTCGATTTTACCCCCCCACCTTTACCACTCTTGATCCCAATCCCTTCTCAGGGGGCTTTAATCCCCCCCCTGCCCCTACACCCGTAAGACAGGCGAAGACAGTAGTGGTAACTACCACTACAGTCACTGTCAAGAGAAACTGGTGCCCTCTCTTTGGTCCTCATTTGCATATTTTTAAAATCTGAGTAGTGGGGGGGGAGGGGTGTCAATATTTTGTATTTCACTTATATATGAAAAAATGTCGAGCCAAGAGTAGCATTACTTAAATATTCAGTTAATTGACCCGCAGGGGAAAGGTGGGGGTCAACTGTTACCCCTGTGACCTGAAGGAGCAGTACGTCCTCTCGGCCCGAGTGTAAATAAAGTCCACCAAAAGTTTTGAGATTTCTATATATTTTTTCATGTAAGAGAATGAATAGAACTAATCAAACATTGCTTTTTTTTTAGTATGTTTGTATTCAGAATCGGAAGATAAAATATACAAAAATTTCGAACACACACATTAATAAATACAGTCAATTGATGCACGAAGTCATTATTTACAATGATGTCCCTCGTTCTTCAGGACTGTTTCAATTCGTTTTGGCAATCAAGAGGTCGAATTTCTGATGATACTCGTATCTTGAACGATATTGCTCCATTTTTGTTCAATAAGCGCCCGCAACTGCTTACAAATGCATGGCTTCTGTTTATTAACCGCCAGTTTGATTATCACCCACAAATTCTGTCTTGGGTTCCAATTTGGCAAATTTCTGGGTCAAGGTCACAAAAGTTCAATGTAATTTTCAGCCAAGAACTTTGTTATTGCTTTTACTTTGTGACAAGGTTCGCCATCATGCTGAACAATAAAGTTATCATCCACCAAATTTTCCTAAACTATTGCGAAAAGGTGCTGATTGTGCATATTTTAGTACCATTTTGAGTTCATTGTGGTGTTTTGGTGGCAAAACTGTTATTGCTCCAGTTTCCTAAGATGAGAAGCATCCCCAGACATGGAGAATGTACGGATGCTTCATTGTGGGCAGAACACAGAACTCGTGAAAGTTCTCACCTTTTCTCCTAAAGAGGAATCTTCCAGAAGCTCCAAACAAGCATAAAGGAGCGTGGTGGTGGCGACCCCATCCCCGACCCGACAGTGGGTCGGGGACCCTCACACCTATTCCAGGCCACACCCCAGCTCCCTGACCCATCGCAGGAGTAGTTTAGATTTAGGGTTGTGTTGTATTCTGCAAGGTCTGGTGTGAAGAGAGTGGTCATTGTTTTGGTGGCATTTAGCTTTAGTGAGTTTTCTATTGTCCATGTGTGTATTTTATTGAGGTAGGGTTGTATCTCTTGTGTAGCGGCTTCTGGTTTGTTGTGTGGTGAGAGTATTGTGATCGTCTGCGTAGGTGACAATTTTTACTGTTTGTCGGGGTGTTGGTATATCTGAAGTGTAGATGTTGAAAAGTGTTGGGGGGACTCCGGATTTTGTGTGTCTGTTTAGATTGTGTTTTGTATTTGAGTGTATTGGAGTCTTCCCTTGATGTAGTTTACTATGTGCTTGAGTAGGGTGGTGGGTATGGTGAGTTTGTGTAGTAGGTCTACTGTGTCGAATGCTTTAGACATGTCAAGGGCGACTGCTATGGTTCTATGTGTTGGAATTTTCTTGTTGAATCCATTTGTGATTATTTTGTTTATTATGTGTAATGCTGTGGTGGTTGAGTGCATGGGTTTGAACCCATGTTGGTATGGTGTGTTTGGGATGTTGGATTTGATGTAGGGTAGGATGATTTTTTTCTAGTGTTTTGGCTATGGGGAAAAGCAGTGCTATTGGTCTGTAGGAGTCTCCTTTGTTTGGTTTGGGTATTGGAATTATTTTTGCTACTTTCCATTGTTTAGGTCTGCTGTTTGTGTTTATAGCGAGGTTGTAAGTGTGCGTGAGGAGGTTTATGACCTTTTGACCTAGGTGTTTGATGTTTATGTCATCAAGGCCGGTGGAGTTGTCTCTTGCTTGTTTTATGGTTAAGATGGTCTGTTCTGTTGTGGTTTAGAGAGGGTTTTTTTGTAAGTCTCTATTTTCCTGTTTTCATTTTTCGTTTGGTGTATGGTTGTGTTTGTGAATTGTTTGTTGAAGTGTTCTGCTTTTTGTGTGTGTGTTGTGGCTTCTTTGTTTCCGAAGGTGATAGTGTTGTTTTGTTGCTGTGTTGGTTTTTTGCTTGTGAGGCCAGCAATGGTTTTCCAGAGTTTGTTTTGTGGTCCCATTGCTGGTCTAGGTGCTGTTCCATAGTTCTTGCTTGTGTTCTTGTATGACGCGATCTATTTGTTTGTTTTGTTCTATAATGTTGGGGTCTGATGAGTTTTGTTTTCTAGTGTTTCGTTTGTGCTATGAGGTTTCTGATTGGTTCAGGGAGTAGATTTGTGTGTTGTGTATTTTCCTACGTTTGATGTTGTGTTTGTCTGCTTGTAAGATAGTGTTAGTTAGTATTTTGTTTGTCTTGTGATAATTTGTGTATGTTTTTAGGTTTTGTTGTAGCCTGAAGTTTGTTTAGGGGTTTAATTTGATTAAGATTGGGAGATGGTCAGAGGAGAAAGCGTGTATCGTGTTCCAGGTGAGGTGTCTGTGTAGGGTGTTTGTTGCAGTGGTGATGTCTGGCGAAGTGGGTTGTTGATTGATGTGTCGGTATGTGGGTTGGTGTATCTGTGTTTAAGGTTATGTGATTTGAATTTTGGATGATGTCGGCGATGAGTTCTCCTCTGTGGTCTTCTGTGGGTGAGTTCCAAAGTTCTGAGTGTGCGTTGATGTCTCCTGTGATTATAGAGTTCGTAAGAGTGGTTGCATGGGTGAAGAGGTTTATGTCTGCATCTTCATTTGGGTGGTTGGGGTTCGTGGTGTCTCTGAGTGGGATGTAGTGGTTGGTGAGGTGTAAGTGCTTAGTTTTGCTAAGATGGATTTTGGTGATTTGTGCTTCAGTCTTTTGTGTGTTTATGTTGTTTGGGAGGGGGCTCTGTGTATAAGTGATGTTGTTTTTGATGTATGTGATGAGGCCTCCTCCTTTGTGTTTTCTGTCGGTTCTGATTGATGTGTAGTTTGTGATTTGAGGGGTTTTCTGTTATTCCGTGTTTGTTTTCTTGGATGGTGATTATGTCTATTTCATGTTTGTCTGTGAGGTGCTCGAGTTCTGTCGTTTTCTTGTTCAGTCCATTTATGTTTATTTGTAGTATTTTTAGATGTTTGTTGTGTGTATTTTGTTTCTTTGATTGTCTAGAGGTTTGTGATTTTTGTTGGAGTGTGGTTTGTGAGTTTGTTAGTTGTGGTTGGGTGGGCATTGATGGGTGCGGTGCTTAGTGTTATGGGCACATCCAGTGTTTTGTTTGGTTTTAGTATTTGTGCATTTGAGATGTACCCAGTGTGTTGTGTTGTTGCACATTATGGGTGTTTGTCTTTTTGTAATGTTTATTGCATAGTCTACATGTCTATGTTGTGGGGCCTGGGTTGGTCTCTACGCCCCCCCCCCCGAAGAGGAGCAGAGCCGCTGCCCATGTGACTGGGTCCACGGGGCAGAACACCAAAAAAAAAGGTGATATTGGGACCCCATTGCTTGGGGCAGGGGAGTCTTGGTTGATTTGAGCCTCGGCTTCTGCTTCGGTGTTCCCTGCTTCGACCTCCGCTTCGGCCTCGGCTGCAGTCTGACGTCGTGCACGCCAACCATCTTCGGGCCATAAGGGAGCGTCATCAGAGAATATCAGTCATAGTCTTCAACAGTCCATTCTTTATATTTCCTACAAAAGTGGAGCCTATCCGTAAAGTTCTTTGCACACCTCGATTTGAGATCTTTGTCGAAAGTTTTCCGCCACACTGTGCGCGCTGAAGCCTTCACACCTGCCTCTTTCCAAACGTGAGCAAGTTTAGCAGTGGAGGCAACCCGATCCTTGAATTGGGACCTTACCAGAGGCGATCTTGGCGTTCATTTGAAGCTCTTAGGCGTCCAGAAGACCTTCACAGTTGTAATCAGTCTTTTTAAAATCATTAATGATTCTAAAGATGGTGCTCCTTGATGCAATACCTTTAGCAACTATCTCCTTGCATTCAGGCTACTTTGGTGCATAACAACAATGGTTGCATGTTTTTCTTTTGAAAAAAACATTTCTGGAATTGAAAATGATTCAAACATTTATTTTTACCAAAAGAATTTACGAAATGGAATTACACAATTGAATGCATCTAACCGATATTTGTCATCTTTTTTACCCATTTGATGGAATTGCAAAGCTCCAGACTGAAACTCCTTGTACAGGACCCAGTGTGTGATTTTGGATTAAAGAGATTGATTTTTTTTTTTCCTTACTTTTTAATAAACCTGCAATAATTTAAATTTTTTAGAATAATTAATCCTATCACGTAAATTTTAAACCAATGAAAAAATATATATATTAGTCTCGAAACTTTTGCCCATGACTGTACATACATTCCACCGTCAGCAGACTTTGACAATGGGACATCTGCTGCATCGTGGCACGGTTGCTGGATCCCTTTCTCCCGCTCGGGGATTTGAACAGGAGGAACCCAGGGGTCGTGTTCTTGCCGACCCGATCGAAGAATTGGAGATCTGTGTCCTGAATGTGGATGAGTTTACACAATCACTTTCCGAGAATCACTTCATTTTCAAGTCTTGATATGTCACTGTGCTATGCGGATGCGCAGCCTAATTATGGGTGGGAAGTGGTCTATGACCTTCATGGTAGTAACCATTTTCCTATTCAACTATTTGGGGGGGGGGGGCGTTTCCGCCTTAGAAACCACCTTGGTGCTGCTTAGAGCGGGAGGATTGTTTGCATTTCACGAAATGACCGATTTCTCTGTCCCAGTAGAGTTTAGGTCGGTTAATGGGGCCGTTGAGTACTCCGGCGACCACATCACCATGAGCCTAACTACCATTCTTAGAACGTTTGGCTGTTTACTTCCTGGTCAGCCGAGTGCACGACGACCCTCAGACAGAAGCGGTATGCCTACATGGGCTTTAATCGCCGCCCGAACGATTGATGAATTTCGTAGAGGTAGGGCTAAGTTTTAGCGCCATACGTGTGTTAACAGAACGGGAAAACCCCCTTGCAGGGGTGTGGAATCGAGTCAAAGGGATTCAGGATAAGTTCTATCAGAACCTCCCTCCCAAATTTCAGGCGAACGAAACCGCAATCTCGGACCCCGCCTCCGTTGTGGAGTCCTTCGTTACCGCTTTCCTAGTTTCGTGACGATCGTATTCTATTGCGACTACATAAGTGACTCTTCGGCTCTCGGGGCTTTGGAATTCCCTGGTTCACAGTATTCGTGACTCCACGGCTGCTGCCAGTTAGGCTGATGTCGAGATTATATTCAGCTGGTTTCCTGGACATGTTGGGTTTTGCGGGAAAGAAGGGTGCCCAAAGAGTCCACGAAGACTGGGCGACCTTACCAGCGTTTCGCTCTTCCTCACCGACTACATGGTAGGCCTCCGGGCTGCTTGGAAATGAAGATGGGAGAGGCGTGAGGGGAACCTAAAGTTGCGTGCCATTGCACCGCCACTGTTCCCCTGGACCTACTCCTGAATGGTGCGACGGCTTCAGGTTGCTTTCTCTGGTCTTTGAATTGGGTACACTCGCAGGATGCCCCGCCATTTGATGGAGCGCTTGCCCGCGCCTTATTTGACGACTGAGTTGTCCCCCTTACTGTTCGGCACATTTTTATTGAATGTCCTAGCCTTGGTGATCTTCGCGAACGTTATCTTTCCCGGTGTCTGGACAAGTGGAGTCGCTACCGCCTATGCTTTGTGCTCGGGACAGGGTCATGAACACAGACTAGTGGACTATCTCGCTTTTTGGAAGAGGTCTAGCCTCCCATCATTTTGACATTACCTTTTCTTTTTTGTATTGTGCGCCCGTGTGAGGCGGATTTCACTAAAACGCTGGAGTAGATTTTTTTTTTCCGTGGGGTTTTCTCGTTTTTTGTTTTTTTAAATGTAGCCTTATTACTAGGCTGAATTAGAGCGGTGACGATGACCTTGTACGCAGTCGCTAGATCAGCGTCTCATAAAAAATACCCTCTATTTTCATTCATCATTTTAGATATGTTTTATTTCTCAGTGAGGTTTGGACCTGCTGATTAGTGTGGAATCCGAACCACGTGTATCAACAGCATATAGCACCCGAACCAGCACTTCATCTGCTACTTACTACCCTCATTAGCGTGTGAGCGTCAAATACACTTTCAATCTAATACTTAAGGAGTGTTGTACAAATGTTAAATGTGTGTATGGGAGAATTTGATCTGAATCACCATTCAAATCTAGATAAGATTGATATTTTTCATCTCTTTCTAGATGTTGCTACTCGAAAAAGCAAATGACCTCAAGGAAGAAGCCGAAGACATCCTTTTATATGACCTGCCCGCGATACCTGTGTCTAGGGTGACATAAAAGTATAAATTTTTTTTTTTTTAGCAAACTGCAATGTAGGCAGCTTTGAAATGCTGGTTTGCCTCTTCAATACTGCATCGGGACGTTCCGCAACAAAGCGAAGCGAGTGGCTGTATCAAATAGACCAATCTAGCAGCCACTTGCTTGTCGTTGAGGAGTCACCCACCCACCCAGTGTGTGCCCGATATACTGTCGAGGCGGCAAACCATTGTTATTGTAATGACAAGTCTTTATATAATATATTCTTATTACTACGGTGGGAATTCTTTTTATTCTCCATTGTTAACGTTCATCATGCCGACTTCGATTGTCATTCGCCATCTAGGTCTGTCGCAAGAGTAACAGAGGAGTGGGATGGAGGAGATATAAGTAAATGCACTGATTATAACTTAGATTACAGTCAAGCCTCATAAATTGTCTGCAGTAGAGCTGGTCTTCACTGCAGCCTTCCACAAAAAAAAAACATGTATTTAAACACGTTCACATTTTCTATATACACACAAAGACTCATAACAATATATCCACAATCACTATTGTCAAGACCTACGCTAACAGAACATAACACATGCCCGTATCCTCTAATGCGTGCAGCTGGATCGGAAGCGTGAGTGGCTCAGTGACCCGCTTAGCGAATGATGCTCACTGCAACGGCACCGCGTGGGCAATAACCAACCAAAACATATCACTAAAATGTCACATTCAAGTTCCACTGTTATAACATCCATACACACAGCCCTAAACCACAAGCACAGGAGCAGTTCCAGGAAGTCCGGGACTGGTACCGGTTCCACGTTGTAGAACTTGGACCTGCCATCCTGCTCCGAATAGAGGTGCTCGTCAACTCTACCGCACTAACCACCTCCATTACCGTTCATTAAACAAAACACCATCAAATCAATTAAAAAATGCGTACTTGGCTCCTCTGTCCTACCCGCCACAATATTCCAACACCTACTCGAAAACATTTCCAACACTCACAGCACTTTATAACCTCTCACTCGCCTCTGGCCACTATCCTCACATTTTCAAAACCTCACACAGAATACTATTATTAAAACAAGAGAAGGACCCTAAAGACGCAAGTAGCTACAGTCCTGCTGCTCTTCTGGAGTTTTGGGGCAAAATACTTGAACGTATGATCAACAGCCGTCTGCGTGAATTCTTGGAGGAGAGCCTGGTTCTCCCCATGTCAATACGGCTTTAGGCGAGGCCGATCCACTCAAACGGTTGTAACCATCGTTCACGACACAATACAAAAAGCTCGACAGGCTAAATAGAACGCTCTATCAGCAAGAATGTGGACAATGCATTCGACAAAATGTGGCACGAGATGGCTTCTCTCTCACTACCTTGCCGATAGGACATGCGACATAAAATAATGTATTGCACTATCACAACCATTCGCACCACGAGCCGGCGTTCCGCAGGGTAGCGTACTGGCACCAACGCTATTCATCGTATATACTAACGACACACCCACGCACTGCCCTACACTGACGACAAGACCATCCATTCTCGTCTCCGGCAAGGGACCAAAAATGCTTGCACGTTGTGCATAAAAAATACTGAATCACTCACAAGGCATAAAACGGGGACAAGTGTCTCATAGTCACGAATCCCCTTAAGACATAAACGACACTACGGTGGGTGTGATCACTAAATGCACAACTAAGACATACACACTCGCCAAACCACAACAACACGGTCCCAGCATGACTCGCATACTACCCCCCCTACACCAAAATACTGCCACATTGATCAAGTATAACTACACTTTCACCTGCACCAAAACTACCCAAGCAAGAGCAAAACACGAACAAGTAGGGTAGGCATATTTTACCGTGCAACTACACCTATATAAAACACTAATGAGACTATTACTCATACACGCACCCATCACACTCACAGACGCAATTCACACGTGTAACAGGATAGCACAAAGAATTCAAAACAACACTAAAACGCGCATATCGCTCTCCCCCATTTACAGACACTACGACACTACACGAAGACAATAAACTTCCCCCACTAAATGTATGCACGTAGAAACAACGCAACAAATAGACCAGCTACATAGATATAGATCACAGACAATACACTGAGTGGGCGCTGAGAATATTCCCATCATCCAAAGACTACCCACAGCCAATACCCATTCACACGTAATACATCAGCATCACGAATGTGATGTTGTCATCCCTTGCACCCACACCTTTGTCGCACCAACTAACTAGCTCAGTGAAGACAAATACACTTCGCATCAGTGTCTAGCCACCGACCTCTGACTCCAACCATCCCTTCCTTGAAGTTTTTTCCCGCGCCATTTTCGTCGGACTTCTCGATCAACTACACTTAGATAGGACATAACTGTTATTTCTGCGTGCATTCCACCGTCAGCCGACCTCGACGCGGGAAACTTCCGCCTCGTTGTGTCATGGTTACCGAAGTCCTTTCTCTGGCTTGGGGATTTGAAAGGTAAACAACCCCTTCTGGGAAGACGACTCGATCAATCCCAGAGGTCAGGTCTTTGCCTCTCTGATCGACGAGCTGGAGGTAGTGGTCCTAAATGTGGATGAATTTACACATCACTAGCTGAGAACCGCTTCATTTACCTGTCTTGACCTCCCCGTAAGGGGGGCGGCGATTTGCCATCCTGGCCGCCGTGCTGACAGGATCCAGCGCTCTGTCCGGCCCCAGCTTAGCCTCTCTTCCTTCCTTCAGATAGCCCGATTTCTCCCCTACCTCGTCGCTTTTCATACAACCTATCCCACAACTTTCTCTGGTCAGCCTCTAATTTCACAGGGTAGATGCTGACCTTTTTCTCAAGCCAACCACCCCGGATCGGGGCTGGGGGGAGAGGGGACATTGTTCCCTAACCCCTGAGCTCCGGTTCGGGATGGGTTTTTTTTAACAACCTGCTTCATCCCCACCCATACCTTCCTCACATCCCCTTTCCTCTCCTCTTCACATTCTATCAATTTTACGCCTTGTCCAAGGTGGAGCCGCCACGCCGATGGACTGCCAGGCCACCAGGCGGGAGGGGTGGTCCAGAATGGTGGCGCCTGGCTCTGCCGGGCTTGTAAGCACCTCTCGCAGTGCGGGCAACTGCGAGAGGTGATGAGCTATTGCGTTCCGTATTAAAAAGAGGGTCACCATGCCCATGTATGACAAAAAAAAACAAAAAAACCCAACCCCCAACTTCCCCAAGAAAATCAACGGAGCCGCCCTCGGGACGTTCCAACGAGAAAATGGAGGTCCCCCCCCTTGTGCTTGCGCAAGGGACCCTCCATAGTTCTTTAACCGGAGAGGAGGCTTACTCCTCTCCTACGCCTACGGGTGTAGGGGACTCCTCCTCACCCCCATCTCTGGAAGTGCTTTCGGGCACCTCCCTATCTCCAGCGGCAGTCCCTCCTTTGCTTTCTAAGGGGACTGCCAAGAAAGCCAGCAGGCAGCCCATTGCCGACCGCCCCTCGTGCAAGCGGCTCGGTAGGGCAAACCCCCTTAGGGGGGAGAGGGAAGCCAGGCCCCTTCGGTCCCTTCCCTAAAAGACCTGCTGGCAAGAATTTTAAACCTTGCTGGGGTCAAGGCCTGTGCCTCCCCACACAAGACTGGCGACACTGCCAAGGAAACCTGCGATGTCCTGGGAGGGGATGGCCAACTGGAGGCCCCTCCTGTGATAGACATGGTTCTTGAGGAGACCCAGCCTCAGACGGTAGGGCCTTCCATGGGGGGATGTCCGGGCTCGGCGCCAAGCACCGAACCCGAATCCGCCCCTATGCAAGGTCCCCCTCAAACGGCCGAGGGCTCTGAGGCAGTAAAAGGAGGGGAGGGATCTCCTCCGACAGGTGCCCCTACGACTACCAGGACCTTCTCCATTTCGGAGAGGGACCTGGCTGAGGCCGGCCCATCTGGCATGGGGGCTTCTGCCGGTGGAGGTGAGAAGCGGGTTCATTCCCCGCCCTCCTCTCCTAAAAAGAAAAGGACGAAGAAGACTCCGGGCTCCTATCCATCTGCGGGGGCTGCGGGGACGGATGGGTCTGCTACCACTTTGGTAGGCGACCAAGCCAAGATCGGTACATCCGGCCCCTCTACCCCCTCGTGTGCGGAGCCCTTGACCAAGACTAACACCAAAAGTGCACAGGGCGGAGCCTCGATGACATCGGGGCCCCTCATTCAGAGGTTCCCTGGCGTTTTCGAGCCCGCTGGCTTCAAACGCTTCCTCGTTATTCGCTCCACTGATGGCACCATGTTGTCCAAGGGCAACATGATCCATCAGAGGAGAGGATTAGCTAGTGCAATTGGTAGAGAGCCGAAGGTGACCCGTTTCTCGGACGGGAGCCTTCTGGCGAATCCCGCCGAGGCGGCCAAGATAAGTGCTCTTCGGACACTTCATGGCAGCCCGGTGAGTGTGACGCCGCACTCTACCATGAACTTTGTGAAAGGAGTAGTTTATGCGAGGGAACTCGTTGACTACTCCATTGAGGACATCACCCTAGAGCTGGCCGACCATGGGGCGGTCAAGGTCGAACGTGTGATGAGAAAACAGGGAGGGGCTTCGAGACCCACCCCTACACTCTTCGTCACGTTCGACTGTGACAAGCTCCCTGAGTCGGTGCGTGCCGGTTGGTACCGCTACCGCGTGAAGGCATTCGTGCCACTACCGCGGCGGTGCTATTACTGTCACCGCTTCAGCCATACGAATCGCTCATGTAGACGTGCAAAGTCGGGGTCACCCGAAGTCAGTGTAAATTGCTCCAAGGTCGCACACGATAAGTCCAAATCGTGTGTGGCCAAGTGTGTCAATTGCGGAGAGCCGCACCCTGCTTCTTCGAAGCAATGTGGTGCATATCTCCTGGAGAAAGAAATCCTGGCCGTTCAGGCCCAGGATAGACTCTCATTCCGCGAGGCTAAGGACTTGGTCATGGCGCGCCCAGCTCTGCCTGGGACGTCATATGCCTCAGTAGTTCGAAAGGCACCCTCTGCTCCTGGCCCATCCAGGCCAACGAGCACGGTTGTTTCCGCGCCCATTCGGAGCCCTTCTAGGGGCTCTACTACACGCGGGCGCTCCCCTGGTGAAGCTGGCGGAAAAAAGGGTTCATACCCAGCCCCGGCCAAAACCAGGGCTCCCCCCCTCTTCCCCCAGCGTGACCGTTTCCCGCAAGGCGAAACGGCCACGCGCCTCCACCGAGTCGTTAGACTCACAGGAGGCAACACCCCTGAAGATGGTCGCTAGGCCATTTTCGGGGGTTCCTAAAGCTGTCCCCCGAAAGGAGGACAGCAACAAAGGAGCTTCAGCTCCTTCGCCCACGCCCCGAGGTGGAGCGAGTGGCTCGGAGACGGTGGTTCCTCGAAAAGAGGGCCCCCAGCCTCCGAAGCTGCAGCGCCCGCCTAAGGATTCGAGGCGGAGGGAGGAAAAGACTCGCATGGCGAGCCCAACCTCCCCCAATAAGTCCTCGAAGGCGACAGCGCCTCCAGCGCTTTGTCTGGCTAACAGCGCCCGGGGTTCTGCCCCCGGGAAGCGTACGGCCATTCCCGTGAGGGTCTTCAAATCGAGGAGGGACCCCGCGTCTCCTCCGAGCTAGGCCTGGAGGGCATATTCCTTCAATGGAATTGCCGTGGACTCCGGGCCAACTGGGAGGAGCTGCGGAGGCTCGCCTCCTCCCGTTCCCCGTTAGCTATTTTTTTGCAGGAGACCATGCTAGGCGCGTGCCCCCTGCCTGCCCTCCCTAGGTATAAGGGTCTTGCGACCCCACCACCGCGGGATGGCCGGGCTGGGGGATGCGCGGTTTACACCCGGCATGATGTCTCCGTTCTTCCTTTCTCTTTAGATACCTCCTTTCAGGCAGTGGCTGTGCAGCTGCACCTGGATAGGAGGTATACTATCATTTCTGCGTACATTCCACCGTCAGCTGACTTCAACGCCGGGGGACTTCCGCCGCGTCGTGGCACGGTTACCGAGGCCCTATCTCTTGCTTGGAGATCTGAACGGCAGGCATCCTCTCTGGGGAGATTACTCCATAAATCCCAGGGGACAAGTCCTTGCCGATCTGATCGAAGAGCTTGAGATGGGTGTCCTAAACGTGGATGAGTTTACGCATCACTGTCCGAGAACTGCTTCATTTTCTTTCCTTGACCTATCTTTGTGCTCTTCGGATGCACAGCCTGATTTTGATTGGGGGGTGGTCGATGACTTCCATGGTAGTGATCACTTTCCCATTCAAATATCATTTTCAGGGCAACTGCCGCCTGAGAGACCACCTCGGTGGTGCTTGGCGCGGGCGCGGTGGCCTGCATTTCAGGAAATGACTGAATTCTCTATCTCAGTCGAGGAGTTTAGGTCGGTAGATGAGGCCGTTGAGTTCTTCTCCGGCAACCTCATCACCGTGGGCCTGACTACTATTCCTAAGACGTCTGGCCGTTTTGCACGCCGACCGTTCCCGTGGTGGTCGGCCGAGTGTGAGACGGCCCTCAAACAGAAGCGTTATGCCTACATGCGCCGCCCGAACGATTTCACTGTCGCTGAATTTCGTCGGGCTAGGGCTAGGTTCCGGTATATTTCGAAGCACGCCCACCGCTCTTCTTGGCGGGCATACGTGTCTTAACTTAACGGGAAGACCCCTTTAGCTGAGGTGTGGAAGCGAGTCAAAAGGATTCGGGGCAAGTTCTCGCAGGACCCCCCTCCCGTTCTCCAGGAGAATGGGACCGCAATCTCGGACCCCGCGTCCGTGGCGGAATCCTTCGCCACCGCTTTTTATGCATTCTCTAGCCGGGATGCTACTCCGCCAGCATTCAATGCATGTCGTGATGTCGCGGAATGCCGCCGGCTGGACTTTACCTCCAGAGGCGGAGAACCCTTCAACGACAAGTTTACTGTGAGTGAGTTGCGTTCCGCTCTCGCATCGTGCGCGGACACCGCCGATGGTCCGGACGATGTCCCGTACGCCATGCTTCGACACCTAGGTGAGCGAGGCATGTCCTTTCTGTTAGATTTGTTCAACAGGATCTGAGTGGAAGGTCTTCTCCTAGACTCCTGGCGAATCGCTACTGTGCTTGCCTTTCGCAAACCGGGGAGAGATCACTCTACTCCGACCGGTTTCCGCCCAATCTCTCTAACCTCTTGCGTGTGCAAGTTGATGGAGAAATTGGTAAATGTTAGATTAGCCTTTTTCCTGGACAGCGGAGGCCATCTGTCTTCCGCACAGTGCGGCTTCCGCAAGTTCCACTCCACGTCGGATGCTCTGCTCCGACTGGAAAATGCCGTCTGCGAGGCTTTCCTTCGTAGACAGCACTACGCCACGGTCTTTTTCGATCTGGAGAAGGCCTATGATACCGCATGGCGATACGGTATCATGGAGACTCTCCACACGATGGGGGCGAGGGGACGCCTCCCAATTTTTATATTTGAATTTTTGCGAGATCGTCGATTCCGCGTACGGGTGGGGGGAGCCCTCTCTGCCGCAAAGGAGCAGGAAGAGGGTGTCCCGAAGGGAAGTGTCCTCAGTGTCACACTCTTTGCCCTGAGCATCAACGGCATCACCTCGGTTCTGCCAGAAGATGTTCTCGCTACGCTCTACGTGGACGACCTTTCGATCTCTTTTGGCGCGGCCCAGATGCCAACTCTGGAGCGTCGACTCCAACAGGCATTGAACCGCGTCTCTCGCTATGCCGAAGCGCACAGGTTTCGGTTTTCTTTGGCCAAGACTAAGGTGGTGCACTTCTGCCGCCATCAGCGGCTTCACCCCGACCCAGATTTGTTTCTTAATGGGGTGCGCCTGGATGTGGTGGAGTCGCACCGTTTCCTTGGTCTTGTATTTAACCGACGCCTCACCTGGGAGGCTCATATTCGCAGCCTTAGGGTCTCTTGTACCCGCGCCATGGACATTCTCCGTTCCGTGACGTTCAGCGCTTGGGCTACTGCCTTACTTTTTTATCGATCCTTTGTTCGCTCGAAGCTCGACTACGGATGCGAGTTTTATGCATCCGCAGCCGAGCGTTTATTGCGGAAGGTGGATTCGATCCACCACACCGGCCTTCGCCTCGTGACCGGTGCCTTCCGCACTTTCCCCATTGAGAGCCTGTTGGTCGATGCTGGGGAGATGACACTCGCTCTGCGCCGCGTGCAGTGTATCACTCGACTGTACGCGCGAGCCCGGCGCCTCCCTCAGTCGCCAACAGCTCTCACTGCATCCGCAGCTGATCTCGATGGTGCCTATGCCACCGAGAGACGCCAGTCATACCCTAAGCCTTTTGGGTTTAGGGCCAGGAAACTCCTTCGAGAGGTAGATATCGCTCTCGGGCCGGTGGCGCCCCTGGTTCTGCCCAGGACGCCACCCTGGAGGGTACCACATTTGACTATTTGTCGCCACGCCTCTGCTCCCAAAGCTTGTACGGCGCCGGGAGTATTGCGTTCGACCTTTTTGGAGCACACATCGTGTCACGCTGGAACCGTGCCAGTGTATACGGATGGCTCCAAGTCCCAAGAGGGGGTCGGCTTCCACGCCGTATCCCCTCTGTTTGAAGTCAGCGGGGCTCTACCAGGCGCTGCGTCTGTCTTCACGGCCGAGCTGGTGGCAATACACCACTCGGTACGGGAGATGACGCGACGTGCCCGGTTCGGAGACCGGATTGTGATCTATAGCGACTCACAAAGCGCCCTGAGTGCTCTCGGTGCATTGGAATATCCGCATCCCCTGGTTCGCGATATCCGTGACGCCACAGATTTGGCGAGCCGGGCAGATGTCGAGATTATCTTCTGCTGGGTTCCTGGACATGTAGGAATTGCGGGGAATGAGCGCGCCAAAGAGTCCGCGAAGACTCTGCGACCGGAGCAGCGTTTCGCTCTTCCTCACATCGACTACATGGCAGGAATACGGGCAGCTCTTCGGACTGCTTGGCAAAGAAGATGAGAGACGGTTGAAGGGAACTTAAAGTTGCGTGCCATTGCGCCGCGACTGTTCCCATGGACCTATCCCCCAATGCCGCGGCGGCTTCAGGTTGCTTTCTGTCGTCTCCGAATCGGACACACTCGTGTGACGCATCGCTATTTGATTGTGCGCTCGTCTGCGCCCTATTGCAACGACTGTGTCGTCCCCCAGACTGTTCGGCACATTCTTGTCGAATGTCCCAGTCTGGGTGATCTTCGCGCACGATACCTGTCCCAGTACCGGGATGGGCGGGGTCGCTACCGCCTGTCCCTTGTGCTCGGTTCAGATTCGTGCACATTGACTTGTTGACTTCTTGGGGGAGGCCGGCCTTCTCCCTATTATTTAAGCAAGGTTTGTTTGTTTTTGTTTTTTGCATTTGTTTTTTTGTTTGTTTTTTTCCTTTAGTTGCACGCTCCTGCGCTGGGGGGACCTTCCCGACGCACCAGCTTGCTTCCTTTCCCCCTTTTGGGGTGTTGTTGTTTTTTTCTCTCTTTAATTTTACTTTAAAGTAGCCTAGAACTAGGCCAGTTTTAATACGGCGACTTATGCCCAAGTAGGCAGTCACCAGATGAGCTCTTAAAAAAAAACAAAAAAAAAACAAACCTGTCTTGACCTATCCTTTTGCTCTCGGGATGCACAGCTTAATTTTGGTTTGAGTGTAGTCGATGAGTGATATGATAGTGATCACTTTCCCATTCAAATATCATATTCTGGACCGCTGCTGCCCGAGAGCCCCCCCCCCCCCCCACACACACATTGGTGCCTGGCGCTGGCGTGGTAGTCCAGATTTCAGGAAATGACTGATTTCTCTGTCCCAGTCGAGGAGTTTAGGTCGGTGGATGATGCCGTTGAGTTGTCCGCTAACCTCATCGCCCTGGGTTTAACTACTATTCTTAGAACGTCTGGCCGGTTTCCAAGCGAACCGCTCCTTTGGTGGTTCGCTGAGTGTGACACTACCGCCAAACAGAAGGGTTATCTGCTTATAGCGCATGTACACCCGAACGATTTCACTGCGGGAGAATTTCGTCGAGCTAGGGATAAGTTCCGGTATGTTTCGAAGCACGCTCGCCGCTCTTCGTGGCGTGCGTACGTGTCTTCACTTAACGGAAAGATCCCTCTAGCATAGTTGTGGAATCAAGTCAAAGGGATTCAGGGCAAGTTCTCGCAAAACCCGCCCTCCCCTTCTCCAGGAGAATATGACTCCAATCTCGGATCCTGCGTCTGTGGCGGAGTCCTTCGCACCCAGTTTCTCCGGATTTCCTAGTCGGGATGCTGCTCCGCCAGCATTCAAAGCACGCCGTTTTCTCGCTGAAGGCCACCGAATGATCTCTACCTCCAGAAAGGAGAATCCTTCAACGACAGGTATACATTTAGTGAGCTGTGTTTTGCCCTCGCTTCGTGTCCGGGCGATGCCCTGTATGCCATGCTTCGACACCTAGGAGAGCGAGGCATGGCCTTTCTATTAGATTTGTTCAACAGGATCTGGTCAGCGGGTATTCGCACAGATGCCTGGTGAGTGGCTATGCGATCGCTTTTTGCAAACCAGGGAGAGATTACTCTACCCTAGCTGCTTTCCGGCCAATATCTGCGTGTGCAAGTTGATGAAAAAATTAGTAAATGTTAGATTAGCCTTTTTTTTTGGACAGTGCGGCTTCCGCAAATTCCACTCCATGCTCGGATGCTCTGCTCCGATTGGAAAATGCTGTCTACGAGGCCTTCCTTCGTAGACAGCACTACGCCAGTCTTTTTCGAACTGGAGAGGGGCTTTGATACATGGTGGTACGGTATCACAGCGACTCTCCACACGCTGGGGCGAGGGGACGCATCCCAATCTCTATTTCTTGAGTTTTTGCGAGATTGTCGATTCCGCGTAAAGGGTGGGGCCAACAGGAATAAGGGGTCCCGCAGGTAAGTGTCCACAGTGTCATACACTGCCGTGAGCATTAACGGTATCACTTCAGAGCTGCCGGAAGATTTTCTCGCTATGGTGTGCGTGGTTGACCTTTCGATCTTTGTTGCGGCCCAGATGCCAACGCTTGAGCGTCGACTCCAACAAGCATTAAACCGCATCTCTCGCTATGTCGAATTACATAAGTTTCGGTTTTCTTTCGCCAAGACTAAGATGGCGCACTTCTGCCGCCAACCACGGTTCCACCCAACCCGGATTTGTTCCTAAACAAGGTTCGCCTGGAGGTGGTGGATTCGACCGACGCCTCATCTAGGCCTCTTGTACACGCGCCATGGAAATTCTTCGTTACGTAACGTTCACCATCTGGGGTGCAGATAGGGCTACTGCCCTATAGTTCTTCGAAGCTTGACTACGGATGCGAGTTTTATTGCGGAAGGTGGACTCAATCCCCCACACCGGTCTCTGCCTGACGACCGGTTCCTTCCGCACGTCCCCGATTGAGAGCCTTCTTGTCAATGCTTAAGAGATTCCTCTCGCTATGCACCTGTACGCGCGAGCCCGGCGCCTCGTTCAGTTGTCAACGACTCACTGCATCAACAACTAATCTCGGCGGTTGTCCTGCAGCCGAGAGACGCCTGTCATACCCTAACACCAATTAAACCCTTAGGGTTTAGGGCTAGGAAATTCCTTCAAGAGCTCGGTGTAGCTCTCGGGCAAGTGGCGCATCTGGTTCTGCACGGGACGCCACACAGGAGGGTACTTACTACCTTTGACTAGTTGTCATCACGCCTCTGCTTTTAAATCTTCAACATACGCCGTGAGTATTGTGTTTGGCCTTTTTGGCGATCTATTCGTGTCACGCTGGATCCGTGCCAGTGTTTAGGATGGCTCCAATTTCCAGGACGTGGTTGGTTTAAACGTCGTATCCCCCTCTGTTTGAAGTCAGCGGGGCTCGTAGAGGCACTGCGTCTGTCTTTGCGGTCAAGCTGGTTGCAATACACTGCTCGCTACGGGAGAGAACGCGTCGTGCCAAGTTCGGAGACTGCATTGTGCTCTCGCGGCATTGGAATCTCCACATCCACTGAATCGAGGTATCCTTCATGCCACGGCTGCTGCAAGCCGGATGGATGTCGAGATTATCTTCAGCTGATTTCCTGGACATATGGGAATGAGGGTGCCAGAGTCCGCGAGAACTGGGAAACCTGACCATCGTTTGCCTCTCCCTCACACCAACATCAGGGCTGTTTGGTAAATAAGATTGGACAGGGCAGGGAGAAACTTAAAGTCGTGTGCCTTTCCCATGGACCTACCTCCCAATGCCACCACCACTTCAGAGCACTTGCTGTCCTCTTCGAATTTGTCACACTCGCGGGACGCCCCGCGATTTGATAGAGTGCGGCCTGTGCCTTATTGCGATGACTGCCTTGTCTCCAAGACTCTTTGGCACATTCTTGTTGTGTCCCTTTCTGGGTGATCTTCGCGCACAATACCTGTCCCGGTGCCGGGATGGGTGGGTCGCTACCGCTTGTCGATTGTACTAGGGACGAGTTTATGCACACATACTTGTTGGAGAAGGCTGGCTTCCTCCATTTCATTTGACTCTGTTATAGGTCTCGTGTTTGTGACCCCCGTAAGGGGTGCAGCGATTTTCCTTCCTGGCGGGACTCAGTGCCCCGTCCGGCCCTATCTTAGCCTCTTCTCCTTCTTTATGCAGCCTGTGTTTTTACCCTACTTCCTCACTCAACCTACAACCTCTTCCACAACTTTCTCCGGTTGGCCTTTAATTTCAGGGAGTAGACGTCGACCAGCTTCCTCTCAGCCAACCATCCCTGAGTGGGGAGGGGACATAGCCCCCTCATCCCTGAGCTCCAGTTTGGGATCGGGGGGGGTTTAACAACCTGCTTCACCCCCACCTTCATCTTCTTCACATCTTTCTTTCTCCTTTCACTATCTATCATTTTTTTATGCCGTTCCTAAGATGGATTCGCTATACCGATGGGCTTCCAGGTTAGTAGGCGGGAGGAGTGGCCTCAAATGGCGGCAGCTGGTTCTGCCGGCCCCGTATTCAACCCCTTGGAGAGCGGGCTACTGCGTGTGGTGATGAGCGTGTGCATCCCGTGAATTACAAAGGGTCACAATGCCCAATGATGAGTCCATAAAAAAAAATATCCCTTTACCTTCCTCTCTACCATCACCGGAGCCGCCTTCGAGCAGCTCCACTGTAAAAATCCAGCGCCCCCCCCCCCCGTGATCTCAGCTGGGAGGAGCTGCGGAGGCTCGTTTCAGCCCGTTCACTATGTTTTTGCATGAGACCATGCTAGGCGCGTGCCCCCCTGCCAACCCTCACGGGGTATAAGGGTTTTGCGATCACATCACCCCGAAATGGGGGCCGGGCGGGAGGATGCGCGATTTACACCCGGCATCATTTCTCCGTTCTTCTCTTCACTTTAGATACCTCCTTTCAGGCAGTAGCTGTGCAGCTGCTCGGAGATATGACCAGGGGTCAAGTCCTTGCCAACCTGATCGACGAGCTGGAGATAGGTGTCCTAAATGTGGATGAGTTTACGCATCACTGCCCAAGAATCGCTTAATTTTCCTGCCTCGATCTATATTTGTGTTCTCAGGATGCAGCTTGATTGTGGGTAGGGGGTGGTCGATGACTTACATGGTAGTGATCACTTTCCCATTCAAATACATTCTTAGAGAGCACTACTCTGTTTTTCGATATGGAGAAGGCCTATGATACCGCTTGGCGATACGGTATCATGGAACTCTCCACACGATGGGGGCGAGTGGACGCCACCCAATCTGAATTTGTGCGAGATCGTCGATTCCGCGTATGAGAGTGGGGCGGGGGAGCCCTCTGCGGCCAAATGAGGCAGGTAGAGGGTTTCCCGAGGGAAGGTGTCCTCAGTGTCACTTTTCCATGTGCATCAACGGTATCACCTTGATGATGCAGGAAGATGTTCTCGCTACGTTCTAGGTGGACGAACTTTCGATCGCTTTTGACCAGATGCCAACTCTGGAGCGTCGAGTCCAACAGGCATTGAACCTCGTCTTACGCTATGCCGAACGGCACAGGATTCGGTTTTCCTTTGTCAACACTAAGGTAGTGCACTTCTGCCGCCATTCACGGCTCCACCCTGACCCAGATTTATTTCTCAATGCGGTGCACGTGGAAGTGGTGGATTCGCACCGTTTCCTTGGTCTTGTATTTCACCGACGACTCACCTGGAAGGCTCATATTCGCAGCTTTGTGGTCCCTTGTACCTGCGCCATGGATATTCTTCGGTCCGTGACGTTCAGCGCCTGGGTAGCTGATAAGGATACTGCTTTAATTTTTATTGATCCTTTGTTTGTTTGTAGCTCGACTACGGATGCGAGTTTTATGCATCCGCAGCCGAGCGTATATTGCGGAAGGTGGACTTGTTCTACCACACCAGCCTTCGCCTGACGACCGGTGCCCTCCACATTTTTCCCATTGAGAGCCTATTTGTCGATGCTGGAGAGATGCTACTCGCTCTGCGCCGTGCAGTGCATTATTCGTCTGGACGCACGATCCCGGCGCCTCCCTGAATCGCCAACAGCTTTCACTGCATCCGCAGCTGATTTCGACGGTGTCTATGCCGCGGGGAGACGCCAGTAATACCCTAAGCCCTCTGGGTTTAGGGCTAGGAAACTCCTTCTAGAGCTAGGTATAATTCTCGGCCGGTGGCGCCACCCTGGACTATTTGTCACCACGCTTCTGCTCCCAAAGATTCTACAGCGCCGGGAGTATTGCATTCGCCCTTTTTGGCGCACACTTTGTGTCACGCTGGAACCGTGCTAGTGTATACGGATGGCTCCAAGTCCCAAGAGGGTGTCGGCTTACACGCCGTTTTCCCTTTGTTTGAAGTTATCGGGGCTCTGCCAGTCGCTGCGTGTCTTCTCGGCCAGCTGGTTCCAATACACTGCTCGAAACGGGAGATAACGCCACGTGCCTCGTTCCGAGACCGGATTGTTATTTATAGAGACTCACCAAGCGCCCTGAGTGCTCTCGGGGCATTGGAATCTTCACATACCTTGGTTCACCATATCCGTGATGCCACGATTTTGGCGAGCCGGGCGGATGTCGAGATTATCTTAACATAAAATAATTTCACGGATGACAAAAGCCACAAGGGCCTATCAAATGTCATCCGCATCTGTCAAAACCCACCCACAAAATGCATCCATAGGATTGTGTCCGATCATGCATCTACAATATACAATTCGAACCATCCACAGGAATGTGTTAAAAATAAAAAACATCATGATCAAGACTCGTCAAAATCCAAATCAATCGTAATATACAATAATAAAAAACTGCATCCACAGGAATGAGTCCAGAATAGCCCCCAAAGTTAACCCTCCCTCCCCATATAATCATCTAATCTGCGTTTGAATACATTCAAGTTTGGACTGTCTACCGTCTCAGATGGCAAACTATTCCAGTAATCTACCACTCTATTGGTGAAAGAATATTTTCTAACATCCAACCTGCACCTCTGTTTTTTTTCATTTTTAAGTGGTGACCCCTAGTCCTATTACTACCTTCCAAGCCAAATAACTTGCTAAAATCCAACTTATCCATCCCAGAATAGATTTTAAAAAACTCAATCATATCTCCCCTCACACATCTTCTCTCAAATGAGAACATATTTACTACCCTCAGTCTATCTTCATATTCAAGGTGCTTCAGGGAAGGTATTATTTTTGTTGCCCTCCTTTGTACTGACTTTATCATGTTGATGTCATGTCTAAAATGTGGTGACCAATCTTCTCATCATGTAGTATCAGCTCACTAGAAATACACTGTTTTTCTTTTTTTTAGCAGCTTCAGCTGCTGCTTCGCTTTGTAGAGCTCATCATAACATATTTTGCAACACCAAAATAAATTCTTTATATCATCTTCCCTTAATCCATCCAGATATAGACATTTCCTGTGATACCACCTATCACAGGTACTACATGCAATCCATTTCATATCCTTCCCAAGGTATATATATACATTGCATTTGCTACACCGTGTTTTCTTTCTAGTACCACCAGAGTCATCAAAGGTCATAGTTCCATCGAAAGTCAATATCAAGTAAGTAACAAGTATAATTTTGACTGAGTTTACTTTGATTTAAATGAAGAAAACAACTAGGCAAAAACATATAATAATGGTAAATTCAACTTAATTCCACCTCGCAAACCTAGCTTAATAATTTTGAATGAATTAAGTATTAAAGGAAATATTTATATAAAATATAATCGTAAATTCAACAGAATTCCACCTCGGAAACCCAGTTATTCTTACCTGGTAGGGCCTTACCACCATTGCCCAGTCAGAGCTGGGCACAGGCAAGATGGGGCGCAGTCACGGACAGATACTCCAGTCAGACAAACGAGTAATAATAACTAGAAAAAAAATGACAAAAGTGACTGGTTGAGTGTATCTTCCTATGGAATAAAACAGGAAAAAGAACTTGTGGGGTTGTTGGAAACAAGGACATAGGGAATGGCAACTGATTGCTACAGGAAAAATAGTTCGTTATGTAGGAAAAGTTGCAATCTGGATTTAAACACTGGAAGGCTGGGAGCATCAACTACCTCCGAGGGCAGAGAATTCCATCTTGCCACCACTCTTGAAGAGAAGAAATGTTTACGAGATTCAGACTGACAGTGTTGAACTTGAATTTTATATATGTGACCTCTTGTGCCTACATCAAGGGATAAAGTGAAAATATCAGAAGGACGGAGAGAGCAGATTGTGGAAAATGCGATAGTAATAAATCATGCCATGTCAAAGTAGCCTACCCTTTATGGAGAAAAGCTTTAAAGAGTTTAGTCTATCAACATAGGGCAAGTCAGATACCCAGAATGCCAAACTGGGGATGCAAAGTCTAACAGGGGTCTAATATCTGAAACAAGAAGAGAGGACATAAACTAAGGGGAACGGCAAACAGTGGCAGTTAGCAAATTAGAAGCCATGCATGACTCCTGCTTTACCTACACAGTTTCTGATGTGGTGATGAAACTTTAACTTGTCATTAACAATGACTCCAAGGTCTTTGTATATATTGCAGAGGTTTAAAGGTGTGTCATCAAGGAGATAGCAAGAATTTTGGTTTCTATCAGTAAGACGTCGAGCAAAACGGAGGTGAGCACACTTCTCTACAGAGAATTTAAGACCCCAGGAAGTGGCAGTAGCAGACAGTGTGTAGATCAGGTGAAGGCAAGTAATAACTAGAAGATGAGAAGTGGAGATACAGCTTTAGGTCATCAGCAAACATCTTGTATTGACACTGGAAATGGGAGCAAGTGTGATTAATGAATATGAGAAATAGAAGGGGACCCAGCCTTAAGGCACCACACTTAGGACTGGTCTAGGAGATATGACACTGCCACTAATAGAGACACTCATAACGACCAACAAGGAAACTCCTAATCCAGCTAAGAAGGTTCCCCCGAGATCCCAATGGAGGCAAGTTTGTCCAAAAGAATACCGTGGTGGACACATCAAAGGCTTTTTTAAAAGTCAAATAAGATGAGATCTACTACATGGCCTTTGTCATACCAGTAGGTAACATAATTGTATGTCAGAAGGAGCTGGTCAGTAACAGATCTATTGGGTCTAAATCCAAATTGTTGATTGTCAAATAGCTGGTGGTCATCCAAAAAACTGAATAAGGACTTAGTAATGATCCTCTCCATTGTCTTGCATGGGATAGGGTTAAGACTTATAGGTCTGTAGTTTAAGGGTTCACTACGAGACCCTTTCTTAAAGATAGGCGAGACATGAGTTTCCATGACAGTGGTAGAGTTCCAGTAGACCTACCCCGAAATGCCGCGACGGCTTCAGATTGTTTTCTGTCGTCTCTGAATTGGACACACTCGCGGGACGCACCGCCATTTGATGTGGCGCTCGCCTGCGTTGTCCCCCAGACTGTTCGGCACATTTTTGTTCAATGTCCAACTCTGGGTGATCTCCGCGCACGCTACCTGTCCCGGTACCGGCCCGAGCAGGGTTACTACCGCTTGTCCATTGTACTCGGGATGAGTTCGTGCACACCTACTTGTGGACTTTACGAGTTTTGGGAGGTGGCTGCCCCCTTCCACTTTATTTGACCTTTTTTTGTGTTTCATTTTGTAGGTCGCATGTTCCGACGCTGGAGGGGACGTAAAACGATGCGGGTTCGTGCACACAAACTTGTGGACTATTTGACTTTGGAGGAGGCTGGCCTCCTCCAAAAAGTCCAATAGGGGTCGTCCATTTTATGACTTTCTTTGTACTAAGTCGGTCATTTCTGCGCCTGGAAGAAAGGGCCATTCCCCTGACGCCGAAATGTGCTTCCTTCATGTTGTTTTTTCTTTGTATTTCTTTTTTTCTGGCTGTCTCCAGATGGGCGCTTAAAAGAAAAATCTCCCAACCGGTCGGAGGGAGCAAAGATGCCATTTGCTCCCGTTGATCTGTAAACAACAACAGGTTAGGTCGTTTGATGACGCCCTTGAGTTCTCCAGCACGCTCCTCGCCTTGGGCCTGAGTCCTATTGTTAGAACGTCTGGCTCTTTTGCACGCCGGTCGCCGCACGAACGATTTCACCCTCGGTGAATTTCCTTGAAAGTGCCAGGTTTCGAAGCAGGTCTGCCTCTCTTTTTTGGCGGACATACGAGTCTTTATTTAATGGGAATATACCTCTTGCAAATGTGTGCAAGCGAGTCGAAACGATTCAGGGCAAGTGATCGCAGGAAGCCCCCTCCCTTCCTCGAGGATAACGAGACCACAATCTCGGGCCCGGTGTAAGTTGGGAGTCTTTTATTCGTATTATCTAGCCGGAATTCTGTTCTGTCAGCATCAGTTCGCTGAAGGCCATCGACTAAACTCTACCTCCAGAGGCTAGGAACCCTTCAACGACCCGTTTGCGCTGCTCTTTAGCTTCGTGCGCCGATACCGACTATTGTTCGGGCGATATCCCGTAAGCTATGCCTCGGCACTTAAGTGAGCGAGGCGTGGCCTTCTAGCTTTATTCAACAGGATCTGGGTTGAGGGTATCCTCCCAAATTCCTGGCGAATGGCTACTGTGCTGGCTTTTCGCAGCAAGGTAAGGTAAGATATCACTCTACCCCAACTAGTTTTCGTCCAAATTGTGAACCTGCGTATGCAAGTTGTTGGAGGAATTGGTTACCATTAGATTAGTTTACTTTCAAGAGAGCAGAGTCTATCTGTGCCCTGAAAAGTGCACTCCACGTCCGATGCCTGCTCCGACTCGAAAATGCTATCTGGGAAACCTTCCTCTAGACAGCATTACGCTAAGATGTTTTTAGATATGTAGGCCTATGATACCTCAAGCTGATACGGTATCATGGAGTTCTTGCGAGATCGTCGATTCCGCGTACTGGTGGGAAGAGCTCTCTCCGCTTCAAATGGGTGTCCAGCAAGGAAGGGTCCTCAGTGCCATCTTCTGTCTTGACCATCAACACTATCAGCTAGGTGCTCTGGAAGATTTCCTCGCTATGTTTTATGTACCGAGTTTTGCAAGTTCTTTTAACTGGTTTTTTTTTCGAAAGGTTTACGTGTGATAGAAAAAGTTCCGTCAAACAAACTTAAAGTTCTACTTTTCCAGCATGTGTTATTAAAGTATTTTCCATTGTGTGCAGATGTGTCGAGATGAAAGTGAAAACAATCGCGATCTCTGCTCTCTTGCGCGCAGACCACAAGAAGCACGACATCGCCAAGCGGCTCAATGGCAGCCGGATGATCGTTCAGTGTCTCGGAGAGGCTCAGGAACGGTAAAGACCTCAAAGACCGACCTCGTTCAGGCAGACATTAAGTTGTCAACCGTTTGGTTGTGAGGAAGGCCTTCAAAACTCCTCCGAAGCTCAAAATAACTGCGCTCGCGAAGAACATCGCGGTGGCCACAGTACCTAGGGCCGTCAAGGAGGAAGGCGGCAAAAGCATAACGTGCGTGGTAAGGCCTCTGCTCACCAACCATATGTGAGAACAACGTCCGTCGAAAGTGCTGCGTCACCTTCTCAACGACTTGAAGAATCATGGTAATCGAATTATCTTCTTTTTTAGACCTTCATTGTCGATCCATAAGTAGAACGATCGCGTGGTAAGCTTCGACCAGGACATCTCAGGTGTGTGCTTCGTGTCCACCACCAAGGACCTTGCCTCCTGGATGATGCTTAGCGTTGTGGCTTCTAATGGCGAGAAGATGCTGCCAGTGAGGTTCCAGGCCGATTACAGGGACATCTTGGTCACGAAGGTCCTTTGCTGCGTAGGAAAGATCAGGATAAAGGCAGACTGCGTCTTTCAGCAGGACGATGCCCCGACCCACGTTGCCAAGACCGTGCCAGAGTGGTTGTGATCGAACACGACCTTCTGGTCGAGGGACTTTGGGACGCCGCAGTCGCCCGACCTCAATCCAAACAACGTATGGGCACATGAGGGGAAGGCTTGCAAGGTCCACCACAGCTACGTACATGAACTGAAGTTCTCCGTCGTCACCGCGTGTAGGATAGCATCATGCATCTCTCGCTATCCAGAAGCGCAAAGGCTTCGGTTTCCTTTGCTCAAAACTAAAGTGGTGTTTCTAATTGGGACTCGCCTGGATGTACACCATTGGTCTAAATTTTTTACCCTTTATCATATGTGTATTTTCCTAATGTTTGAATTACTTCGTATTTTACTAAATGTTATGTAAATTAATAAAACTATTTTTATAAAATAATTTAACCAATATTTCTTATGTTTCAGCTTAAATTTATAATATTGCATATCTGATATAGTTCTAAATAGATACTACTAAAACTAAAGAACTTACAAAGGCAGAGAGCACAAATCCAACTGGTAGGCTAATGTTATGAGAAGTAGAAATAGCTAAATAAAATGTTCAAGATATGCTGTCTCAATCACTATAAAACGACATCAAGAGACCAAGAGGTTTGTATTAATGAAAAGTGTCAGAACACATCGTACAACACGTAGAAAAGATACTTTTATCAATCAGAATGGCAGAAAATTTTCATCTGAACTTTCTCAAGAGTTCAATGAAGCTTCAAAATAAAAAAATCACCTAGAACAGTTAAAGATGAAGGGCTCAAACCATCTAAGGCAGGAGTCTCCAAACTACGGCCCGTGGGCCAGATCAGGCCCGCCGCTGCAGTGTGGATACAGCAATTACAGGGCAAATATTGATGATATCTTAAAAGCTAAACGCCAGTTTCACAAATTTCACTAACCTTTTGGGCTGCTTAGTTTGTGAGACTCGGATATGTGCGCACTGTGATAATACTATCTTATTGCTAACGACGCCTTCTTTGATAACTTTTTGGTAAATAAATGTTTGTTGTCTTTATTTTTGGTGCATTTTGTATATGGTAAATAAATATGTTGGTTGTCGTTATTTTTTGTGTATTCAATATATTGTATTGAACAAAATGGTTATGCGGCCAGCGGTCTTCATCCTCTCAGTTATCTGGCCTACTGTGGAAAAAGTTTGGCGACCGCTGATCTAAGGCAAGAAAGAAGCCATGGATATCTGAGGTTAACAGAAAAAAAACGAAAGTGGGCCAAAAGATCACAAAAATTTGACCATCGCACAGACATTTCCCACTTCCTGTCTATCCTCCGCCACTCCACTCTCCTAGTACAGCAAAACATAATACCAAAGCCACCTGTCTCCCAACTCTTCTCTATGATCCTAGACTAGCTAGAAAATACTTATCTGGTCCTCCTCTCAAACATGCTATCGCTGCCCTCCCGTTCAAACAGTAATCTTAATTTTCCATTGCCCCGCTTTTCACTTTGCTTCCCTCAGTAATCCATTGGGATTGTCCTGTTCTACAGGCGAACTGGGAGTGCATTCGATATCTTTCCATCGCCCGAGTAGTCTCAGGAAACATCCTGGGTGTCCGCCTGATCCCTAGGATTTCCAATTACTTTTCTTTCCTATTCAACACTAATGGAAGTTCTAGCTGCGGTGGATTAGCAATTTTCGGTTGGCTCTCGGTCGAAACAACTGTTCAATTGAACCACGTGGGAAAACGAGCCGAAATTCTATTAATTTTGATGCGTCTTAGCAGATTGAGAAAATTTTCACCTTGTTTGAGTTTGCTATGCAATGGGATTCTTTTCTTCAATTCACAAAAATGGACATGAAAAGACCAAACAATAAAAAAACATTTTAGATTCAGGTTCCTATAAAGATTATCTAACATATAAAAATTAAATATTTGAGGATACTTTAGATCAAACAAAATATTACAAGCAAATAATCTTCATTTAGATATAAAAACAAACATTATTTGATGTATAACAAATAACCTGCTAAGAAAAAAATGTATGTAGATCTTCCACAAAACTGGATTTTCAGGAATAAATGCTGCTAAGAAAATTAAAATGCAGCTATCATTCAATGCTTCATTGTTTACAGACATGAAAAAAGAAATGTACCAACCCAATACCGAAAACTTTACACATATCAATTTCGAGTTTTCTATCTACAGTGCCACTTCGAGTGCCTTTACATCCATTTATTTATTTAGAAAACAGTAATTTGAATCGTTTACGTGACAGCTGTAGTTGATTGCCTCGGGTCAATAG
The DNA here is from genome assembly GCA_963969495.1 of Ceratothoa steindachneri. Classification (NCBI taxonomy): domain Eukaryota; kingdom Metazoa; phylum Arthropoda; class Malacostraca; order Isopoda; family Cymothoidae; genus Ceratothoa; species Ceratothoa steindachneri. The sequence goes on along the minus strand of OZ018327.1, from coordinate 24,166,411 downwards.
ATGACATATTACCGGTCTCAGTAAATGAATACAATGCCTAAACTGCTTTAAAAGAGCTATAGAGTCATTTACTACTTCTACAGCTTGAAATTAACACTATCAGGGGAAGGAGCACTTCACGTGGTAATAGTTGAATCAATGGAATTTATAATTTCGAGTTTATGAGAATTGAAAAATAAAATGATTTAGTAAATGTCAAATTCACTTCCCATGAGGAGGTTGGGGCAGTGAGTCAATCTATGCCGTAGTTGGAAAGTTGCTGGGGCAGTCAAAATGGCACGGGATTATGTGCAAGAGACATCAGCCATGCAACCCAACAATGACTACAGCATTAATTTGACTGTTGCTAATATAGAACAGCTACACCACCTATAACCCCAATAAGTGCGTACAAAAAGGTGGGCGCTTATGGGTAAGATAAGGACTTTTTGTGGCGGTGATATGGGCCACCATCAACCTTGTAGGATAGAGATAGCCGAGGCTTTAAAGTAATCAAATTGCAAAGGTGTTATTATCATTCTTGAAAGCAGATTACAGGGTGTCAAGCTATGTCAAGTATCCGCCAGGCACTTTGTGCGAAGCAAATGTCGAAGATTGTCTGCCATATTGGAATTATAGGCAAATGGTAATGCCCCCAAGTCATCTCGTTAATGAGAACGGGTGATCCTCTAATAATTGGGGAACTGAAGTTAGATTTTTTTTTTTTTGCAAACTTTTAAACTAGTCTCACTAGTAAAGCTCTCCAGGATTCAGGTGTAGTTATCACATGAGCGAATCTATACCGCTCCCTTTTGCCCTTTGTAAAAATATTTCTGAGAACATTTTGATATTGAACAAGCAGCTAAATCTTGACTGATGTTGATTAAGAATGGGGATAGAAACCTCATCAATGTAATTACACGTGAAGCTGCGGCCCCAATTGCGCCACACTATTACAACAGTAGAAGTGTGATTCACGAGTGAAAGCAAAGTATAACGTCATATGTGAATATCGCGCGCTTGAAACAGAAGACTTTCCTAAAGGGAACCTATTTTCATTGGAGCGAGGGCACGTTTGAGCACTCCCCCCCGCCCCACCGATTCCACAAGACGTACGTACGTTCCTCATAGCTACGTTACATTAGGTAGTCTTCAACACATCCTACATTACTTTCGTTTTGAAACTTGTTTTTAATGTATACAGACAAAAGTTCATCATTGAATCAGACAATCTAGTTTGTACCATTAAGTTTAACTCAACAGAGATTCTTAAGTTGTCCTAAATTGTACAAGATATTAGCAAGAGTACAAATACATTAGCAGAAAATATCCCACATGGCCATGGAGTTAGCAAGAAATCAGGTCGTCTCGCTGAACGAAGTTTTCGAGGCTGCTCTATCGATTCACTAACTAATCGGCGATGCTTCGAGAAAGCGCCATTAACCCACCGGTCATTGAAACACGAACTAGGGGAAGTTTAGCTTTGTCCATGATCCAAGGCGTCGCACCAGGGTGCGACTTAAGTATAACTTAGGGGGAAGACCAAATCTATAGCATATCACTCATTCTTGTTTATAGCCCCCGGGAAACAGATGGAATGAATGTCTGCTTCCTTCGACCGCTTGGGAGAAGGAAGAAATCTGATCCTACATCGTGTAGTAGTAGGCTCCACTAAGGTTACTGCAATGAAGTGGAGCCGCGCTTTCTGTGAGGCTACTCTGTCACTCCTTATTAAGGATGGTCGAGAAAGAAGCTGGGGAGAGTAAGCAAGTGAATAAGAGTGAGGAGCGAAGATAAAATGAGATGGGGTGAAAAGTGAAAGAAAAAATTAGTAGGGCAATGGAAAGAAAACAGGATTTAAATGAAAATTGCTAACCTCTATATAATGGCAATGGCATCTAGAACGTCCACATAAAAGTGCACAGGGAGTCGCATGCGTTAAATGTGTGAGGGAGATAGATAGTAGGCAGTGAGAATGTAAAAGCTCAGTGGATCAGTAATGAGGAATGTTTTTTTTTTTAATGCACTGTGGGAAGTTATTATTTTTTGAATTTTTACGACAGCTTTTGATTTTTAGATTAAGGCCGACTCTAGCGGCATCGAGAGATCCGGGGTTTTAAGGATCGTAGGACATTTCTCCGCATCTATCTGTTAACTCTGGTCACCCGTGTTGATATTACCGTCATGTGGTCTATTTGCTCTGGCCAGTAGGGAAAGAATACATTTATTTCTTCCCAATGGCTATAATCAGGATGGAGGCATTAGGATGGACAGCAGGTTAAACGAGGCCACTTCGAAAGCAGAAAAAAAAAAATAATTTATCGAAAAAAATGTGCAGTGCCATTAATATCTGATCCAACTTTAAGGATGGCGAAAAGAAAAAATGCATCGGCTGCATATTAACCAGAGGCTACTAATCACAAAATTAGATGGGTCGCGATGAACGCGCCATATTCCAAAACAAGTCCAGAAGTATTGGTTTGGTAGGTTTGGTGTGTTATTTTTTTTACCACCAACTTGCACTTTTGTGCAAATTGGATCTAGTTATCACGGGTCGCTACATCACATAGCAACCACCGCAAATTATGTCCGAATCAGAATCCCATCCGACTTACCACATACACATCATGGACTCGACACCACTAAACCCAGAGGTTTCCACTCTACTAGGACCTAGTCTGCCGAATATGTTCACTACTAGAACTAGAGGGACTTGATCTAGTGGACCTGCAGCAAATGTAGCCGATTTAGCACTTCTAACCACTAGGTGGCGCCACCTGGTGATCAACTTAAATCACATTTGAACTCAGTGACCTCAATTACCTTTGGTAACATTGGTTTTAGCTGTCTACATTGAGCCAGCGAGTCGTGGCGGACAGAAGATGAACACAACATGAGATTTGCATGACCCATAGACCTGCTTCGCCGCAGGTAAAAATATTAACAGATGGTGCGGTTAGTATACAGCAATACGTGACACTGCCCGAGTCTTAAAGCACCCTGGGAAACACCCTAGTTACACCAAATTGGACTTGCTGGGTGAATAAGTGTGGTAGACTATCGGGTTAACGTAGCGCGAGCTGCAGATAGAAGTTCATTAAGAAAGAGGAGAGGCCGGCTTAGGACTGAACACTGGTAAACGCTTTCCTCCGGATGGAAGAGGCAGGAATAGAACCAACTCAGCCTTGGAAGGACTCGTCAGGTCGGAATCCGGACAGGAATGTTGGCATAAACCCAAGATGACCACGAAGGTACAAACTAGAAAGAAGAGGGTAGCGACGGGTAGTGTGATAAGCTTTGTGGATATCGATAAAAGGACCGACATGACCCAAGAATGCCTTCGGGGCGGAGGGAGTCAAGGACACTACGGAAGTGAAGGGAAGCCAGCCTGGCACCTAGTGAACATGGAATGACAATCGGCACGAAACCTAGGATTCGGTCAGGATCAGGGACTGTGGGGCTGTACGAGGAGAGATGGTTCCTAACTGGGTTACTGCAACTAAACTGCTCTTGTTTTTGCGTGCTCCTGGGAGGAAGAGTAGCGATTGAGCGAGTCAACCGATGAGAGAGAACTTGTGGGACCACACACCCTTCGTGTAGTAATGATTACTGTCTTCCTGAGGAAAGGCTGAGGCGCTAGGGTGGCTTTTCCCTACACTAAACGTGAAAGCAAGAATTAATGCACACACACTCCCTCCAAGATGACCAGGCCTGCTTAAGCAGTGATGGAGTAGTGATTTTCTCTTGCTTCTTCAACCATCCATCGACTAGTCTGGAAGAGTGTGCCTTCCCAGCTCAATGGCTCCAGCTGTCTTCCACACATTCCCAATGTCTTTACAGATCTCTTAAAAACTCTGCGGGATCCACCCTCGTTGGTAATCCAACGGGAAATCCATCTTATGCTGAGGAAGACAGGAATGATAGCATCTGCAGGTCGTAACCAACCCACTGAGCCCTGACTGCTTCATTGCAGTCTGGGTTCACTGGGAATGACAACGAAAAGACAGGGACAGAAGAAGAAGCTGCTAAAAACAGGGTTTGTGGGTCGTATAATTGGCATGATCAGGCTGTAATGGAAGAAACTGATTTAGTGTACCCAACATAAGTGCCAAATCTAATGCCGGACATAAGGTTATGGGAGAAGAATGAAAGGGGTTGGGAGGGTCGCGGTCAAAATTTTCCAGAGATAAATAAGATATGGGTAGTGCTTCGTCATAAACAAGTGAAAGGAGTAGTCGAAGAGTAAAGGTGTGTAAATGAACGAAGGTTTATAAATGAAAATAACAGCTCACCTGAGACGAAGAAGTGGGTGGAGACATCGAACACCACACTCCGCACAGGATCCCCACTGATTGTCCCTATGAGAAAAATTCAAGGGAGGGAAAGAACCAGGCTTCATAAATAGAGCGGTAAGAAATAAAACGAATAGCGTACTACCGTCTCTCAAGCGGATGGACACCGACCAAATCAAAGACGGTGGTGCCAAACGAGGAATAAACAAGAAGGCTGCAATGTGATAGCATAGAAGAGAGGGAAAAAAGGGGTAACCTGAGATTGTTATTGATCTGACGGGTACCTATAACCAATTCTTGAAAACAGACATGAATCTCGATATGTCAGAAGTCGAGTAATGCCCCACCAGATACCCAGTAGGTCACGGCAGTTCCAGTGGACTACTCTGAGATGGCGGGAAGAATTGAAAACGCCAGATTATCGTTTATTAGGCGGGCAGGAATAATCTACCCGAGGGACAATGTGGGCTTTGGCTAGCCAAAAAGTAGAGTAGTTAAGAGAGAAACAATGACGAAATACCAGCAAGTGTAGTAGTTGCGGCTTAACAATAGTAGTCAACCCATATGTAACTATTTTTAAGACAAGCAGAAGTGAGAAAACTATAAAACAACCCATATGCCCAATGTTTCCTTAAACCCTTCCACTTTCCAAATGCGGTTGTGGGGGAGGCATGAAGTTTCCCGGCCGTGTAAACACACACACACACGGAGGAGTCCCACAGAGATATGAATTCTCATCTACCTTCTTTAACCTCTTTCTATACATCCCCTTTCGTGCATATTACTCTAGGGCTAAGAAAATGATATCAACACACTCGGTCAGCACTCAAACAACCCACATGCAGCTCAGCGTTACAACGGTACCATACTCGACTGCGGAGTGTGGGTTGAGTGGAAAGAGCGCTTCGGATTATAGTTAAACCCATCGGGCGTAACAAGTCGCTGGATCGAGTCAAGGTTCGGGTCACCTACGCCCTTTCACCCTTCCACTGCTACGTCTGTTCTTTTCATTTATAAACCCTGGTTCATCTATGCACTTTCACCCTTCAACTGCTACTTGCACTTGTGTATGACGAAGTGTTGCTAGACATATCTTCTTTAGCCCTGGAAGATTTTGGCCGCGACCATTTCCCCCCCCCCCCAATTCATTATTCTCCCATAACCTTATGTCGGGTAGTAGATATGCCACTTCTGTTGGGTAGACTAAATCAATCTCCGCCATTAGGCCGGCTCATGCCAAGTATACGAACCACAAACATTTTCTTTTAACAGCTTCCCGTTCGTCTTTTGGCTCGGATTCCGCATTACATAGACTGTAGGTTCCACTGAGGAATAAAAGCCATCTTAAATGAGTACAAATCGGTGGAAAAACTTCTTCTTTTTGTACTACTCGAATTCTAGCTGCCTCAAAACCTAATGACGGTGTCCCCATCAAAATTGTTTGTTCTCTACGTTTCCCAGTAGCACAAAAGTTACCCCCACTGTCCCTAAAAAAAATCCAACGCCGTTCAGATGGCACTCTAGACACAGCACAAACAACAAACTAATAAAGCCAGGAGAAAAGTGAAAAGCTCCTAATTTGGACAATCCAAGGAATCTGACCGCCCCCTACAATCAATAGATCTATCCAACACTCATTTATGCTAGGATGACTTAAGCACCTGATTTTGCATCCACACACTAACCATTTAAATGAAACACACACGACGCCAAGGGTATACAGCACCTAGGTGTTTGAGGACATACAACCACTCCGGACCACGTGACCAATACAAAATATCAACACCCACCGGCAACAGGAATCAAACATAGAAACAGGGTTAGTCATTATCAAGGGGTCCCGACTACGTTGCAAGAGGGAAAGGGGGACAGGGTAGATTATGGTTAGTCCAAAACCCTTCCCAGTTCCTATCCTCCCATACTAATCTTGTGACAAGGTTCGGGATCATCCAAATATATTCATGTTACTAACTTCACCAAGGTGCTCAGGACACAAGTCCGGACCAAGTGACCAACACAATCATTCTCACTGTCAACAGGAATCAGACAAACAGGCAGGGCTAACGTAGTCATTATGAAAGCTTTTCAGCGAAGCTGAAGCAATGTACCCGTACCACATGAAAAAAAACAACTAACAAAAGAAGGGAAGATAGTTAAAACGTTACGAGTATTGGAAATAATAAATGTAGGGTTTAAAACTAAATTCTGAGCTGCTTCATTTACCGTAGGTACCCAACTATCCAGTAGAACCGCGAGCAACACGCATATACTTCCTGAAAATGCACGATGCAGGTAGACTTCACATAGTTTTGTTATGGTATAGTAGTAGTTTATTGGCATTACCCAGCCACACTCCTTTGAAAGCATCGCAGCGAAAAAGAAATTTTGATTTCTATTTTTAAAAACCGTCTACACCGTTTCCACGTAGTCATACGTTCCCGGTTAAAATGGTGATAACGCAATCGAACGTCGTTTTTTTTTTTTAAGAGCGTAACGAGATCGTTTAAGCGCCAGAACGTCCACGCGTCACTTCACACGAGCGCAAAGTTGGACTTAAAATGCCCTCTCTCCGGAACCATCAGGGTCGGTTGGGAGAGAAGCTAAAACGTGAGCAAAGTAATACTGTCTCCAGAGCCTAAGTTCTCCGAATTGATCGGAATAGAAAGGAGAGACTCGCCACTCGTAACAGTTTGAGTCGGAACTTTAGTTTGCGGGGGTCGCGGGGCTAGAGGAGGAACTAGTGGTTTCGAGGGTTTTAAATACGGTGGTTTAGATACAAGGATGGAGTGCTGTTTGAGCACTAGCTGTCCGTTACAGAAATGGTCAAACTCAAACTTCAGTCTTAGCTCCCCGATTTGTGATCTGGGAAGGATATCCGGAATCCACTCGAGGACGAAGGGGGTTGGGTCTTTGAGCATCACAGGGCATGATAGACCGACTCGGAGAACGGTCTTGTATTCTCGCGGTCTGATGGGGTGACTACCTCCCTGATGCACGAGAGCGGTGTCGGAGGGAGGGGGCTGGGGGAGTTTGCACGACTTGTAACTGCCGTCCTTCTGTAGAGAAAAATACCTGACGACTTCAAGAGGAATTTCAGAGTTGGTGAAGACGTCTTGCACTTGGGCCAAAGTTGTCAGCTTCCAGGTGTACTTCGTGAACTTTCCTAAAGGGACAGCGTCCTTCCTAACAAAGGTCTGCGTTTCATAAAACAACTTTCTCTTCATCACTACACTTCTGTTTAACCTCTCAACCAAGCAGTCAAAAAACGCCTGCGGAAAGATAAAGAAAAACATTCTTAGTAATTAAAAAGGTGCCAAGAAATGCTTACCCAGTTAAGCTATATGATAAAAGGTGGGTATACGATAAGAGGAGGGTACATAATAAGAGAGGGTACACAATAATAGGTGGGTACACGATAAGAGGAGGGTATACGATAAGGGAAGGGTACAAAATAATAGGTGGGTATATGATAAGAGGAATGAATGAATGAATAGTGCCGAGAAAAGATGCTGCAAAGCCCAAACGGACTATCCCCCAGCCAAATTCAAAGACAGGCACAATTTGCAGAATAACTCTCAATAAAATAAAATAAACAAATATTTAACTATGAAATTAAAAACAATAAAATGGATGCATAGAAATGGTAAAAAACATTAAAAGATATAATATAGTATAAAAATAAACTATTATAGATTCAGTAAGGGGAAAAAAAAATATATATATATATATATATATATATATATATATATATATAGTCATAACAATATGTAAAGGAGGGTACATAATAAGAGGGTACACAATAATAGGTGGGTACACGATAACAGGTGGGTATACAATAAGAGGAGGGTACATAATAAGAGAGGGTACACAATAATAGGTGGGTACACGATAATAGGTGGGTACACGATAATAGGTGGGTACACGATAATAGGTGGGTACACGATAATAGGTGGGTACACGATAATAGGTGGGTACACGATAATAGGTGGGTACACGATAACAGGTGGGTACACGATAACAGGTGGGTACACGATAACAGGTGGGTATATTCTGCAAAATTACCTTAGCGAGAGAGAGAGGGTAGGGTGTGCGAAGGGTTGCAAGAGCATGTAAAAAGGAGAGTTGATTGTGCAGATGAGTGTTTGGGAGAAAAGGGGATGAGTGAGGAGCGAATGGATAAATTAGCTTTTAAGGTGGGGGGTGGGGGGGATCAATCTGAACAAAAGTGGTTATATGGGACAGGAGGGTGCACAACTGCGGGCAGTGGGACCGGTAAGGATAGAGCAAATATGGAACCAGTTTAGAGGTCGTTTGTGGATAGCGAAAAGGTTGTACAAGAGTGAGCTGAGATAGAGCTTGCTTTTTTTATTAAAGAGGGGGCTATCTGGCGACAGCTATCATGGGATCAAGTCGCCGAAATTAATTTAGGCTATATTACAGGCAAAAAAACCGTCTCCACAAAGAAAAGATGAACAAAATTATAAAAAAAAACCTAAACTAGAAAAAAAAGAAAGTAAAGGAATGCTCGGACACCGAAGGGGGGCGGATTTCCCTCCAGTACCCGAGCATGCACTCATCACCTCAAAATACAATGGAAGCCCCCCACCTCCCCCTTTCCACTCGTCCAAAAAAAACGATCACGCTCAATTCGGCGCAGGAGCATGCGACCAACACCAGAGTAAAATAAAATCAAAAAGTCTAATCCAACAAGTCTTTGTGCATGAATCCGTCCTGAGTACAAAGGACAAGCAGTAGCGACCCACTCGTCCCGGTAACGGGACAGGTAACGTGCGCGAAGATCACCCAAACTGGGACATTCAACAAGAATGAACAGTCTGGGGGACAACGGAGTCATCGCAATAAGGCGCAGGCGAGCGCTCCATCAAATGGCGGTGCGCCCCGCGAGTGTGTCCGATTTGGAGACGACATGAAGAAACCTAAAGCCGTCGCGGCATTGGGGGATAGGCCCATGGGAACAGTCGCGGCGCAATGGCACGCAACTTTAAGTTCCCCTCGATCGTCTCCCACCTTCTTTGCCAAGCAGCCCGGAGAGATGCCCATATTCCTGCATGTAATGGGTGTGAGGAAGAGCGAAACGCTGGTCTGGTTGCCGAGTTCTCGCGGACTCTATGACGCCCTCACTTCACCACTCCCCGCAATTCCTACATGTCCAGGAACCCAGCAGATGATAATCTCGAAATCCGCCCGGCTCGCAAAAACCGTGGCGTCACGGATATTGCGAACAAGGAGATGCGCTTTGTGAGTCGCTATAAATCATAATCCGGTCTCCGAACTGGGCACGTCGGTCGCGCTATCTCAAATACCGAGCCGTATAATGCAAACAGCTCGGCCGTGCAGACAGACGCGGCACCTGGCAGAGCCCCGCTGACTTCAAAAAGAGGGGAGGCAGCGTGAAACCCGAACCCCCTTTGACTGTATACACTGGCATGGTTCCAGCGTGACACGAAGTGTGCTCCAAAAAGGTCGAACGCAATAGTTCCGGCGCTGTAGAAGCTTAGGGGGCAGAGGCTTGGTAAGAAATCGTCAAAGGTGGTACCCTCCAGGGTTGCGTCCTGGGTAGAACCAGAGGCGTCACCGGCCTGAGAGCTATACCTAGCTCTCGAAGGATTTTCCTAGCTTAGAAGATGATTGGCGTCTCTCGGCGGCATTGGCACCGTCCAGATCAGCTGCGCACGCAGTGAGAGGTGTTGACGACTGAGAGAGGAGCCGGGCTCGCGCGTACAGGGAAATAATGGACTTCTTTACACGGCGTAGAGCAAGTGGCATCTCCTCCACATCGACTAGTAGGCTCTCAATGGGGGAAGTGCGGAATGCACCGGTCGCCAGGCTAAGGCCGGTGTGGTTGATCGAGTCCACCTTCTACAATACACGCTCGGCTGCGGATGCATAAAACTCGCATCCGTAGTCGAGTTTCGAACGAACAAAGGATCGATAAAAAATAAGGCAGTAGCCCTATCAGCGCCCCAAGCGCTGAACGTCACGGAACGGAGAATATCCATGGCGCGGGTACAAGAGACCCTAAGGCTGAGAATATGAGGTCTCGGTCAAATACAAGACCAAGGAAACTGTGCGAGTCTACCAATTCTAGGCGCACCCTATTGAGAAATAAGTCTGGGTCAGGATGGAGCCGTGGATGGCGGCAGAAGTGCACCACCTTAGTCTTGGCCAAGGAGATCCGAAGCCTGTGCCCTTCGGCATAGCGAGAGACGCAGTCAATGCCTGTTGGAGTCAACGCTCCAGAGTTGGCATCTGGGCCACGCCAAAAGAGATCGAAAGGTCGTCCACGTAGCGAGAAGACTGAGGTGATACCGTTGATGCTCATGTCAAAGAGTGTGACACTGCTCCATTGGGCTGGAGAGCGCTCCCCCCACCCGTACGCGGAATCGAAGATCTCGCACAAATTCAGATATAAAGACCGGGAGGCGTCCCCTCGCCCCCAACGTGTGGAGAGTCTCCATGATACCATATCGCCATGCAGTATCATAGGCCTTCTCCAGATCGAAAAAGACCGTGGCGAACTGCTGTCTACGAAGGAAGGCCTCGCAGACGGCCTTTTCCAGTCAGAGCATGGTCAGGGCCGCACTGTGCAGAAAACAGATGGTTTCCGCTGGCTAGAAAAAGGCTAATCTAACATTTACCAATTTCTCCATTATCTTGCACACGCAGGAGGCTAGAGAGATTGGGCGGAAAACGGACGGGGTAGAGTGATCTCTCCACGGTTTGCAAAAAAGCGAGCACAGTAGCGATTCGCCAGGAATCTGGGAGGAGACCCTCCACCCAGATCCTGTTGAACAAATCTAGCAGAAAGGTCATACCTCGCTCACCCAGGTGTCGAAGTATAGCGTACAGGACATCGTCCGGAATAGGGGCGTTGTCCGCGCACGAAGCGAGAGCCGGAGGCAACTCACTCAAGTAAACCTGTCCTGTAAGGGTTATCAGCCTTTGAAGGTAAAGCCGAGTCGGCGGCTTTCCGCGACATGACGACGTGCATTGAATGCTGGCGGAGCAGCATCACGGTTAGAGAATGCGGAAAAAGCGGTCGCGAAGGATTCCGCCAAGGACACGGGGTCCGAGATTTGGGTCACATTCTCCTGGAGAGCGGGAGGGGGGTCCTGCGAGAACTTGCCCCGAATCCTTTTGACTCGCCTCCACACCTCTGCTGAAGGGGTCTTCCCGTTAAGTGAAGACACGTATGCTCGCCAAGAAGAGCGGCGGGCGTGCTTCGAAATATACCGGAACTCAGCCCTAGCCCGACGAAATTAACCGACATGCGCTTATAGCGCATGTAGGCATAACGCTTCAGTTTGAGGGCCGTCTCACACTCGGCTGACCACCACGGGAGAGGTCGGCGTGCAAAACGGCCAGACGTTCTGGGAATAGTAGTTAGGCCCACGGCAATGAGGTTGCCGGAGAAGAACTTAACGGCCTCATCAACCGACCTAAACTCCTCGACTGAGAGAAATCAGTCATTTCTTGAAATGCGGACCACCGCACCCGCGCCAAGCACTACCGGGGCGGGATCTCAGGCAGCAGCGGCCCAGAAAATTATATTTGAATGGGAAACTTATCATTACCATGGAGGTCATCGACCACCCCCCACCAAAAATCAGGCTGTGCATCTTGAGAGCACAAAGATAGATCGAGACAATTAAATGAAGCTGTCCTCAGGCAGTGATACGTAAATTCATCAGGTCGGCAAGGAATTGACCCTTGGGATTAATCGAGTAGTCTCCTCAGAGGGTGGTGACTACCGTTCAGATCTCCGAGCAAGAGAAAAGGCCTCGGCATCCGTGCCTCGACGTGGCGGAAGTCCCCCGCGTGGAAGTCGGCTGACGGTGGAATGTACGCGGAAATAAAAGTATACCTCCTATCCAGGTGCAGCTACACAGCCACTGCCTGAAAGGAGGGGTCGTAAAATCCTTATACCCAAGGAGGGTGGGCAGGGGCCACGAGCCCAGCATGGTCTCCTGCAAAAAGATGGCTATCGGGAAGCGGGAAGAGACGAGCATCAGCAGCACCTCCCAGTTGGCCCGAAGTCCGCGGCAATTCCGTTGAAGGCATAGGCCCTCCACGCCTAGCTCGGAGGAGACGCGGGGGCTCTGTTCGAAGAGAAGACCCTCACGGGAATGGCCGTACGCTTCCCGGAGGCAAAACTCCGAGCGCTATTGGTCGGACAATGCGTTGTCGCCTTCGAGGACTTATCGGGGAGGTTGGCTCGCCATGCGAGTCTTTTCCTCCCCCTGCCTCGAAACCTTAGGCTAGCCGGGGGGGGGGGGGGGGGCTTTTAAGGTGGGAGTCCCGCTTTTAGAGGATCCACCGTCTCCGAGCCACCCAACAAACCACTGTGTGTGCGCGAAGGAGCCGAACCTCTTTTAGTGCCGTCCTCCTTTCGGGGAGCAGCTTTAAGAACCCCTGAAAATGGCCTCACGACCAACTTCACGAGTGTTGCCTCCTGTGAGTCTAACGACTCGGTGGAGGCGCGTGGCCGTTTCGCCTTACGGGAAACAGTCACGCTGGGAAAAGGGAGGGAAGCCCTGGTTTTAGCCAGGGCTGGGTGTGAATCCTGGTCGGCATCTACTCTGTGAAATTAGAGGACGATCAGAGAAATTTGTAGAAGAGGTTGTAGGGAGAGTGAGGAAGTAGGGTAAAAACGCAGGCTGTCAGAAAGAAGAGGCGAAGCTGGGGGCGGAAGAGGCGCCGAGTCCCGTCAGCGAGAAAGGCAAATCGCCGCGCCCCTTACAGGGTCTCCCATGCAGTCAGAGGGAGCAGAGATGTCATCTGCTCTTGGGGAGCAATGCCATGACAATAACTTCTTAGTTGCTGCCATAAAACTTCCCTATCAACAATATCATATAAGCCCTCCCCCAAGTGTACGCCTTACCTCTCTCTTTTTCAAAGTAAACAGGCCATTTACACACAACCCACCCGACGTAAACCATTGTCCTCATAAACTAGGGTTGGTGTGCATCAATGCCACTAAGCCCAACCCTTCATGCACAATCAAGCACAAAGTCAACCTTGTCCATAACGATGAAGTGTTGTGTACTGTAGCATCTCGTACAGTCATTTCCTCCCTGGGCAGAAGACCCCTAACAAACCACCTCCATACAGAATAACATCCTCTCTCTCCAACATTCATCTTTAACACGTTTTTCAAACACTCCGCACATCACACTCAGTCTCATATTTAAGCATCGGCACTCCCCTTTTAAATGCATTTAGCAGCTCCCTCATTACCACAAAGATTTATCCCTCTCCCATTGTTACAGGGAGAGATTTCCCTCTCGCAGTGCTACAGAGATATATCCCTCTCCCATGGTCATACAGATTATCCTCTACCATTGTGATAGAGACTTCCCATTACCACACATAAATTTCGGTCTACCATTATTACCCTCTCCCATTGCCACAAAGATTTTCCTCTCCCATTGCCATATAGATTTCCCTCCCCCATTGCTACAAATAGATCAATCCCTATCCCCATTGGCACACAGAGTTTTCCCACTCACAAAATTACCGAGAATTTCACTCTCAAAGTTTAATAACTCACTCGAGGGAGGTGAAAGACCAAAGGTTCGGGTTTGCCCGAAAATCCATAATGCATCAATTGGTTGATCTTCTCTGTGACGCTGGCCAGCCAGGAGGAGAAGGAGAGAGTGACTTCGGACTCATCACAGAGCTCAACACGCTTCAAAGAGCCAATCCCAGAGGGCTTTTTGTTGTCAACCTGGGAAAGATAAAAACATCAATGGATTAGAAACAAAAACTGCCTGTTAATTTATACCCTAAAATACTAAAAGGCAATATGGACACTGAGAATGGGAAGAAATGAACGTGGAGGAAGGGTTACCCCCACCCCCGGTTGGATGACTGGAGAAATATTTTGGCTCAGAATTGTAAAGATTTTAGGATCGTGGGGGCAATTTTGGCCCTAATGCAAGTAAAATGATGAGGCAGGCCTTGCAATGGATAGGAAGCAGGAGGAATACTGGTTAATACTTCATACTGAAGCTGAGGGTGTCAAGGAAATGCTGCTGGAAGCATACAGGAAGCAAATATTGAAGTGAAACTAGTGATTAGTCAGTGTAAGAAAGAGAAATGTAACATTTAGAAGGAAGATGCATAATGAACCAGATGAGAACTTTTTGGGGAGGAGGGGGGAAGTGAGAAAGCAAGATAATAGATAATTAAATATAAAAAGAATGAATGGTAAATGTGAGCAATGAAAAGGTTAAAGTGAGATAGCTACTTTAATTAGCCTGATGTGTGTACAGGGCACAAGGGTTAATTTGTTGCCATTGGAAATTCTGAATTCTGCGAATGTTGATGAGTCAGATAAGTCGAGCTGTGCTTAAGAGGGTACCGAGGCTCGGAAAAAGTCACTCTAATCATTCTGATGCAAAAAGAACCCACCGGAGAGTCTCAAGCTCAATACAGAGGGCTAGATTAAGTGCCTGGAGGAGTTGGTGTTGCACTGAATCAGGTGGTGGCCACTGGAAGGTCGTACATGTAACATCATGACTCTGCACCAAGCCACAAATGCACAGGAGGATCCAGTCTTGTTTGTCAAGACAATTTCTTTGACCACATCACTCCGAAAATCTGTGACCTCCTAACTCTAGAGACTGGAACCGCCTACCTATTATCTGTGGGGACATGATTGAGAGACCTACAAGTCCGTATAAAGGAGGAGCTTAGGTCCAGGATCATGCGGGTAAGCGGGGAAATAATCAAGAAGGTTTCCAGAAGGTTCCATCACTGCCTGGTAGCTGTGGTTGAGGCTGATGGCGGTTTCATTGAACAAAATGAATAATACATTTTTTTTTAAAAAGAGCCCCATCTGGCGACTGCTTACTAGGGTAAAAGTTGCTGCAATCACACTACAGCCGATTACTAGGCTAGATTAAAAATTAAACAAATATACAAAAAAAAAGAGAGAGAAGAAGGAAGCACGCTCTGGCATTGGGGGGGGGGGGGCACCTCCCCCAATCGCAATAACATGCAACCTACAACAAAGAGTAACAAAAATAGAGGAGTCCAGCCTCTTCCAAAAAGTCAGATAGTGCACAAGTCTGCGTACACGAACCAATCCCAGAGTACAAATGACAGGTAACCTAGGGAAAGATCACCTAGACTGGGACATTCAAAAAGAATGTGCTGAACAGTCTAGAGGACAACGCAGTTCCGCGAGTGTGTCCAATTCGGAGACGACAGAAAGCAACCTGAAGTCGTCGCGGCATTGGGGTAGGTCGATGGCAACAGTCACGGCGCAATGGCACACAACTTAAGTTTACCTCGGCCGTCTTTCATCTTCTTTGCCAGGTAGCCCTGATTCCTGCCATGTAGTCGGTGTGAGGAAGAGCCAAACGCTGGTCTGATCACCCAGTCCTCGCAAACTCTTCCAGCAGAAGATAATCTGGACATCCACCTGGCTCGCCAGAACCATGGCATCGTGGATACCGCAAACTAGTGAGTGTAGAGATTCCAATGCTCCGAGAGCACATAAGGCGCTTTGTGGGTCGCTATAGATCACAATCCAGTCTCCGAACCGGGCATGATGCATTATCTCCCATACTGAGAGTTGTATTACAACCAGCTAGGCAGTGAAGACAGACGCAGCACCTGGTAGAGCCCAGCTGACTTCAAACAAAGGGGATACGGCGTGGAATCCGACCCACTCTTCGGACTTGGAGCCATCTGTATACACTGGTACAGATCCAGCATGACAAAGTGTGCTCCAAAAAAGGTCAAACACAATACTTTCGGAGCTGTGGAAGCTTTGGTGGCAGAGGCGTGGTGACAATAAGTCAAGGGTGGTACCTCCAGGGTGACGTTCTCGGCAAAACCAGAGGCGCCACCAGCCGGGGAACTACACCGAGCTCTCAAAGGAGTTTCCTATAACTAAATCTAAATGAGTTAGGGTATGACTGTCCACTCTAGGCAGCATAGGCACCGTCGACATGGACTCCAGATGCAATGAGAGCCGTTGGTTACTGAGGGAGGTGCCAGGTTTACGCCTACAGGCGCATATTGCACTGTGCAGTGTAAGTGGCATCTCCCCACCATCGAGAAGTAGGCTTTCAATCGGGGACATGGGAAAGGCACGGTCGCCAGGCAGAGACCAGTGTGGTGGATCGAGTCCACAATCTGCAATACACATTCGGCTGCGGATACATAAAACTCGCATCTGTAGTCAAGCTTTGAATGAACAAAGGATCGATAGAAAAGCAAGGCAGTAGTCCTTATCAGCACCCCAGGTGATGAACATCACAGAGCGAAGAATGTCCATGGCGCAAGTACAAGAGCCTCTAATGCTGTGAATATGAGCCTCCCAGGTGAGGCATCAGTCAAAAACAAAACCAAAGAAATGGTGCGAATCCAGCACTTCCAGACGAACCGCGTTTAATCGGAGTCGGGGTGGAGCCGTGGTTGGTGGCAGGAGTGCACCACCATGGAAAGCTGAAACCTGTACGCTTCGGGATGCAGATATGTGATTCAATGCCTGTCAGAGTCATTTTTTTTTAAGGGGCTATCTGGCGACTGCCCACTTAGGCATAAGTCGCCGTAAACAAACAGCCTAGTTCTAGGCTACTTTAAAAAATTTGAACAGAAAACAACAATAAAAAGAAATAACAATTAGGAAGCAATAACAATAACAAAACAAAAACAACAACTAAACCTAGTTAAATGAAAGGACGAGGCCGGCCTCCCCAAGAAGTCAATGTGCACGCACTCGTCCCGAGTACAAAGGACAGGATGTAGCGACCGCGCCCATCCCGGTACCGAGACAGGTAACGTGCGCGAAGATCACCCAGACTGGAACATCAAACAAGAATGTGCCGAACAGTCTGGGGGACGACGCAGTCATCGCAATAGGGCGCAGGCGAGCGCTCCATCAAAAAGAGGGGATATGGCGTGGAAGCCGACCGCCTCTTGGGACTTGGAGCCATCCGTATACACTCGCACGGTTCCAGCGTGACACGAGGTGTGCTCCAAAAAGGTCGAACGCAATACTCCCGGCGCAGTACAAGCTTTGGGAGCAGAGGCGTGGCGACAAATAGCCAAATGTGGTACCCTCCAGGGTGGCGTCCTGGGTAGAACCAGGAGCGCCACCGGCCCGAGAGCTATATCTAGCTCTCGAAGGAGTTTCCTGGCCCTAAACACTTTTAGGGTATGACTGGCGTCTCTCAGCGGCATAGGCACCGTCGAGATCAGCTGCGGATGCAGTGGAAGCTGTTGGCGACTAAGGGAAGCACCGGGCTCGCACGTACAGGCGAGTGATGCACTGCACGCGGCGCAGAGCGAGAGGCATCTCCCCAGCATCGACCAACAGGCTCTCAATGGGGAAAGTGCGGAAGGCACCGGTCGCAAGGCGAAGGCCGGTGTAGTGGATCGAATCCACCTTCCGCAATAAACGCTCGGCTGCGGATGCATAAAACTCGAAACCGTAGTCGAGCTTCGAACGAACAAAGGATCGATAAAGAAGTAGGGCAGTAGCCCTATTAGCGCCCCAAGCGCTGAACGTCACGGAACGGAGAATGTCCATGGCGCGGGTACAAGAGACTCTAAGGCTGCCAATATGAGCTTCCCAGGTGAGGCGTCGGTGGAATACAAGACCAAGGAAACGGTGCGACTCAACCACATCCAGGCGCACCCAATTAAGAAACAAATCTGGGTCGGGGTGGAGCGGTGGCTGGCGGCAGAAGTGCACAACCTTAGTCTTGGCCAAAGAAAACCGAAACCTGTGCGCTTCAACATAGCGAGAGACGCGGTTCAATGCCTGTTGGAGTCGACGCTCCAGAGTTGGCATCTGGGCCGCGCCAAAAGAGATCGAAAGGTCATACACGTGGAGCGTAACGAGAACATCTTCCGGCAGCACAGATGTGATGCCGTTGATGCTCAGGGCAAAGAGTGTGACACTGAGGACACTCACCTGCGGGACACCCTCTTCCTGCTCCTTTGGGTCGGAGAGAGCTCCCCCCCCCCCAGCCGTACGCGGAATCGATGATCTCGCAAAAATTCAGATATAAACATTGGGAGGCGTCCCCTCGCCCCCATCGTGTGGAGAGTCTCCATGATACCGTATGGCCATGCGGTATCATAGGCCTTCTCCAGATCGAAAAACACCGTGGCGTAGTGCTGTCTACGAAGGAAAGCCTCGCAGACGGCATTTTCCAGTCGGAGCAGAGCATCCGACGTGGAGTGGAACTTGCGGAAGCCGCACTGTGCAGAAGACAGATGGCCTCCGGTGTCCAGGAAAAAGGCTAGTCTAACATTTACCAATTTCTCCATCAACTTGCACACGCAAGAGGTTAGAGATTGGGCGGAAACCGGTCGGAGTAGAGTGATCTCTCCCCGGTTTGCGAAAGGCGAGCACAATAGCGATTCGCCAGGAATCTGGGAGAAGACCCTCCACTCAGATCCTGTTGAACAAATCTAACAGAAAGGCCATGCCTCGCTCACCCAGGTGTCAAAGCATGGCGTACGGAACATCGTCCGGACCATGGGCGGTGTACGCGCACGAAGCGAGAGCGGAGCGCAACTCACTCAAGGTAAACCTGTCGTTGAAGGGTTCTCCGCCTCTGGAGGAAAAGTCCAGCCATCGGCCTTCCACGACATCACGACGTGCATTGAATGCTGGCGGAGCAGCATCCCGGCTAGAGAATGCATAAAAAGCGGTCGCGAAGGATTCCGCCACGGACGCGGGTCCCGAGATTGCAGTCCCATTCTCCTGGAGAACGGGAGGGGGGTCCTGCGAGAACTTGGCCCGAATCCTTTTGACTCGCTTCCACACCTCTGCTAAAGGGGTCTTCCCGTTAAGTGAAGACACGTATGCCCGCCAAGAAGAGCGGCGGGCGTGCTTCGAAGTATACCGGAACTTAGCCCTAGCCCGACGAAATTCAGCGACAGTGAAATCGTTCGGGCGGCGCTTATAGCGCATGTAGGCATAACGCTTCTGTTTGAGGGCCGTCTCACACTCGGCCGACCACCATGGGAGTGGTCGGCGTGCAAAACGGCCAGACGTTCTAGGAATAGTAGTCAGGCCCGCGGCGATGAGG
Source organism: Ceratothoa steindachneri (assembly GCA_963969495.1). Classification (NCBI taxonomy): domain Eukaryota; kingdom Metazoa; phylum Arthropoda; class Malacostraca; order Isopoda; family Cymothoidae; genus Ceratothoa; species Ceratothoa steindachneri. The sequence goes on along the minus strand of OZ018327.1, from coordinate 24,147,060 downwards.
TTGCCGGAGAAGAATTCAACGGCCTCATCTACCGACCTAAACTCCTCGACTGAGATAGAGAATTCAGTCATTTCCTGAAATGCAGGCCACCGCACCCGCGCCAAGCACCACCGAGGTGGTCTCTCAGGCGGCAGTTGCCCTGAAAATGATATTTGAATGGGAAAGTGATCACTACCATGGAGGTCATCGACCACCCCCCAATCAAAATCAGGCTGTGCATCCGAAGAGCACAAAGATAGGTCAAGGCAAGAAAATGAAGCGGTTCTCGGACAGTGATGCGTAAACTAATCCACGTTTAGGACACCCATCTCAAGCTCTTCGATCAGATCGGCAAGGACCTGTCCGCTGGGATTTATTGAGTAATCTCTAAAGAGAGGATGCCTGCCGTTCAGATCTCCAAGCAAGAGAAAGGGCCTCGGCAACCGTGCCACGACGCGGCGGAAACTCCCCGCGTCGAAGTCAGATGACGGTGGAATGTACGCAGAAATGATAGTATACCTCCTATCCAAGTGCACCTGCACAGCCACTGCCTGAAAGGAGGTATCTAAAGAGAAAGGAAGAACGGAGACAGCATGCCGGGTGTAAACCGCGCATCCCCCAGTCCGGCCCTCTCGCGGTGGTGGGGTCGCAAGACCCATATACCTCGGGAGGGCGGGCAGGGGGCACGTGCCTAGCATGGTCTCCTGCAGAAAGATAGCTAACGGGGAACGGGACGAGACGAGCCTCCGCAGCTTCTCCCAGTTGGCCCGGAGTCCACGGCAATTCCATTGAAGGAATATACCCTCCAGGCCTAGTTTTTTTTTTGTTTTTTTTTAATTCTATAGAGCCCATCTGGCAACTGCCCACTTGGGCATAAGTCGCCGAAAAACACGACAGCCTAGAACTAGGCTACTTTAAAATAAAATTATGAAAAAATAACAATGATAAATATTGGAAAAACTTAACAATCAGGAAGCAATCTCCGGCAGCGGGGGGAGGTCCCCCTCCCTCCGGTGCAGGAGAGTGCAACCTACAAACAAAACAATAACAAACGAAAAAACAGAAAAGAACCTTAAATAAAGGGGAGAAGCCCGGGCCGACCCCCCAAAAGGTCAACAAGTCAATGTGCACGAATCTGTCCCGAGTACAAGGGACAGGCGGTAGCGACCCCGCCCATCCCGGTACCGGGACAGGTATCATGCGCAAAGATCACCCAGACTGGGACATTCGACAAGCTTGTGCCGAACAGTCTGGGGGACGACGCAGTCGTTGCAATAGGGCGCAGGCGAGCGCTCTATCAAATAGCGATGCGTCACACGAGTGTGTCCGATTCAGAGACGACAGAAAGAAACCTGAAGCCGCCGCGGCGTTGGGGGGATAGGTCCATGGGAACACTCGCGGCGCAATGGCACGTAATTTTAAGTTCCCTTCGACCGTCTCCCATCTTCTTTGCCAAGCAGTCCGAAGAGCTGCCCGTATTCCTGCCATGTAGTCGGTGTGAGGAAGAGCGAAACGCTGGTCCGGTCGCAGAGTCCTCGCGGACTATTTGGCGCCCTCATCGGCGCGCTCATTCCCCGCAATTCCTACATGTCAAGAACCCAGCAGAAGATAATCACGACATCTGGCTGGCTCGCCAAAACCGTGGCGTCACGGATATCGCGAATCGGGGGATGCGGATATTCCAATGCCCCGAGAGCACTGAGGGCGCTTTGTGAGTAGCTATAGATAACAATCCGGTCTCCGAACTGGGCACGTCGCGTAATCTCCCGTACCGAGTGGTGTATTGCCACCAGCTCGGCCGTGAAGACAGACGCAGCACCTGACAGAGCCCCGCTGACTTCAAATAGAGGGGATACGGCGTGGAAGCCGACCCCCTCTTGGGACTTGGAGCCATCCGTATACACTCGCACGGTTCCAGCGTGACACGAGGTGTGCTCCAAAAAGGTCGAACGCAATACTCCCGGCGCAGTACAAGCTTTGGGAGCAGAGGCGTGGCGACAAATAGCCAAATGTGGTACCCTCCAGGGTGGCATCCTGGGCAGAACCAGGGGCGCTACCGGCCCAAGGGCTATATTTAGCTCTCGAAGGAGTTTCCTGGCGTCTCTCGGCGGCATAGGCACCATCGAGATCAGCTGAGGATGCAGTGATAGCTGTTGGCGACTGAGGGAGGCGCCGGGCTCGCGCGTACAGGCGAGTGATGCACTGCACGCGGCGCAGAGCGAGTGGCATCTCTCCAGCATCGACCAACAGGCTCTCAATGGGGGAAGTGCGAAAGGCACCGGTCGCAAGGCGAAGGCCGGTGTAGTGGATCGAATCCACCTTCCGACATAAACGCTCAGCTGCGGATGCATAAAACTCGAAACCGTAGTCGAGCTTATAACGAACAAAGGATCGATACAAAAGTAGGGCAGTAGCCCTATTAGCGCCCCAAGCGCTGAACGTCACGGAACGGAGAATGTCCATGGCGCGGGTACAAGAGACTCTAAGGCTGCGAATATGTGCCTCCCAGGTGAGGCGTCGGTGGAATACAAGACCAAGGAAACGGTGCAACTCAACCACATCCAGGCGCACCCCCATTAGGAAAAAATCTAGGTCGGGGTGAAGCCGTGGATGGCGGCAGAAGTGCACCACCTTAGTCTTGGCCAAAGAAAACCAAATTTTTTTTTTTTTTTTTTTTTATAGAGCCCATCTGGCAACTACCCACTTGAGCATAAGTCGCCGAAAAACACGACAGCCTAGAATTAGGCTACTTTAAAGTTAAAATATGAAAACTTAACAATCAATATAAATTGGAAAAACTTAACAATCGAAGCAATCTCCGGCAGCGGGGGGAGGTCCCCCTCACCCCGGTGCAGGAGAGTGCAACCTAAAACAAAACAATAACAAAAAATGGAACCTTAAATAAAGGGGAGAAGGCCGGCCTCCCCCAAAAAGTCAACAAGTCCACCAGTCATGGTGCACGCACTCGTCCCGAGTACAAGGGACAGGCGGTAGCGACCCCGCCCATCCCGGTACCGAGACAGGTATCGTGCGCGAAGATCACCCAGACTGGGACATTCGACAAGAATATGCCGAACAGTCTGGGGGACGACGCAGTCGTTGCAATAGGGCACATGCGAGCGCTCCACCAAGTAACGATGCGTCACACGAGTGTGTCCGATTCGAAGACGACAGAAAGCAACCTGAAGCCGCCGCGGCATTGGGGGATAGGTCCATGGGAACAGTCGCGGCGCAATGGCACGCAACTTTAAGTTCCCCTCGACCGTCTCCCATCTTCTTTGCCAAGCAGTCCGAAGAGCTGCCCGTATTCCTGCCATGTAGTCGGTGTGAGGAAGAGCGAAACGCTGGTCCGGTCGCAGAGTCCTCGCGGACTCTTTGGCGACCTCATCGGCGCGCTCATTCCCCGCAATTCCTACATGTCCAGGAACCCAGCAGAAGATAATCTCGACATCTGCCCGGCTCGCCAAAACCGTGGCGTCACGGATTTCGCGAACCAGGGGATGCGGAGATTCCAATGCCCCGAGAGCACTCAGGGCGCTTTGTGAGTCGCTATAAATCACAATCCGGTCTCCGAACCGGGCACGTCGCGTAATCTCCCGTACCGAGTGGTGTATTGCCACCAGCTCGGCCGTGAAGACAGACGCAGCGCCTGGTAGAGCCCCGCTGACTTCAAACAGAGGGGATACGGCGTGGAAGCCGACCCCCTCTTGGGACTTGGAGCCATCCGTATACACTGGCACGGTACCAGCGTGACACGATGTGTGCTCCAAAAAGATCGAACGCAATACTCCCGGCGCAGTACAAGCTTTGGGAGCAGAGGCGTGGCGACAAATAGCCAAATGTGGTACCCTCCAGGGTGGCGTCCTGGGCAGAACCAGGGGCGCCACCGGCCCGAGAGCTATATCTACCTCTCGAAGGAGTTTCCTGGCCCTAAACCCAAAGGGCTTAGGGTATGACTGGCGTCTCTCGGCGGCATAGGCACCATCGAGATCAGCTGCGGATGCAGTGAGAGCTGTTGGCGACTGGGGGAGGCGCCGGGCTCGCGCGTACAGGCGAGTGATGCACTGCACGCGGCGCAGAGCGAGTGGCATCTCCCCAGCATCGACCAACAGGCTCTCAATGGGGGAAGTGCGGAAGGCACCGGTCGCAAGGCGAAGGCCGGTGTGGTGGATCGAATCCACCTTCCGCAATAAACGCTCGGCTGCGGATGCATAAAACTCGCATCCGTAGTCGAGCTTCGAGCGAACAAAGGATCGATAAAAAAGTAAGGCGGTAGCCCTATCAGCGCCCCAAGCGCTGAACGTCACGGAACGGAGAATGTCCATGGCGCGGGTACAAGAGACCCTAAGGCTGCGAATGTGAGCCTCCCAGGTGAGGCGTCGGTCGAATACAAGACCAAGGAAACGGTGCGACTCAACCACATCCAGGCGCACCCCATTAAGAAACAAATCTGGGTCGGGGTGAAGCCGTGGATGGCGGCAGAAGTGCACCACCTTAGTCTTGGCCAAAGAAAACCGAAACCTGTGCGCTTTGGCATAGCAAGAGACGCGGTTCAATGCCTGTTGGAGTCGGCGCTCCAGAGTTGGCATCTGGGCCGCGCCAAAAGAGATCGAAAGGTCGTCCACGTAGAGCGTAGCGAGAACATCTTCCGGCAGCACCGAGGTGATGCCGTTGATGCTCAGGGCAAAGAGTGTGACACTGAGGACACTTCCCTGCGGGACACCCTCTTCCTGCTCCTTTGGGCCGGAGAGGGCTCCCCCCACCCGTACGCGGAATCGACGATCTCGCAAAAATTCAGATATAAACACTGGGAGGCGCCCCCCCGCCCCCATCGTGTGGAGAGTCTCCACGATACCGCATCGCCACGCGGCATCATAGGCCCTCTCCAGATTAAAAAACACCGTGGCGTAGTGCTGTCTACGAAGGAAAGCCTCGCAGACGGCATTTTCCAGTCGGAGCAGAGCATCCGACGTGGAGTGGAACTTACGGAAGCCGCACTGTGCAGAAGACAGATGGCCTCCGCTGTCCAGGAAATAGGCTAATCTAACATTTACCAATTTCTCCATCAACTTGCACACGCAAGAGGTTAGAGAGATTGGGCGGAAACCGGTCGGAGTAGAGTGATCTCTCCCCGGCTTGCGAAAGGCGAGCACAGTAGCGATTCGCCAGGAGTCTGGGAGGAGACCTTCCACCCAGATCCTGTTGAACAAATCTAATAGAAAGGCCATGCCTCGCTCACCCAGGTGTCGAAGCATGGCGTACGGGACATCGTCCGGACCATGGGCGGTGTCCGCGCACGAAGCGAGAGCGGAACGCAACTCACTCACAGTAAACTTGTCGTTGAAGGGTTCTCCGCCTCTGGAGGTAAAGTCCAGCCGGCGGCCTTCCGCGACATCACGACGTGCATTGAATGCTGGCGGAGCAGCATCACGGCTAGAGAATGCGGAAAAAGCGGTCGCTAAGGATTCCGCCACGGATGCGGGGTCCGAGATTGCGGTCCCATTCTCCTGGAGAACGGGAGGGGGGTCCTGCGAGAACTTGCCCCGAATCCTTTTTGACTCGCTTCCACACCTCAGCTAAAGGGGTTTCCCGTTAAGTGAAGACACGTATGCCCGCCAAGAAGAGCGGCGGGCGTGCTTCGAAATATACCGGAACCTAGCCCTAGCCCGACGAAATTCAGCGACAGTGAAATCGTTCGGGCGGCGCTTATAGCGCATGTAGGCATAACGCTTCTGTTTAAGGGCCGTCTCACACTCGGCCGACCACCATGGGAGTGGTCGGCGTGCAAAACGGCCAGACGTCCTAGGAATAGTAGTCAGGCCTACGGCGATGAGGTTGCCGGAGAAGAACTCAACGGCCTCATCTACCGACCTAAACTCCTCGACTGAGATAGAGAATTCAGTCATTTCCTGAAATGCAGGCCACCGCGCCCGCGCCAAGCACCACCGAGGTGGTCTCTCAGGCGGCAGTTGCCCTGAAAATGATATTTGAATGGGAAAGTGATCACTACCATGGAGGTCATCGACCACCCCCCAATCAAAATCAGGCTGTGCATCCGAAGAGCACAAAGATAGGTCAAGGCAAGAAAATGAAGCGGTTCTCGGACAGTGATGCGTAAACTCATCCACGTTTAGGACACCCATCTCAAGCTCTTCGATCAGATCGGCAAGGACTTGTCCCCTGGGATTTATGGAGTAATCTCCCCAGAGAGGATGCCTGCCGTTCAGATCTCCAAGCAAGAGATAGGGCCTCGGCAACCGTGCCACGACGCGGCGGAAGTCCCCCGCGTCGAAGTCAGCTGACGGTGGAATGTACGCAGAAATGATAGTATACCTCCTATCCAGGTGCAGCTGCACAGCCACTGCCTGAAAGGAGGTATCTAAAGAGAAAGGAAGAACGGAGACATCATGCCGGGTGTAAACCGCGCATCCCCCAGCCCGGCCATCCCGCGGTGGTGGGGTCGCAAGACCCTTATACCCCGGGAGGGCAGGCAGCGGGCACGCGCCTAGCATGGTCTCCTGCAAAAAAATAGCTAACGGGGAACGGGACGAGACGAGCCTCCGCAGCTCCTCCCAGTTGGCCCGGAGTCCACGGCAATTCCATTGAAGGAATATGCCCTCCAGGCCTAGCTCGGAGGAGACGCGGGGGCCCTCTTCGAATTGAAGACCCTCACGGGAATGGCCGTACGCTTCCCGGGGGCAGAACCCCGGGCGCTGTTGGCCGGACAAAGCGCTGTCGCCTTCGAGGACTTATTGGGGGAGGTTGGCCTCGCCATGCGAGTCTTTTCCTCCCTCCGCCTCGAAACCTTAGGCGGGCGTTGCGGCTTGGGAGGCGGGGGGCCCTCTTTTCGAGGAACCACCGTCTCCGAGCCACTCGCTCCACCTCGGGGCGTGGGCGAAGGGGCCGAAGCTCCTTTGTTGCTGTCCTCCTTTCGGGGAACAGCTTTAGGAACCCCGGAAGATGGCCTAGCGACCATCTTCAGGGGTGTTGCCTCCTGTGAGTCTAACGACTCTGTGGAGGCGCGTGGCCGTTTCGCCTTACGGGAAACGGTCACGCTGGGGAAAGAGGGGGGAGCCCTGGCATTAGCCGGGGCTGGGTGTGAACCCTTTTTGCCGCCAGCTCTACCAGGGGAGCGCCCGGGTGTAGTAGAGCCCGCAGAAGGGCTCCGAATGGGCGCGGAAACAACCGTGCTCGTTGGCCTGGATGGGCCAGGAGCAGAGGGTGCTTTTCTAACTATTGAGGCATATGACGTCCCAGGCAGAGCCGGGCGCGCCAGGACCAAGTCCTTAGCCTCGCGGAATGAGAGTCGATCCTGGGCCTGAACGGCCAGGATTTCTTTCTCAAGGAGATATGCACCACATTGCTTCGAAGAAGCAGGGTGCGGCTCTCCGCAATTGACACACTTGGCCACACACGATTTGGACTTATCGTGTGCGACCTTGGAGCAATTTACACAGACTTCGGGTGACCCCGATTTTGCACGTCTACATGATCGATTCGTGTGGCCGAAGCGGTGACAGTAATAGCACCGCCGCGGCAGTGGCACGAATGCCTTCACGCGGTAGCGGTACCAACCGGCACGCACCGACTCAGGGAGCTTGTCACAGTCGAACGTGACGAAGAGTGTAGGGGTGGGTCTCGAAGCCCCTCCCTGTTTTCTCATCACACGTTCGACCTTGACCGCCCCATGGTCGGCCAGCTCTAGGGTGATGTCCTCAATGGAGTAGTCAACGAGTTCCCTCGCATAAACTACTCCTTTCACAAAGTTCATGGTAGAGTGCGGCGTCACACTCACCGGGCTGCCATGAAGTGTCCGAAGAGCACTTATCTTGGCCGCCTCGGCGGGATTCGCCAGAAGGCTCCCGTCCGAGAAACGGGTCACCTTCGGCTCTCTACCAATTGCACTAGCTAATCCTCTCCTCTGATGGATCATGTTGCCCTTGGACAACATGGTGCCATCAGTGGAGCGAATAACGAGGAAGCGTTTGAAGCCAGCGGGCTCGAAAACGCCAGGTAACCTCTGAATGAGGGGCCCCGATGTCATCGAGGCTCCGCCCTGTGCACTCTTGGTCTTAGTCAGGGGCTCCGCACACGAGGGGGTAGAGGGGCCGGATGTGTCGATCTTGGCTTGGTCGCCTACCAAAGTGGCAGCAGACCCATCCGTCCCCGCAGCCCCCGCGGATGGAGAGGAGCCCCGAGTCTTTTTCGTCTTTCTTGTCTTTTTCTTCTTTTTAGGAGAGGAGGGCGGGGAATGAACCCGCTTTTCACCCCCGCCGGTAGAAGCCCCCAGGCCAGATGGACCGGCCTCAGCCAGGTCCTTCTCTGAAATGGAGAAGGTCCCGGTGGGCGCAGGGGATTCATCCGGAGGAGATCCCTCCCCTCCTTGTCCTGCCTGAGAATCCACAGCCGTTTGATGAGGACCTTGCATAGGGGCGGATTCGGGTTCGGTGCTTGGCGCCAAGCCCGGATTCCCCCCCATGGAAGGCCCTACCTTCTGAGGCTGGTTTTCCTCAAGGACCATGTCTATCACAGGAGGGGCCTCCAGTTGGCCATCCCCTCCCAGGACATCGCAGGTCCCCTTGGCAGCGTCATAAGTCTTTAGTGGGGAGGCACAGGCCTTGACCCCGGCAAGGTTTAATATTTTTGCCAGCAGGTCTTTTGAGGGAAGCGACCGAAGGGGCCTGGCTTCCCTCTCCCCCCTAAGGGGGTTTGCCCTACCGAGCCGCTTGTACGAGGGGCGGTCGGCAATGGGCTGCCTGCTGGCTTTCTTGGCAGTCCCCTTAGAAAGCATAGGAGGGACTGCCGCTGGAGATAGGGAGGTGCCCGAAAGCACCTCCAGAGAAGGGGGTGAGGGGGAGTCCCCTACACCCGTAGGCGTAGGAGAGGAGTAAGCCTCCTCTCCGGTTAAAGAGGTATGGAGGGTCCCCTGCGCAAGCACAGGGGGGGGGACCTCCATCTTTTCTGTGGAGCTGCACGAGGGCGGCTCCGTTGTTGTTATAGGGGGAATTAAGGGGAGATGTTTTTTTTTTTCATCATTGGGCATGGTGACCCTCTTTGTTTTACGGGACGCAATCGCTCACCACCTCTTGCAGTAGCCCGCACTGCAAGAGGTGCTTACAGGCCCGGCAGAGCCAGGCGCCGCCATTTGGGACCACCCCTCCCGCCTGGTGGCCTGACAGTCCTTCGGCATGGCGGCTCCACCTTGAACACGGCGTAAAACGGATAGATTTTGAAGACGAGAGGAAAAGGGATGTGAGGAAGGTATGGGTGGGGATGAAGCAGGTTGTTAAAAGCCAACCACCCCAGACCGGAGCTCAGGGGTTAGGGGACATTGTCCCCTCCCCCCTCAGCCCCGATCCGGGACGATTGGCTGAGAAGAAGGTCAGCTTCTACCCTGTGAAATTAGAGGCTGACCAGAGAAAGTTGTGGGAGAGGTTGTATGAAAAGCGACGAGGTAGGATAGGAATACAGGCTATCTGAAGGAAGGAAGAGAGGCTAAGCTGGGGCCGGACGGGGCGCTGGATCCCGTCAGCACGGCGGCCAGGATGGCAAATCGCCGCGCCCCTTACGGGGGGCCAAAGAAAACCGAAACCTGTGCGCTTCGGCATAGCGAGAGACGCGGTTCAATGCCTGTCGGAGTCGACGCTCCAGAGTTGGCATCTGGGCCGCGCCAAAAGTGATCGAAAGATCGTCCACGTAGAGCGTAGCGAGAACATCTTCCGGCAGCACCGAGGTGATGCCGTTGATGCTCAGGGCAAAGAGTGTGACACTGAGGACACTTCCCTGCGGGACACCCTCTTCCTGCTCCTTTGGGTCGGAGAGGGCTTCCCCCCTCCCCCCCGTACGCGGAATCAACGATCTCGCAAAAATTCAGATATAAACATTGGGAGGCGTCCCCTCGCCCCCATCGTGTGGAGAGTCTCCATGATACCGTATGGTCATGCGGTATCATAGGCCTTCTCCAGATCGAAAAACACCGTGGCGTAGTGCTGTCTACGAAGGAAAGGCTCGCAGACGGCATTTTCCAGTCGGAGCAGAGCATCCGACGTGGAGTGGAACTTGCGGAAGCCGCACTGTGCGGAAGACAGATGGCCTCCGCTGTCCAGGAAAAAGGCTAATCTAACATTTACCAATTTCTCCATCAACTTGCACACGCAAGAGGGTAGAGAGATTGGGCGGAAACCGGTCGGAGTAGAGTGATCTCTCCCCGGCTTGCGAAAGGCGAGCACAGTAGCGATTCGGCAGGAGTCTGCGAGAAGACCTTCCACCACGATCCTGTTGAACAAATCTAACAGAAAGGCCATGCCTCGCTCACCCAGGTGTCGAAGCATGGCGTAAGGGACATCGTCCGGACCATGCGCGGTGTCCGCGTACGAAGCGAGAGAAGACGCAACTCACTCACAGTAAACTTGTCGTTGAAGGGTTCTCCGCCTCTGGAGGTAAAGTCCAGCCGGCGGCCTTCCGCGACATCACGACGTGCATTGAATGCTGGCGGAGCAGCATCCCGGCTAGAGAATGCGGAAAAAGCGGTCGCTAAGGATTCCGCCACGGACGCGGGGTCCGAGATTGCCGCCCCATTCTCCTGGATTTTTTTTTTTTTTTTTTTTAAGAGCTCATCTGGCGACTGCCTACTTGGGCATTAGTCGCCGTATTAAAACTGGCCTAGTTCTAGGCTACTTTAAAATGAAATTAAAGAGAGAGAAAAAAAAAAAACAACACCCCAAAAGGGGGAGGAAGCAAGCTGGTGGGTCGGGGAGAGGTCCCCCCGGCGCAGGAGCGTGCAACTAAAGAAAAAAAAACAAACAAAAAACAAAAAATGCAAAAAAACAACAGAAAACAAAACAAACAAACCTTGCTTAAATAATAGGGAGAAGGCTGGCCTCCCCCAAGAAGTCAACAAGTCCACAAGTCAGTGTGCACGAATCTGTCCCGAGCACAAGGGACAGGCGGTAGCGACCCCGCCCATCCCGGTACTGGGACAGGTATCGTGCGCGAAGATCACCCAGACTGGGACATTCGACAAGAATGTGCCGAACAGTCTGGGGGACGACGCCCATTCTCCTGGAGAACGGGAGTGACGTCCTGCGAGAACTTGCCCCGAATCCTTTTGACTCGCTTCCACACCTCAGCTAAAGGGGTCTTCCGTATGCCCGCCAAGAAGAGCGGCGGGCGTGCTTTGAAATATACAGGAACCTAGCCCTAGCCCGACGAAATTCAGCGACAGTGAAATCGTTCGGGCGGTGCTTATAGCGCATGTAGGCATAACGCTTCTGTTTGAGGGCCGTCTAACACTCGGCTGACCACCATGGGAGTGGTCGGCGTGCAAAACGGCCAGACGTCCTAGGAATAGTAGTCAGGCCCACGGCGATGAGGTTGCCGGAGAAGAATTCAACGGCCTCATCTACCGACCTAAACTCCTCGACTGAGATAGAGAATTCAGTCATTTCCTGAAATGCAGGCCACCGCACCCGCGCCAAGCACCACCGAGGTGGTCTCTCAGGCGGCAGTTGCCCTGAAAATGATATTTGAATGGGAAAGTGATCACTACCATGGAGGTCATCGACCACCCCCCAATCAAAATCAGGCTGTGCATCCCAAGAGCACAAAGATAGGTCAAGGCAAGAAAATGAAGCGGTTCTCGGACGGTGATGCGTAAACTCATCCACGTTTAGGACACACATCTCAAGCTCTTCGATCAGATCGGCAAGGACTTGTCCCCTGGGATTAATCGAGTAATCTCCAAAGAGAAAGGGCTTCGGCAACCGTGCCATGACGCGGCGGAAGTCCCCGGCGTCGAAGTCAGCTAATAGGGGAATGTACGCAGAAATGATAGTATACCTCCTATCCAAGTGCACCTGCACAGCCACTGCCTGAAAGGAGGTATCTAAAGAGAAAGGAAGAACGGAGACAGCATGCCGGGTGTAAACCGCGCATCCCCCAGCCCGGCCATCTCGCGTTGGTGGGGTCGCAAGACCGTTATACCCCGGAAGGCTGGGCAGGGGGCACGCGCCTAGCATGGTCTCCTGGAAAACGATAGCTAACGGGGAACGGGATGAGACGAGCCTCCGCAACTCCTCCCAGTTGGCCCGGAGTCCACGGCAATTCCATTGAAGGAATATGCCCTCCAGGCCTAGCTCGGAGACGCGGGGGCCCTCCTCGAACTGAAGACCCTCACGGGAATGGCCGTACGCTTCCCGGGGGCAGAACACCGGGCGCTGTTGGCCGGACAAAGCGCTGTCGCCTTCGAGGACTTATTGGGGGAGGTTGGGCTCGCCATGCGAGTCTTTTCCTCACTCCGCCTCGAAACCTTAGGCGGGCGTTGCGGCTTTGGAGGCGGGGGGCCCTCTTTTCGAGGAACCACCGTCTCCGAGCCACTTGCTCCACCTCGGGGCATGGGCGAAGGGGCCGAAGCTCCTTTGTTGCTGTCCTCCTTTCGGGGAACAGCTTTAGGAACCCCGGAAGATGGCCTAGCGACCATCTTCAGGGGGTGTTGCCTCCTGTGAGTCTAACGACTCAGTGGAGGCGCGTGGCCGTTTCGCCTTACGGGAAACGGTCACGCGGAACACGGCGTAAAATTGATAGAATGTGAAGAGGAGAGGAAAAGGGATGTGAGGAAGGTATGGGTGGGGATGAAGCAGGTTGTTAAAAACCAGCCACCCCAGACCGGAGCTCAGGGGTTAGGGAACATTGCCCCCCCCCCCCAGCCCTGATCCGGGACGGTTGGCTGAGAAGAAGGTCAGCATCTACCCTGTGAAATTAGAGGCTGACCAGAAAAAGTTGTGGGAGAGGTTGTATGAAAAGCGAGGAAACAAGTGTTTTGAAGGAAGGAGAAGAGGCTAAGCTGGGGTCGGACGGGGTGCTGAGTCCCGTCAGCACGGCGGCCAGGATGTCAAATCACTGCGCCCCTTACGGGGCTGTCAGAGTCAATGATCCAGAGTTGTCATCCGGGATGCACTAAAACAGATCGATAGGTCATCCATGTAGAGGGCAGTGAGAACATCTTCCGGCAGCACCACGCTAGTGACAGATGGTCAGGGCAAAGAGTGTGATACCAAGGACACTTCTCTCCAGGCCGTCTTCTTCCTGCTCAATTGGGTCAGAGAGCTCCCCCAAGCCCATATGGGGAATCGACGATCTCGCAAAAATTCTGAGATAAAGATTGGGAGGCAGACCTACATCAGTTGTTATGCGACATCTTATGGGTGAGTGTTGACACTACCTAGGCTACTTATGGAAAGGTACCATGAATTATCAGAGTCCAAATGGGGTGAGATATTGGGAAATTCCATTCCTGAAACTGCGCCGACATTCAACAGCCCTCAATTTACGGTGCCACATGTGGACCGAAAATACCTCATGGAATGTAGTACTGTCCAGCATCGACTGCGTAGTGGCCAACCACAAGTGTTTAAAGATTGTGGCTAGAATTGCCCATGGTAGCAGAGAAGCAACACTGGCTCAAATCACATCCACATCCAATGGAGGAGGTACTAAAGGTTCAGTCCTTCCATTGGATATGGGACAGAACACACCAGAATAGCCTTGTTAACACCATGATACCGAACACCAGGGCTCATGATGTCGCTAATTGCATCCTGGTGGGCTGAAAACAAGTGGCCCGGTCTGATCAGTCATGGCTCCAGTTGTTTTACACTGATGGTAGTGTTCGAGTGTAACATAGACCATGAAGCCAAGGATCCCAGTTGTTAACAAGGCACTGTGAAAGCCAGTAGTGGTTTCTTAGTGGTGCAAAGTGTGGCATGGGTTGGGTGCACTTAAATACGTTCATTGATCACTATGTTCCACTGCTTGGCAACCATTCGTAGATTTCATGTACCACCAAAATGGGGGATATTCTAGCAAGATTGAGCACCGTGTCATTGGGCCTAAGTTGCTCAGAATTAATTCAAGGACCATTCTGAACAAGAATTCGAATAAATGGCTTGGCCCCAGCATTGACCCTGACATGAACCCAATCGAACATTTATGCGACATGGTGGCCAAGTTTAATTGCCCCTACAAATATCAGAGAAGTGTCGACAGCTATCGATATGGCATGGGTCAATACCTCTCCAGAGGTCTTTCATCCACTTGTGGAGTGGATGCCAAATTCGTCAGGCTAAAAGAGGTCTTACACGATACTAGGTATCTATCTCATGACCTTTGGAACTTCAGTGCCAAAAGTTATAACCAAGAATGTTCTGAAGTCATATGGGCAAAAGATTTGGGAAGAGAGTGTCCTGATGTTTGTATGGGCAAGAGATTCAATGAGTATCCTTATGTACAAGGGGTTGAAAGAATTCTTAAAGGATGGAATGATTAAGCGAGTGCTTAAGAGAAGTTGGAACTGAGTGAGAGATAAGTGGATGCTATTGCTTAAGATAGGTATGCATGGATGGGTTTTGTGAAGGGCCATGCTTGGTGACCTTGACTTGGAATGAACCATGATTAGACCTCATCGCTACAGAAGATCATTGGGTTAGGATAATGGGTAGCTTTGCTTTTAACATGACATAAAGAGGTGGTAGGAGGATATTTTTAGTGCCACTGATGACTGGGAGAAATGAATGAATTTGAAAACTATTTGGTCGGTGATTCACCCCCATGGATAGGTCATCATTTTGAATGGCTCAACTCAACATTCCAAACCTGGGAGAAAAATGACTGAGGCATTTTGAATGGAGAACATCTTCCTCTTATTAGTATTTTTCAATTGGTGTGGATCAAACTCACAAGTACAAAAAGAATGATATACATACACTCAGGCTTGGTTGATATCTAACGTTACATTCACTAGCATAAAGGCTGAGGTGAGATGCAATTCTTTTTTTTTATTTAATAGTTTTTACGCAGTTCTTATTTAAGCTCAGTGTGCTGAAAGATAAAAAGGAGAAGAGGCTAAGCTGGGGCCGGACGTGGCGCTGAGTCCCGTCAGCACGGCGGCCAGAAAGGCAAATCGCCACGCCCTTTACGGGGTGCAGGGTGAAAGAGAATTGGTACAGAAGATGAAGTAGGGGTTAGCAGGAGAAAAATAATGACAAGCTGGGGCCAGACGGTGCGCTGAGTCCCGTCGGCACGGCAGCCAGGAGAGCAAATCGCCGTGCCCCTTACGGGGAGGTGAGACGCAAAACACTTCCAAATGTATAACCTATGCAAATGAAGGCCCAGATACCTTTTTGGCCACAGACTTCTGCAGGGTCAATAAAGCTGATGACGCCTCCACAATGGAGTCATCTTTCTTCCGCTTCAGGCTGGAGATAATGTTGTCAGGAAGCTGGTGAACGGATATGGATCCTCCATCTGAAGTGCGAAGGTGAAGCTCCTCTTCGGTTTGAAGTTGGATTTCAAGCTTGCTCTCCAAGTCATCCTAGAATTGAGTCATACCCAAAGGGATATTAAATTAATCATTATCGACAAAACTCAAAGAATCTTACCCAGTGACATACCTCCCTGGGTGGCAAAATGCACTAAAGTCAAATGGGATCATACCAAAAAAGGGGTAGCAACCTAAGTAGAAGCAATGATGCCCAAATCAGCAAAGACCTAATGTTAGCCATCAGATGGTGACCCGATACGATTTGAGTCAACCCTGCAGGAATCCATGGATCAAATCCCATATTAAACTGTAGCTATTTTTAATTAGATGTGAGAATTACACAAAATATTACTATCACTACCATCGTAACCTTCATAAACCATTTTCCCACAAAGGGGTTATATGCGCATCACAAGGAATACCCATAATAGCCTCCAGTATGTGTAGTAAATGGGGAATAAGCTCTAGTCTCCATGTCTTGGAACTCAAGCCAGGTAGGGTCATGGGTTTAAAATTAAAAGACCACAGTAACAAGTTGGTTATTTAAGCATTGTGGTAGAATGAAAGTTCATACAAAGGGGGGAAAAAAAACACAATTCAAATTTAAATCGCAATAGCAATTTCATGCAGAAAATTTGTAAGGAGAGATCTGTAAAGAAAGTAGTCAAGATGAAGAAAGAGAAAATGTGTGGAAGATATATAGCCACAGATCTTCCTGTGGGCTTGGGGTTAGGAGGGCATGCAAGTGCCCATGGGGTGACCTAACATCTGTTGGAGAAAAAGACTCAAAAGTATGGTATTGAGAGGGAATATGATGGCCAAAGAGAGAAGATGGGGGTAAAATAGGAACTAAGATAACCAAAGAGAAGATGGGGGTAAAATAGGGAATAAGTTGGCCAAAGAGAGAAGATTGAGGTAAAATAGGGAATAAGTTGGCCAGAAAGAGATGGAGGGGTTAAAATAAGGAACAAGATAGCCAAAGAGACAAGATGGAGGTAAAATAGGGAGTAAGATGGCCAATGAGAAAATGGCGTTAGAATAGGGACTAAAAGGCCAAAGAGACGGAGGTAAAATAGGGAATAAGATGGCAAGAGAGATGATGTAAGTAAAATAGGGACCTTGATGGGCAGAGAAAGAAGATGGAGGTAAAATAGGGACTAAGATGGCCAAAGATTGGGGATAAAGGTAAAACAGGGAAGGATAATCCTTTACCTCGGTGCAAACCGCCTCTGGAGCGCTGATAGGAAGTTCCATGAGGTCAGAATTGTCCCGGACCACTTCAACCTCAACTTGGCAAGGGGTTCCAGTGGCCGCGTCATTCAGAATGAAGAAGGACCGCTCACTGACCTCTTCAGATGCATCTTCCAACACTTCAGTGCCTTCTTCCACCTCTGACTCAGAGAGGGGGTTCCGATGCTCTTCCAACTCATCCTTCTCCACCACCAAGTTCAGGCACAAGTTGTCCACTGGGTCCTTTCTGTAGGAAAGATGAGCTCACTTTCTTCAACATTTCAACACCTAGCAGTTCTCCAGAAAGTGAGGTTGGGGCACATCAATGCGATTCAAATTACCCATCCCATTAATGCCCTCTTAACCACAAGGCCCTTCCCCATTTTGAAGCCCCTCCTTCATAGTAATCTGCTACTATGCTTTATATAATCTCATTCAGTTGGTTCATTCATAGCCAGAAGGCCCCAAATGCACCAACCCCCCTGCCCCAATGTACACCTATCCTTGGCACTCACGCAGTCTTCCAACCTTTCTCACACTCTTGTATATTCTTTGACATGTCTACTTCCATACATTATTCCTATATGCCCATACCACTTCAGAACACAGTGACAACCTCATTCACACCCTATCTCTTACCCATTCACTTCTCACTTCAGATCTTTGCTTTTTCCTACCATAGTCTCCCATACACCCCATGCTTCCTCACACATTCCACACTCAACCTTTAGCATACAATGCTCTAATCACCCTACAAAGTTTCATACCATTTAAAACCTTGTGTTCACAATGTTTCATCGGTATCACCATCAGTTACAATCCATCCTAGATACTTAAAACTTCAAACATGTTCAAGGGTGACACCACAAACTCGGATATCACACCCAACCCCATTCTCACTCCCACATTACATTACTCCTTTCTACATTCACTTTAGGACCCCTCCTCTCACACCTGCTGCCAAAATGTACAATTAACATTTTAAGTCCCTATTATGCTTGCTACCCACACCGAGTCATCAGCCTATACCATCCCTCATCAATCTCACAGCCCTTCAATCATCCCCACTCATACTTCTCTCAGTACTCAATCCATAGAGATATTAAACATCTGCAGTGTAATGACAATACCTTGTCTTACACCCTCACATATATCAAACCAATAACTCGCTATCTTTCACTTAACACACACCTTACTTCAAACATAAATACTCTTAACACCATCAAACAGTTTAACACTCACTCCATACATTCTAAACACCTGCCATAATATTTCTCTATCTACATGATCATAGGCTTTCTACAGATCTATGAACTTAGCATTCACTTTATCAATCCCTCAATTATCATCACTAACTCTATAATTTAATAATGGGATTTTATTGAGTATATGAATAATAATTTCATCTTAGTTTGGTTATGACTTATGTTTTTTTATCAAAGTTATTTCTAATAATTCTTTTATAATATCAAAAAACAAAATGGTGAAGTTCAGAAAATTTATTTTTATATATCTTCTTCTATAACTATATTTTAGCAACGTGATATTTTGAAAGGGGGGAAATTTAGTTTAGAGTTCCTTTTTAAAATTATTATAATTGGCGGAGTTAAAAATTTTTATAAAAATTTAACCATGGCTGCATTTAGGGGGATTTTAAATTTTAAACTTAGTAGCGAAGCACAAGCTCCCCCCATAGAGGGAGAGTAGCGAAGCCATTGCCAAGCTCCCCCCATAAGGGGGTGGGGAGTGGCAAAGCCATTGCCTGGTCTTGTTATACGTCAGAATTTTCCATACACTTTACAACACTCAGACTTATCCCAACGCAGTTCGCGCATTTACCTCTTTCATTTACCATTATATATGATCATCCCATAAGCAATGAAGCATTTTTTTTCATATTTATAATTATTTTATAGATAGATATTAAATAACTCTTTGAAGTTATATTTAAAGTATTTTATTTAACAATATATCTACCAGTTTCTACCACTAGTCTCCATCTTTTTACTAAATTTTCAATATCATATTCATAAAAACCATTCAACTTTCATTTTAAAATTTCTCTAAGGTTATTCAAATTCTAGTGACATCTTCATTCTCTTTAGGTGATTCATTAAACTCCTAAAAAGTTAGTAATCTAATGGGGCCAATTTGAATGAGAATAGAGGATGAGTTATAAGTTTCCAATCAAAATTTTATGCTTTTGTATGGCATCTTTTGCAATATGAGGTCACATGTCTTGATGAAAGAGACCCTTCTTCTATTGATTAATGGTCACCTTTTTCCTTTCAGTGATTGATGCATGTAAATGGTCCAACTGAGCACAGTAAACATCTTTATAATCTGATTTTAATTAAGAAGTTCAAAATGGCTTATGCCATTAATACCCCACCAAGTGCAGAAGAAGTTTTTTGCCAGGGTTAATCTATTATTTATAACATTATTGTACATAACCCACATTTCATCTGTAAGAATCCTACTAAAAAAAAATGGTTTGCTTTTTAGTTGAGAAAAGAGAGATAATAATAATAATAATGTTATTTATATAGCACCTTTATCACCAGTCACTGAGGTGACATTGTTTCAAAGGCACTGATTTACAATACAATGTAGAAACAGGCACAATTCCAGCTCCAAGTTACCACAATATAACAACAAAAAATGGTTTCATAACCTATAATCAAGCGATATAGTTTTTGTAGGTTGTAGGATGAGAAAGATGCATTTTCAGCCTCTTTTTAAAGATATCAACCAAGGAAGCATTCTTTATATAAAATGGCAATTCATTGTAGTATTTAGGAGCAGTATAAGAAAAAGCTTTATAACAGCAGGAGTTGCCCCTTTCTACATGAGGAACAGTCAGAAAAGTAGGATAGTCTGAAGCCCTAAGGGTCATATTTACAGTTTGAAGAATAATTGACAAGTAGTTCACGAATGTAGGAAGGTTCTCCAAATTTGTTAGTAAACAAATTTTGAACTTGATGCGTGCCAATATAGGCAACCAATGCAAATCAAATAAATATAAAGAAGTACTGGTACCAGGTGGCAGATTAAACACCAATCTACAAGATCTATTGATGAGTGACTGTAATTTTTTTTATTCTCTCTTTGGCAGATTAACAAATAATGAATTACAATAATCAATATGAGAGAACACAAAGGTATGCAACAAAATAAAAGTGGTTTTCTGATCAAGGTATTTTGTAAGCATTGAAATTCTCCTCAGATGGTAATTGCAAACCTTAATTATATGATTAAAATGGCTACTGAATGAAAGTTTGCAATCAAAGATAATGCCAAGATTCCTAAGTTTGAGTGATGAAAAAGGCTCACTATCTATCAAGGTGATCCAAACCAGGAGAGAACATTGAGTTTTATCCTTACAAAAAAATATAAGTTCAGTTTCACCTTCATTAAGTTTTAGTTTTCTTTCTTGCATCCACAATTTTAAATTGAAAAGAAGTGCATTTATTTTAGATACTAAAGAAGAGAGATTAGTAACAGGAACATAGATTTGCACATCATCAGCATAAATGGGATAACTAACTCCATGTGCATTCATAATATTTATAAGTCCAGATGTATAAAAGGAAAATAGCATGGGACCCAGCACTGAGCCCTGTGGTACACCATACTTCAACTCCAGGGTAGATGACTATGAGTTATTGAGAGACCATTTGTGTACGTCCTTCCAGGTATGATATGAAAAGACTAAGTGCTTTGTCCTTAATTCCAGCTTTAGCTAGATCCAATCCAGAAGAACAAGCATAGATAATTTATGATTTTGAAAGTTGTATAAAAGGTCATTATAAATAGGACACAATGCAGTTTCTGTTGAGTGGTTTTGTCTATAAGCAGATTGAAACATTGGTATATAATTATTAATAGTTAAGTGAGGGGTTAACTGAGATGCAATTGCTTTTTCAATGACTTTGGAAAGAAAAGATAAGCATGATATGGGACAGTAGTTATTTAACTCATTATTTAATGATGGCTTTTTTAATTGGGGTTTCACAACAGCTATTTTTTCAGATTGTGGAAACACACCAGAATAAAAGCATTTATTTATTATTTCTGTAAAGAAGGGAATAAGATGCTTTATAACACTTGGTAATTTTGAGAAGTTGAATGTCTCAACTTCACAGAAAGTTTTATTGATAGAGTTTAATATAATAGTAGTCTCTGATACAGAAATTGCAGTAAACTCATTTAGTCCAGCAGCACCAGTAGTGAGATTTGACATATAATTATAGTATATATCAGAATATTCATCAGTAGTAAATGTATTATCAAATTCATCACAAATATTTTTAATTTTCTTTATAAAAAACTCATTAACACTGTGGGCTGAATGAACATCAGAAAATTGAGGTTGATTCCCCCCTAATAGTCAATTTAAGACCAGCCAAAGTTTGGACTGGTTGGAATTACAAGATATAATTTTATTCTTAAAGAATTCTTTTTGGCAATGACTAATTTTCAGAACAACTCTGCTGTTCACCTTAGTGAATTCTTGTCGTGCCTGGGCTGTTTTTAACCTGCGCCATTTGCGCTCAGTTTGATGACATTTTCTATGTAAATGTGCAATGTCAGAGTTAAATCAAGGGCTCTCATTTTATACACGGATTACCTTAATCAGTAATTGGCAGTGTTTATCTGATAAATCAAAAAGTTTCTGATTAAAATCTGAAACTAAATTATAAATACTAAGATCATAATTTTGAGATAGGGTTATGGCAGAGAAATCTTTCTGCAACTAATTCACATCAACATTGGCATAAGATCTAAATTTAATTGATTTAACTTTTGATTTAATTTTTGGAGGAACAGAAAAACAAAATGTAATCAATGCATGATCAGTAAACTGTGTTTATTGGATGAATTGACATATTTAGAATTTTGCTTGAAGAGTTCTGAACTACTAGATCACAAGCACATGGCCCCCAATGTGAGTTGGAGTTTCCACTACATTATAACAATTATTAGAATTTAAGATTTCAATAAACTGGTTTGAGTAGGGTTTGCCATTGGGATGATCCATCCAGTAATTAAAGTCTCCACACAGAATAAGGTTGGGAAGACTGATCAGATCACCTAAACAATCATTAAATTGATCTAGGAATTGTGAATTTGTTCCATAGTTATCTGAACGGTACATTACAGCCACATTAATAGATTGATCTTGGGACTGAAAAGAATATACAAAATTTGGTATGAATCAGTATTGCAAAATTGTAAAAGTCTTTTAGAATTATGGAGACATTTTTGAAAAATAAGTGCAACACCACAACCACAACCATTTGCATTCTCTGAGCGAGGAGAATGTACAAAAAAGTATAATTGGGAACTAAGGCAGCATTAATAAGGTCTTTATCTGCTTCATGCATCTAAGATTCAGAGATCAGGAGTCGATCAAGGGAGTGTTCCATTAATAGTTCACAAACATATGACATTTTATTATGGATTGACCTGATAATTATATAGCCACAATTTAACATATATAGAGGATTAAAATTGTTTGGGTTTTTATACTGAGTAGCATGGTAAGGAGAATTAGTCTTCTTACCATGTCTTCTTGCTAGTCATTTTAATGACGGACATAAGACTCATTAATATCTTGTAGAAAAACTTTAATTTCCCATTTATTTAGATGAACACCATCTTTGTTAAATAGTTTATTTCTATAAAGAAATCTATCCCAAAAGTTTATGTAGGTTAGACCAAATTCCTTGAAGATATACTGTAATTGAAGGTTGATATCACAAGTGGAAGAATACCAGGAATTATTTTGGTGTAGTTTAGGGAGAATACTAGTAATAAAAGAGGGCTTATCACTTTTCTTCAACAGTGAGAATATATCCTTATAATTAGTAATTGAATCACTAGATGATTTGTGACCAATATCACTCCCTCCAATATGTATTATAGCAACTTTTCTAGTCATTCAAATACTAGAATTTGAGTTTTTCAGAACATTTAGAATTTGATCAGAGTCTGCATCTGGGTAGCAGTAGGAGATGCTACCTTTATTTAATTTAGAACTCAAGCCTCTAATTTGATAATCACCAATAATTGAAATTGATTTTAATGTGGGATTGGGATAGATTTGGGGTACAATGAACAAATGTTGAATATTTGTTGCAAATGTGCCTCTGTCTAATCAGGATGAATCCAATGCCCCAATTGTGAAACCTTGTCTCTTTTAAATGATGATGTACTGTGGAAGGAGTTGAAAGTAGTTTTTCAGCCAATTGTTTAACAGTTACAATCAGATTTTCTTCCACTCTTATTTTTAAAAGTTCTTGATCAAATTCCACTGCTTGTCCTATGGCTTACATTTCCAGAGCAAAAACTATGAAACCATCTTTGGCATTGGCTCACACAAATTCTTCCTTTGCCGTATACTTGATACAAACTTTCAGCTGTGAACTTAGCAACGTTTCCTTTTCTAAATTCTCGAAGCAAAATGTTACGAATGTGCTCTTTGACAGTTCCATATAATCATTTAACAATAAGACATAATAAATTACCAATAATAATGTAGTAGTGTATAGTTGTCCACTTCCCCTCCCCCATGTCTAATCCCTTTCTTCATTTTCAGGGTGTGTGGGGGTTGGGTTACATCGTCATCGCTTTGTGTGAGGGGACCCACACAATTGAGGACAAAATGGTGAGCAGAGCATTCAATCACATGCCAGAAGCTAAGGCAGTGGGTGTTTCTAAGATAAATGTTGAGATGTTGAAAGCCTCTGGAGATATCAGTGTGCGGTTGGTCATGGATCTTATTAATGCTGTCATATATGAATGTGATGTACCAGAAGACTGGCTGAACAGTGTGATTATGAATGTGTATAAGGGTAAAGGTGATGCACTATAAAGGGGTAGCTACAGAGGCATAAACTCCTCGATCATGTTATGAAAGTTATGGAGCATGTTCTAGAAGAAATGATTAGGGACAGGATAAAATTTGGAGACATGCAGTTTGGGCTCATGCCTAGAAAAGAAACCACGGATGCTCTATTTGTAATTGACAGCTCCAGGAGAAGTACATCGCTATGAAAAGAGCATTGTATTATATTTTTGTTGACCTGGAAAAGGCTTTTTATATGGTACAAAGAGATGTGGTAAGGTGGGCAATGAGAAAATTAGGGATCGTGGAGTGGTTGATTAGGGTGCTCATGGCTATGTACGAAGGTTTAACAACCCAGGTAAGGGTAAAGGAGAATTGAGTGATGACTTCTCTGTGAAGGTTGGTGCGCATCAGGGATCCGTTTTGAGTCCCTTGCTCTTTGTTATGGTCCTGGAAGTGCTGTCACAGAATTTTAGAACAGGATTGCCATTTGGGTTATTGTACAGTGAAGACTTAGTGCTGATTGCACAACATGAGGGTATGACACTTGAGAAGTTCAGGTTGTGGAGGGAAGGAATGAATTCCATGGGGCTGAGTGAATTTGGATAAAACAAAGATGATTTAAAGTGTGGTTGGGGGTAATGACATCATTGAGGGTATGTGGCCATGTGCCATCTGTCACAGAGGGGTAGGGAATAACTCTATCCTCTGTAATAGATGTGGTTTGTGGGTGCATAAAAGATGTAGTGGTATCAGGGGTAGGCTGCAAAATGATGGAGAGTTTCAGCGCACTGTGTGTAGAGGAGAATAAGTGGAGGAGAGGAGTGTCTTTGATGGTATGTTGCTTGAATGCATAGAGGAGGTCTGCTATCTGGGAGATATGATCATTGTAGGGGGAGGTGCTGGGGCAAGTCCTCTCTTGATGCTGAGGGGTTATTCCCTCCGAGCTACGGGATGTCTGTATGCTGCGTGTGTACAAAGTGCAATGTGGTACAGCAGCGAAACTTGGACTGTGAAGGAAGAGGACATCCACAGGCTCAAGCGTACTGAGATGAGAATCATGAGATGGATGTGCGGTGCATCTCGGAATTCGAGGCCTGGAGGTGACACGAGTTGCGAACTGCAAATTAAGAGATAGATTGGGGATAGAAGGCATTGGTGTGGCACTGAGAAGAGGCAGATTGAGATGTTCAGTCATGTGGAGAGGATGCAGGATAATAATTGGGTGAAGGGTGTTAGGAGTTTGGAAGTTGGGGGTGGAGCTGCCAGAGGGAGACTGAGGAAGACACGGAACGGAATGATGTCATACAGAGGGACCAGAGATACGAGTTTGAATAGAGAAATGGCCAGAGATTGAGCAGCATGGGAAGCCACCATTAGGTAAATAAGCCTGACGCATGCAAGCATGTATGGAGCCTTCAAAAATGATGATGATGATGATCCGATAGACCGCTATCTTGTCCCCACATTCATCTTGATTTTCTTTTCAGGTGGATTCTTTCAGCTTGATAATTTTTTTTAATTGATACTTTGTAATTGATTTCTCTAAGGAATAAAAGAGGAAGATCCCCCTGGACGGAAGATAGGTGAGTGTTACTCCTGTGTTAAAGTGTGGGTGAGTGGTAGATGTATGAGTGATTGAGTGTGGCAGAGGTAGGCAACTGACAATGCCTTCTCTTTTCCAGCTCTGTGGTACCGATAAGTCGATCAACATCTGGCTTTTTGGAGACGGCTGAAGCCAGTCCTGACCCTTGCACATGCGCCTACCTTAGAGGGGGGACCTTCTATAAGTGTGGGCCTTAGAGAGTGCCTCCCAGTCTCCAGGCAGTAATTGGAGCTAGCGCCCCAGAGACTCCAATACAGAGGTTGGAACTGAGTGTGCCCCAGGTCCCCAAAGCCAGACACTTGGCCAAGTCCCAGACTTCACGAGTTCCTCTGAAAGCAGGCCCGGCCTGCCTCCCCTTACCCTTCCATTCCTACCCCTTCTCAACTGGTCATAACTGTTAGTTAGTTTAAGGGTGCACCCAGTAATTTGGCCAGTATAATATAGATATTTTTGCAGACTCTGATTTGGCATTAGCCTATAAATATTTAAATTCACTTTGGCCAAGGTATATTTGTAAGGCCCTACTTGGAGTTTGGCATTAGCCTGTATATAGTCGAGTTGCATTGGGCTAGTTGTATTTGTAAGGCCACCTATATATTAGATCAGTGTATATATCTCCAGGAATCAAGCAGACGATAATCTTGACATCTGCCCAGCTCACAACTGTGGCATCACATATACCACAAACCAGGGTATGCTGGAATTCCAATGCCCCCAAAGCAAAAAGGGCACTTTGTGAATCACTACAGATCACAATCCATTCTTTGAATTGGGGTTCTACAGAAGAACGGACATTCCCTTAAACCTATGCCACAGACTCAGAACAAACTCGGAAACGAATCTACATCTTCCTCCTCACATTACTCCCTCTTTCCCTCCATACCCCTATGCCCACCACAGCTGAGACAACACACACTTATATACCTAAACTGTTGCACACAACCGAGCAAGCCTGTCAAAGAATAAAATACTTCAAAAACGCCTGCCAGAAATTGAGAAAAGGAGGAGCATCTTCAGACACACACGTCATCCTTTCCATTAAAGGTTAGGTCCATTGGAAATATCATGGAGCGATGGATCTTGTGGAGCCAATCTGGGCATAAGGAGAATTTTAAAATTTTATTCTCTACCCTGCTAACTGGCAGGTGCCAGCAGGGGCACACAGTCCCCAAACCCACCTCTAGGACAGGCTAATAAAATTAAAACATATAAAAAACAAAAATAAAGCAATTCAAAAGTCAACAAATATCCACATGCAAGCCCAGGTGCCAGAGAGACGGTTATCCCCCCCCCTCCCTCTGAGCCTGAACATGGTTAGTAATTTAAATACCATTTAGGGGGTCCTCCCCCTCCCATAACTAAATTACACCACAAACTGGTATGCTGGAATCCCCCTCAAAGACTTGGGACAGGCAGTAAAGGCTCTGCCTGTCACAGTACTGCAACCGGTACTACTAGAGAAGCTTGCCTTGGACTAAGACATTCAACCAAAGGGTGTCTTAAAACTATCTGGACTACCAAGTAATCCTGACAGAAAGGTTCAGGGGAGTGAGTGTATCCGATTCAGTGACAAAAAAAATTACCTGAAACCATTAGGGCATTTGGGGTAGGTCCACGAGATAAGGGGGCGTGAAATAGCATGCCACTTTAAATTCATATCGGCCGTTTCCCATCTTTTTTGCCATGGCATTGAAGATGAGATATACAGTCATGGACAAAAGTTTTGAGACTAGTATATTTTTCCCTATAAGAAAATTAATAGAATTAATCAAACATTGCATTTTGTTTCAGTATGTTTGTATCATAATTGGAAGGTTAAATATACAAAAGATTTGAGCCCAAACCCATTTTATTAATAAATAGTAAATTGATGCTCTCAGTCAATATTTAGACTGATGTCCCTTGTTCTTCAAGATGGCTTCAATTTGTCTTGGCATCATGGAGACCAATATTTGTGATATCTTGAATGATATCGCTCAATTTTTGTTGAGTAAGCACCCGCAACTGCTCACAATTGGATGGCTTGTCTTTATTAAAAGCAAGTTCATCGCCCTCAAATTCTCTATTGGGTCCAAATTGGGTGAATTCCTGGGCCAAGATCAAAAAGTTTGATATTTTGAGTCAAAGAACTTTTTTTATTGCTTTGTGAAATGGTGCTGATTCCCTAATTGGTCATAAGCACGTTTTGGTACCATTTTGAGTTCATGTCAGTATTATTGTGCAAAATTATTACCACTCTTTTAGATGAACAGCAGCCCCAGATAAAGAGAGTGAGCGAATGCTTTACCATAGACACGGCACAGAACTAGTGAAAGCGCTCCTCTTTTCTTCTCCTAATGAAGGATCTTCCGGAAGCTCTAACAAGTGGAAGAGAGCTTTAGAGAAAATTACTCTCCATCATTCCTAATCAGTCCATTACTTATATTTCTTTCGGAAGTAAAGCCTATGTGTAAGGTTCTTATTGATGAGATGAGGCTTCTTGGCAGTCCTTCTCAACTTTGAGACCTTTTCTTGAAAAGTCTCCACCTCTCTGTGCATGCTGAAGCATTCAAATCTGTGCGCAAGCTTGGCACTGGAGACAATTCGATCCTTAAGTTGGGACCTTAGCAGGAAGCACTCTTGGCATTCATTTGAAGATCTTGGTCATCCAGTAGACTTCTTTATCAAGTCATTAATAATCTTAAAGATAGTACACTTCTTGATGCAATACCCATAGCAACATTCACTTTACATTTTAGGCTACTTTGGTGCAGAGCAACAATGGTTGCACACTTTTCTTTAGAAAAAAACAATTCTGGAATTGAAAAAGATTCAAATATTTATTTTTATAAACAAATTGTATGAAATAGATTTTAATTACACACTAAGATTCATTTAACCCATATTTATCATCATTTTACCCCTTTGATTCAATAGTAAGGCTCCAAGGTTAGTACTAAAACTTGCCTTCTATAAGAACAGGACCAGATCACAATTTTGGATTTAGTGAAGAAATTCAGTGTTTATCATTTTTTTTTAAATGTTGACTTTTTTTTAAGAAACCTGCAATAATGTAAATATGAGAATAATTATTCCTATCATTAATTTTAAAAAAACTAATAAAAATATATATATATTAGTCTCAAAACTTTTGACTATGACTATATATGGACTACTTGCACTGACCAATGAAACGGTAGATAAAGAAAATATCGAGGCCATGCTGGAGTCAGGTTGTACACTGGAGGATAAGGGTAGTTTGCCAATGGTAAATAACTTCTGTGTTTAGTTTTCCATCATACGGTAAAGAGGAATGTTCACAATATCCACTGAGGTTATGATAATGATTAGAGTTTATATTATTAGGATCTATTTAAAACTTTAAATATTAAGTATAGTAAATAATAAAAACATTTTTGTGATTTGCTATTTTTTCTATTGTTTTCATCAGCTTTCTTAGTGAACTCCTAAACTTCATTAATCATTTAGCCATCTTTCAGTGAGTAGTACTTACGTCTTTATCAGATTTAAATAGTAGCTGAACTCGCTGCAGAGTCGCTCATCAGAGGCAAAAGCCACAAGGCAGGCGAAAAGATGCACACATTTGCGGTAAGATTCCTTGGTAGCTGGGTGTAGTTTGAAGGCTCTGCAGCTGCAGTAGAACTTGTGGTCAGCATCTTTTTTTATTTTGGTCTGCCAATGCAAAAATCAAGGAAGCTATTAAGCCACATATCAGTTGTGGTGGGGAAGGTCCCTCCATTGGCCACTTGTAGGTCGTAGGATGCAGCCAAAGGTGGTTTAGAATATGGGGTGATCTTTGTATGTCATTTGAGATTGGATTTGGAAAAAGTGTCTTGCTTTTTTTTTGAAAAGAGAAAAGTTAAAAAAAAGTAATCAATAGGGCATGTTCTCACGCTGACTAATACGATTAGTATATAAAATGTATGGTAAAACTGCAATAGAAAAAAACATTAAAGGGAGTAAAATAAAAATAAAAGGGCAAATATAACATGAAATGTTTGAAAATAAGTTTGTAAAGAGGGAGATGAAATTAAGGAGGTAAAAGTGTACAGAAGGATCATAAATGGAGTAGCAAAATACTTGGGAAATGAACCTCCAGGAACAAGTTAGTAAAAAAAACATGTGTACAGGTTGAATCTCCTTGTATAATGTACGAGGGGCGGTCAATAAGTTTTGCAATTTGGATATAAGGAAACGAGATATGGTGAAAAGTGTTTTATTATTTTTCAATATAATTACCCTCGACTTTAATGCACTTGCGCCACTTGTCCCTGAGGCTTCGAATTCCCGACAACCATAAATCTCCCGACTGCTGTTCAATCCACTCCTGGACGGCGAGCTGGACATCTTCATCGTCCCCAAACCGGCGTCCACGCAGTGCAGCCTTGAGCTGGTGGAATAAAAAATAGTCGCTAGGGGCCAGATCTGGACTGTAGGGGGGATAGCTGAGCTCCTCGAATCCGCACTCGCGCAGGGCAGCTTGTGCAACTCTGGCCTTGTGGACTTTGACGACGTTGAAGTTGATCATGGGGCGTCAGGTTTCTAGGGACCCAACGGGCAGAGACCTTGGTCGTGGCCAAATTGTCGTGGATGATGTTGATAACACATCCTTGTGATATTCCAAGTTCTCGCTCGATTTCTTTGACCTTCACCCGTCGATTTTCGAGGATCATCCTCTCTACACAGGCCACATTGTCCTCGTTGGTCACGTCTGACGGGCGTCCTGGAAGGGGGTCATCTTCAAGGGACTCACGACCATGGCAGAACTCCCTATTCCAGCGAGCAATGGTTGCAGAGGAAGGGGCGGTGTCGGTGTACACTGCAACCATGCATTCATGGATCTCTTCTGCATTCTTGCCTTCCTTGGTCAAAAATTTGATCACTGCGCGGTGCTCAACCTTGTCCATTGTTGAAAAATTTGTGACTGACGATCTGCGATCAGCTACTGCTTCTTAAATAGACGAGGCAGGAGCGTGCGGTTGCAGGTCCTGACTTGTCATAACTTGTCATAACACCCCCACAAACAGCCATTCCCCTTCCTTTGTTTTGCCCTACCAGTTCCCAAAACTTATTGACCGTCCCTCGTACTAAAAGGAACAAGGACTTTGCTGTAACCAACAGCTAGTTTAAAGGTACAAAATTAATATGATAGAGCTCCAGTTGGGAACATCTTAAGGCTCCGCTAAACAGAGAGGGGGGCAAAAACTCACCTGAATAAAACTGAAATGGAGAAAGCCCAAGGGATGTACAGTATCTGGTTTGCACTTGACTACAACTAGACTCTTTGAAACTCTCTGTACTAATGGACCAGGTGTGTCAGTGGCTAACTGATAGATCTCATCCTTAAATGCTGTAGGAACAGGTAGAGTATTCAAAACAGAGTTCTTTAAAGTAAGAGGCTGAGCATCTTTGTAGCACTGGGCTGCAGCCTTGATATGACTACAGGGGGAAGCAGTTGGCTGTGGCTGGAAGGGAACAATGCCATATAATGAAACCATATCGACTATTGATCTCTATTCAAAATTTATGACATATATATCAACTCTTGGGTATATTTTTATGAAAAAATTAATATTTTTAGAATATTCGTACAAGGGCATTCAAGCTCATACTTTTAAGTGTGTACTCTTTGTACAAGTTCTAGAGATTTATCATGCACCCTCTTATTTCTGGAATTTAGTGTTGAAAGGTTTTCTCGTCTTTAGCATCTAACTTTTTTAACCATTCCTGTTCTTTCATTTCTCCAACATTTTCCTCCATGTACGTCCCCCCCTCTTTTTCACTAAGTAATAAATGCCCCAAATGGTAATTTTTCTTAATTTAATAATTTCTAATCTACACAACTCACAGATATAGAGAATCTGTTGAGCTTTTGACATGATTCTACAAAACATCTGGATCCTTCTTCTATTATCTCTGAAGCTGAATATCCATCATTAAGGAGAAGGCTGTTTCCATTTCCATGCAGGGATGGTAGCTGTACAAACCCCCTGTAATCTGGTCCTTTGTCTCGCACACGGACTGAATATATCTGATAAAGAAATTGGACAGTTAAAACAAGCTTTTCATATTTTATGTCCAATCACTTTATTATTAATCCTTTCGTGCCTATTTTTGTTTTGTTTTTTTTTTAGATTTTCTCTCTCTTAAATTTAAGGCTCAATAGCAACAAGGCTGTATCACTCAAAGTTAGTAAGGAGAGATCTGTAAAGAAAATAGTGAAGGCAAACAGTGAGAATAGTGAAAGCAGACAGGGAAAATAGTGAAGGCACAGTAAAAATAGTGAATGTAAACAGTGAAAATAGTGAAGGCAGACAGTAAAAATAGTGAAGGCAGACAGTAAAAATAGTGAAGGCAGACAGTAAAAATAGTGAAGGCAGACAGTGAAAATAGTGAATGCAAACAGTAAAATAGTTAAGGCAGGCAGTGAAAATAGTGAAGGCAGAGAGTGAAAATAGTGAAGGCAGACAGTGAAAATAGTGCAAGATATATAGCTGCAGGTCTAATTGCAGGCACTGTGTCCCTTTTGGCCCTCACCAAAATTATAAACAAACCTATTTTAAGGCTACTTTAAAAATATAAACAAAACAGCAAGAAAGGACAAAGACAAAATACAAAAGAACAAAGGCAAGCTACGGCCCCTGAACATGCAATCAACAATTAAATACTAAGAGGGCAGCTCACCTCCTCCTAAAGTTATAGCATCTACATCATCCACCCACTTACATAGGAGAGAAGAAGGCATTAAGATTTAACCCTGTATGCCCTGAAGCAATTTAAAATGAAAAAAATTAATTACATTTATCGTTTCTATTAAGTGGTAAATACTGTAGTTAGTGGCAAAGGGCGTGCGAATCTGATGCAACCCTTGCGTGAACCTAAACAGAACATGTATCATACTCATCACACTCATTTGCTAGACTCCATGCATGTAATTTCTCTAGTTATAAACCTTTATTTTCTATGTGATGAATTTGCCGCATATGACCCGAGAGTGTACAAATTTATCTTAGGCCACTGGAGTTGGAAGGGGGAACTCAACCCCTCCAGGTTTCAGATAAAGCAAGGGTATTACTCTTGGTATACCATATCATCTTCAGGGTTATTAACAAGAGATGTATAACAACCTCTGATGACAAATGTCTACACGCAACTGATGTTCTCTATACATTTATACACTGAAGATCTCTCATTCAATCAAAGGTGAGGTGTACCTAACTTTCCCCAAGTTATTAATTACTAATTTAGAGCTAATAAAGACACAGTTGCATTCCCCATCATATAGCATTAAAGGGTTAATATTGATTGTGACATGTTAACATCATACATATCTAAAGTGTTTTATTTTATAAGAAAAATCATAATTTCAAGTACATTTGGAAACCAAAGGCAAAGTCTGGTTATTTGAAATAAAGATTAAAATTTCAACTAATGTTAGTAAATGGTAATGAAAAAAAATTATTAAATGCTGCATGTAGAGTAAGATTTTTAGGGCATGATATAAAAGGCCAGAAATCTTTGGAATAAATTAATCAATTAATGGGTTAAATTCTTTGTCATGTACCACACAAAAAAATTAAGAATTTTTTTTTTTTTATTAGAGCTCATCTGGCGACTGCCTACATGGGCATTAGTCACCGTATTAAAACTGGCCTAGTTCTAGGCTACTTTAAAATAAAATTAAACAAAGAAAAAAAACACCCTAAATGGGGGAAAGAAAAAAACAAAAACAAATGCAAAAAACAAAACAAAACAAAACAAACAAACCCTGCTTAAATAATAGGGAGAAGGCCGGCCTCCCCCAAAAAGTCAATAAGTCCACCAGTCGAGTACAAGGGACAGGCAGTAGCGACCCCGCCCATCCCGGTACCGGGACAGGTGTCGTGCGCGAAGATCACCCAGACCGGGACATTCGACAAGAATGTGCCGAACAGTCTGGTGGGCGACGCAGTCGTTGCAATAGGACCCAGGCCAGCGCTCCATCAGCGATGCGTCACACGAGTGTGCTCGATTCGGAGACGACAGAAAGCAACCTGAAGCCGCCGCGGCATTGGGGGATAGGTCCATGGGAACAGTCGCGGCGCAATGGCACGCAACTTTAAGTTCCCTTCGACCGTCTCCCATCTTCTTTGCCAAGCAGTCCGAAGAGCTGCCCGTATTCCTGCCATGTAGTCAGTGTGAGGAAGAGCGAAACGCTGGTCCAGGCGCAGAGTCCTCGCGGACTCTTTGGCGCACTCATTCCCCGCAATTCCTACATGTCCAGGAACCCAGCAGAAGATAATCTCGACATCTGCCCGGCTCGCCAAAACCGTGGCGTCACGGATTTCGCGAACCAGGGGATGCGGAGATTCCAATGCCCCGAGAGCACTCAGGGCGCTTTGTGAGTCGCTATAGATCACAATCCGGTCTCCGAACCGGGCACGTCGCGTAATCTCCCGTACCGAGTGGTGTATTGCCACCAGCTCGGCCGTGAAGACAGACGCAGCGCCTGGTAGAGCCCCGCTGACTTCAAACAGAGGGGATACGGCGTGGAAGCCGACCCCCTCTTGGGACTTGGAGCCATCTGTATACACTGGCACGGTACCAGCGTGACACGGTGTGCTCAAAAAAGGTCGAACGCAATACTCCAGGCGCAGTACAAGCTTTGGGAGCAGAGGCGTGGCGACAAATAGCCAAATGTGGTACCCTTTAGGGTGGCGTCCTAGGCAGAACCAGGGGCGCCACCGGCCCGAGAGCTATATCTACCTCTCGAAAGAGTTTCCTGGCCCTAAACCCAAAGGGCTTAGGGTATGACTGGCGTCTCTCGGCGGGATAGGCACCATCGAGATCAGCTGCGGATGCAGTGAGAGCTGTTGGCGACTGAGGGAGGCGCCGGGCTCGCGCGTACAGGCGAGTGATGCACTGCACGCGGCGCAGAGCGAGTGGCATCTCCCCAGCATCGACCAACAGGCTCTTAATGGGGGAAGTGCGGAAGGCACCGGTCGCAAGGCGAAGGCCGGTGTGGTGGATCGAATCCACCTTCCGCAATAAACGCTCGGCTGCGGATGCATAAAACTCGCATGCGTAGTCGAGCTTCGTGCGAACAAAGGATCGATAAAAAAGTAAGGCAGTAGCCCTATCAGCACTTTAAGCGCTGAACGTCACGGAACGGAGAATGTCCATGGCGCGGGTACAAGAGACCCTAAGGCTGCGAATATGAGCCTTCCAGGTGAGGCGTCGGTCGAATACAAGACCAAGGAAACGGTGCGACTCAACCACATCCAGGCGCACCCCATTAAGAAACAAATCTGGGTCGGGGTGGAGCCGTAGATGGCGGCAGAAGTGCACCACCTTAGTCTTGGCCAAAGAAAACCGAAACCTGTGCGCTTCGGCATAGCGGGAGACGCGGTTCAATGCCTGTTGGAGTCGACGCTCCAGAGTTGGCATCTGGGCCGCGCCAAAAGAGATCGAAAGGTCGTCCACGTAGAGCGTAGCGAGAACATCTTCCGGCAGCACCGAGGTGATGCCGTTGATGCTCAGGGCAAAGAGTGTGACACTGAGGAGACTTCCCTGCGGGACACCCTCTTCCTGCTCCTTTGGACCGGAGAGGGCTCCCCCCACCCGTACGCCGAATCGACGATCTCGCAAAAATTCAGATATAAACATTGGGAGGCGTCCCCTCGCCCCCATCGTGTGGAGAGTGTCCATGATACCGTATCGCCATGCGGTATCATAGGCCTTCTCCAGATCAAAAAACACTGTGGTGTAGTGCTGTCTACGAAGGAAAGCCTCGCAGACGGCATTTTCCAGTCGGAGCAGAGCATCCGACGTGGAGTGGAACTAATGGAAGCCGCACTGTGCAGAAGACAGATGGCCTCCGCTGTCCAGGAAAAAGGCTAATCTAACATACACCAATTTCTCCATCAACTTGCACACACAAGAGGTTAGAGAGATTGAGCGGAAACCGGTCGGAGCAGAGTGATCTCTCCCCAGCTTGCGAAAGGCGAACACAGTAGCGATTCGCCAGGAGTCTGAGAGAAGACCTTCCACCCAGATCCTGTTGAACAAATCTAACAGAAAGGCCATGCCTCGCTCACCCAGGTGTCGAAGCATGGCGTACGGGATATCGTCCGGACCATGGGCGGTGTCCGCGCACGAAGCGCGAGCGGAACGCAACTCACTCACAGTAAACTTGTCGAGGAAGGGTTCTCCGCCTCTGGAGGTAAAGTCCAGCCGGCGGCCTTCCACGACATCACGACGTGCATTGAATGCTGGCGGAGCATCACGGCTAGAGAATGCGGAAAAAGCGGTCGCTAAGGATTCCGCCACGGACGCGGGGTCCGAGATTACGGTCCCATTCTCCTGGAGAATAGGAGGGGAGGCCTGCGAGAACTTGCCCCGAATCCGTTTGACTCGCTTCCACACCTCAGCTAAAGGGGTCTTCCCATTAAGTGAAGACACGTATGCCCGCCAAGAAGAGCGGCGGGCGTGCTTCGAAATATACCGGAACCTAGCCCTAGCCCGACGAAATTCAGAGACAGTGAAATTGTTCGGGCGGCGCTTATAGCACATGTAGGCATAATGCTTCTGTTTCAGGGCCGTCTCACACTCGGCCGACCACCATGGGAGTGGTCGGCGTGCAAAACGGCCAGACGTCCTAGGAATAGTAGTCAGGCCCACGGCGATGAGGTTGCCGGAGAAGAACTCAACGGCCTCATCTACCGACCTAAACTCCTCACCTGAGATAGAGAATTCAGTCATTTCCTGAAATGCAGGCCACCGCGCCAAGCACCACCGAGGTGGTCTCTAAGGCGGCAGTTACCCTGAAAATGATATTTGAATGGGAAAGTGATCACTACCATGGAGGTCATCGACCACCCCCCAATCAAAATCAGGCTGTGCATCCGAAGAGCACAAAGATAGGTCAAGGCGAGAAAATGAAGCGGTTCTCGGACAGTGATGCGTAAACTCATCCACGTTTAGGACACCCATCTCAAGCTCTTCGATCAGATCGGCAAGGACTTGTCCCCTGGGATTTATAGAAGAAATCACAGGAAGAAGGGAGACCTCATGCCAGGTGTAAGCCGTGCATCCCCCAGCCCGGCCATCTCGCGGTGGTGGGGTCGCAAGACCCTTATACCCCAGGAGGGCAGGCAGGGGGCACACGCCTAGCATGGTCTCCTGCAAAAAAATAGCTAACGGGGAACGGGATGAGACAACCCTCCGCAGCTCCTCCCAGTTGGCCCGGAGTCCACGGCAAATCCATTGAAGGAATATGCCCTCCAGGCCTAGCTCGGAGGAGACGCAGGGGCCCTCCTCGAATTGAAGACCCTCACGGGAATGGCCGTACGCTTCCCGGGGGCAGAACCCCGGGCGCTGTTGGCCGGACAAAGCGCTGGAGGCGCTCTCGCCTTCGAGGACTTATTGGGGAAGGTTAGGATCGCCATGCGAGTCTTTTCCTCCCTCCGCCTCGAAACCTTAGGCGGGCGTTGCGGCTTCGGAGGCGGGGGGCCCTCTTTTCGAGGAACCACCGTCTTCGAGCCACTCGCTCCACCTCGGGGCGCGGGCGAAGGAGCCGAAGTTCCTTTGTTGCTGTCCTCCTTTCGTGGGACAGCTTTAGGAACCCCCGAAGATGGCCTAGCGACCATCTTCAGGGGTGTTGCCTCCTGTGAGTTTAACAACTTGGTGGAGGCTCGTGGCCGTTTCGCCTTGCGGGAAACGGTCACGCTGGTGGAAGAGGGGGGAGCCCTGGTTTTAGCCGGGGCTGGGTAGCTTTACCAGGGAAGCGCCCGGGTTGGGTAGAGCCCACAGAAGGGCTCCGAATGGGCGCAGAAACAACCGTGCTCGTTGGCCTGGATGGGCCAGGAGCAGAGGGTGCCTTTCTAACTACTGAGGCATATGACGTCCCAGGCAGAGCCGGGCGCGCCAGGACCAAGTCCTTAGCCTCGCGGAATGAGAGTCTATCCTGGGCCTGAACGGCCAGGATTTCTTTCTCAAGGAGATATGCACCACATTGCTTTGAAGAAGCAGGGTGCGGCTCTCCACAATTGACACACTTGGCCACACACGATTTGGACTTATCGTGTGCGACCTTGGAGCAATTTACACAGACTTCGGGTGACCCCAACTGTGCACGTCTACATGAGCGATTCATATGGCCGAAGCGGTGACAATAATAGCACCGCCGCGGCAGTGGCACGAATGCCTTTACGCGCTAGCGGTACCTACCAGCATGCACCGACTCAGGGAGCTTGTCACAGTCGAACGTGACGAAGAGTGTAGGGGTGGGTCTCGAGGCCCCTCCCTGTTTTCTCATCACACGTTCGACCTTGACTGCCCCATGGTCGGCCAGCTCTAGGGTGATGTCCTCAATGGAGTAGTCAATGAGTTCCCTCGCATAAACTACTACTTTCACAAAGTTCATGGTAGAGTGCGGCGTCACACTCACCGGGGTGCCATCAAGTGTCCGAAGAGCACTTATCTTGGCCGCCTGGGCAGGATTCGCCACATTCGCCAGAAGGCTCCCGTCCGAGAAACGGGTCACCTTCGGCTCTCTACCAATTGCACTAGCTAATCCTCTCCTCTGATGGATCATGTTGCCCTTGGACAACATGGTGCCATCAGTGGAGCAAATGATGAGGAAGCGTTTGAAGCCAGCGGGCTCGAAAATGCCAGGTAACCTCTGAATGAGGGGCCCCGATGTCATCGAGGCTCTGCCCTGTGCACTCTTGGTATTAGTCTTAGTCAGGGGCTCCGCAACCGGGGGGGGTAGAGGGGGCGGATGTGCCGATCTTGGCTTGGTCACTTGCCAGTGTGGCAGCAGACCCATCCGTCCCCACGGCCCCCGCAGATGGAGAGGAGCCCTGAGTCTTCTTAGTCTTTCTTGTCTTTTTCTTCTTTTTAGGAGAGGAGGGCGGGGAATGAACCCGCTCCTCTCCTCCTCCGACAGAAGCCCCCTAGGCCAGATGGACCGGCCTCAGCTAGGTCCTTCTCTGAAATGAAAAAGGTCCTGGTGGTTGCAGGGGCGCCGGTCAGAGGAGATCCCTCCCCTCCTTGTGCTGCCTCGGAGGCCCCAGCCGTTTGAGGAAGACCTTGCATAGGGGTGGATTCAGGTTCGATGCTTGGCGCCGAGCCCGGATTCTCCCCCATGGAAGGCCCTACCGTCTGAGGCAGGGTCTCCTCAAGGACCATGTCTATCACACGAGGGGCCTCCAGTTGGCCATCCCCTCCCAGGACATCGCAGGTCCCGTTGGCAGCGTCAAAAGTCATTTGTGGGGAGGCACAAGCCTTAACCCCGGCAAGGTTTAATATCCTTGCCAGCAGGTCTTTTGAGGGAAGCGACCAAAGGGGCCTGGCTTCCCTCTCCCCCCTAAGGGGGTTTGCCCTACCGAGCCGCTTCGATGTGGAGCGGCTGGCTAAGTGCTGCCTGCTGGCTTTGGTGGCAGTCCCCTTGGAAAGAAAAGAGGGGACTGCCGCTGGAAAAAGAGGAGGTGCCCGAAAGCACCTCCAGAGAAGGGGGTGAGGGGAAGTCCCCTGCACCCGTAGGCGAAGGAGAGGAGTAAGCCTCCTCTCCGGTTAGAGAAATATGGAGGGTCCCCTGTGCAAGCACAGGGGGGAGGGGCCTCCATTTTTTTTGCTGGAGCTGCCCGAGGGCGGCTCCATCGATGTTTCAGGGGAAGTTGGGGGTTGTTGTTTTTTTTTATCTTCATCATTGTGGTGACCCTCTTTTTTACACAGGATGCAATCGTGCGCACCTCTCGCAGTAGCCCGCACTGCAAGAGGTGCTTACAAGCCCGGCAGAGCCATTTGGGACCACCCCTCCCGCCTGGTGGCCTGGCAGTCCATCGGCATGGTGGCTCCACCTTGAACACAGCGTAAAAAATATATAGATTGTGAAGAGGAGAGGAAAAGGGATGTGAGAAAGGTATGGGTTGGGGTAAAGCAGGTTGTTAAAAACCAACCACCCCTTACCGGAGCTCAGGGGTTAGGGGACATTGTCCCCTCCCCCCTCAGCTTCTACCCTGTGAAATTAGAGGCTGACCAGAAAAAGTTGTGGGAGAGGTTGTATGAAAAGCGACGAAGTAGGGGAAAAATGCAGGCTATCTGAAGGAAGGAAGAGTGGCTAAGCTAGGGCCGGACGGAGTGCTGGATCCCGTCAGCACGGCGGCCAGGATGGCAAATTGCCGCGCCCCTTATGGGGAGAAAAAAAAAATAAGAAATAAAATGAATCAAAATTGTGCTGAATAGTCATGAGATTATGAAGACTAGGTTCCCAAACAAGCACATCAAATCATTTTGGACATGGGTACAATCCCATTTTATTGCCCTCGCCAACATGTTACTAACCCCTACCAGCAGAGTGAGAGAGAAAAGATCTTTGAGGAACTCGGGATGTTTCTCAAATGTTCAATATAAGATTTAACTACTATAATTTATTTGTATTAGTGCATATTAGGACTATAATCACCAAATGAAGGTGCAGTTATAACATATTTTTTTTAAATACGTAGGTGCCAATATTTTTTAGATATATTGCATTTGATTTGTGCTATACCTTGCAAATCTATATACTGTTATAAAATTAAAAAAAGGCTGCTACTTGTCGATATATTTTTTATTTAGTCTATTTTTGTTCCATTTCACTTTGCCATATATTTGTCACTCAAGTTCATTCATTCGATCCTTTCAATTTCATTCATTTGAATAATGGAGTTTGTGTTCAATGTTTTGTCAAGGCTTGATCATTTTTGAAAAAATTTGTTTAGCAAATTCCTCTGTGTCACCCAATTTTGTCCATTTGAATAATGGAGTTGTGTTAAATGTTTTGTCAAGGCCTGCTCATTTTTTATAAAATCCATTTGTTTACAACATTTTATTAAATATTAGAGTTGACCATTTTAAACAAGACATGAATAATATAATTTTTTAAGACTAAATGTTGCATCTCTGAACAAGGTTTCAGGTTGGGAATGTAATAGAGTTTACTGAAAAGAAAAACATCTTTGGCACCTAAAGAAAACATCTTTGGCACCCCCATACCAATATCTCAGGCTCCATGACAAAATCTAATTTTGAAGATCAAGAATAACCAGGTATGTTTCATTATATTACCAATTAATATTTTGTATTATAAAAATAAAATATGCAATCTGATACAGACATACAACATTGTTGACACCAAGTTGTTTAAGCAGTACCCTCAGATGGTAAACATGCCACCAAGAATCTCCCTCAAGTCATATCTGCCAAACCTCAGGCCTAAAGACTTTATGAGGCAACAGATCTAAGCTAGGCCACAACTCATTACTATTCAAATCAAGTTAAAAGATAAATTATACCTAACCTGTACTGAGGTTCCTGTATTTATTTTGCAGGGTTCTGATGATGACTTCTTCTTGCCACCAGCTTCCTTAAATACAACATCGCAAGACTTATTCTTGCAAGAATATCCTCTTGTACCATTCAAAGTACCACATTTCTGACATCGTCTTAAACCCCTCATTGTCGCTCTTCCTAAGTTTGTTAGAAAAGGCTCCTTCTTATCTTCTTTCCCCATTTTGGAGCTAGAATAAAATATTTAACTCATGACTTTATAGGACTTTTCAATCTTGAGTCATAGAAGGGTAAAATAAACAGACAAGAAAAATACAACTATAAAAAGTTATCTCATCCTGTTGAAACTTGAGGAGCAGCTTGATACAGAAAGACAAGGTAAACCCAAGATAAATGAACTTATAAGTCCATGGCAAAGATTCCTTTAAGAAATTTCAAATTTTTATACTATGTTGAGTAATTCCCAAAGTTATGCGACAAATATGTACCAACAAAAAGTGAAAACAAAAGTTGTATATCTGGATAATGCAAGGAGTTCTCTATTTTTCTTTTGTATATTGAATTATTTTTACTAACATGTCTCCATTATACAACAAAACTATCATACACCAAGCACAATAGGTTTCTTGAACCTCCAGTGAATAAAAACTCCCTCTCCCATTCTTCATTATCACTATTAGCGTTTCATTTTTTTCAGTGCTGTAATCTGATAGATAATAAAAGTTTAGGAACTCATTAAAGTCATCAAAATGCAATATGAATACTGTTCAATGATTTTTGTGACAACCAATCACAACTCATTTAATTCATGCTACTCAGAATGTTAAAAAAATATTGCCATGCACTGCCTATGCCGGCAGACACAAAATTATAGTTAGGCTGAGGGCACTTGCAATAAAGGAGAGAGGAAATGCCATAGAAATGGAACAAAGGAAATGGAAGAAGAAAGGAAGTGGAGATTGTGGCTGAGAGCTGGAGTGTATATGAGGAAGAAAGGAAGAATACAAGAAGGCTATAATGGAGAAGGAATAATTGTTAAAAAAGTATTTTGTTTATGAGGACAGAGAATTGATTTGTGTTTTTTATAGCTACCCAGGAGCAGATGGCATCTCTACTCCTTCTGATCGCTTAGAAGATTAAGGCAGAAAACTTTGATCCTACCGCCTCTGTTGTAGGCCTTGTCTTGAGGGACCAGGTTAGATTAGAGGGAGGCTGTTGCAAGCTGTTGGAATTTTATAGCCCCCCCCCTTTGTGCTAGCGGCCCATGCAATAGCTAGGAAGCGGAACTTGAATTGCAACTTAACAGCACCAGAATTTCATCCAAGAGGGGTGGTCCCTATACAAGATTGACTCCTTGTGGGGGGATTCTATCATATCCACTTGGGAATAACCAACCACTCTTCAACTCTCTCCTCTTACACTGAAGGGTAGCTAAAATTGAAAAAAAACAAAAAAACATAACCTTGCTGCTTGGCCAGAGAGTGAATTGAATAAGAAGTTTAAAGAAAAGGGTGTAGAAGGGAGACTCTTTATATATAGAGTGGAAAGAATGGTATACAATAAAGTAGAGGGAGGCGATGGGAGACAGAGTGAAGTTTTGATTAAGGAAGTTGAGATGGCAAGGAAGATATGGCGGGAAAATGAAGTGTTAATTAATGAGCATATTGATTGATTGGGTCATTTGGAGAGGAAGTGAATCTAAATGGCAAGTGAGTACTCAATTGGCCAATATGGTGACATTACATTAGAGAACTTAAGAAATCAAGAACCAACCTGGAAGGTGGGTGGTGGAAAAATTCCAATTAATTTTGCTATTGTCAATGATAAGTGTCGTGATGAATAATTTAAATATAGATACAGACAGAGAAATTTAAATTTGGAGTGACCCCTTTGCCTTGTATTTGCTGGTATAGGTGGCAAAAGGAAAAGCAAATACTGTACAGCAAAGAAAAGAGGCGGACTTGAATGCATATAGGGAAATGGTTAAAGAGTAACTCAATACGTTAGTATATACAGAGTAATAGTTTGGG
The DNA here is from genome assembly GCA_963969495.1 of Ceratothoa steindachneri. Lineage (NCBI taxonomy): Eukaryota > Metazoa > Arthropoda > Malacostraca > Isopoda > Cymothoidae > Ceratothoa > Ceratothoa steindachneri. The sequence continues at coordinate 24,104,737 of OZ018327.1, read as the reverse complement.
AGGAGTGAAAGTGATTAAAATAAAAGAAGAGAGAGAGAAAGAGAAGGTGGGATGAGAATGTGGCAAAAGAATATAAAGGAAGAGCTTAAATACAAGAATGAGTACTTGGGGAGAGTACAAAGGAAGAAATGGGAGGCTGGAAAAAATAGCATGCCAAGAAGTGCAAGGGAGTGGTTTAAAAGCTTCTCTTGAAGGTGCCTTATATTGTGCCAGTGGCATGGAAGAAAGCCAATGTGATACCTATATTTAAGAAAGGGGACAAAACAAATATGTCTAATTACAGACCAGTAAGTTTGGCATCAGTGGTAGGGAAAATGATGGAATCTATTATAGCAAGGAATATTAGAGATCACTTGGATAAGCATAAGTTGATAAAAGAATCATAGCATGGCTTTAGTAAGGGTAAATCCTGTCTGACTAATTTGCTGTCTTTTTATAGTAAGGTGTATGAAGCAGCAGATAATGATGAAAACTATGATATTTTATACTTGGACTTTAGTAAGGCTTTTGATCGAATGCCACACTTACGGCTTCTGAGCAAAGTTAAAGCACACGGGATCGATGGTAGTATATTTAGGTGGATTCAGTCATGGCTTGGTGACAGACAGCAAAGAGTTAGTATAGATGGAGTTAAATCTGAGTGGGGGTGTGTTAGCAGTGGAGTTCCACAAGGATCTGTTTTGGGTCCCTTGCTATTCTTAATTTATATTAATGATCTTGACATAGGTATAAGTAGTGACCTGAGTAAATTTGCTGATGATACTAAGCTAGGTAGGGCCATTAGGGCTGATTCTGATGCTGTTGTAATGCAGGAGGAATTGACCATTCTGTCCAATTGGGCCGAGAAATGGCAAATGAAGTTTAACATAGACAAATGTAGTGTACTTAGTATAGGTAGAAATAATCCATTGAATAGTTATAAATTAAATGGGAGAATTTTAGGGAGGACTGATTGTGAGAGGGACTTGGGTATTTTGGTAAGTTCAGACCTTCGTCCTAGAAAGCAATGCCTAAATGCTAAGAATAAAGCTAATAGGATATTGGGATTCATTAGGAGGAGTGTAAGCAATAAGAGTGCTGAAGTCATTCTAAAACTGTATCTGGCGCTAGTTAGGCCTCATCTAGACTATGCAGTACAATTTTGGTCACCATATTATAGGAAGAATATTGATTTGCTTGAGTCTGTGCAGAGAAGGATGACAAAGATGATTGGTGGGCTAAGGAACTTACCATATGCTGAAAGGATCAGAAAACTAAATCTACATACATTGGAAAGGAGAAGAGTCAGAGGGGAATTGATTGAAGTCTTCAAATGGGTAAAAGGATATAATAAAGGGGATCTGGGTAAGGTTCTTATACTTAGTGAACATGACGGGACATGTAGCAATGGGTTTAAGCTTGATAAGTATAGGTTTAGGAAGGAGATTGGGAGGAATTGGTTTACAAATCGTGTGGTAGATGAATGGAATAGGCTCACTAGACATGTGATAGAAGCCTCCTCTCTGGGTAGTTTTAAGAATAGATTAGATAAATATATGGATGAAGCTGCTAGATGGGACTGACTTCTTTTTTTTTATGTACATATGTATATATTTTTCTAAGGAGTGGGGAGATTATATTTTGCGGTTGCATGAATGGACATAATCCTCTGGATGCATTTTATGTATATTAGATCTGATGAACTCCTGTAAAGGGTGTCAATGTTGATGACTTTTCTCTGGTAAGAAATCTTTTGTGTGTTGAATGGAACAGGAGCTGCCAAGTGTAGGCCATGAAAGGTCTTTTGCAGTCTCCTTCTTTTCTTATGTTCTTATTTGGCACTTGTTAACAGTGATCAGGAAATGTGGGAAGCTGTTCGCAATGTGCCTATGATACTTTTCTTTATTTTTCCTTCCCCCTTTTCCTAAATCTTTTTATCTACAATGGTGCCCAGACCTGGGAAGGGAGGCATTACCCCTTGGATAACATTTGTCATCTTCATTTCTTAAAAAATATGCTGCTTTTAGGAGGGAGCTGTGTAGTATGTGGAGAAGTGCAAGCGAGCTGTTTAAAAGCTTCCATAGAATGGGGTTTTTTTTGCGACTCAAGATAGCACAGTTGATTCGCCGCTTGCTAACATTGGTCTAGCGATACAGAAAGATGGTCGCAACTCACCTACGCTGCTTTCATTCTTTATTTTTTCATCCGTTTTCCAATACCCCTCTATCTACAGGAACAACTGCCAATATTGGAGGATGAGTATGAAGTGCAAAAAAATGAGAGTAATGCAGGTAATTAGGGAGGAAAAAAAAACAGAAGCAAGTAGGAGAATGGGCGAAGCAGTCAAGTATTCAGGAAAGGGAACAATGGAAATATACAAACAAGTTACTTATAGGAGAATGGAAATTAATATATAATAAAGAATGAAATAGAGAGATAATATTTTCTATAGATAGTGAAGAAGAATAGAGGGCAAGAAGAGATTCAAACATTTGATAAGGTGTGAAAACCCAATATGTATAGATGATAGTGATGTAGGGTATTAGGGTAGGTTGATTTTGGAAATGGTTTCTTGGACAAATATAGAAAAGTATTGAATAAAGAAAACATACAAATTGGTATATGACAATAAGGTTGCACCTTTTGAGGAATTATCTCTATTATGATTTGAATTTGTTAAATGTATACAAAATAAAGTTATTTTCTAATATAAAAAAAATGTATCTTTTTTTACAGGTGATTTGAGAAAGCAAGGCATAATAATGTATTTAAAGGTTGTAGAAGTAATCTGTAGTCCTTTATTTGTTTATTTAAATAAAGACATTTTCCCTAAAAATGGGTAGAAAATAGAAATTTACTGTAACAGTTACAGTTTGAAAAATTCTCTGGTTGAACTCACAACTTTGCTTTTATGATGAATATCATAATAAACTTAGTGGATAGACTTTGCTTTAAGAAGACCCACTTTCTACATACAGTACAAGAGCAAAGCCTAGAAGAAAAGTTGGATAGACTTTTCATCTGCATCTAACTGCAAGTTATCTTTCGGTCCTTTTAATAACAGTGCTGTAAAATTGTGTAGAAAATTTTCAAGCAGAAGCAGAGAGGCTGCACTTGTCCACCCCATAAGAAAGCTCTAGTAGAAGGAAGTAGTTGCAAGATCAAAGGGCAAAGCAAGCATCTACATCTAACTGCAAGTTATCTATGGCAGATTTGGGGGGTTAGGGGTCTAGGAGTTTTGAGAGAGAGAGTAAAGTGTGAAGGGAGCGGTGAGGCCCCAAAGAGGTTCCTCAGTGCTTCTTCAACTGAGAGGAATGAGGTCTGGAGGTAAGTACAAGTATACAGTGGAACCTCTACTTATGAATGCCTCTCTTTATAACCAGAATTCACCTCTACTACATGCACCTGACAGTTCAATTTGTGAGAGAAACCAGATGTCAGAGGACCCACTTGTGTATAGTATAGGTATGGAGTAGATCTCTCACATATTTGCTCGATTATTTTCTGTTTAGTGCTATAATAATCCCTTCATTGTGGCTCCCAAGAAAGTTAAGTGTGATGGTAGCAATGAAAATAGAAAAGTTAAAATAACTGCTTGTGTGTCTAATCTCACTCCGCACTACAATATGCCAAAATTTTGATAAAAAAAAGAAGAGGCAATTAAGTCTGATAATGTAATTAAAGGAGTGACCCATTTGTTGAAGTATAGGCCTGAAATAATGGATGAAGTGGAGAAATTGCTAGTTTGGATAAATAAAAAGCAACTTGCTGATGATATTTTTAATGAAGCTTTTATATGTGAAAAAGTGAGGCACACTGATTTATTAAATAAAACTACAAATATGAGTAACAAATAATGTCAAGGAATTTAAAAGGGTAGAAGGGTGGTTTGACAAGTTGCAAAAGAGAAGTAGCATTCATAGTGTGATCAGACATGGGATGGAAGACTCTTTCCAAACAATCTCCCTCTCACTTCCTTTCGTCACCAGCATCCACTCATGCCAGCAATTATCCTCCACAAAGGTACCAGTAAAATTATACAGTTTATTAAATTTAGCATCATTTTTTTCTTTTATATTTTTTATAAACTCAGATAAGTACAATTATCTGGGGTAATGGATTAATTAAATTTACGTTAATTATAATAGAAAAATAGATTTGATTTACAACCAATTAGAAATGTGAACAAGGTCTCAGAATGAATTAAATTTGTAAGGAGAAGTTCCACTGTACTTACTTTTGACTTTTTAAGCAAAGTGTGAGCCTGGACAGATAATTATAAAAAGGCCCTGTGGATACATTTCTTAGTTTAAATTTAAGCAGGGGTGGACACTGAGTGACTGCCTACAAAGGAATAAGCCTCCCAAATAACATTGGCCTATTCTTAAGCTACACTATCTTCCAAGCCAACAAACAAAATAATAAACAAAAACAAACAAAACCAAAAAACACAAACATGAGAAGGTATACTCTACTGTAGAAGGGAGGTAGGCCTTCCACCAGGGTCCAAATATGCACATAATCCCCCTAAAGTTATATACAATGGAGGAGGCAAGTTTACTCCAGAGACACAATTACCCAATAGTTGGGGTGCACAAACTGTCCCAAGTACAAGGGACAAATGTTATTGAGGCCACTCATCCCAATAACAGGACAGACAACTAGTGGGAAGATCTCTCAGACTGGGACATTCAACAAAAATGTATCAGACAGTCTGGGGGACCAAGCAATTGTAACAATAAGGTTGAGTGGGAGGGGGCTCCATCAGATATTGCTGCATCCCATAAGTGTGTCCGATTAGATGGTGGCAGAAAATTACCTGAAGCAACCGAGCCATTTGGGAGTAGATCCATAGGAAGAAATGCAATGTGTCATGAGTCCTTGCAGACTCTTTGCCGACCTAATCTGTGAATTCATTTTTTGCAATCTTCACATGTTCAGGAACCTAGCACATAAAGTGAGAGTGGAATGCAGCCCATTTCTCTCATGCTATTCCACACATTGCCAACCAATAAGGAAGTGGATGGCATGCAAAACAGATATATTCTAGGATTAGTAGTCAGCCTTGCAGCTGTGAACACACCTGCTCTAAAGAGAGACCAGAGGGATGAAGTTTAAGTAGATTCAAAAGTAACAAATGGCAGACAGTCACATTGGCCTCCACATCCTCACAAGATATTTTTTTAGAATAAGGTTAATCAGAAGCAATGAATTTATCTGGTGATGAAGATGAATTCAAGCCAATGATGCAGCCATGTAGAGCTTACAGCTTTCTGAAAATCCCCAGATATATGCCATAGAACTAATCAAGGGGTCTCTTCCAATCTAGAGGCAAGACTTGCTAATGCTTTTTCCTTGAGCTACAAGCTATGTACCTGCTCTAGCCTGGGCTGATGTCAAACAGATAATAGTTGATAACTCAAAAATTAACAGAAAAAAAAAAAGAAAGACTCAAATAAATGTGAAAAGTGATGAAAAACATAATGGACTTAAAAATTTACTCTTGTATTAGATTTGATGGGATAAATGACAAAGACACTGCTATATAAAGTAGTCAAAGGTGAAGATGGTGAGACCTACTGAAGTCCAATTGCTTTCACTGGTCCACTGGGAATGATGTATGAAACGGATTACCAAAATCTGCCTCAAGGAGAGCACCAAAATCAGTGGTGCTTTGGATGATAGAGTTTTCTGAGGAGACATTAAATGAACTCAGTAGTGAATGGAGGTTTTTCCTGAAGTATATGCATGAAATTTTCAAGATAAGTCAATCTAAGGTTTACTGCCTGGAAAATTTCACCATTAAAACATGTTTGATGGTTGACTGTGGCTATTTGATTAACGTTGCTTTTTATGCCTTTTGTATTGTCTATGCTAAAAAATAGCTTATAGTTAGTACTTTATCTCATTTCTGATTGAAGCCATTCGGATCCACTGTTTTCATCTCTTTTAGTTTCTTTATACATTTTGACACGGAGGCATTCTATCATGATAAATGGACAATGTCCATGGATAAGGAACACCATAAAATGTCCCTGAGTAGGTGAACCGCTATATAGGACTTAAAATTCAAAAGACAAAATACTAATCATTGGTATTTTGATTCAACCATCCCTGAAAGCATATACCTTAATCTGACCAGAATTAAACAATAAAGGTGTTACTTAATAAAACTGTAGTAACTAATAACACAAAGTATGTTGTCTGGCCCAATTCAGCAACCAAAACTGTATAAAAAGCTAAAATGTTGACGAAGAATCGGCGAAATTTTGCCGATGCCGGTGCCGAACATCTCTATTGGAAAGAACATGTTTTTAATTACTATAATCAAAAGCATATTTTACTTGTACATAAAATAATATAATAAATGATATTAATAAAATAAAATGTGGTTTTATTATGAGTTCTTACCTTGGAGACAGACGACAGCGGCTAACAGAGGTGTATTGCAGGAGGAGGAGAGGAGGTGAAAGGGAGAGAGGGTTGGGCAGTATACACTTATACTCAAATTTAACTTAATTGAACTTGCTTAACTTTTTTTTACTTTTTATTCTTCTGTTTGAGTATTGTACAGATCGTTGATATACTGCATTCATACTGCCTGGCTAAATCACTCACTCATACACCTCGTTCATGTTTTTCGATTATTTCACGTTTAATTTCCATTAACATCATACATTTTTCTTCTCACTACTGCAATTCGGCGAATCATGACCTATGCAGCTTACAACTGATCGCATTTACGACTGCTTCTGTTTGCCAACTTTTCACACTACTAGGCAGCGGCGGCTGGGAACGCTTACATCATTCCCGCACAAAGCTCCTAGCGTAATACATTATGTCTGTTTGTTTGTCTTTCACTTTGGAAAATTTTAATCAATATCACACCAAGATGTCTACAAGGGAAAATGTCATTATCTTCTAATAAACCTCCTAGGAAGGAAAGAAAGGACATTGATCTAAACACAAAAATGATGGGGCACTATTTGGAGGAACCCATTTGTCTTTCTTCCTGGTCCATCGTTATCAAGAAGAACACCAGGACAGGATGGATCTAGGCAGATGCCAAGGCCCTTTCCTTTGCCCTCCCCCCACATACTCCATACTCAAGAAGAGCGAGAGAACTTTAAGGAGACTGTCCAGGGGTAAATTAGTGACAGCAAAGCTTGTAGTTGTAGGTGGGCCAAAACCACATTTGAGTGCAAGAGTGAGCTTGCAAGGTTATGTGTAGCCGATTGCATATAAATTTACCGAATTAGTTACATGCCCCTAATATTATTACTTTAGTCAGAGTTATTTGCATTTTTCCTTGTTTATTCTGTATATATGATTTTTTTGGCAATTGTATTGGCTGGGGGAATATATATATATATATATATATATATATTGAAGTTTTTTCTAAATAAAATAAAATTGAGTATTTAACGTTTCCTTGAGCCTCCTTCCGAACTAACAGGTGTCTCACAAGCAAGTGAGCAGACCCTTATGGTGAGTGGTTTCTGGCACCATCCTCTACAAAGAAAAAAATAACAATTCAAACAAAAGTTTTTTTTAAAAAAAAGATGATTCAAATAACTTCAACGATGCACAGCCTTGAAGCACTAGTGGCCAATAGGCTTTTGTTTAGTAACTAAATGCTTGCTATTTTTTTTGTTGTTTTTATGTTTTGCAAATATTAAACTAAATGTACTATGCTATATAGCATTTGACCTAAACCTGATGAACATAATAACAATATGTAAGACGATTCAAAGTTGACGAACCTACCTAATAATAATACGCAAGATAACAATTTCAGAAAAATGGGGGAATTTAAGAGTCTAAAGTCAAAGGCCACAAAAGGCCCTCCAGCAATTAAGTAGCATTGTCAGCGGTCTCAAAAGGGCCTCGAGCAGCAGATGGATTAAACTGCATAATATACCATAGGTCGACTTACAACCAGTCTGTGAGAACCAATCGCAGTCATAAGTTGATGACTTGCAGTAGTCACCTTAGCACTCACTTCTTTGGACCCATGATGTAACACAAAAATATTCACAAAATCAAATTTAAAAATTGCATAGTGTAAACACAACACAGGAGATTCGTATCGAAGATGGTGAATACATGAACTGAGCGTCACAAGCGCTCTACCACCTAGCATTAGCATCTTGAAGCATGCTCGTATCTCAATGCAAAATATTGCTTGAAAGCTGGCTCGTATCTCGGAATACTCATGTGTTGGTTCACTTGTATGTTGAGGTATTACTGTAATTGGACTAACATGGCACAAGAAAAAAAATAACTATCTAGATATATGAACAGACCACACCAAGTCAATAAAGAAAAAATAATGAACATTAAGTGGAATTAGACTGGGTATGTGGTAAGATATCAAGACAAGAGATGGACAGGAAGGACCATTAACAAGATGGAAATGAACTTCTAAAACTGGAGAAAAAAAATTAGCACAAAATTATTAACAAATAGTCAGAAAGATCAATTTTGTTCAGTTGTAGTAGCTGTCTAACTGAAATAATAATGTCTAAAGGAGGATTGCTAATAGTGCACCCCCTGGTTTGCAGTATATGAGAAAAGTAGTAGATAAATGTATACTATGATGACCCACCCAGCAGATGAGGCGGTGTTTTTTTTAACTCTAGCAACCCTTCAGGGCAAGACAAATTGGATTTGCAGAGTGGTTAGTCAATTCTAAGTGGATATGTCACAACCACCCCACCTGGATGCAATCCTGGTGGGGGACCAGGGACCACTCCACTTGGAAATCCCACTTCTTAACTGTTGCAAGAACCATTATCACAGGACAAGGTGCTATAAAATTCCTGCAGCAACCGCCTCTCTACACTCTTAGCCTGATACTCCAGGACAGTCTCACAGGCAGAGCCCCACTTAATTACACTAACATTGATGGGACCTATAAACACAGACTGTAGGATCAAAGCCTGTCTCCCTTCATCTTCCAAGTAGTCAGAGGGAGGAGTAGAGCAATGCAACAACATACTGTAATGATAATTAGCCACCTCATAAGTATGTGTAATGAGGTGATGATATGCCCAGTACATATTTGCTGTTTAATTTTTTATTTGTTAATAATTGCGAACTCGGATCAAATTTAGAAAGGTATTCCATTCTAAAAATTCTAAATCTTACCTTCTGTTTTTGAGGTCTTCTTGAAGAATAAATCCACTCTTCGGATTAATCACCCACATTATAATTCTCAAACTTTTGGAAAATTTCAACCTACATTGCAGTTGAATTCCATTTAAAAGATAGTTCACATTGTAATTCTTTTTGTTGATCACTGAAATATTAAGTTGCTCTGAAAGATACGAGGGGAATCTTTAATTTAAATTTGAAATAGCAACAACGATTTATGCCCAAAGTTGGTAAGAAGAGATTTGTAAAAAAAAAGTGAAGGAAGAATAAATAAAAATAACAGAAGATATATAGCTGCAAATATCTCTAAATAGGAACTGGGGCAAGGAAGGTTTGGCATATATAAAAAATTATTAATTGTATTAGGGTCTTCAAAAACTCTTAATAAATCTTAAATAAGTTTCTATATTTAATTAAAAATTTCCCATAATGTAATAATGAAAATGCATACATGTGCATGTAAATATATATATATATATATACAAATCTTTGAGAGAGGGGTCAAAGATACCTTTTTAGAGGTATTAATAACTTGCCCTCTGTTGTTAAGCAACCACCAGTTTCACAAAATAGCTGTCAACCACTCAGAAAGCCAGGTGGGAGAACCATAGCTATATTTGAGTGTTCATACTAACCAATGATAACAATTTCCCGGATAATAAAAGCCGCAAGGACCTATCAAAGGTCATCCGCATTCGTCAAAACCGTCCCACAAACTGCATCAATAAGATTGTGTTAGATCATGCAGCTACAATATACAATTTAAACCATCGGCATGCATCAAAAATAAAACGTATCACCATCAAGGCTCATCAAAATCACTCATAATATACAATAAAAACTAACCAATGATAACATAATTTCACAGATAATAAAAGCTGCAAGGGCCTATCAAAGGTCATCCGCATTCATCAAAGCTGTCCCACAAACTGCATCAATAGGATTGTGTTAGATCATGCAGCTACAATATACAATATAAACCATCCGCATGCATCAAAAACAAAATGTATCACCATCAAAGCTCATCAAAATCACTCATAATATACAACTGCATCCACAGGAATAAGTGAGAATACAACTATTTCCCCCCCAAGAAAAAAAATGCTAAACCTCCCTTCCCATATAATCATCCAATCTGCACTTGAAAACATTTAAGTTTGGACTGTCTACTGTCTCAGGTGGCAAACTATTCTAGTAATCTACCACTCTGTTGGTGAAAAAAATACTTTCTGACATCCAATTTGCACCTCTGTTTTTTAATTTTCAAGTGGTGATCCCTAGTCCTATTACTACCTTCCAACTCAATTAACTTGCCAAAATCTAATTTATCCATCCCAGAACAATCTTAAAAAGCTCAATCATATCTTCCCTCACACACCTTCTTTCAAATGAGAACATATTTAGTACCCTCAGTCTATCACCATATTCAAGGTGCTTCAGGGAAGGTATTACTTTTGTTGCCCTCCTTTGTACTCACACACTTAGGTTAAGATTCATTTTAACACAAATATAATTTTGTAATTTCCAAAGACAAACATTTTTAATTCTAAAAATGATGCTCACCAATGTTATTTTTAACTTCCAGAACTTAATACTATCTACTTTGGAAATAATATTGTTATTTTGCTAAATTTGAATCTTTCTGCATCATTTTGATCCTCATTCCTTCAACTTTTGGCCTGACTATTTTGCCTAGAACTGGCTGCCTTAGTCTCTTTTTTAGTTTATATGGTATAATGGCGTGTGGTGGCTGTGCTAGATTGGAATTAAAGGATTTAAAAGGGTAAAAAGCCCAGTGCAAATTTTCCATTAGTGCATTTAGAGGCACGTTGCTTCTAATGACTGCATTCGAACAAGTGATAGCCTTTTATTTATAAACTGTTTTCTGTGCAAAGCTTTGATTCAAACTAGAGGCCTACCGACATTCATCAATTTATTTTTGCATTCAAATCAGATGGTAGGCTTTCAAATTAGGAATATTACAAGGGTTTTTTAAGTGGGGGGGGTATGGGAGGTCAAGCCCCCCATTTTGAAAGTACATACAAAATGTTAATTTTTAGCAAAAATAGACTAAACTAGGCGGCGCAATCATAGTCTTAAATTACCAGATTAGGTCTGGTCTGATTCTGGATCTTTTTAATAATTTTTCTAATGTTTTTTTTATGCAGTTTTATGTGTAGTTCTCAGATCTGAAACTTGTTTTCACTGGAAATACATACTTTTGTATTATGGACGTTAGGTCGATTATGGCCAAAGTATGCATTTCCAGGGAAAATGAGTGTCAGATCTGAAAATTACATATTTTAACTGCATAGGAAAAACATACTTTTAAATTACTGTGCACATTTGTGTTAAAATGAATCTTTACAAACATTTTAATTTGTACAAATATATAGTATTCATAAAAGAAAAATATTTTAAAAATAAATATAGTGCAAGAAAATCCTCAGTATTGAGCTTGTAAATGAGAAGTTTCTTCTACAAAACTTCACTCAGGCAACTAGTTTTGGAAGTGACTGGCTTCCAACTTTAGTCCAAAAACAATGATAATAAACATTGATAAGAGGTAAAAATAATGAAGTAAATATGGAGTTTGGGAACAGAATAGCAGGAAAATAGTAAAAAGTTCTAGATTTGCATTGTTCATATCACAAAAGTAATTTTCCAGCGGTCTTATATGTATTGTCTTTTGTCACCAATACTTACCATAAGTTTGGGGTTTTGGTAATGCATGCACACACATACACTATGAGTACCCTGTGATCCTGCACCTCTTCAGTCACGAACATAGGTGGGCGCAATAACGAAAAAATATATCACGATAACCGATAAATCGATAATGATAACCTTATTAGCGATAAATTTGTCGCCCAATAAGGTGATAACCAATAAATCAAAAATTATAATACAATATTGATTATTGACTATATATAGAACAGAAGCAGCACAGGAACATAGGGAAAAAAATCATCAAAGAACGTGTAAAAAAGCGGTAACACACCGGAGCAACACCTCGTGTCCTCTCGTCCACCAGTTGGTTCCCAGCTCGGACCTACCTATTTCTGCCTCCAAGGCATGCGCGGCTCGCCCCTATGCTAAACTGGAACCCAAAACTGAAATTATCGATTATCGCTAGTTTGCAACCAAAAGTATCGGTGTTACCAATGAATTGATAACGCAGAAAAAATTGGATAACCGATAACTCAATATCATTATCACGATAACGGCCACCTATGGTCACAAACAAATTTTTCTTTTTTGTCCACTGTGGATACATGTTGGGTATTGATGACAAACATTTTTGTCTATGATGTCAGTCTATGCTAAAGCATTGCCTATAAACAATTTGTTAACAAGTGCTAAAAAACTCAATATATTTAACTTGTATATCGAAGAGACCAAGTAAAATATACAAAAGAAATAATGCACTTTAAGAAACAAAAGGAATAAAGTGCTTTTTTGAAAAATCATTTTTTTTATTTCCATGGAATTTGGGGGTACAAAAGTCCCCAAAATGGGATGGCCATAACTTTGCCTCTAATTGAGATATTGAAAAACAGATCTCAGCCCAAAATCTATCTATAAATCAATTTTCCTCAAAATTCTAGAGGGTGTGGTTCCATATTTCAAAATTTTTGCCTGATGTGTCAGAGAATCTGCCAAATCATGGAACACTATGAGTATTGGGAATCAATTTTACGGTAATTCTACAGATGAACAACTCAAACACAATTGAAGATATTTTGTTATTGGTATCTTTATTATTAAAAAATATGCAAATGCTATATAATATAGATAAAAAAATAAATTGGCAGCCATTTTGTCATTGATAGCTTGTTTTAGACCACCGAAAGAAAGCTTGGGTTAGGTTGGGGTTTAAGCAGGTTAATTATTATTAGTTTGTTTTCAGATTGTTAATTTGGGGATGAGAGTTGTTTTAGAATGTTTTTAGTAAGTTGGCTAAATATGGAATACATAGCCACATTATCAATTGGAATCTCATCATATTGTATTATACTCATATATCATGTTGAGTAGAAAAAAATTTTTTATTTAAATATGTTATGGACATTTTATATTAGGTACTCAGTATTAAAGAAAATATGATGAGTAGTTCCTCATTGAATCTGGATGGATGCATCTTTTCCTCACCATTAGAACTTCTCTTTCCATTCGCGTAGCACCTCATCTTATTCAATTTCTTTTCAAATTTAAATTTAGTGAACTATTTAAACAGACCTACTCCTGCGAGGAATAAGTCCAACCAACTTCAACAAGGAATAAAACTAGACTGTTCAACTTGAACAGTAGTGCTGACAAATAAAGCATCCCTCTGTATTCAATGTGCCAGACTTGCTGCCTCTAACTACCTAATACTAAGTAGGCCTAGTATACAATAGAAAGATGACTGACAGAGGCAGGAGAGGTGCTCAGGGATAAGGTAAGGGTACGCCTGGCCAAAGCGATATGGGAGGGAATCATACCAATTTAGATATAACTGGTTCAGGTCAAAGCACCCAACCCAAATACCCCTGTGATACATCCAAAAACAATATTAGACAGGAGGATTAACTTGAATATGATAGGTGCCATGTTTGGAAACATGGCAAAACCTTCAAAATTATCATAGAATTTTCCAGGTATAACCTACATTTGCAAGGCATGTAGACTTAGTAAAAATCCTAGACACAACCCCAACACCACAGGCGAACAAAAAGTTGGTCAGTCTCAACTCTTTGAAACTGTAAAAGCATTGATCAAAACTGTTACCAAACTAGCTGCTAAGGTTGACTCAATCCTAAATAACCAACATACAACCCCTCACCAACTAACACACTAAACCTTATTCTCACAGAGATTAAACAATATATTCATGAGGAAGCTATAAAAATAAGGGAGAGGGAAAAGATGAGCCAGGTCAGTGGTTGTTAGGGACTAGGGAAAGATCCTCAAACAGTTAAAACAAAACTTAAAGAAATTGGGGAACATTTACTAGGCCCAGAAAAAAATTATCTGATTAACATTGTCCCAATTAATGACAATCTAATAGGGGGAGATATCACTAATGACTGAATGAGAAGGGAATTACTAAGTACTGCTAAGACTGTGGGGGAAATCAATATCTTACAACCTAATAAATAATCACTTCACAATGAAAGCTAAACCATCTCCACCTTTCAATATTATAATTGAGCCATGCTTCTTTTCCACACCTGTCGCAAATCTTCGCTTTTGAAATGAAGCCATGATCTATACAAAAGTCTATTAAATTGACCAAGGAATTAACAAAAGTTTGATTAAAGTCAAACAAACTGAATGCACAAGAATCACTCACTTTTAACTGCTTGGCTCTAGGATAGCCAATGTTTGAAATAAGGTGGAATTAAAGGTTGCCAGTGTGTGAAAATAATGGTTTATTTTAACATTAAGAGAAACCAAGGCTCACATATTTAAATGTCAATTTTAACTGCTTCATGGTATAGTATCTTAAAAATATGTACTTTCTGCATCAAGCTGAATCCCTATATGCTGACTGGAATGCCTAAAGTGACTTTTGTATTTAAATGAAAGGCTTGCAATGGATTCCAGGAATGCAAAGTACAATTCCAGTGATTCCATTCTCGTACAGCAGTAGGTGAGTTGGGGGGATACATCCAGGCGTTCAGGTCTCAGGAATTTATCTATCTTTAGATCAAACACAGCTTGTTTTTATTTTTATGAAGCTATGATAGGGCTCCCACTATTTATTTAAAGCACCAGTATAGCCTTTGGATCGGCACTGGCGGGATTGTTAGTTGAATAAATTGTTGTGATCATAATAAAGAGTCAATACCTTTCTCTAGGCTTTATTCAACTAACAAAACATCAATACAGTCTGAAAATAAAAGAGAAACAATATAAGTAAAAAGTAAACATACCCATTCTAATCAGGTTAACAAGAACAATTAGTTATAAGTAAACAAAATAATGTAGTGTAACCCATTAGGCAATTATACATATAAGGTTAGATGAATCTTAGATCACCACAGCTTCCCCTTCATTATCCTTGAATTGTTATTTAATTCTTGTACAAAAGATAAACTCAGCCAACCATATCATGGGGTGTGATACGCCACACTATATACAGTTTTGATAAAAATGTGTTTGAGTCTTTGTTTGTGGCCCTGGTTCACCCAGTTTTGGAGTATGCCAGTTGGGTATGGAACCCCTACAAAACTAAAGACATGACAGCCCTGGAAAATGTACAAAGAGCAATGAAATTGATACCATCCCTGAAGGAGCTGACATACAAAGAGAGATTGCGAAAGCTGAACTTACCAACATTAGCTTATCGAAGAGCCAGGGGTGAGATGATAAGAGACTTATAAAATACTCTGAGGGGTTTATGAGGAGGTGGCATGCACAGGACTTTGTGTGATGCGGGACAATGGGTGTACCAGAGGTCATACTAAGAAGCTGTACCTCATGAGATCAAGGTTAAACATCAGGAAGAACGTTTGCAACCAAGTGGTAGAAAATTGGAATGATCTGCCAGAAAGTGTTATATCTTCGGGGAGCACAACACATTTTGGAAAGGCATGGGGCAGTCAGGCACTAAAATATAACTTTCGTAGGAGCTTGCAAGTGATTTGTCTGATGTGGTTGTGGCAGAAAGTGAAATAAGTGGTAGTTTGAATGAGAACAGGAGGGAGGGTAATGCTAGGCCTAGGGGGACTAGGAGGATGACTGAGGTGCTTGTGATGGGCGACTCTCAAATTAGATATCTAGATAGGAATGAGAGTTTGTTTACAGGGTGCTGGTGTAAATGATGTGTCTGAGAGGTATGATAGTCTGGTGTCTGGGTGTGAGAGGGATGCAGTTGTGATTATGCATGTGGGAGTAAATGATGTAAAGAAGGTGAGTTCATATGAGTTATGAGAGGTACAAAAGGTTAGTTGAAAGGATGAGTGAAAGTAGAGTGAAAGGCATTGTTTCAAGTGTGCTTCCGAGATTGGATGTGGGGATGGAATGGTTGTCTTGTGCAATTGGACTGAATGAGGATGTGAAAGGCCTGTGTGAGGAGTCGGGAATAGTGTTTGTGGATGTTTGGAATGGGTTTTATGGGAATAAAGCATTGTATGCATTCGATGGACTCTAAGCTGGGCTGGGGTTGACATGTGTGGCAGGAGTTAGATAGTGTCGTTGGGTCTTTGCAGGCGGGAAACTAGTTATTGATAGTGGTCAAGAAAATATAAGAGTACAGAGTGGGGTAGGGAAAGGAAAGAGATGCAGAGGAGATAGAGTGGAAGGTATACATTCTAAAAGAGGTGCTTCAGGAATAGGAGAGCTGAGTTGACTTTATACCAATGCTCATAGTCTTAGAAATAAGAAAGATAAGTTATTTAGTTATATTATTGATGAAGATATAGATATAATATGTGTAATAGAATCATGGGTTGATGAAAATAAATTTAATGACAACGTGAGTGAATTTGAACTACAGGGTTATGATATGTAACATAACATAACACAACATAATTTCACGGATGACTAAAGCCACAAGGGCCTATCAAAGGTGATCCGCATCTGTTAAAACCTACCCACAAAATGCATTCATAGGATTGTGTCAGATCGTGCATCTACAATCCCATTAGTCGCCCTAGGGACTTTATATGAGATCCATTCTGTGCTACATAATCGCCCAAGGGCCTTTTGTGGCCTTTCACTTTTGGACTCGTATTCGCTCTGCTGATAAGGATAATTCATCATTTAAAAAAAAAAGTAATACTTCAGATCTGGGGCGCACGGTAGGTGGCAGTACATTAATCAAAGGAGAGAGAGGATGGGTGGTGGGTTGATTATTTATATCAGAAATAGCATTTCTTCAAATCAAAATAATTCTATAAAGCAAGAAGTTGAGTCACTGTGGATAGATATTAGGGTCAGTAAAAATAGGATAATACACTTGAGAGCATTTTACAGACCACCCGGACAGACGGACTGTATTGATGAACTAATGATCAGGGAAATAAGGAAAGGATGTGAAGTAGATACAGTTATTCTCGGTGACTTTAATTTAAATTCTATGGACTGGGAAAATATGATAGGGAGGGATAGAGCAAGTTGTAAGTTTATAGAATGCTTTGAGGATAATTTTTTGACTCAATTTGTTAATAAGCCAACAAGAGGTGCCAATATCTTAGATCTGGTTCTTTCAAAGGATGATCACTTGGTCCAGTAATTGACTGTCAGGGAAGCATTGTGAAATAGTGATAATCAGATGGTTTGTTTTAACTTGAGAATAGTGAAAGTAGAACATCAACAAACTCTACAAAAATTCCAAATTTTTATAGGGAAGGTTACGATAAATTATGAAACTTGCTAAATCAGATTAGGTGGGATATAGAATTCAGGGGGAAGAATACTTATGAGATGTGGGACACTTTTAAGACTATATAAAACATAGTCCAGGAGCAGTGTATTCCAATGAAGGTCATTATGAAGAAATGTAGGAAGCCGTTGTGGTGGAATCACAAGATAGCTAGGAAAATTTGTGAGAAGAAAAGGGCATACCAGAGATTATAGAGAGAAAGTACTTTTGACAATTCAAATCATTATAGGTTGACCAGAACTGAGCTAAATAAGATTATTAAGAAGAGCAAAAGGGTGGCAAAAATGAATTTAGCTCAAAATAATAATAAAGATCCAAGAAAATTCTTTAGCTATTATAAAATTCATAACAAATCTAACAGTAATAAAATAGGGCCTGTTAGATATGAAGGGGTTTTGAAAGAATCTGATGAAGAAATAATAGGTTCTTAATGATCATTTTTCTTCAGTATTTACACAAGAGAATCAAGATAGATTAATTGATGAAAATTCTAGGTCAAGAGAAAGGGTGTTGAATACCGTTAATGTGAATAGGGAAATAATTAAAGGGCTTATATTGGAGTTAAATACTAGTAAGCCATCTGGCCCAGACAACATTCATTCTAGGTTACTCAAAGGTGTAGATAGTATTGCAGTAGCTCTTGAGAAGATATATACTAGATCACCATAGTTTGGAGAAATACCTAATGATTGGAAATTAGCGAATGTAGTACCATTTTTTAAAAAGTGAAGTAAAGAGGACCCGAATAACTTTAGGCCGGTAAGCTTAACTTATATCATTTATAAAATCCTTGAGAAGATAATTAAGAAGGGGATTTCTGACCATCTAGAGAGTGGTAGGTTAATAAATGATGCTCAGCATGGGTTTAGAAGAGGTAGATCGTGTTTAACAAATTTACTGGATTTTATGGATTATGTTACTAAACAATTAGATAAGGGAGAGAATGTTGACTTAATTTATTTAGATTTTAGCAAAGCTTTTGATAAGGTTTCACATAGGAGACTAGTTCACAAATTAAAAATGCATGGGATATGTGGTAGAGTTTTGAATTGGATAACTGAATGGCTGAAAGACAAGAAACAGTGTTGTGTTGAATGGGGTGAGGTCACAGTGGAGGGATATTATCAGTGGCGTACCTCAGGGATCCATTCTAGGCCCTTTATTATTCATAGTTTATATAAATGATCTTGGGGAGGCTGTAAATAGCAAAGTGTCAATTTTTGCTGATGACACTAAATTGCCAAGCTATTAACTTAAATAAGTTATTAGCTTGGGCTCATAAGTGGCAGATGACTTTTAACCTTAAAAAATGCAAAGTTCTTAACATGGAAAGGGATAATAGGGAATTTAGCTATGAAATGGATGGGCATTGGCTGAATTCAGTTGAGGATGAGAAGGACTTAGGCGTAGTAGTCAATAGGTCACTGAAGTTTTCAAAACAGTGTATTGAGGCAAAAAAATAGAGCAAATAGGGTGCTAGGATACATTAAGTTGAATGTCACTAGAAGAGTAAAGAGGTTATCCTTAAACTCTATAACTTGTATGTTAGGCCACATTTAGAGTACTGTATACAAGCATGGTCACCACATTTTAGATATGACACCAACATGCTAGAGTCAGTACAAAGGAGGGCAACAAAAATAATACTTTCCCTGAAGCACCTTGAATATGAAGATAGACTGAGAGTGTCGAGGGTTAGTGAGTGGGTAATCCCAGTCCCACTTCCTTGGCATCTATTTTTAATTTCACACCAGGGTAAAGTGTAGCCAATACACCTACTGTAGCCACTTTCAGTGAATAAGAATAACCCCGGTGCTTCCCTTTTGATCAAAATTAAGAGTGTGTTTTTACTCAGTAAAAGCCAGTCATGGATGGACTTGTGTAATATTGAGAATTGAGCCAAGTGGATAGCTTATCAAGTGCCAAAGGATCGTCCAAAATAGTTAAAACACACAGATACAAAAATAAACTTTAATATACATAAATTAGAAATATGAAATAGCATATATATGTATAAATTGGATTAATCTTTGCACAGAATTGGTAAATCTATATAATGTCATGGGGATTACACTAGAAATCTACTTACTAGGATGCTTATGTCTTAATTGCACCTGACAGAATGAAGTGAATAATAGCACGGAATTAATCACTTGTAATACTCGAGGTTATGAGCTCGGGATGGAAATTCTAGTTAATGATTAAACTTGTGAAGTTAGGGGAGGGGATAATTCACTTTAACGATACCTTTCAGTTTGTATTTGGAGAATGACGGTGAATGTCTTCTTCTTTTGACATTGTTCGCACTTAGTCTGGTTGTCCGAGGTTACTGAATGTGGGGGGTAATCCTAGACTGGTGTCCTGATATAATGATCTTAGGCTGGATCACAAAGGCGAGTCAAACTGTGACTCAAATCGGAATTCTTCTGCTCGAAGTTTCTGTTCCGATTATTGATACCTGGAGCGGGTAGCCAAAAATGATTATCTAGCTGCATCTAGGGTAATCCGCAGAGGAAGGTCCTGTGTAACTTCAGACTCTGAAGGGGGTAGGGGGTCTGAAAGAAGTTTAGCACCTACAAGTACTGTGATGGCAACAACAAATTCCCCAAAGTTTCTTCCTTGCAACGGGTGAACTGTTTCCTTTGTGCGACTAGCTCCACACACAACATAGGTCCAAGACCTTTGCCCGACTCCAGGGAGAAATTCCTCTTTTATTTATCTCAAGAGCTAAAATCAAGAAAGAGCACCAGATTCTCATAAAATTCTTATTGTCGCGCAAAAAGACCTTTCATCTGCCGCCAAGACATGCCAAATATTCGCAGCTCAGTGCCATCTGAAGCTTTCCTAGTCTTAAGTCACAGGTTTATCACGGCACAAAGAAACTTGGGCTTTCTTCAGCTGGCAGATGTCTTTTGAGGCAGACATTTTCCTGTGTAGCCATCTGCAAATTTGGTTATCTTAAAGGCGCAAAAAGGGATGAAGAGGATTCGATGTGAAAAGGCGAATTTGGAATAAGGGGGGGGGGGGTGAAAGCAGCTATGTGGGTGTATTTATGTATGTACTAATGCATGGAGGTATTTAGACTTCTACAGAGGGTACTAAATATGTTCTCATTTGAGACATGTGTGAGATGAGATATGATTGGGCTTTTTAAAATCTGTTCTGGGATGGATAAGTTGGATTTTAGCAAGTTATTTGAGTTGGAAGGTAGTAATAGGACTAGGGGTCACTCACCACTTAAAAATGAAAAAACAGAGGTGCAGGTTGGATGTTAGAAGATATTTTTTTCACCAATAGAGTGGTAGATTACTGGAATAGTTTGCCATCTGAGACAGTCGAGAGTCTAAACTTGAATGTATTCAAATGCAGATTAGATGATTTTATGGGGAGGGAGGGTAAATTTTGGGGGGGTATTCTGGACTCATTACTGTGGATGTAGTTTTTTATTATTGTATATTATGATTGATTTTGATGAGTCTTTATGATGATGCTTTTTGTTTTTGACATATTCATGTGTATGGTTCGCATTGTATATTGTAGATGCATGATCGGACACAATCCTATGGATGCATTTTGTGGGTTGGTTTTGACAGATGCGGATGACCTTTGATAGGAGGAGGCCCTTGTGGCTTTTGTCATCCATGAAATTATGTTATGTCTTGCAGCACTGCTTTCAGCAGATCATTGTCTCCTTTTACAATGTGTTTGACATAAGTCAGCTTTGTTTTTATGTCCCTTGTGAAAACTGTTGAGGCTCCTATTTCTGCTTGTGCGGGTGTATTTTGGGGCTCCTAGGATCTGTCTGCAAACATTATTTTCTCTTATTTGCAGTTCTTCCATTTCTTTTTGTGTCCACTCTATGACAGATGAGCCATTTAATATACTCGGGCAATATTTTTCCAAAAAGTCTTACTTATCATCAGTTTATTTGTTGATCCAGTAATTATTGAGTAGGTCATGTTCATCATCTTTGTGCATTGATTGTCTTTCTTTTTTATGCATCACGAAACAGTTTCTTGAGTTTGTGACTTTTATTCCTAGATATTTCATTTCATCCATTACTCTTATTTCCTTGATCTTGCCAGTGTAAATGTTAGGTCTTTTATCATATATTAGTATGCTATGTTGTTATTTTTTTGGTGTTAACTTCTAGGGCAAATTCTTTTGATGTTGCTGTTAATAGCTCTATCACGTTTTCTATTTCCTCTATTGAGTCAGAAAGGAGACCATCATCTGCATAGAAGAGCACAGGAATGTACAAGTCTCTTGTTCTAAATCCTTTTACTGATTTACAAATTTTATTATTAATGATTAGTAGGAATAACAAGGGGGAGCCGATGCACCCTTGCTGGATTCCATTCTTGACTTCAATTTCATATACAGGGTGCTGTAGAACCGATTGAGCAGTTTTGAGGAGTCAATGCTCGGGGAGGAGGGGGGAGGGAGATGCGCGTGGTTTTGCTCTGTCCGTAGACATCCCCATTTCAGTAGTAAACATGGTGTGGATGGGAGCACATTGTGGCTTTGCTGTGCGTGCATATTTTGAGAAGAATCAATCTGTGATTGTGAAACAAAGAGCTTTTCGGCGACAGTTCAATATTCCGTGTAACAATGCCATTCCTCAGGCGAACACAATTCGGTCTTGGGTTAGGCAGTTGGAGGCAAATGGTAGCACACTAAGAAAAGATACACATGGCTGACATGGGACAATCAGAACACCAGAAATTGCGGAGATGGTGAGAGCAGCGATAGTGCAGTCATGAGACATTCTGCTCGAAGGCATGCTGTTGCTTTGGAAATTTCTGACTACAGTTTGAGGAGGATTCTGTATATGTATTTGAATTTCCATCCCTACAAAGTAATGATGGCTAAAGAATTGAACCAAGCATACTTTGCCAACTGCCAAAATCTCTGTGAAAACATGCTTGCACAGATCGCTCCCAAGGCACATTTTCACCTCTGTAGGGCTATGAATAAGCAAAATTTCTGTTACTGGGCTGAAAATAACCCCTGAATTATCCATGAAATACCGCTACATTCCCCTAAACTAACGGTGTGGTATGCCATATCACAATTTGGTGTGATAGGCCCATACTTCTTTGAGGAGGAAGGAATGACCGTGACTGTGAATTCTGAACGTTATATCTCAATGTTGCAGAATTTTCTGCAGCCCAGAATGGAGGAGATTGTTGAAGATGAGGGATTGAGGGACGTATGGTTCCAGCAGGATGGGGCTACAGCTCACACTATAAAAGTTATAAACAGGAATTTATCGTGTGTACTTGGATGTTCACTTAGAGAGTGGAAGATTTTACGCACTGTAAGGAGAATCCCTCAAGGCGAGTGCTCCACCCAGCCCAGCCCTGAAACGGAGGGTGTTACCTACTACTACCACCACCACCACCCCAGCGCCAAGTGATAGTCCGTGCCCCTTCTCGTTCGGGTGTCATTTTGTTTTGTTGTGTAGCCTGTCATATTTTATTTTTCAATGTTTTGAGACGAATGTTTCCCAGGCATCTGGTATCTCTGAGGGGTAATTTAGGGTGGCCTGCACGGTTATCTGATTTGAGCATTTGTGACTTCTTTCTTTGGGGATAATCTGAAAGAAAAGGTGTTTAAACGTCACCCTCATACCCTACCACAGGTAAGGGACTGGATTATAACATAACATAATTACACGGATGACAAAAGCCACAAGGGCCTATCAAAGGTCATCCGCCTCCATCAAAACCCAACCACAAAAAGCACCATCACCAGGGAAAGACAAAATCAAAGTCCCCCACAATATAATATAACAAATGACAAAAGCCACAAGGGCTCATCATAGGTCATCCAAGTCAAACGGCCTCTTTTTTAAGGCACTCAAACTTCCAGGAAAACTACATCCAGAGGATTGCATCCAGAAACAAGGGTATCACCAATCAAGGCTTGTCAAGAACTAAATCATGCAGCTATAGATATATACAAACAATATTAATATATACAAAACTTAGGAACCATCACAATCTTCCCTCCCCATAAACTCATCCAACCTACTCTTAAATACATTTAGACTTGGACTAC
The DNA here is from genome assembly GCA_963969495.1 of Ceratothoa steindachneri. Classification (NCBI taxonomy): domain Eukaryota; kingdom Metazoa; phylum Arthropoda; class Malacostraca; order Isopoda; family Cymothoidae; genus Ceratothoa; species Ceratothoa steindachneri. The sequence continues at coordinate 24,081,168 of OZ018327.1, read as the reverse complement.
CTACTACCCTCCGCGGCAATTTGTTCCAGAAGTCTACCACTCTATTGGTGAAAAAATATTTTCTTAAATCCAACCTACACCCTTGCTTTTTAATTTTCAAGTGGTGACCTCTAGTCCGATTTCCATCATCTAACTCAAAAAACTTGCTAACATCCAATTTATCTATCCCGGAAAAATTTTTAAAGAGCTCAATCATATCCCCGCTCACACACCTCCTTTCGAACGAGAACATATTTAATACCCTCAGTCTATCTATATATTCAAGGTGCCTTAGGGAAGGAATAATCTTTGTTGCCCTCCGTTGCACTGACTCGAGAAGGTTAATATCGTGTCTAAAATGTGGGGACCATGCCTGTATACAGTACTCTAGATGTGGCCTAACATAACAGTTATAGAGTTTAAGAATAACCTCCTTACTTTTGTAACTGACATTTCTCTTAATAAAACCCAGCACTCTATTTGCCCTATTTCTTGCTTCAATACACTGCTTAGAAAACCTTAATGACTTATCTATTACTACTCCTAGATCTTTCTCATGCTCTACTGAGCTCAGCCAATGCCCATCCATTTCATAGTTAAATTCTCTATTATCTTTTCCCATGTTAATAACTTTGCACTTATCAAGGTTGAAAGTCATTTGCCACTTATGTGCCCAGGATAACAATTTATTTAAGTTAACGCCATACCCTGCAGTATGTACGAACATGCCTTACGAAACTTCAGAGATCGACTCCAACAGTGTGTTGTTGTTAACGGCTGCCATTTTCATGACATTATTTTCAGAACCTAGGGATTATAAATGGTATGTACTGCTAACCTCAAGTATAATAACATTTCTTCTCTATATACCCCACTTACTTTTTTATAACTCATTAAAACTGCTCAATCGGTTCTGCTGCGCCCTGTACTTTATCCTTTCCTATATATAAACTTGTAGTGTCTCCTGAATATAGCTTTACTAATACTTCAATTAGTTGTGGGTGGCATTTATATTTCATTAAAGTCTCATCTTTTTTCTATCAACTGAGTCAAATGCCTTTGAAAAGTCTATTGCTGTAGTTATTAGTATTTTAGCCTGTTTCATGCTGCTGTCAATACAGTATTTGAGTATGAGCAGATTATCGTCCAGCCTCCTTCCTACCTCTTGTGAATCCATATTGGAATTCACTCATGTTGCTATTATATATAGGTGTTCATCATTAGTATGTGACATTTCCTTAATTAGACAATTCAGTTGTATAGTTTCATTTTTTAACAGGGTTTAATAAAGGAGATTTAAAATTTTGGTAAACCTGAAGATCAGCGGCATGGTTGATGCGATGCAAAATATTTTGTCCCTGTTTCAATATATTTCACCTTTTTTGAGTAAATTCAAGGGGAGTGCTCATAAGGGGAGATATCACTGCAGGGAAACCCCCCTACGATGATCCTGAGTTTCAATCAATTGGGCGGATCTAGGAGGGATAGCCCCCCACCCAGTATATAATCATAATTGTTTATAGAATAATGTTCTAAACATTTTTATTTAACCAAACACACATGAATATTCATGCGCGGGTAAATGAAACATAAATGCAACTTAGTGTCATTTCCTCTGAAAAAAACCCACACTTTTTCCAGCGCATCACCGATCTTCAGGCTTACCAAAAATTTTATAATCAGATGTATATATATAATTATAATTCATGTGCATAGTATTTTTTTAATATCTGCAATTAGTAAAGATATACCCTATATGGTAAATATGTAGATTAGCGGCTTGAACGATGGGATGTAAACTATTTTGTCCATCCATGTTCCAATATGTTTTACATTTGGGGAGTAAATTTAAGGGGACGGCTCATATGGGGGTAAACACAATGGGAGGACCACCCTACAATGATCCTGAGTTTCAATCAATTGGGGAAGCCCCCGGTAACACTTCAGATTTGGGGTGCACGGTAGATGGCGCTGTTAGTCGGCTACAGCATATCTCTTATGATGTCAGATGTGAACAATATCGGCGTAATATTTTTTTGTATACGAGTATATACTGGGGGCTGCGCCCCCCAGACCCCCCCCCCAATTGATTGAAACTCAGGATCATCGCAGGGTGGTCCCCCTGCAGTGATATAAGAACATAAGAAAAGGAGACTGCAAAAGACCATTCATGGCCTACACTTGGCAGCTCCTGTTCCAGTCAACACACAAAAGATTTCTTACCAGAGAAAAGTCATCAACATTGTCACCCTTTACAGGAGTTCATCAGCTCTAATCTACAATATACATAAAATGCATCCAGAGGATTATGTCCATTCATGCAACCACAAAATATAATCTCCCCACTCCTTAGAAAAATATATACATATGTACATAAAAAAAAGTCAGTCCCATCTAGCAGCTTCATCCATATATTTATCTAATCTATTCTTAAAACTACCCAGAGAGGAGGCTTCTATCACATGTCTAGTGAGCCTATTCCATTCATCTACCACACGATTTGTAAACCAATTCCTCCCAATCTCCTTCCTAAACCTATACTTATCAAGCTTAAACCCATTGCTACATGTCCTGTCATGTTCACTAAGTATAAGAACCTTACCCAGATCCCCTTTATTATATCCTTTTACCCATTTGAAGACTTCAATCAATTCCCCTCTGACTCTTCTCCTTTCCAATGTATGTAGATTTAGTTTTCTGAGCCTTTCACCATAAGGTAAGTTCCTTAGCCCACCAATCCTCTTTGTCATCCTTCTCTGCACAGACTCAAGCAAATCAATATCCTTCCTATAATATGGTGACCAAAATTGTATTGCATAGTCTAGATATAGGCCTAACTAGCGCCAGATACAGTTTTAGAATGATTTCAGCACTCTTATTGCTTATACTCCTCTTAATGAATCCCAATATCCTATTAGCTTTATTCTTAGCATTTAGGCATTGCTTTCTAGGACGAAGGTCTGAACTTACCAAAATACCCAAGTCCCTCTCACAATCGGCCCTCCCTAAAATTCTCCCATTTAATTTATAACTATTCAATGGATTATTTCTACCTATACTAAGTACACTACATTTGTCTATGTTAAACTTCATTTGCCATTTCTCGGCCCAATTGGACAGAATGGTCAATTCCTCCTGCATTACAACAGCAGTTCCTCCTGCATTACAATGCCACTCTCCAATGATTTTCTAAAGATGCATGCTAGGGGCTCACTTAACACATCCTTACATTCTTTCAAAATTCTAGGAAAGACCTCATCAGGACCGGGTGCTTTACTACTTTTGATTTTATCAATTTCCTTTGTCACTATCTCCTTTGTGATCAAGATATCCTTTAATTTCTCTTCATCATTACCCTGTAAGATCATTGACACCTCAGGTATATTTAGAGTATCTTCCTGTGTAAATACTGAGAGAAAAAAGTCATTTAGCATTCCAGCCATTGAGTCCCTATCACTCACTAATTCTCCATTGGAATCTATAAGTGGGCCTATTTTATATCTAACCTTAGTTTTGTATAATTGATAAAAACTTTTAGGATCTTCCTTTGCCCTATTTGCCACTTTAATTTCATAATTTCTCCTTGCTACTCTAACTAACTTTTTAACATCTCTTGCTAGTTCATTATATCTCTGCCTTAAGTGATCCTCTCCATTTTTTATTTTCCTATAAATATAAATGCCCTTTTTAATGCCAATATAATGCATAATTTTATCTGTCATCCATTTTGGGTCATTATTTTTAGTCCTAATCTCCTTATATGGAATGTTAATCATCTGACCTGTAATTAATTGCTCAATTATTCTTTCATACTCCTCTTCAATTGTAATCTCTTCCTCCTGGTGATTATTGTCTCCACTAACTGATATCATTGAATCTATTCCTGATTTGATTTCATTGCCTGGTTCCTGTACAACTGCCTCCAGGTAAGTCCTTAGCCCATTATAATTTGCTCTTCTAAAGTCAGGAATTTTAACATTGTTCATGCTACTATCAATACCATTCCATTTCATCTTGAATCTAATTTCACAATGGTCACTATTACCCAAATTTCCTCCAATCTCAGTATCCTTAATAACTTCTTCCCTATTTGTCAGAACTAAATCCAGTATATTATTACCTTTAGTGGGTTCGTTAATAATCTGCCTCAGAAAATTATCTTGGACAACATTCAAAAATTCCTCAGCCTCCTGATCACCCACAAGAGCTTCCCAGTCTATATTTCTGTAATTAAAATTGCCCATTATACACACATGCTTACTTCTACATGCCCGTTCTATCTCCTGCCCTAGAAGATTTGAAGCTTCCTTACTAAGATTTGGTGGTCTATATAATAATCCTATGACAAGCTTGTTTTTACCTCCACGAGCAGTCCCCTTGAATTTACTGGGGGGTTTTTCTCCCTAACAGCTTTTTACTGGCAGAAAAACCTAACCTAATAACAAACAATTCTTACTTTTATAGGTTTCTTGATTAGTTTATGCACCTCTAGATAATCTAAAAGTTTTTCGCGATCATACAAAGTAAAGCCGAATTTGAATAACAAAGAAGCACATGGAGAGCACAAAAACACAATAACTAAAGAAAAATATTTGCAAAACGGGTTCTATTTATAAGCTATGATGTTGCCAGTAAGAAGCTGTTATCATTCACAGTAAACAAAAAATATGAAAACAAAACAAAAAACAATAAAAGACATCAAGAAACCTTACCTAACTTAGAAAAAAACTATAAACGAGCAGAGCGCAGATATTTAATAAATAATAGACTAAAAGTTACAAATCTCCAAAAAAACAAAAAAATATAACGCAGTGATTGTCACATCTGATGCTACTGTCTGACATCATAAGAGATATGCTATAGCCCAAAAATTGTAGCCGACTAACAGCGCCATCTAGCGTGCGCCTCAAATCTGAAGTATTACCCAGCCCCCCAGTATAGTTTTTCGTTTGATTAGTTCTGGGCATTTTTATTTAAAAAATGATGCTGGGTATATTTCAAATAGGACTCCAACGCACATGAATACTCAGGCAGGGGTGAATGAAATATAAACAAACAAAAGGTAAATATGTAGATTATCGGCGTGAAGAATGGGATGTACTATTTCGTCCATGTTACAAAATGTTTCACATTTTTGGAGTACATTTAAGTTGACGGCTCGTGTGGGGGTAAACACAATGGGGGGACTACACTACGATGATCCTGAGTTTCATTAAATTGGGGGGGTCTGGGGGGCACAGCCCCCCCAGTATATAATCCTAATTGTTTATAGAATAATAATTTGAAAAGGACTCAAACGCGCCTGAATATTCCGACATGAGTGAACGATAATATTTACACACAAAAAAAATTTGCGCCCGGGCCGCTAATCTACATATTTACCAAGCAAAAAATCCACTTTTTCAGCCAAGCCACCAATCTACATGTTTACCCTCTATTCTAGCTGCTAATATAGTGGTTAGTGCGCTTGCCTGGCAATCATTGGGTCGGTAGTTTGAATCTCTGTAGCCATGGCAGGCAGTCCACCTAAGAGAAGGATAACTCTGATTTCAAAACCCAATGATGAGCCGGGTCTCAAAGGCTGAACAGCCTCGTACGCGGGTTTCTACTGCGAATAACTGTCAATACGGTGAATTTATTTCAATCATTTACAGCATGATCAACATTTACCTTCTTATGATTTATACAGTTAGGTGTTATGGCGCTGTATGACTATGAGGAGCAATACACGCATCTTCTCTATTTATTTATGGTATATGTCAACCACGAAGGTCATTGGGATCATAAGCATCTGAAGTTGTAGCTTTGTAAATAACAACTTGATAAAGACTCAGGATTCTTAAAGAACCCAATGTATACTCGGAAGTGGTTTCTTCTTCTTCTTCTTGGTAAACATTTTAAATCAAAATTTGGCTATTCTTTTCTTCAGACAATAAATATTTTAGGCACTTTTGTACAATGTTTGGAACCAGGTCATTAGGTCAGGCTTTTTCTCTTCTTCTTTCTAGTTAAAAAAAACAACATTTATTTATTAGTTTGTGTACATACACATACGCATTTAACGATGCTTACATAAAATTACAATACATCCAATAACTCAAGCTATTTCCTGCAAATGTCTCTAATAGCCACCAATTACGAAACCACTCCTGCTATTTCTGCGCTAACTTCCGCCACTAATAAGCACTCATTTTACTAATGTTTTCATATTTTTCTACTAGCACCCATTCGCGACCAAGTATTTCACTTAGTCTCTTTGCATTCCTGGGGATAGCGTGGTTTCACTCTCTGGAAAGAGATCGCATGAGAGCCTAAGGGTAGTCTCGCAGTAGAAAGTCTACTTCATTGTTGACAGTTCATATCACAGCGAAGTAAGATCTCGCTAAAGGCAACAGTCCTCACGTGATTCTCGCATCACATAAAGGTTTCTCGGCAGCAGGGAAGAGTCATCATTATTCTCGGCAGCCCAAATAGGTGGAGACTTCTACTAAACTCTGGGGCATAATGACTGGGACAAGACAAAACACATCAGGCATATTTTCTTTATCGGAAGCGCTGCGCTCGTTCACATCCGTACCCATGCTTCATTCCGCCCCTGTAGGCAAATTCCGTCTAATTGAGTAAAGCCTTTTCCTCCCGTGGTTCATCACCAGTTCACCATACGCGAAAGGGCATTTCGCAAGTAAGGCGTGGGCGCGCGACATTCACGTTACTTCTAACACATATATACATGCATACATAGTAGAGTAGGCAATTTTCCGCCAGTTTCTTAACTGATGATGGACCACCTCTCATCAGCACACGCAAGAGTCTCCACTTAGCAACTCATACGGAATACAAAAAAGTTTTAAAATGATTGGTTAATGGAACTCCTAAACGCAATAGAATAAATTACATATTCGAACTCAACTAAAAACTAACATAACAAGAAGAAGGAAAAGTTCTTCCAATGACCTGCGGTGTTTTGCGATAAGATGAAAAATGGTTATTGCATTGATGGTTTCCAATGGTTCAAATCACTTAGAAGTGCATTTGAATGGCTAAATGAGGCTCCTGCCACTAGATGGCGCCACCCAGCGCCAAATCCGATGGCAAGTTTGAAGTTTCCAGAGTGAATAACCATATGTCCCATGGTCATATGGGTCATTGCATGGTTCTAAATAGGTACAATTAAACTTTACTCTTTTTGAAACAAAAAGTGACGCATATACCTGGCACTTTGCCGTAGGTAAAAAGCGGCAGGTGCCTTTTAAACAACTATAAATTGGGAGCCGAGACAAAGAACTCAGGAAAACCTATAGAGTGCGGGATAAACTCTTATGGGTGTTCAGTGCAGTGGCCGCTCGTGTATAGGCACTGCAGAACTGCAGCACCCCCTATTTCCACTCGATATTATCGATAACAGGCAATATAATGCGTCCTTTTTTCTTTAATTCTTTCTTTATACTTGTACATTATATAACCCTTATGCTTAATATCAGTAGCCATCCCCTAGTTTATGAAAAAATACAAAAATCTTTGTATAGAAATGTGCGCTTCACAGTTCCAACGACGGGGTGTTTGGCTGTTGTGTGCATGCTCACATGTTCGAAACAGGGCTGCCGAGACGGGAGTACAGCCGGTACATAGTATGGTATTTAGTCATTATAGAAAACGATTACCATAAATTTTGAGTTTAGATGAAATCGTCGTCTGCTAATGTTTAGGCCTACGACTAAAGTGAAATAAATTTTGAACTTCTGAACTAGGTTATTAAGAAAAATAATTAAACAAATATTAATATATTCACAGAATTAACGAATGCACAATGAGAATTGAATTAGGAATACAATGTAAGATGCGGTAAAGTAAATATAATAAAGTAACTGATTTAAAGTAACAAGATGTAAATTAAGATGTGAAATTGAAGTAAGAGTGAAATAAAAATGACTATGATGGACTGAATTGGGGTCTGCAATACGAGAAGTAAATAGAATTAGGACCTACTCTCGTATGGCAGTTTTCAGAGAATAAGTGTGAGAGGATGAGGAATTTAACTAAGTATGATTTGTTTGGAGTTAAATGACTCAATGTAGAAGGAATGATTACCGATCTTTATGCTGAGAATGGCGAGAGACGAATGATGAATACTGGTGTTCAATTTGGTTGAGCTGAAAGCGTATGTTTGTTGTGCGTGTGCGTGAAATTCTAAAAGATGTTGTTTGAACCAGTACGTTAAATGAAATCCGTTTTTCGTCACAGGATATTTGAATTATTAAAGGTTACATAAAATAATTGAATTTCAAAAGTTATGGATAAATTAATTAAATGAATGTATTGCCCGAAGTTAATTAACATAAATTAATTAATTAATTATTAAGTTGTACATATTTGCATGAATGATTTAATTGACAAAAGTTAAGTAAAAAGAATTGAATGATTTGAATTTTATACATAATAAATGATGATATATATATATATATTTAAGTTCCCCAAGATGATTTTATTATAAGAATGCTCAGAAGGCATTGCTATAATAGTACCGAGGCTCAAGTGCCGAGAGAGCCCTTGTTTCCGTATGTATACAGAACACAGATCAAATGTTATAGTGCTAAACCTTTTTCCTAAATTTATTGTAGGAAGTAACTTCTAGTGGAAATAATATTCTCTAGTTTACCTCGGAACGAGACTGCAATTAAAACTCGCCCTTGATGTTGATGATAATATTTCGTCAATATGTAAAAGAAGAAGAGGTCAAAGAAGGAGAGTGATTGACGCGAAGAAAATTGGCATTGGGGTAAGTGTTCTGTAGAAATGACATAATTTTAGTGATTTGGGGGAGCCGTTCCCATTAGTTTTCTGCAAATCAAAATATTTTATAATATTTTTTTTTCTCAAGGTTGGATCTGGTTCGTGTTTACCACCAGATCCCCATGAGCCCCGCGGACGTCGAAAAAACCGCGATTGCCACTCCATTTGGCCTGTGGGAATATGTGAAGCTCCCGTTCGGCTTGCGAAATGCAAGCTATACCTTTCAAAGGTACATGGACAGTATTTACCGAGGTCTAGAGTTCGTTTATGTGTACATAGACGACATCCTGATATTATTACGGGCACAGCCGAAGGCTCGTGAGATCAAATGGAGCGAGGAAAAAGGAAGTGCATTTGCACTCACAAAGAAGGCCTTGTCAGAAGCAGTCACGCTCCAGGTGCTGCCCTGCACCAGATGGTAGATGGAGTTGCATGGCCAATTGCATTCTTCTTGAAGAAGCTCACTGATACACAGCGGGCCTGTTCGACTTATGATCGAGAGCTTCTCGCGGCATACTTGGCGGTTATGCATTTTAAGCATAGGATTGAAGAACATCACATAACGCTGTGCACCGATCATAGGACATTAATGTCGGCATTCTCATCTCCACAAAGCGTGAAAACCGACAGACAGGAGTGACAATGGACCGCTATTTTGGAGTATGTGACCGACATGGCCTACATACGCGGTCAATATAATGTGGTCGCAGACTGCCTGTCAAGGGATGTCAACACGGTGCAGATTGACTGTTTTGGCCTGCAAGAGTTGGCAGCTGCAAAAGTAAAGGACGAGGAGTTGGAGGGTTTAAAATCGAAATTAACACCCTTCCCCTTTGCAGGCGGGATACAATTGTGGTGTGAGGTGACTTCAAGGTTCCCGCGACATCCATGCCAAATTCATGCAAAAAGACAATTTATGCACAGTTACACAATCTGTCACACGCGGGTGTTCGAGCCTCGCTGCGGCTAATTAAGGCCCGATATATTTGGCCGAACATTGATAGAGACGTGCGCTCGTGTACCAGAGTATGTATGCCTTGCCAGGCATCAAAGGTAACACGCCCGACAAAGTCACCGATACTGCCTATAGAAACTCCATCCTCGAGATTTGAAAATGTAGTGGGACCGCTCCCCGCATGTACACCACCTGGACAACCCTTTCCCTCGCACAGTCGGTATTTGCTCTCCTGCATCAACCGTGCGTCGATGTGGGTAGAAGCAATTCCAATCTCGGACGTAAGTGCCGCTACGATTGCTTTTGCCCTATTGGAAGGATGGATATCCAGATTTTGAGTCCCACTCTATGTGATTACCAACCGAGGTGCTCAATTCGAATCAGAGCTTTTCAGAGAATTGTCAGCCCTCGTTGGTTTTTATCGAATTCGAACAACGAGTTACAGGCCGTCCACAAACGGGATGGTAGAAATGGTCCATAGGAATATCAAATCATCAATTATGGCTCGCAAACAAGAGTGGATGGTGGCACTATAAATAATTTTACTGAGCATTCGTGCCTTACCGAATGATTCGGGATTTTCCCCTTTCACAACGATAACCGGCACGACACTATTATATCCAAAACCGCTGGTTTCCACGAACTCATCCAAAGCACATTGCAAATTTAGAAAGGAACTGGCTACAACGATGGCCCAATTAGATTTTTGACGTGCATCGGCGGAGAATCTCCACTCAGTACCAAAGCCTTACGTGCCACCTGACCTAAAGGATGCATCCCACATTTGGGTCAGAGTTGATCGCGTGCGGAGACCTCTTGAGGAGCCCTACGCGGGTCCCTTCCTAGTAATCGAACGCGACAACAAAAACAAAGTCTTCAAATTGGAATTCCCGGACGGGAGCAGATACACGGTCTCCATCGATAGGCTAAAGCAGGCAAAATTGCCTCCGGCAGACGAAGACGTACGAGAGACTTACCGACGTTCCCCGAAGTCCCGGGTCGCTCAGAAGAGGCCTGACCCTAATCGCCCAGGAAGAATGGACGAAATAGAAGAAGGTAGCCGCATCTGCAAAGCTTTAGCCTTCTTTGGCCACTTACACCACGGCTTGCACCACCTAACCGTGTCTCCGTAGTACAGGTGAGCGCGACACACCATTGCTCTCTGATTCTTATTGAAAGGACGCATATTAACCGGACTAAAGTTCGTTTTGCAACTATCGTTACCCCAATTGTTACCACCATAGCTGTTATTGTTATTACTCCACGGACGCGCCGAACCCGCAACCCCACACTGTTTATTTCGCGTAAACGGCCCGAATGAAGTTTCCACACTGTTCTTTATTGAACATCATTAATTCGTCCGCAAGTTTACCTAATTGAGCCAACGACAGCTCCTCCTGTGTTGCTATAATAGGCGCGATGGTGGGAGGCAACGACTGTATGAATTTGTGTCTTACTAATTCCTAGCCTACTCCTAATTGCATAGTTGTTCGTCTGAGCTCTTCCATGTTGATCGACGTGGGGCCAGTAAATGTCGACGAGTCTGTGATTTTGTCGAATAGCTCTGGCTTCGTCTTTTCGTACAGGCCGATTACTTCGGCTTTTAACTTATGATAATTTTGACCTTCAGAAATGTCCGCAGGCAGGCGGTTTACCGTTTTCGGAGGCAACGAGGCTAGCACTTGGTAAAATTTAGTTTCTTCTTTTATCTTGGAGTTGTGAATTGTGCCTCAATAATTCTGAACCAGCCAGTCACTGCCGCTTCATTGAATAGCGGTGCTTTGATTGCCATGGAGTTCACCATATCCCACTCACCTTGTCTACTTTGCTGGTTCTCTATTATTGATCTTCCCTCTTCTTCTCTTCTTAAATCCGTGAGTCTTCCTCGTGTTACAATTTTGTGGAACGACGGCAAAAGGTCGCCAGTTATGGGGTGAGGGGATTTTGTTTTTTCTGTTATGGTAGTGTTGCCACCCCCTGTAGGTGGGGCTTGCCTCTTGAGTGGTAATTATTCGTACCGATAGGGGGTCTGGTTGCCCGGTTAGTAGTAACGATGCCACTCAAATGGGTGAGCTTCGTAGGATAGGGATAACGCTTGCCACCGGTAATGGTAACAAGTTAATTGAATGCGCAACGGAAATATCCCTTTAGGTGGCCTTGTACTTGATCCGAGAATATGGTACCAGCTGGGATGAATAAAAGAATCTATTTATAGTTGTAAACAAGTATGTCTATTTATTTCACCTTGCACCGAATAAGAAATACTACGAATACAATGCCAAGCTTCAACTTAGCGACAAAGTAATGCGGGAAAATGGTAGAGCGACAGGGCGATTATAATAATCAAATTATTGAATTAATGAACGCGTAATAATAATGAATGCCCTTTCTAGCATCTCTGCACCCGTTTATAAGGGGGAGTAACGTCCATCGAGTAAGCCTTACGCCCCGCCTACAAATGACGTTGGCGAACGTGATTGGCTGCTGATTCCCTGAGCTCGTCTCCTGATTGGTTTAAATTAATCTCTTATTTAATTTTGATTGGATGGCGGCTAAACTGCCGTGCCTCGTTATTGGTCAATATTTCTAGAAGGCGGAGCTTTATCATAAGACATACATTTGTTTAATTTCTGGCTATCTTTGTTACAGAATAGTGAAATGCTTTATCACACGCCCTTTTATTACCTCCAGACATTCTCAGTATCCCAATGTTTATTCTTTGGCGCCCGTCTGACTTGAGCCCAGATACGGAAGCAACCACTTTATTACAATGAGAAAATCGAGCCTTTACCTCAAAATTCCAGACTCGCTTTCTCTCCAAGCCATCGGGTTCCGTTGTGTAGGGTATCTACATGTACACCCTTCAGGTGAATACATGTGTGCCCTACAAATGCACGTGCCCTACATATATTCCTTAGTGCCAATTCGCGAGATGGTTTCTTCAGGCCGGGAAGGATGCGAAGGGGAACCCTCTTCGCTCCTTCACGGTCGTCCATTGTGGTTCGTTAGAGCCTCCTTCTTCTTTGTGCGTTTTTCTTCTTTGTACCTATTGATATGCCTGGGATAAGAGTATGTTAAATTTTTTAGATGAAAAATGAGAATGATCCCCCCGCTCTCACAATCCTTAGCGTTGTCGGTATATCTGCCTGGAGGAAGATGATGGATGAATGAGATGATGGACCCGGGAAAGCCCCCCAGAAGGATGACTCATGGCGGACTTGATGATGGGTGGTGATTGAATCAACTACCACCACCCGGGGTGCCGCCTCTTCTGGGCTTTGGGTATCGAGGCTGCTTCCAGATCACATAGAGACAGCTCTATGTTCCTCTATGATTATTGCCGGTCTATCAGGGATAGAGATAACTCTTCCCCAATGGTTGCAGCTTCGCCTCTTCTCCGGGGTGCCTATGACGGAAAGTTCCACAGTGGGCTAGTCCACAAACATGCTTTCCCAGCCGCCTCGAATTATGCCTTGTCAAGCGACGGGCATAGTTCGAACTAGGTTATGAATGGCAGTACAAACGGCTACCGAGGAAGATATCGACAAAGAACTAACTGCTATCAATGACTGCATTTCCAACGCAGACGCAACAGCAATCCCGACGATCACTCACAGAACTCTGCTGCCAACTACCCCTACACAGGAAAGAGTGGTGCTACAACAAAGGAAAGGTTCAATACTGTTTACAACCGCATCCTCGACATGGGATACACTAAGCCCAAGGATTTCTATCTCGTTCAACACCTCAGGAGACAACTTAACACCGCACTGTCCCATGAACTGAGAGTAAAATGGGACAGTCTGATCGAGAAGCTAGACACTGACAGGATCCGAAGTCTTTCTGGCCATAGCTCACATGCTACAGCACGCAGCAGTAGGGCAAGCCAGGGGGTGCTGGATCGACTTCATTTGCAGAAATGTTAAGAAGGCCTTCGACAAAGTCTGGATCGACGGTCTGAAGTACAAGATCTCGCGAGTGAGGCTCACGCCCCACTTCGAAAAAATCCTCTGTAGCTACTTGACCAACAGGCAAGCTGTTATCGCCTTCGAGAAGCATACAGGAGAGGCCTTCGAATTCCTGTCCGGTGTTCCACAAGGAGGATGCCTAAGCCCCACTATCTTAACGATCTACATGAAGGATATACCAAAACCTATTGATCCAACAACATTGAACATACAATATGCGGATGATGTCACCCAGGTTGTTGCGAAAAGAACAAAATCAACAAGGATGATGGCTAGAGCCACGGCTGCTGAGGCTAAAAATATCTCCAGATTTTAAAGACGCTGGAAGATCCAGACCAACGTGTCTAAATTCACGGCAACAGCAATAGGGAGACACCGAACCGTCCCCGTCAACTTGGACGACACCGAAATCGACGACTCGCCGAATTTGTCCGTGCTCGAATTCAAACTTGCCAACACTGGCATGAGTGCGCACATCGGCACACGAATAGGGATTGCAAGTGCCGAATTCGACAAACTAGCAAGAATTAAATACCTTGACCAACGTAATAAGAAAAAACTTTACACCACTATAGCAATGCCTCTGGGCATTCCTATAATAAAAACCTCCTGCGAAACTTAAATATATATATATATATATATATATATATATATATATATATATATATATATATATATATATATATATATATATATATCCATCAATTATTATGTAAAATTCATATCATGCAATTCTTTTACTTTTGTCAATTAAATGGTTTAATTATTTTACTTAACTTTTGTAAATTAAATCATATTTTATGTACAACTTAATAATTACTTAATTCATTTGTTTTACTTATCGATTCATTTAACGTACTACTGTTTCAAACAACATCTCTTAAAATTTATCACACAGACAAACAAACACACGCTTTCAGCTCGACCTTCTGGAACAATATTCTTTCCCATTCGACTCTCGCCATTCTTCGTATAAAGGTCGGTAATCATTCCTTCTACAATTAGTCATTTACCTCCAAACAAATCATACTTAGTTAATTCCACTTTCTCTCACAATTCTTTGCAAACGACCATACGAGAGTAGGTCCTAATTATATTTACTTCTCATATTGCAGCCCCTAATTCACACTCCATCATAGTTACCATATTATTCCACCATATTTTTCCCCCATATTATTTTGCCATATTATTTCATATTTATTTCACGTACTTCATTTCTCTTCACATCTCGTTACTGTAAATCATATTTTACCATATCTTACATTGTATACCTAATCCAACTTATCTCATTGTACATTCTTCGATTCTATGAATATATTTATATTTGTTTAATTGTTTTTCTTAAAACCCAGTTCATTATTTCAAAATTTATTTCGCTTTCGTCTTAGGCCTAAAAACTATCAGGCGATAACTTCGATCAAACAAATTTATGGTTATGGTTTTCGAAACGCTATTTAGGCTGATTTATTAACAGAAAATAAATCACATGAATAACTATATACTATACCACTTTGGTTAGGTCAAAGCTGTTGTATCTTGCCATACCGCTAAATGCTGCTTCGAAGATCGATACAATAAGACTCCAAAGGGTGCAGAATCGCGGTCTTAGGTATATCGCCAACGCAAAGTGCTATGACTTCCGGACCTCGAGGAGCCTTCACGAAGAAACAGGACTGGAACCAATAAACATCTATCTCTACAAAAGAGGACGGGATATCTGGTCAAGGCTGGAAGATATTCGACCCTTTAAGGCCCTAACAGCTTTTAAACCTAAGAGAGAAAGAGGTGTCTTCAAACGATACCTCCACAACACTAGAAGACCGAAACCAGCACCTATATACTGCTGAACACATCGAAAGTGAACAAAAAATCAAGGTAAGACAACTAAATAAAAGAACAATTCAACAAATAAAAAAATGAAAAAGAAGAGATAACAGATTCGTAGTGAGACATCATCATAATAAAAAATAAATAAATAAAACAATAAACAAATAAATAAGAAATAACATCCCGCAGTGAGAAAATAAAATAATAACAGTAAAGGAAATAAAAAAAATCCCGCAGTGGGACAAGAATATCAAAAAACGGAGAAGGCCCGATCACCGGGCATTTTTTATCTCTACTACTTTCTTCATCTTCTAGCTATTTTTGCCCTCCCAGCTCTTCATTACTTATCCCCCCTCTTATTCTATCTATTTATATGAAATAAAATGAAATGAATCAAAGTTTTCATTCATTTTAAACTCTTGAATTCTTGGACACAATACATTTGCTATTTACATCTCGCTGACCGGTGAAGGAGGTAACGCTTTGGGGAAAGTCCTAAAACCCCTTCCCTCAGTAAAGAACTCTGAGCACCCCTTTACTGTGAGACCATTATAGAACTTTATAAGAATTCGAAATGCTCATCTTTGAGGTGGTTTTGAGTCAGATACGATTATATAATGTGGTCCCAACACCACAGCTTTAGAGTTTGAAAAAACAGGCATTTGGAATGTTTTTTCGTTTATTTAAAGCTTTTATCCAAATAATTTATAAGAGTTACCATTTTTGCTCACCTTATAATTTTTACTCCTGAATATGATAATGAAGATGAGGAAGGTTTCAATAAAATATTTTTAAAAATATCGTATACGAAGAAATATTTAAATATGAGATTATTAATAAGATTTTAGAAGAAAATAAAGTTACGGTTACAAAGGTCTGTGCCGTCGATGCGCAAGATCTTCCTGTGAGGGGCCGTGGCGAAGCCGCTCCTCTTTTATATATATATATATATATATATATATATATATATATATATATATATATATATTGTTGAAGACCATGGTATATTTCGCCTTGATCAATTTCCTTTGGCAACTTTCTATCTGTCTTAGTATTTTTTAGTCTATCTTGTAGATGGTAGATAACTTATCCTATGATCATATCTCTTTTTAATAAATGCGTTTGGTTAAAACCAAACCTAAATTGCTGAGCTTTCGATCTAGTCGATCATCTTCGGAGCGTCTTTAGGTATTCTTTCCTTCTTTACCGATAAAGTATGGTGGAGTCTGAATCAGGTTTAATGAAAAGAAAATTGTTTTTAGGTGATACTTATTCCTCCTCGCTTGAGCGTAATGTCAAGGGGAACGAGCCAATCCGGTGAGTGGAATTTTTAAAACAATTTTAATGTTCAATTCGAGCTCGTAGCCTGGGTGTTGAGGGCCGGCTTTTCTTCGTTTATTAAGGTGGCTTCTAAGATGTTCAAACTAGCTTTATTTCTCTCTTTTCTTTTAATTGTGGTGTTTTCAGCCAGAATATCTCTAGTTAGGTTGATGTTAGGTGTGCTGTCCATATGATTTGGGGGCCTTCCGCTTTGAAGATACTTGGTTAAACGCCTCTAAAGGTTCGTGATTGCCATGCCAACATATTTTGAGTTATTATGAAGCTTTCTGTCTTCATGGGGGGCAGTTAAACTCGTAACTATGTTGGTTGACTTTAGATTCGAGGAGCTTGTTAAATTTGTCGTTTTATAGTATATAATAGGTTGAATTTTGTCCATTTGATTCTTAACCTTGATGTTACGGTTAACAATCTCCTTGGTGTATTTTTTGTCTATTCTATAGACCGTAGTCATCTGATTTCATTAATACAGTTTGATGTTATTTACTGCTTCGTGATTACTTTTCGTTTTATCCGCATCTTTGAATTGCATACTTAAAAATGATTGAAGTTGTTTTTCAATCTTGCTGTTCGGGAAATCGTTGTTCACGAGGGTTTATTTTACGCGGGAAATCTAATGATGGAAAAGTTTCCACGTGGAGCCGCAATTGTATGCTCAGCGGATGTATAAGCCGATTACAATTTTTGTACCTTTCAGGACATTCATCATCTGCGTTGAAGCCTTCTCATGTCGGTACTTTTTCTATATATTTTTGTGATATAGCTTCCATTGATTTTTTGTACCTCAACGTCCAGAAAAAGGAGTTTTATTGCACGTGCTAAATTCATAAGTGAACTTTAACACGTTCTCCTCGAATTGCTGTTTGATGTTCTTCGTTTTGGATGTTGATGTAGATGTTGTCGACATCTACATATAGTAGTTGGCGAAGGTCGGCCCCGTGAGTGATCTCATAGCTCTACATCCACTTTCGTGTATAGATTACCGTCTGGTGTCCTGAACGGAGCCTCTGATGCGCATGATCGTATCATATTCATTAAGATGTTTGGGTCAAGGATTTGGAGGAGACATTTTAGTATGGTGGTACACATTTTGTATAATGATGTCGATGGTCTGAGCGATAGGCACATTCGTAAACAGGCTTTCCACATCAAGGGATGCTATTAGTCCTGCCGGTCTTGTAGAGTGGAGTATATTTATAAATTCCTACGTAGACTTTATGCTATACTTTGAAGTGATGTACGGTTTTATTATTTCATTTAGGGCTTAAGCTAAACGGTACGTTGGTGTCGTGACTTGAGAAATGATAGGCCTCAATGGGTTCTTCTGCTTATGTATTTTTACGTTTCCATACAGATATCCTGGTGTATAATCGCTGATGATCTTTTGGAAGTGAAGTCCTCCAATGAGTGCATTACCTTTAGTTATTTGTCCATTTATTTTCTTTTAAAGTCTTCTGTTGGATCTTTTTTCATGCGTTTAAATTTAGTGATGTCGCTTAGGATAGTATTCAATTTGCTGTTATATTCTTCTTTATTTAGAATTAAGTATATGTTAGATTTGTCAGGTTTTCTTATGACTATTTCTTTGTTGTTTTGTAGAGAGCTGATGGCCTTGCGTATCTCAGGTGTTATGAGTTTTCTGCCATTAAAGCATCTTCGTTTGGTGGCTTCTGCTTGTAGTTGGTCTTTTAGGTTGGAGTTAATTTCAATGATATCTTGATCTTGTAGTTTCAACAAGGATTTGGAAGAGGGATTCTAGTTCAACATTTTTAAAATTGGATCAAATTTGGCTTGTAGGTGGCAGTTTAAACCGAGGTTAAAGGCTTCTTTTACACTAGTGGAGAGCGTATGTCGGGAGATATTGATGAATAATGTAGTTGATTCTAGCAATCTTATACGTCCCTTGTACAGTTTATTAAGCTTTTTGGTCTTAATGCTTCTTTCAGAATTTTCTGTTTGTAAAGTGCTGTTAGAGAGAGCTTGCATGTGGAATTTCGAACTATTCAAGTTGTGATTGCGTTTCCTCAACATCACGTTCTAGTTTGGGGATGTTTTTCTTTAATAGTTCTATTTGCCTTTCTACAAGATGACGAGGAAAGGCTTTTGTTTTAGGTTCATTTTTCGTTGCTAGGTCATAAGTTTTAATATTAGTGTAGATGGGCAGCATTCTTTCTTGGATGCAAATTTGCATCCGAGAATTTGGGAGTTGAATTTAGTACACAATAGATTGAAGCCTTGCAAGATTAATCGCCACACCAAATTTCCAATTCTGCCTATTAATATTCTCACGGCAAGGTTCGAGACGGTACACATAGACATTGTTGGCCCACTACCCCCGTGCAAACTGACTGGACAATCTTACCTATCATATAACCACTACCTCCTGTAGTTCATAGATCGAGCTACAAGGTAATTCAAATCTGAGCTTTTCGAAGAATTATCTGCTCTCGTTGGTTTTCATAGTCTCCAAACAGTGGCATACCGACCAACCACGAACGTGATTGTGGAAAGGGCACACAGGACTCTGAAGAGATCCATAATGGCTCGTTAGCAAAGATGGCTAATGGCCCTACCGATTGTTCTTTTGGGTATTTGTTCCTTGCCCAATGATTCAGGTTTCTCGCCATTCACGGCAGTTACATGAACAACCCTTCTCTGCCCAAAACCCTTAGTTTCGTCCTCCTCATCAAAAGCTGATTCCAAATTCATTAATAAATTAGCTAAACCCATGTCACAGATCGACTTCACACAGTTATCCGAAGGACATCTGCACTCGGTACCAAAATCGTTCTTCCCTAAGGAATTAAAAGATGCGAGGCATGTGTGGATCCGAGGCGATCGTGTTCATTAGCCGTTACAAGTGCCATATGCTGGCCTATTCCCGGATGGTCGAGCGCGACAAAAAAGTGTACCATCTAGAATTTCCCAATGCTAATTATGAGACAGGTTGAAGCCAGCAAAACTCCTGTTCTCATGTAATAACACAGAACAGAGTAATCGGCAACATTCAAGTACTCAAGCAAAAAAATGGAAGAAGGATCTTAATTACGTCGGAACGAGAAGCAGAAATTTCAACAAGGAATCTTAACAGGGACAATAATGAAGTGAAATCCTCTTCATTTACTTTAAGGATTAGTAACAAGCCGAACGTTTACACGCGATCAGGTAGACGGGTTACGTTTGCCACTTTGGTATTTCTAAGAAGTATAGTACCTGGTGATAAGTTAGGTTAAACTCGCGCCATTACATGTATAATTTCAGTCTGGTGCCAGTGTTATATATAGTAAAGAGAAGTCGTGTGGTACGCACGCCCGATTTAGATAAACTATTTTTGGTACATACAATAAATTACCGGACCCTACCCGAAAGCCAAAGAAACCGAAATTCAATGTAAAAATTCCTATTAAAAGTACCTAATAGACGCTCATTTTTAAGGTGTATTGAATATTGTAAGACTCCGAGTTCGATATAATTTGTAAAACTCCGTTTTCTTGCAGGGGAGTCCTGTAGTGTCCCATTGCAAGGTCGATTAGGGTCAACAAAGAAGCCTTACAAATGAGTATCATGTGAATCCTATGAAGTTTTGAAATGGGCATGCACATAATTATGCACATGCAATTAATCCACTGAAATTGTATAATATTTTGTTATGGAACTAGGTTAGTTAGTTATCCTTTTTAACGTCTTTTCAGTCTCGCTTCTACGAAGTAAGACGTGCAACGGTGGACCGCCTTTCATCTCTATTCAGAGCCATCTTTCTCCTCAGGTTATGCTTTGTCAAATCCTCTTTCATGTTCTTTCTGCAAGTTTTCTTAGGCCGACCAGGCACCTCCAGATTTCTTATCCTTCCAATTGCTTCGTCCTCGCCCCTTCTCTCCACATGCCCGAACCATCTGAGTCTTCTCCCCTGCAGCACTGCCTCCAACTTCCTCAGGCTACACCTTCTTGCCACCTCTGAACTACTCACACCGTCTCGCCATGTTACTCCGGCCATACACCGCAGCATCTTTCTATCACAGTTTCTTAGGATGTTCTTCACGTGCTCTGTCAGAGCCCACGTCTCTCCGCCATGCAGCAGCACTGGTTTTATGCATGCCTCATAGACAGGACTTTTTCGTATTAATGGTATGCTCTTATTTACCAATAGTCCTGATATCTTTCGCCACTTACTCCAAGCCGCTAAGACTCTAGCCCTAACGGCTCTCTCTGAAGTTCCCTCGCTGTCAAAGTACATCTCCGAGATAGCAAAATCGACTGAACTCATGTACCACACTTCCTTCGATCTCAATAGTCTCTGCCATAAGCAGTGCCACTTCTCCAGCACAAGTCGGGCACCTAAAGTACCTTACTCCGACTAAGCGTCAAAAATTCAAAGTTCTCTTGTGGCACCATTTCTAGCAGGACACACACAGGATGGATTTTACACCTACTCTTCGACCGCAAGGATATCTTCCTACTTGATATCTCTCTGCCTTCTTTTTCGTCACCATCATCTTCGTCTTTTCCATACTGACTTTCATTCCTTTCTCCTCCATATTTCTTTTCCACTTCCTAAGCATGTCCGCTATTTCCTCCTTCGTCTTCCCTCTTAAGACAGGATCATCAGCGTATAACAGATCCCACGGGTCACCTCTTCTGCATGTTTTGGTCATTTCTTCCATGACAACAACAAAAAGCAGTGAACTCAAATATGAGCCCTGATGCACCCCGACATCTTTTCCAAAGCTTTGTGATGTTACTCCAGCTACTCTTACTTTAGATGTAGTTCCAGTATATAATGCCATTATCAGCCGAACCAGCCTCTCTGGCACTAACTGTCTTCTTAGTGCCCAGAATATTGCTCGTATCGGTACCCTGTAATGGAACTAGGTAAATAATATATGCAAATACTGTATTCTTGTAAAGTCTATATAGGCAAAAATGAATTCGAGACGCTTTCACATGGTCACACTCATGCACCACACTCACACGAGCAAAGTCAATTCTCGAAATATCTTTGCTGACTATTCGGGTCGCGCCAAAATTCAGGGAGACGCCGAAACAGCTGTGCAGATGTATTTATCAAACACTAAGCTGAGAAACAGGGAAGACGCTGGGCATTTGTTTATTGTCACAGAACCGTGAAACACGAAATCTTATTTCCTAAGAATATTTCTATACCAAAGATAAAATTATCTAGCAGAGGCCTGAATCAAAGCTCCCTGCTCATTTTCTCTATATCTCCTTGTACATACGAATAAACTTTCCATTCAAGTAAGCTACGCCCAAACCGCATGATTCAAAATGACACACAAAGAAGTTCCTTCACCAGTAACAAGGTCAAATGTTAGCTCTAGAAGAGGAAGCGTAGGCTAAAAGTAGACCCTAACATTAGTAGGCCAGCCTCAAATACCCAAAATAGACCAAACGAATTCACTGCGCCATAGCCTATCGAGTCTCCGCCAATAAAGAGTCCGAAAATCTGCCTTCCGGGATTTTTTTTCCTACAGGAAATTAACCGATCCTCTTACCAAACCTACAACGCCAAAATCAAATAAGAAGATAGTCATCCCCAAAATAAGTCAGCCCAATGTTAGCGCTGAGTAACCAATTACCCTAAAACGCGAAATATGCATTGGAGAACTCATAACCCATAACTGGGCTTTATATCACCTATAAGTGGTAACACTGTAGTGCCAGTGGCGGCTGGTAGCTAAAATTAGTGGAGGAGCTGCATCATAATTTTGTTAGCATTGTTTTAATATTGTCCAAACGGAAATAAACAAATAAAAGGAAATTTATAGATAAACTTGATAAAATCGTAAACAGAACAAAATCAAACATTCTTTATTTACTAATAGCCTAAATTGTTACAGTTTACGCTTGATCCATTCATTTAAAAAACGAAATTCATTCTTCTTGTTTAAATTTGCGTGAAAAGATGAATTATTTTCTTTTTAATCTCTGGATGACTACTGAGGAATCTTTTCTCCATTGAAAGCACTGCAAGTGCATTTAGTCTTTCAGAATTCCTAGTGCTCCTTAGAAATTTTTTTATTCTTTTCAGTGTTGAGAAGCAGCGTTCTGCTTCTGATGTAGTCATAGGAAATGTCAAGAGGATTGTTATCAGTTTGGTAATTTCATTAAGAACATCTTCTAGATTATTTTCCAAGATCAACCTCGGCAGTTCAATTAATTAATTAATCAATTAATTTATAAAAGAAAAGAAAAAAAATGCATTCAATTCTACACTTTATCACATTCAAGAATATAAACATGTTTTTAAGCACAACACAAGCGGAGTAAAAAAGAAAAACTACCTTCCACCAGCACACTAGGGGCGGCACTGCGTGAGACACAGCACTCTCTCTCCCTAGCGTGCAGCTTCCTATCTCAGATCACGGACGCCAAGAAGATAAATAGTACTCGGTAATATACCAAATTTGGGCCCCCTCCCCGGGTTTCAAAAACAAAAGCCACACATATACTTTATTTTACAGGGTGGAAAATATTTATTTCTTTTTGCAGGTATTCATACTGTATATTAGTAACCAATTTCGTTACTTTTAAGAAAAATCATATAAAATGCAGAACGAAAAAAAATCATTAGTAGCAATTTTTCTAATAGTAGTGCGACTTCTGGGCCATCCTGTACAATGGGCAAACAAATATATTAAAAAAATAATCAAATACTAAATAATGCTTTTTGAGCTTCAATGGCAGCAAATTTTTTATGACATCATCAAATTGGATTTTTCGTGCAAGTTTACATTCAATTCTAAGTCTTGCTAAATATACAAGTCGGTCTTGTGCCATAGTACTACGCAGATAGTTCTTGACAATTTTCAGTGTACTGAAAGATCGCTCAGCTGAAGCGACAGTTGCAGTGATTTACAAAAAAATAGGAAGCACAAAGCAAATATTCGGGAATATGTTCTTAAGCTGTAATTACGCATATTTTTGTTCGGGCAATCTAAAAGTATCAATGGAATGGTTCCAAAGTTGCCTTAGTGCAACGTTTTGAGGTACTCCACTTCATGAATGAGCTCACTGTTGATGTCATCCTTGTATTTCTCGACGAAATCAGAGGTTCTTTGTCGCCAGCTTTCTAATTCTTCTGGTTCAGAAGTTAGCATTTAGTTCCACAGAAACGAAAAGGTTTCTGACAAGTTTCTTGAAGCGTCAAACCGAAGAGTCAAGCCACTGTAGCAGCTCTGCAGCTAATATATATATATATATATATATATATATATATATATATATATATATATATATATATATATATATATATATATATATATATATATATATATATCTTCAAAAACAATTGGCAAAATTTACACGCACGACTAACGCTTCCAAATATTCCGCATGCGGGACCAAAAATATTCACTTGTGCCCTCGCTTTCTCCAATTCAAGGTCAGTTGAATTCTTTCTCCATATAATCCTTAGATTTTACAATAAAAAAACTGTCTAATTCCTTTTCCAGACTCTTATACATTTTCCCTTTTAACCATCGTGATTTTAAGTTACAATTACATTTCAATTATTTTAATTTCATTTCAATTACATTTACCCACAATTCGTGATTTCAATTACATTTAACCACAATTCGTGATATCAATTTCATTTACCCTCAATTTGTGATTTCAATTATTTTAATAGTTATAATTACATTTTAATTTCCTTTCAATTATTCCAATTACATTTACCCCTAATTCGTGATTTCAATTATTTTAATTACATTTTAATAGTTACAATTACATTTACCCACAATTCGTGATTCCAATTACATTTTAATTAATTACCTATCGACCTTACGCCAAGTTTAGTCACGACAAAATTTCAGTGTTAAAATCATGTTCGTTATGTATTGTAGGGGTGCGAAGATGTATCATAGAGAAAATTCCTTCCAACGCGATAATATAAATAGCCCATTAAATTACCAACTCAGAACGGTCTCGCCGTAGCGTGATGGCTAGAGTGCTGGCATTTGGATTCAAAGAACCGCGATCGAAACTCCCAAAGTCCAAAATTTTTACGAAGAAAATTCACGAAGAAAACGGAAATCAAGGAAAACGATTTCAAGGGCTAACTCATCTTAAACTCAT
This sequence comes from Ceratothoa steindachneri, assembly GCA_963969495.1. Classification (NCBI taxonomy): domain Eukaryota; kingdom Metazoa; phylum Arthropoda; class Malacostraca; order Isopoda; family Cymothoidae; genus Ceratothoa; species Ceratothoa steindachneri. Next base: position 24,056,220 of record OZ018327.1, on the reverse strand, counting down.
CAAGAATCAAGAAGAAATCATCACGTCATCAAGAATCAAGAAGAATTCATCACGTCATCAAGAATTAAGAAAAAATCATCACGTCATCAAGAATTAAGAAGAAATCATCACGTAATCAAGAAGTAAGAAGAATGCATCACGTCATCAAAAATTAAGAAGAACTCATCACGTGATCAAGAAAGAAGAAGGAATCATCACATCAAGATAAATGCAAGTTAATATGAAGATACATTAAGAAAAGAAAATCGAAAATCAAGAACTAACCCAGCCAACTTAAAGAAGAAGGAATGTCAGCCTATAAGAATACCAAGAGTCAGATAAATGGAAGACAAATGTTTCAAGGGGCAACTTCAGTCAAGAAGAAATAAATAGATTTGAATATAGAAAAATCTTAATGATAATAAAGGAATGCCCCCCCCCCCCCATAGTATAATTAAATTCGAATTCAACCAATATAATTTCAAATATGTTCCATTCTTGTTAATCTATAATAATATATATTTTGTTGTATCCTCGTTGTATTTCATCCATTCCTTAACGATTACGTGTCCAACCATTAAGCCTAACTTCGCCATAAGCTTAGCCGCTCGAGCCATTTTTTACGATTCAATAACTCTCCTCAAAAACTTATAGATATAGGTTTGTTGTGAAGTTTCTATCAGGTTCACACCACGATGGCCCTATATCTATACCACCAATTACGTTGTCGAAGATTTTGTAAAACACACATTTCCTGAATATTGCCTCTTCTATAGAATCATCATCTTCATTCATTTCTGTGAAATCAGCATCCGGGCTTTGCTCGTCAGAGAATCACTTACTCTTTCCCTGTCTCTTCACATTTAGAATCACCTCAATTCCCATGCTTGATGAAACATGTTTTGCTTCATTCCAGATTTTCTTCTAGTTCTCACGAAGATCTTTCAAACCTGCTATCAACTCGTTGACATTTGTGACTTCAACATAAAGTGTAGCATGTCTTGCTTGCAGAAGTCAATTGGTGCCAAAATCTTGAACCAAATTGCTGACATAATTACACAAGTAAATGATGACATACTTAATAGCGCCATTATTCCAGTCCTTGTTTTAGGTGTCAGATTGAATGTTAACAGTTCTTCAAGTGCAGCTCGAATGCTGGTAAGGTTTGCTGCAAATGGTTTTACGCAATATATTCCCGAAGACCATCTTGTATCGGATTTGTTGCGAGGCGACTGATTTCTTGTCTTGTTCAGAAGAATCTCCCAACGTCGTGGACTGGAACTGAAGTGAGTGTATTTTCTCTGAACTGTTCCGAAAAAGATGACTTCAGGGCAAAATTCAGCAAAGGCCGTTCCACATAAATTTAAAGTATGTCATCCACAGGGTGAAAAGAATGCCAAAGAATTTTTAAACAGAAGACGTGGCTGTACCCCTTTGTATTTTTTCGTCATATTGGATCCATTGTCGTAGTTTGCCCCTGCAATCTGAGAAAGGGATGTTGTTTTCTTTCAACGTTCCCTAGTACCATTTTCGCAATATCGTTTCCAATTTTGTTACTGCAATCAATAAACATCCAAAATTATTCATCGATAACAGATTCAAAATCGTCTTTCACAAGATATCGTTGAATAAAGGTGGTTTGCTCAACATGAGAGGAGTCTGGTGAAGCTTGTTTCAAAGAGAATTTGTTGTGCAACAAGTTCTGAGCAAAGAGAAACGAATTCGTTTTGAGTCTGTACTGAGATAGTGTACCTGTAGTTTCCCTCCTTTCTGCTGCAATTCCTTCACCTTTATCACATGTTCTTTCGGAGCAGGTGTAGTGGTCGGACTACATATAGGTAGGCTTCTAGCACCAAAATTTGCTGGATTCAATAGACCCGAACCGTTTGAGGAGGACCTTGCATAGATGCGGACTCGGGTTCGGTGCTTGGCGCCAAGCCCAGATACGCCCCCAAGGACCATGTCTATCTCGGGGGGGGGATCCATGTGCCCTCTCCCCCCAGGACATCTCAGGTTTCATTGGCAGCGGTGTCACGAGTCGAATATGGGGAGGCACAGGCCTTGACCCTCGCTAAGGTTAGTATGCGAGCCAGCAGGTCTCTAGAGGGAAGCGGCCGATGTGCCCTGTCTTTTCTCTACCCCTTAAGGGGTTTGCCATAACGAGCTGCTTCAATGGGGAGTGGTCGGTTATGGGCTGCCTGTTGGCTTTCTTACCAGTCCCCTTGGGGGGTAAAGGGGAGACTGCCGCTGGAAAGAGGGAGGCACCCGAGGGCACCTCCAGACAAGGAGGGGAGGGGGAGTCCCCTATACCCGTAGGCAAAGGAAAGGAGTAAGCCTCCTCTCCGGTCAAAACAATTTGGAGTTCCTCTGTTAAAGCACAGGAAGAAGGACCTCCATGTTTTTACTGGAGCTGCCCGAGGGCGGCTCCGACGGTGGACGAGGGAAAAATTTTGGTTTTGTCATCATTGGGCATGGTGACCCTATTTTTTTTTACGGGGTGCATACTCTAATCACCCCTCGCAGTAGCCCGCTCTGTAAGGGGTCAGTACGGGCTTTGCAGAGCCAGGTGCAGTTATTTAAGGTCACCCCTTCCCCCTGGTGACCTGGCAGCTCCACATTGGCACGGCGTAAAAAGCATAGTGTGTCAAGTGAGAAGGAAAGGGGATGTGAGGAAGGTATGGGTGGATATGAAGCAGGTTGTTAAAAACTCACCATCCCAAACCAGAGCTCAGGGGTTAGGGAACATTGTCCCCTTCCCCCTCAGCCCCAATCCAGGATAGATGCTGAGAAGAAGGTCAGCATCTACCCTGTGAAAATAGAGGCCGACCAGAGAAAGTTGTGGGAGAGGTTGTAGGGAGAGTGAGGAAGTAGGGGAGAAACACAGAAGAGGCTAAGCTCGGGCCGCACGGGAAGCTGAGTCCTGTCAGCACGGCGGCCAGGAAGGCAAATCGCCGCGCCCCTTACGGGGTTTAACAGAAGAATAAACGGCATATAAACTAAACTCAAAACAAGCTAAAAACTAAAGATCCGAAGTGGACACAACTTATAAAATAACAAATTTAAATAAATTAAAGACCAAAAAATGATTAAACTTTTCGAAAATTGAATAAATAAACAGAACAAAAGATCAGTAGTGGATACTCTTAAAAAAACAAAAAAAGATACGAAGTGGACAAACTAATGTTAAAGATTAGTTATTAAGAACAAATAAATAAAGTTACAAATAATAAAATAACAACCGGACCAAAAGTGAAGACTGGAAGACAACAAAGAATCAAAGTGCAATGTCAAGTCTAGTATCATCTCCAAGAGAACCCATTACGAATGCAAAGGCTTGAATGCTGAATAACCAAACAACATTAAAACAGCTTAGATCAAATACTGAGGTAGCCAGACAACCTGACACTTACTCTCACTAAATTAACACTTTTTCTATCTATCCTCTACACTCTCTCCCCACACCTTCTATCTTTTACGATCGTTTTTCCTTATTGACTGCTCAGACACCATTGAAGAAACAACGCCAATTGAAGGAAAGTTGCCACTCGATAAAGGAGGTACAAGAAAGGGTGAGCGAATTCAAACACTTGAAATCGTTTTCACTTTTCACAACGGGGAATTACAAAGAGAATAATACATTTGAAATTTACCTCTCGCTACTCAGTAAAGGAGTTAATGGAAGTCCCCAAAACGCCTTCGTTAAGTAAAGAACTGCGAGCACCACTTTATTGTGGACTAATTATAGAACTTTAAAAGATTTCAAAATGCTCATCTTTGGTGGTTTTGAGTCAGATGCGATTCTATAATGTGGTTCCAGCACCACACACTGCAATGCCAATTTTCTGTGTCAATCACTCTCCTACATTTACATAGACAAAATATTATCACCAACAGCGCGAGTTTTAATTGCACTCTCGTTCCGAGGTAAACTAGAGAATATTATTTCCACTGGAAGTTACTCTCTACAATAAATATAGGAAAAAGGTTTGTCACTATAACATCTGTGCTCTGTATACATACGGAAACACTTGGGGCCCCCGTACGATGTACTCGGCGGGCCTGCTAAAGACAATGAGAAATTCACCTCTTTCCTTGTTACTTATACCTCTCACTTTGCACATTTGATCCACCCACGTGAATGTATGGGGTCGATGACAGCATATCAACCAGCATTGTGATTACGTACAAGACAAAAAACTTGAATGCACGGGTTCCATACCCACGGTAGTCCCATTTAACGCTACGAGCTCTTCCTGCAGATCATATAGGAAGAAGAGTTGAACAAGAAATGAGTTCATAGGGAAGCCAAGCCACAACCCATTCCAGATCCAATTTACGTTTTTATGGCCAAGGGTCCAAAGATGAACGAAGTAGACATGAATATTTTCCCCAGCAAACCCTTTCTGTGAAAGGTCCATCGGTTGAGGGTTCAGGAACCATTTACGGTGACTGCTTGAGTCCGGTGACGAATTCATATGGGACTTTTAGTCGAGGTTAAGAAGGGCCCCCCCCCCTAAAGATGACTGCGAAAATAGAGCAGGTATGGTAAAATTCGTCTGAAACTGGTGGGACGCTACATAATATGGACCTCATCTCAGAAAGGTGGTTGTGTACTTAAATGGGCAACCATGCATTAGGATAAGTCTTACAGTCCAAAGGGGAACCTTTTTAACGTTCACTTTCTCCACTACATTACAGCTCTCTCCTTACAAGCTTTCTAGCAATGACCTTGTTTTTCAACGTTTTAAATAACCCATCCCACGAGAAGGCAAAAACTGGCGGGAGACTAGCCTACATTTTTTTTTACAGCCCATCTGGTGACTACATACTTAGGCATAAGTTGCCGGACACACGGCAGCCTAGAACTAGGCTACTTAAAAATAAGAATGTAAAAACATAACAATCATAAAATTGGAAAAAACTTAACAATTAGGAAGCAATCTCCGACGTCGAGGGGAGGTCCCCCTCACCCCGGCGCAGGAGCGTGCAACCTACAGAGAAAACAAAATAAAAACTACTTGAATAAAGGGGAGAAGCCCGGCCTCTCCCAAAAAGTCAAAGTGCACGAACCCGTCCTGAGTACAAGGGACAGGCGGCAGCGACCCCACCTATCCCGGTAACAGGACAGGTAACGTGCGCGAAGATCACCCAGACTGGGAAATTGGACAAGAATGTGCGGAACAGTCTGAGAGACGACGCAGTCGTCACAATAGGGCGCAGGCGAGCACTCCGTCAAATAGCAATGCGTCAAACGAGTGTGTCCGATTCGGAGACGACAGAAAACGACCTGAAGCCGTCGGGGAATTGGGGGATAGGTCCATGGAAACGGTCGCAAGGCAATGGCACGCAACTTTAAGTTCCCTTCGACCGTCTCCCATCTTCTTTGCAAAGCAGTCCGAAGAGCTGCCCATATTCCGGCTATGTAGTCAGGGTGAGGAAGAGCGAAACGCTGGTCCGGTCGCAGAGTCCTCGCGGACTTTATGGCGCGCTTATTCCCCGCAATTCCTACATGTCCAGGAACCCAGCAGAAGATAATGTCGACATCCGCCCGGCTCGCCAAAACCGTGGCAACACGAATATCGCGAACCAGGGGATGCCGAGATTCCAATGCCCCGAGAGCACTCAGGGCGCTTTGTCAGTCGCTATAGATCACAATCCGGTCTCCGAACCGGGCACGTCGCGTAATCTCCCGTACCGAGTGGTGTATTGCCACCAGCTCGGCCGTGAAGACAGACGCAGCGCCTGGCAGAGCCCCGCTGACTTCAAACAGAGGGGATACGGCGTGGAAGCTGACCCCCTCTTGGGACTTGGAGCCATCCGTATACACTTGCGCGGTTCCAGCGTGACACGAGGTGTGCTCCAAAAAGTTCGAACGCAATACTCCCGCGCTGTACAAGCTTTGGGAGCAGAGGCGTGGCGACAAATAGCCAAATGTGGTACCCTCCAGGGTGGCGTCCTGGGCAGAACCAGGGGCGCCACCGGCCGGAGAGCTATATCTAGCTCTCGAAGGAGTTTCCTGGCCCTAAACCGAAACGGCTTAGGGTATGACTGGCGTCTCTCGGCGGCATAGTCACCGTCGAGATCAGCTGCGGATACAGTGACAGCTGTTGGTGACTGAGGGAGGCGCCAGGCTCGCGCGTATAGGCGAGTGATGCACTGCACGCGGCGCAGAGCAGGTGGCATCTTCCCAGCTTCGACCAACAGGCTCTCAATGAAGGAAGTGCGGAAGGCACCGGTCGCAAGGATAAGGCCAGTGTGGTGGATCGAGTCCACCTTCCGGAATAAACGCTCGGCTGCAGATGCATAAAACTCGCATCCTTAGTCGAGCTTCGAACGAATAAAGAATCGGTGGAAAAGTAAGGCAGTAGCCCTATCAGCACTTTAAGCGCTGAACTTCACGGAACGGAGATTATCCATGGCGCGGTACAGGAGACCCTAAGGCTGCAGAAAATGAGCCTCCCAGGTGAGGCCTCGGTCGACCCCATCCAGGCGCACCCCATTAAGAAATAAATCTGGGTCGGGGTCGAGCCGTGGATGGCGACAGAAGTGCACCACCTTAGTCTTGGCCAAAGAAAACCGAAACCTGTGCGCTTCGGCATAGCGAGAGACGCGGTTCAATACCTGTTGGAGTCGACATCTGGGCCGTGCCAAAAGAGATCAAAATGTCGTCCAAGTAGAGCGTAGCGAGAACATCTTCTGGCAGCACTTAGGTGATGCCGTTGATGCTCAGGGCAAAGAGTGCGACACTGAGGACACTTTCCTGCGGGACACCCTCTTCCTGCTCCTTTAGGGCCGGAGAGCGCTCCCCTAACCCGTACGCGGAATCGATGATCTCGCAAAAACTCAGATATAAAGACTGGGAGGCGTCCCCTCGCCCCCATCGTGTGGAGAGTCTCGATGATACCGTATCACCATGCAGTATCATAGGCATTCTCCAGAACGAAAACCACCATCGCGTAGTGCTGTCTACGAAGGAAAGCCTCGCAGACGGCATTTTCCAGTCGGAGCAGAGCATCCGACGTGGAGTGGAACTTGCGGAAGCCGCACTGTGCATAAGACAGATGGCCTCCGCTGTCCAGGAAAAAGGCTAGTCTAACATTTACCAATTTCTCCATCAACTTGCACACGCAAGAGGTTAGAGAGATTGGGCGGAAACCGGTCGGAGTAGAGTGATCTCTCCCCGGCTTGCGAAAGGCGAGCACAGTAACGATTCGCCAGGAATCTGGAAGAAGACCCTCCACCCAGATCCTGTTGAACAAATCTAACAGAAAGGCCATGCCTCGCTCACCCAGGTGTCAAAGCATGGCATACGGGACATCGTCCGGACCATGGGCGGTGTCCGCGCACGAAGCGAGAGCGGAGCGCAACTCACTCACAGTAAACTTGTCGTTGAAGGGTTCTCCGCCTCTGGAGGTAAAGTCCAGCCGGCGGCCATCCGCGACATCACGACGTGCATTGAATGCTGGCGGAGCAGCATCCCGGCTAGATAATGCGGAAAAAGCGGTGGCTTAGGATTCGGCTACGGACGCGGGGTCCGAGATTGCAGTCCCATTCTCATTGAGAACGGGAGGGAAGTCCTGCGAGAACTTGCCCCGAATCCTTTTGACTCGCTCCACACCTCTCCTAAAGGGGTCGTCCCGTTAAGTGAAGACACGTATGCCCGCCAAGAAGAGCGGCGGGCGTTCTTCGAAATATACCGGAACCTAGCCCGACAAAATTCAACGACAGTGAAATCATTCAGGCGGCGCTTATAGCGCATGTAGGCATAACGCTTCTGTTTGAGGGCCGTCTCACACTCGACCGACCATCATGGGAGTGGTCGGCGTGCAAAAATGCCAGACGTTCTAGGAATAGTAGTCAGGCCCGCGTCGATGATGTTGCCGGAGAAGAACTCAACGGCCCTATCTACCGAACAAAACTCCTTCAGGGCAACTGCTGCCTGAGAGCCCACCTTGGTGGTGCTTGGCGCGGGCGCGCCAAGCACCACCAAGGTGGGCTCTCAGGCGGCAGTTGCCCTGAAAATATTTTAATGGGAAAGTGATCACTACCATGGAGGTCATCGAACACCCCCTAATCAAAATCAGGCTGTGCATCCGAAGAGCACAAAGATAGATCAATTCAAGAAAATTAAGCGGTTCTCGGGCAGTGATGCGTAAACTCATCCACGTTTAGGACACCCATCTCAAGCTCTTCGATCAGATCGGCAAGGACTTGTCCCCTGGGATTTATTGAGTAATCTCCCCAGAGAGGATGCCTGCCGTTCAGATCTCCAAGCAAGAGAAAGGGCCTCGGCAACCGTTTTACGACGCGGCGGAAGTCAGCTGACGGTGGAATGTACGCAGAAATGATAGTATACTCCCTATCCAGGTGCAGCTGCACAGCCACTGCCTGAAAGGAGGTATCTAAAGAGAAAGTAAGAACGGAGACATCATGCCAGTTTTAAATCGCACATCCTCCCACCAGGCCCCCATCCCATGGTGGTAGGGTCACAAAACCCTTATACCCCGGGAGGGCAGGCAGGGGGCACGCGCTTAGCATGGTCTCCTGCAAAAAGATAGCTAACGGATAACGGGACGAGCCTCCGCAGCTCCTCCCAGTTGGTCCGGATTCCACGGCAATTCCATTGAAGGAATATGCCCTCTAGGCCTAGCTCGGAGTCGCAGGGGCCCTCCTCGAACAGAAGACCCTCACGTGAATGGCCATACGCTTCCCGGAGGCAGAACCCCAAGCGCTGTCACCTTCGAGGACTTATTGGGGAAGGTTGGGCTCGCCATGCGAGTCTTTTCCTCCCTCCGCCTCGAAACCTTAGGCGGGCGTTGCGGCTTCGGAGGCGGGGAAGTCCCTCTTTTCAAGGAACCACCGTCTCCGAGCCACTCGCTCTACCACTTGGCGTGGGCGAAGGAGCCGAATTTTCTTTGTTGCTGTCCTCCTTTTGGGGTACAGCTTTAGGAACCCCGGAAGATGGCCTAGCGACCAACTTCAGGTGTGTTGCCTCCAGTGAGTCTAACGACTCGGTGGAGGCGCGTGGCCGTTTCGCTTTACGGGAAACGGTCACGCTGGGGGAAGAGGGGAAGCCCTGGTTTTAGCCGGGGCTGGGTATGAACCCTTTTTGCCGCCAGCTTTACCAGGGGAGCACCCGGGTTGGGTAGAGCCTGCAGAAGGGCTTCGAATGGGCGCAGAAACAACCGTGCTCGTTGACCTGAATGGGCCAGGAGCAGAGGGTGACTTTCTAACTATTAAGGCATCTGACGTCCCAGGCAGAGCCAGGCGGGACAGGACCAAGTCCTTAGCCTCGCGGAATGAGAGTCGATCCTGGCCTGAACGGCCAGGATTTCTTTCTCAAGGAGATATGAACCACATTACTTCAAGAAGCTGGGTGCGGCTCTCTGCAATTGACACACTTGGCCACACACGATTTGGACTTATCGTGTGCGGCCTTGGAGCAATTTACACAAACTTCGGGTGACCCCGACTTTGCACGTCTACAAGAACGATTCGTATGGCCGAAGCGGACACAGTAATAGCACCGCCGCGGCAGTGGCACGACTACCTTCACGCGGTACCAACCGGCACGCACCGACTCTGGGAGCTTGTCACAGTCGAACGTGACAAAGAGTGTAGGGGTGGGTCTCGAGGCCCCTCCCTGTTTTCTCATCACACGTTCCACCTTGACCGCCCCATCGTCGGCGAGCTCTAAGGTCATGTCCTCTATGGAATAGTCAACGAGTTCCCTCGCATAAACTACTCCTTTCACAAAGTTCATGGTAGAGTGCAGCGTCACTCACCGGGGAGCCATGAAGTGTCCGAAGAGCACTTATCTTGGCCGCCTCGGCGGGATTCGCCAGAAAGCTCACCATCGACTCTCTACCATTGCACTAGCTAATCCTCTCCTCTAATGGATCATGTTGCCCTTGGATGACATGGTGCCATCAGTGGAGCGAGTAACGAGGAAGCGTCTCAGGCCAGCGGGCTCGAATACGCCAGCTAACCTCTGAATCAGGGGCCCCAAAGTCATCGAGGCTCCGCCCTGTGCACTTTTATTCTTTGTCATAGTCAGGGGCCGGATGTGCCAATCTTGGCTTGGTCGCTTACCAAAGTGGCAGCAGACCAATCCGTCCCTGCAGCCCCCGCGGATGGAGAGGAGCCCCGAGTCTTCTTAGTCTTTTTTGGAGAGGAGGGCGGGGAATGAACCCACTTCTCACCTCCGCTGGCAGAAGCTCCTAGGACAGATGGACCGGCCTCAGCCAGGTCCTTCTCCGAAATGGAGAAGGTCCTGGTGGTCGCAGGGGGACCGGTCGGAGGAGATCCCTCGCCTCCTTGTACTGCCTCAGAAACCCTAACCGTTTGAGGAGGACCTTGCATAGGGGCGGATTTGGGTTCTGTGTTTGGCGCCGAGCCCGGATTCCCCCCCATGGAAGGCCCTACCCTCTGAGGCTGGGTTTCCTCAAGGACCATGTCTTGCACAGGAGGGGCCTCCAGTTGGCCATCCCCTCCCAGGAAATCGCAGGTCCCCTTGGCAGTGTCGCCAGTCTTGTGTGGGGAGGCACAGGCCTTGACCCCGGCAAGGTTTAAAATTCTTGCCAGCAGGTCTTTTGAGGGAAGCGATCGAAGGGGCCTAGCTTCCCTCTCCCCCTTAAGGCGGTTTGCCCTACCGAGCCGCAGTTGGCAATGGGCTGCCTGCTGGCTTTCTTGGCAGTCCCCTTAGAAAGAAAAGGAGGGACTGCCGTTTGAAATAGGGAGGTGCCCGAAAGCACCTCCAGAGAAGGGGGTGTCCCCTTCACCCGTAGGAGAGGAGTAAGCCTCCTCTTCGGTTAAAGAAATATGGAGGGTTCCCTGCGCAAGCACAGGAGGGAGGACTTCCATTTTTTCGGTGGAGCTGCCCGAGGGCGGCTCCGTCGATGTAGAAGGGGGAATGGGCAGAGGTTTTTTTTTTTGTTTTATACATGGGCATGGTGACCCTCTTTATACGGGACGCAATAGCTCATCACCTCTCGCAGTTCCCCGCACTGCAAGAGGTGCTTATAGGCCCGGCAGAGCCAGGCGCCGCCATTTGGAACCACCCCTCCCGCCTGGTAGCCTGGCGGCTCCACATTGAACACGGCGTAAAATTGATAGAATGTGAAGAGGAGAGGAAAAGGGATGTGAGGAAGGTATGGGTGGGGATGAAGCAGGTTGTTAAAAACCAGCCACCCCAGACCGGAGCTCAGGGGTTAGGGAACATTGTCCCCTTCCCCCTCAGCCCCGATCCGGGACGGTTGGCTGAGAAGAAGGTCAGCATCTACCCTGTGAAATTAGAGGCTGATCAGAGAAAGTTGAGGGAGAGGTTGTATGAAAAGCAAGGAAACAAGTGTTTTGAAGGAAGGAGAAGAGGCTAAGCTGGGGTCGGACAGGGTGCCGAGTCCCGTCAGCACGGCGGCCAGGATGGCAAATCACCGCGCCCCTTACGGGGGACTAGCCTACAGGATATAGGTCGATGCTTTCTTTCTTCATTAACTGCACTTGGCCAAATTAAGCCAAAACTTTCTTTGGGGGCTGGGGATCGAGGCTTAGTACACCCGACTCAACCAGACGGGTTAACGCCGACTTGAAGGGAAAGGTCTACGGCGATATCGAGTAGTCTGGAGAGGGTACAAGGAGTATTCAGGGAGCACTCAACGGGTATTAAAGGGAGAGAGCCCAAAAGTACTCTACCCAAACGGTGCTTTTGTCCAGGGTGAGTACAATTGGTTTTTAGGAAGGAATTAAAGGGTTTAGGGAAGGACCACACTATGATGCACACCGATCGACACAAGTTCTTTGGCCAAAACATCCGACACAAGGAGGGTTCGATGGGTATTTATGGGAGGGTCGTGTCCACTGGGTAAGCAGGCAAAAAATACCTTGGTTCAAGGAATGCTAAATGGGTAGTACGAGAGAGCGCGCGTTACGGTCCATATTATGCCTGCCAGAGTTGTGCTAGGCCACTGTCAGGAGAGTTCGAAGGGGAAAAGGTTCAATGGCAATTACGAGACAGTTCGTCAGAGGTTACAACCTCGATTAAACATGCCGGAGCTTTGCCACTTCGGTGTCGCTAGGGCTCAGAGGGTATTCGGGTGGGTTCTTAACCACTCGGGAATGTTAAGTAGGAATGATTGTGTCCAAGACATGTGCATCTTTAAATTATTGGAGGTGGTCCATCGTCTGCTTCCTAAATTATGGAGGGAGACTGCCGAAAATTCGGCTAAGGGAAAAGATCTTTGAGTGTCTGGAGTTGGAAGCATCCAATATACGGGGTTCCGGCAAGAGGCACGACTCGGTTAAAGATGGCACGGCGACAAGGATCAAACCAATGGCGGATGAAATAATTATATTCATGAAACATGATCTACAAATCATTTCATGCTTGTCATTAAAATAAGGGTGTACACTTTCACTTCGATAAGGTCGGTGAATCTTATACATTATGCAGTTCTGATATAAAATGGTAGGATCTGGTATGCATTTTCAAAGACAAAAAAGAAAAGCAGAAATTCAGCCTAATGGCAAAAAATAATGAAATTGAATAACTGAAAACGGGTTGACGAAAAACTGACAATGGAAGAGCTTTAAAAAATGCCACATGTAAGTAAATGATGAACCTAAAAAAAAAAAAGAGAAGTCAACCTTAAAATGATAAAAGCTGTCAGTCAGTTAGACAAGTAAAGATGAGTCACAGCCAAAATTTAAATCTTGGACTTCCTTCAAAATTATTTCTATGCTTCATCTTGAGTTCACAAAGGGACAAATGGTCTGATGGCTTATAATTGTGCTATGAAAATTGGAAAACGGAAACTTCGAGACAAACCAAACAAACAAAAAAGTACAATGTGGCAATTTTCATTTCTCTAGCAAACATTTGTTCAATGAATTTACACGCAAGACTTAGGTCATAATATTGCAAAAACTCCACTTGCTTTCAAAATACATGTGGGAGAATAAGGAATATATTGCTACAATTACATTTACTTTCCAAAATTGTTTACATAGAGATTAATCGGCACCCTCTGTACATAATTTTACTAAAAAGCGAAGTCTGACATAATAAGAGCGGTAGTTATAGGAGTGACATATGCATGGGAATCATTATGACAAATGATGACTCGACTATTGCAACTATATATATATATATAAAAAAAGAAAAAAAAAAATGTCTTTAAATAAATAACGAATGAGCGGCATTATTAAATAATGGGTATTATTGTTGGGGGAAAGCTGAGTCAAGTGGCATAGCGTTTCGTCCAAAGCCTGGCAATCCTATCGTGCTCCTCCCTGTTCTGCAGATATTGGGTGGCAATACTGCCAACGAGAGGGTCGGCTGCAAAAAAACAAAACAAGGGACTGGTATTAGTAAAAGACGAGGGATCATTGAATTTACTTGAGGACCAGGGGCATTGCAAGTGATCAATGGATCATATAGAGCGGCTGAGAAACCAAGGACTCGTTATTTCACCCCCCATTATGTGCAGGCATAATCAATCCCCTTTTACACAATGCCCGACCAAAACTACAGTCGTGGGACTCAGTCCAACGTAAAAAATGTGTGGGTATGCAATGCAATACCCCGCAGGAAAAATGAAAAAGGTGCTTCCAAGTACTTTCGAACTTTATTCAGTTCATTCACAAGGATAACTACAAGAGAAAATAATATAATAAGGGTATATATATATATAAGCTAGTAAAAGATAAAGGACCGCCTCTAAGACAAGAAATCACCAATGAGGAAGTAGGAGAGGGATGGGTAAATTCACATTAAGATTTAGCTATAACAAAGGTAGCAAGGTCAAACCGAGAGGCAAGAAAGAATCAAGAAAAGAGCCAAAAGGGTTAAAACGATTAACGGATAAAGCGAGTCGAAAGAGGGAGTTAGGAGAGACACGAGAAGTAAGCAGATACGTATGGGGAGAGGAGCAAGGAGAGAAGAAGAGAAATAAAATAAAGTTAATGCAAAATCAATGCAATAATTAAATTGACACATCAGGTGCCCATAAAATTAGAATTACACAATAGGGACGCTTTTTTTTAAAGACAGGATTATGACGTCCGATTGACGCTACTTAGTGTGTCTCAGTCAGTCAGATGGGTAAATGTGAAGGGATAGAAGCAAAACGACCAGACGTTGAGGAATGCAAGTCAAGCCCGGGGTCTTCCCCCCCAAAAGGTGCCTTGGTGCACCCTGCACGGTGATCGGGCAGGATGCAGGAGAAGAACTTAATGGCTTCATCAACTGACTTAAACTCATCGAATGAGATAAGGAAATGTTATATCCTCGAATGCGGACCACTGCACTCACAAGCACGACGGCGGCTTGTCAGGCGGCAGCGACGCGGTAAAAGATATTTGGATGGGAAAGTGATCGCTACCATGAAGGTCATCGATCGATCACCTCTTATCACAAATCAGGCAGTGCGCGTGGGGAGCATATGGATAGATTTGAGGCAAGAAGATGAAGTGAACTCATCCAATTTAGGGATCCGATCTCCAGCTATTCAATCAGGTACGCCAGGACCTGGTCGCTAGGATAAGTAATCACCTCTGAAGGGGCGCCTACCATTTAAAACTAAGAAAAATAGGGAATCTGCACTATACCACAACGCAACGGAAATCCACTGCGAGGTCCGATGACGGTGGAATATACATCGAAAAAACGAAATATTTCTAAGTGTATCTACACCGCCACAGAAGGCAAGGGTGTATTTAAAGATAAAGGGAGAACGGAGACATGTCGGTGTGTAAATCGCGCATCCACCTATGCGACCCCAACACTGTCTCTTGATGGCAGTTTTTTGTATAGCGCTCATCTAGTGAGACTGCCTACTAGGGCATTTGTCGCCGTAATCATCTTACAGACTAATACTAGGCTCGATAAAACACACACACAAACCCGTTCCATGAACTAGGGACAAGCGGTAGCAACACTGTTCAAAACGGTATCAGGACAGATGAGGTGCACGATTATTACCAGACTGAGACATTTAACAAGAATGTACCGCAGTCTGTGGGACAAAGAAGTAGTTGCAATAAAGTGCAGGCGAGCGCGCCATCAAATGAGGTGCGTCCCGAGAGTGTGCCCAATTTGAAGAGGACAGAAAGCGAACTGAAGCCGTCGCGGCATTGAGAGGTAGGTCCATGAGAATAGTCGCGGCGCAATGGCACGCGACTTTAAGTTCCCTTTGGCCGTCTCCTATCTTTTTTACCAAGCAGCCCAGATTCCTGCTATGTAGTCTGTACGAGGAAGAGAGAAACGATGGTCGGGCACCCCAATCATCCTGGACACTTTTGAGTCCTCATTCTTCGCAATTCCCACATATTCAAGAACACAGCAGAAGATAAGCTCGACATCCACCCGGTTCCCGAAACTAGGAGATGTGGAGAGTGCAATGCCCCGACAGCACTTTGTGTGTAGCTGAAGGTCAAAATCCGGTCTCCGAACCGGGAACGACGCGTTATCTCCCGTACTGAGCGATGTATTGCAACCAGCTTGGTAGAGAGAGGTTGAGTTCAAACGGAGGCGATACGGCATGGAATCCGACCCCCTCCTTGGAGCAAACCGTATTACTGGAACAGATCCAACCTGACAAGAAGAATGCCCCAAAAAGGCCGAATGCAACACTTCCGGTGATGTAAAAGCTTTGGGAGCAGAGGCGTGGAACAAAATAGTAAAAGGTGGTACTCTACTCAACAGTGATGTCCTAGGAAGAACAAGAAGCACAAACGGCCCAAGAGATAAATCAAACTCTCGAAGGAGTTTACTAGCCCTAAACCCAAAGGGCTTAGGGTATGACTGGAGTCTCTCGGCGGCATAGGCATTATTGAGATCAGCTGCGGATGCAGTGAGAGCCGTTGGCCACTGAGGGAGGTGCCGCGCTCGCCCTGCACCATACAGGCGAATGGTGCAGGGCGCAGGGCGAGTGGCATCTCTCCAGTATCGACAGGTAGGCTCACAATGGGGACGTGCGAAAGGCACCAGTCGTTAGGCAGAGACTGCTGTAGTGGATCGAGTCCACCCTCGGCTGTGGATGCATAAAACTCGCATCCGTAGTCGAGTTTCGAACGAACAAATGATCGACCAAAAAGAAGGCAGGAGCCCTATCAGCGCCTCAGGTGCTGAACGTCCCAAAGATTTAAGGATTTAAGATAAGTTACCGGTGGGTTGCTGCCCAATCCAAGTGGATTCTATATGGCTGCTAGGGTGAAACGAGAAATATCATCTATAAAAGGTGGAGGAGACCACTTTGTGACAAAAATTTAAAAAACGACGGGTTAAAAGATTCCTCCGCCAATATGAATCGAAGACGGGTGTGTTGAGGAATAGTTAAAAGGGTCGGGAAACAGGACAACCGGAGAATGGTAAAATGGCTACAATCCAATAAAAGGTGGGCAACCGATTGGTCCCCACCACAAAAACGACAGCGAGGGCTGATATGGGCATCACACGAAACAAGATGGCCGTGAGTAAGTCTCGTGTGGCCAATGCGAACTCGGCAAAGGGCCACCTCCAACGACCGCATTCTATGACGACTCGAGGGCCAAGAGTGGATAGAATTTTTTATTTTGTATAGTTTGGATGATGAACAGTCATCCCATTCATTCTGCCACACTTGAAAAATATACTTTCTTATTGAAGGAAAGTAGTTCCTAAAAGGCAGAGCAGAGTTCTCAGGGGACACAGAATGTGCTGAGCGGGCTAGCCGATCAGCCTTCTCGTTGCCCAGGACCCCCACATGCCCAGGAACCCAGCAAAAAAATAATTCTATATCGGGATGCATTTTGGATCAGCCAGTTGCAAATTTCTGTGACCACGGGATGGGACGCATTAAAAGATCTAATTGATTGTAAGACACTCCTTGAGTCGGAAAAAATGACAAAATCACTAAAAGGTAAAATTTGGATGAGTCTAAAGGCTAAAAGGATTGTTGAAAGTTCAGCGGTAAAAATGGATGCTGCTGGCGGCAAAGATAAAGTTAAGAATTCTCCTCCTGGGTAGATGGCTGCAGCGCCCACGCCACCGTCCGACTTCGAGCCATCCGTGTAGAGTGGGCAGCATTGTTTGTGGGAGATCGAATGCTCTAAGAACAGGCTTTTAATGATGCGAGGGTCCATGGAGGACTTCTCCAGGCTCCACATGTTGGTACATACTGTGGCCAGGTTAAAGAAATGATCTATGCGAAGGTTCAAAGGGCGGGGTAAAGATGGCAACTTATCATATGCCGCCGTTGATTCGGCAGCATACAGGCATCTGTAGACCTCTGATACAGGGGCTTGCTGTACTCGGCAGAGGTATCGCATGCAGATTTGAAGTCTATGGTAGGGCAAAGGGAGTACCCCACTCTCGCAGTAAAGGCTGTTGACAGGAGAAGTACGGAAGGCTCCACTAGAAAGGCGAACTCCAAGGTTTCGAATGGGGTTCAGAATTTTAAGGGCTGAAGGGGAAGCCGATGAGTAAATTTGACAGCCATAATCCAATTTGGATTGAACGAGGGCTGTGTATAATGTCCACAATGTTTGTCGGTCACTGCCCCACGAAGTGTGTGAGAGGACTTTCAAAATGTCTAGAGCCCGCAGACAGCCTGTTCGAAGTCAGCGTAGGTGCGGTAACCAGGATAACTTTGGATCGAGAGTTACGCCAAGGAACCGAAACTCGGAGACAAACTCTATTTCTTCGCCTTGTAGGGATATAGATGGCGGAACAAGAACCCCTCTGCCTCGGTGAAAATACATTGCTTTGGTTTTGGTCGTGGAAAAGCGGAATCCCTTAAGTTGTGCTCTTTTGGATACAGCATTGACCGCCAGTTGTAGCCGACGCGCTGCTGATGAAAGGCGAGGTGAGGAACAGTATAGTGCTAAATCATCGACAAACAGAGTTGCCGATACACCTTCTGGGAGAGACGAAATAATATCATTGATGGCAATTATAAAACATAAGACACTTAAAACACTGCCCTGAGGAACTCCCTCCTCTTGGGGTTGCAGGTCAGAGTATGCGTCTCCAACACGTACCTTGAAGGATCGAGATGCTAAAAAACTTTGAATAAATGAAGGTAAAAGGCCTCTCATCCCCCAGACGTATAACTGCTTCAAGATGCCGTATCTCCATGTTGTGTCGTAGGCTTTCTCAATATCGAAAAATATGGCTAGGACTAGGTGCTTTAATGAGAAAGCTTTCCGGACTGATCCCTCGAAACGTACTAGTAGGTCAAGGGTACTATGACCTTTGCGGAAGCCACATTGAAATGGAGAGAGAAGGTGATTGGCTTCTAGGAACCAGTTTAGGCGCTCCAATATCATTTTTCCCAGCAACTTACTCAAACAGCTGGTGAGAGCTATAGGGCGGTAGTGATCTGCATTCAACCCGTCCCTGCCCGGTTTGACAAAGGGAAGGATGATCCCAATGCGCCATGATGACGGGTAAAAACCCTTCACCCATATAAGGTTGTACAAATCAAGCAGGAAGAGAGTAGAGTGTGGATGTAGGTGCCGAATCATGTCGAAATGGATCTCATCAAGGCCAGGGAAAGTAGATCTGCAAAGGGACAAAGCGCTTTGCAGCTCATAGATGCTGAATAGAGCGTTATACGGAAGGTTAGATTTTGTTGTGAAGTTGAGAGAATGAGATTCTTCCTTTGATTTGTAGGATTGAAAAGCCTTATCGTAAAGGCTGACACTGCTGACGGCGCGGAAATGGTCAGCAAAAGCATTGCTGACCGCCAGGCCTTCATTCTCCAAGGAACCGTCTAAGTTGAGTGTGGGGGTATGATGATTAGCATAACGGCCCCTGATCTTATTAATCCTCTTCCAGATCTTAGCAGTAGGTGTCATAGAGGAGATCGATGAAACGTATCTGCGCCATGAATTTCGGCGAGCTTGACGAAGGGTTCTTTGGCGAAGCGCACGAGCTCGGTTTCGGTCGATCTTGTTGCACAAAGTTGGGTTCTTTCGGAATCGGGCATGGGCTAACTTGTAATTTTTGATAGCTGTTGCACACGTCGAAGTCCACCAGGGCACGGTTGAGCGGCCCGTGACAGGTCGCCTCCGTGGGATGGTTTGTGTTGCTGCATTGTAGATAGTCGATGTTAAGTATTTTACTGCCGCGTCCACTCTATTGAAGGTCCCCAAAGATGCATTTGTGAAGGACGCCTCTTGGAAACCTTCCCAATTTGCATGACCTAAGTCCCACTTAAGGGGCATGGTTGTATGAGGGCTAACTTGAAGGGCCGACAAGACAATAGGGAAGTGGTCACTCCCATGGAGATCGTCAAGAATTGACCATCGAAATTCCGTGAAGCAATCAGGGGAACAAACAGACAGGTCAACACAGCTAAAAGAGTCCGTCTGGACATGATAAGAGGTAAAATCGCCAGTATTTAAAACACAAAGGAGGTCAGATAATAAAAGAGACTAAAACTCTGCCTTTGGCATTTCGAGTGATTTCACCCCAGTATGGGTGACGGGCGTTAAAATCTCCTAGTAATAAGAATGGGGAGGGTAACTGGTCTATAAGTTCTAAAAGGTCGGATCTTGACAATGATAAACAAGGGGGTAGGTAAATAGAGCAAACGGTAAAAAGCTTAGTAAGAAAAACCCTCACAGCAACAGCTTGGAGGGTAGTATGTAGGGAGATGAGAGAAACATGGTAGGATGAAGATACCATGATTGACACCCCTCCATGAGAGGGGCTTCCAGCAGGAGCAATAGAGTTGAAAGTGAGAAAACCGGGTACCGGCGGAAAGGGCCGTATACCCAGTTTATTCTCCTGGAGACAAATAACAGCGGGGTGGATAGTCGTCAAAAGAATTTTGAGTTCTTCCCACTTTGGAAGAACTCCTTGACAATTCCATTGTAAAATGGAAGATATTATGTGTGACGATTAGATACCACTGTGGATATCTTTTTCTCTTTTGAGGCCGATAATGTATTTGAGGTTCTTCCCAAAGAGCTTGGGAGACGGAGAGCTGATTTTGAGGATCCTGCTTTTGCAGGGGGAGAAATCCTAGATGGAGTAGTAACTGAGGTTTTTTTTCGTGGGTTTTGGAGAACCGACCGAGGCCCTTGATTGTAATTCGGGCTCGCAACCTGGCGGGAAAGGAAGATCAAGAAGGGATTTTCGGCCGGTAGATCCGGATTCATGGGTCAAGGGTATTTTATGTGTCTGAGGAGTTGGTCCAACCGCCGCAGTTGGTGATGTTGGAGCATTAACTGCTTCAATCGGATCTTGGTTTGAAGGGTGAGCGGGGCGAACAGGTGATCTGAGCGAGGTGTGTGGAGCTGGGTGTATTTCTGCCATCGTTTGGATCAGGATGGGGCCTACGTCCTGTGAAGGGCGAGACGGACTTAAGGGCAGAGAATGTTCAACCATAGGGGAGGAGTCCATTGGAGATTCTCGGGGTTCGGCCGAGTCGGCTCCAGAGGCTGCCCGCTTATTGGTGGTCGATGACCCAGGTGAGGAATCCTTTCTCTTACCACTGGGCTTTGAGTCTCGTGGCCGGGTGGATGAACCTTCACTGGTCGATGTTGAGGATTCTTTCAAATAGCGCCTGATGTCTTCAAGCGTCTCTCCCAGCTAGAGCTGCTGGAGAGAGGGGGGCTACATTAATTATCTCGGTATGAGAGCGATGCTTCGACTGCATATTCTGAATATTTTCGACGCTGCGAGTAGATCTAGGGTGAAGTGCTTCAGGCCGGTCGGAACTCGCGCGAGATGGTCGGTTTCGTCCAGCATCACGTAAAACGTCAGAGAAGAGCCGGCCGAGTGGCGAGGTTTGTGCTCGGGCACGCTGGCGGGCCTCTCTTATATCTAGACGTAGGGAGTCGCGCAAAGCGAGAACTTCCTTTTCATATAAAAATATAGAGCAGAGTTTCGACGCAGCATTGTGGGTACCTCCGCAGTTGGCACAGTGGGGCGTTTTGGTGCATTCGGGGCCATGGTAGTCAGAGCTACAATTCACGTAGGAGCGAGGGTGCCGACAAGCTCGGCCAACATGTCCAAATTGATTGCAATTGAAGCAGCGTCTGGGTAGTTCGATGTTATGACTTACCGGGACACGAAGTACCCAGCTTTAATATACTGCGGCAGTTCTTGTCGTTCAAATGTTAAAATCAGTGTGGCGGTTGGAACTTTAGTGGAGCCTAATGTTTTAGTTATCCTGTGTACGTGTGTGACGCGTTGGGTACTGAGCTTACTCTGAAGGCGGGTGGGGTCGTAGTCCTTTAGTTCGTTTGAACGGACGACACCTTTGACGAAATTCAGACGCGGATGGGGCGAGACAGTTATTGGAATTTCAGCTATCGAAGATAGATTTCGCACAAGGTTGTGTTGAGAGTGGGATGACACCTCGACTACGACATCACCACTTCCTCTTGACCACATCCGGCGGGGTTCACCACAGCGGGACTCAAAAGATTCATTGACGTCAAACACATCGACTTTTGCAAGTGGGATGTCAGATGATGAATTCATGACAAGAAAGCGAGGATAATCAAGATCTGGGTCTACTTCGTTGGAATGGGGGTCCAACGAGCGAGGAAAGGCTGAAAGGGAAGCTAAGGAACGTTTGGCACGAGAACCCTTACGAGAAGGGGAGGTTTTTGGTTTATGGCTAGCCATTGCAAAAAGAAAAAAAACTTCGCATTCTCCCTCGGGGCTCCCCACCATGGAGGCCTACAAGGGCCCGGCACTACTGCAACTATGCAATCAGTTACGTCCGGTATGTCCTCTTGGAGAATGGATACGGATCCACCACACCATCTTTGTAACCCTAAGAGGCTGCCCGAGTTCTCCTACGCACGGAGAAAAGGGGCCAACGATGGATTTCTCCTTAGGCATTCGGTAGACGAAGGCGGTGGAGATGCCCAGCCTCTTTCACCTTCATGAAAGAACAATTCAGAATCAATCCATTAAACGAGCAGAGGTCGGGTATTGATAAGGACCACTAGATAGGTGAAGGAAGAGGGGGAAATAAAGGGCAGTGGAAGATCGTAATAGAGGAGGAAAGAAAGAGGGGTATGTTAAAAGTCTTGTTGGCAGCACCATGGGTCCCCTAGAGGGCCCAAGGCTGACCCCCCTCACCACGAGAAGGCCAGAGCCTCTCTGGGAACAACCCCTGAAGAAAAGATCCCAGAGAGGGAGGGGGACGTCCCAAAGAGATGAATATCCATGGCGCAGGTACAAGAGACCCTCTCAGGTAGGCGTCGGTCAAATACAAGACCTAGGAAACGGTGCGAGTCGACCACATTTGGAAACAAGTTCTTGCTTGGAGGAGATGCGGGGGCCCTCTTCGAAGAGAAGACCCTCGCTGGAATGGCTGTACACGTCCCGGAGGCAGAACTCTCAGCGCTGTTGGCCGGACAATACCTTAGCCTCGTGAAATGAGGTCGAGGCTCACCAACAACAGTAAGAGTACCCCTCTCAATGCAACAACAGAGTTGAGGTTTGCAAGCCGAGTTGATAGGTAATGGGACTTCTAGTGTCGAGGCATGTGTTTGATCCATGTGTGCAAGGACACAAAATATTCAGCAGTGGCACAAGATGGTCACCCTTTGGCAGATACTGGTATTTTTTCACATGGGGGTAAGTAGCCCCAAGTGCATCACTACAAAATATTCAATCACAACTTGCTTTCACACACTACACAACCTCTCTCTCCTCTCTTCCACAACTATACTGACAGGATATTTGTATGTCCACAGGGGCACTGATGCAGTACCAAGTCAATAAACGCTGGTTGGTGCCAAAACACAATACTATTCGACCCATTCCTAACGAGGACTGGACTCGGTGAACTTGCATGCAGTGTCATTCTGATTTTAATGCAAATTTCATCCCATTGGGGGATCTCAACCACAATGAGAGGGATGGAAGGCACAAACTCATAGCAACAAATTCTGCTCATAAATAAAAAATTCTATTGCTCGCTGCTCAGAAAAAACAGATTATTAATGATTAAAGCAAAAACTAATGAGGGCATCTGTGGCAGAGTTTTTGACCAAGAGGTTCATTAAGAAGATAAGTGGTTTGGGGAATTGAAGTTGGAAGTTACACTGCTCAAGTGGCCAACTTGAGGCAATGGAGTGCAACTCGGTTGAACAAGCACCCATTCCATAATGAAGGACAAGTTACTTTTAACATGGGGGAGGAAATCAGGCTGAAACTAAATTTCAGATGTTATTGCAAGATTACATCACCCACTTTTTGCTCATCACACATACTCAACACATTCTACACACCGAGACTTAATACCATTTGATCACTTTAGGCAAAGGTCATCGAAGAAGTTTTTACCTGTAACCTTACTCATCCATTGGATTATTATAAGAGTATGTTCTTAACCTGTGGACTGTATGGGTGAAGTCGCATTTAGTGACCTATGGAAGTGCGACTGATATAGAAAAGGGTAGGGTGTAGGAATCAGGGAAACAATGGAGTGGGAGAAAGGACTTTAACCACTTTCATACAAGGTGAGTGCATCAATGCCACTCAAAAATACACCTCCCTTTATACCCTATCATGCAGACAGGCACATATCCTCTTTTTTACATATGAAATTTGTTCACCCCTGGCCAAAAGTGTGCAAACGTTCCCAACTATCATACATAACATCCACTAATCCCTTGGCCAGCCTCTTCTCACTCATTCACATTCAACCAGGGTTTTATAACGTCTCGCCACACTTTGTGCACAAGGACTCCACTTAAACTCATATTCTTACATGCCAATACCCTACACTTTGCACAGGACTCCATTTACACTCTTTCTTACATACCCATACCCTACACTTAGCACACAAGGATATTTTCATATTCTTAAATGGTCATACCATCTAAGAACAGTTTCGGACACAGCATTCACACTTTCACACACTCAGTACTTTATCTAGGCTTCTCAAATTGTCTATTTGTACTACTTTCCCAATCTTTGAAGGGGCAAAAATGCCCAGGAATATTAGATCAAACTTCTAACATTCACTGTGAAGCTTAATGACTCCTTTGCACTACACTACAGACTTAAATGTATTACTTATCCATCAATGCAAACCAGGACATTCAGAAATTTAACCCATACAATTGTTATTGGGTATAATTATCTGAAAAACTGCCCAGCAGGCATGGCTGTGTTTTTTAAGCTAGAGATACCCTGTAGAACTCCTACTTCATACCTATTGCATGGACCACTAGCACAGGAGGGTGCTATAAAATTCCTAGAGCATGCAACAGCTTCCCAATACTCTAACCAAGTCCCTCAGGACAGTCTCGAAGAACGAGCGGCCTGGCCCCACTTAATTGTGGTCATGTTGGTAGGGTTTACAGCATGGGCTGTGGGGTTCAAAAAGCTTTCTCCCTTAATCTCTCAAATGGGCGGAGGGAGCAGAGGTCATTCATTAGCTGCTTGGGAACAATGCAACAACAACAAATTATTTCGAGTGAAACCCAAATTTTGTGCTGTAATATTGTTTTATTATTTCCAAAATAGCGTTGTAATCAAAATTAATAGGTATGCCTTAATGGGTTTGTAACGCCATCATAAGGAACACTGGTGTGCAAACTGAAAATGTCAAGTACCTGGTACAAATGGATTAAAAAATCATTAGCTGGAATATCATAAGAAGCAACAACCATAGCAAACTGACAATGTCAAGTATCTGGTACAAATGGATTCAACAACCATAGCAAATTGCCAATGCCAAGAGCAAGTATCTTGTACAAAAGGAGTAAACAATCATTACCTGGATTGCAATCTGTGAGAAGGGAGCATATAGAAAGCAGTACTTTGGAAATGGTGAGAGCAGGAGACCAATTGTCCTTCAAGATATCAAGGCAAATGACACCTTGAGAATTAATGTTGCAATGGTAGATGCGAGTCCGAAAGGTGACCTATAAGATAGGGAGGATCATTAAAGCACATTATACAATTATTATTAATCATTACATTAAAAGATTTGCACAATTTTATATTTATCTTAACCATGAATTGAGTAATTAATGTGAGATTATCACGTGTCAATGCTAAGGAATAAAAGAAAGGAGATAAAGAGTGATACCATATTTTTTAGTGGATGATAATTTGAGACTAAAAAATTGATTTCAAAATATGCACATGTCCTATATACAGGGTATAACTATAGCTGTATATTTACATAGCAATTTATAATTTACAGTGCCCATGAAATGTATACAATCACACTGGAAAATAATTTTTACAAAAATTTATTAGTCACCTGGTGACTGCCTATCTGGGCATAAGTCGCTATAATTCTTTCAAAGCCTACTGTTAGGCTAGATTAAAAGCAAACACGCAAAAGCAAAAAAACAACAACAAACAAACAAGGGGAGAAGAAAGAAGAACGCAGGTCAGAGAAAGACATGCCAAAGAATACTCCTGTGTCAGAGAAAGACCCGTCTCTCAACCCCCGGTGGGACTAATACCAGAGAATTAAATAAAAGTCAACAAGACTGTGCGCACTAACTTATCCCAAGTACCAGGGACAAGCAGTAGCGAACCCTGTTAACATGACAGGTAACATGCACTAAGACCACCCAGACTGGGATATTTAACAAGAATATCAAACAGTTGGGGACAACGCAGTTATCGCAGTAAAGTGCAGGGGAGACCATTAAATGATGGTGCATCGCAAGAGTGTGCCCACTTTGAAGATGACAGAAAGCGACCTGAAGCTGTCTTGGCATCGGGGGGTAGGCCATGGGAACAGTCAGTGCAATGGCCACCTCCCCTTTTCTTTGCCAAGAAGCTCAGAGCGCTGCCCTGATTCCCGCCATGTGGTTGGTGCGAGGAAGAGCCAAACTATGGTCTGGTTGGCTAGTCCTGGTGGACTTCTTGGCCTCCTGATCCCCGTGCTCATTCCTGGCAATTCCCAAATGTCTAGGAACCCAGCAGAAGATATTCTCAAAATCAACCCAACTTGCAGCAACTGTGGCATCACAGTTACCGTGAACCAGTGTGAGTGGAGATTCCAATACCCCGAGAGCACTCTGGGTGCTTTGTGAGTCACTAAAGATCACAATCCATTCTCCAAAATGGACACGACACATTATCTCCAGTACAAAGCAACCAGGTTGGCTGTGAAGACAGATGCAGCTTCTGGTAGAGCCGGACTGTCTTGAAACAGAGGATATGGCATGGAAAAAAAACCCCTCTTCCTGGGACTTGGAGCCATCCTTATACACTGGCATGGATCCAGAGCGACACAAAATGTATTCCAAAAAGGCTGAATGAAATAATGCTGATGCTGTAGAAGCTTTGGGAGCAGAGGCATGGTGACAAATAGTCAAAGGTGGTACCTTCCAGGGTGGCATCCTGCACAGAACAAGAGGCAACACTAGCCTGAGAGCTACACCAAACTCTCCAAAGAGTTTCCTAGCTCTATATCCAAAGGGTTAGGGTTATGACTGACATCTTTTGGCAGCATAAGCACGGTTGAGATCAGCTGCGGATGGAGTGAGTCATTGCTGACTGAGGTAGGTACTGGGTTCGCACCTACAGGTGCAGAGTGAGTGGCATCTGACCAGCATTGAGTGGTGCTGCATGTTATGAAATGAAAAATTTCCATGGTGCAGGTACAATAGACTGAGTATGGGATTAATCAAGTAATCACACCAGAGGGGTTGTCTTATCATTCAAATCCAAGAGCAGTAGACAGGGGCTTGGCAACTGTGAAACAATGCGGCAAAAGTCCCTAGCATCAAAGTCAGTTGATGGTGGAAATAACAGTATATCTCCTATCCAGGTGCAGCTTTTTTTTTCTTTTTTTTTTAAGAGCTCATCTGGCGACTGCCTACTTGGGCATTAGTTGCCGTATTAAACTTGGCCTAGTTCTAGGCTACTTTAAAATAAAATTACGGAGACGACAGAAAGCGACCTGAAGCCGTCGCGGCATTGGGGGATAGGTCTATGGGAACAGTCGCGGCGCAATGGCACGCAACTTTAAGTTCCCTTCGACTGTCTCCCATCTTATTTGCCAAGCAGTCCGAAGAGCTGCCCCAATTCCTGCTATGTAGTCGGTGTGAGGAAGAGCGAAACGCTGGTCCGGTCGCAGAGTCCTCGCGGACTCTTTGGCGGCCTCATTACAGCAATTCCTACATGTCCAGGAACCCAGCAGAAGATAATCTCGACATCTGCCCGGCTCACCATAACCGTGGCGTCACGGATGCCGCGAACTAGGAGATGCGGAGATTCCAATGCCCCGAAAGCACTCAGGGAGCTTTGTGAGTCGCTATAGATCACAATCCGGTCTCCAAACCGGGCACGTCGCGTAATCTCCCGTACCGAGTGGTGTATTGCCACAGCTCGGCCGTGAAGACAGACGCAGCGCCTGGCAGAGCCCCGTTGACTTCAAACAGAGGGGATACAGCGTGGAAGCCGACCCCCTCTTGGGACTTGGAGCCATCCGTATACACTGGCACGGTTCCAGCGTGACACGAGGTGTGCTCCAGAAAGGTCGAACGCAATACTCCTGGCGCCGTACAAGCTTTGGGAGCAGAGGCGTGGCGACAAATAGCCAAATGTGGTACCCTCCAGGGTGGCGACCTGGGCAGAACCAGGGGCGCCACCGGCCCGAGAGCTATACCTAGCTCTCGAAGGAGTTTCCTGGCCCTAAACCCAAAGGGCTTAGGGTATGACTGGCGTCTCTCGGCGGCATAGGCACCATCGAGATCAGCTGCGGATGCAGTGAGAGCTGTTGGCGACTGAGGGAAGCGCCGGGCTCGCGCGTACAGGCGAGTGATGCACTGCACGCGGCGCAGAGCGAGTGGCATCTCCCCAGCAGGCTCTCAATGGGGGAAGTGCGGAAGGCACCGGTCGCAAGGCGAAGGCCGGTGTGGTGGATCGAATCCGCCTTCCGCAATAAACGCTCGGCTGCGGATGCATAAAACTCGCATCCGTAGTCGAGCTTCGAACGAACAAAGGATCGATAAAAAAGTTGGGCAGTAGCCCTATAAGCGCCCCAAGCGCTGAACGTCACGGAACGGAGAATGTCCATGGCGCGGGTACAAGAGACCCTAAGGCTGCGAATATGAGCCTTCCAGGTTGGGCGTCGGTCGAATACAAGACCGAGGAAACGGTGCGACTCCACCACATCTAGGCGCACCCCATTAAGAAACAAATCTGGGTCGGGGTGAAGCCGTGGATGGCGGCAGAAGTGCACCACCTTAGTCTTGGCCAAAGAAAACCGAAACCTGCGCGCTTCGGCACATGATCCCGTATCGCCATGCGGTATCATAGTCCTTCTCCAGATCGAAAAACACCGTGGCGTAGTGCTGTCTACGAAGGAAAGCCTCGCAGACGGCATTTTCCAGTCGGAGCAGAGCATCCGACGTGGAGTGGAACTTGCGGAAGCCGCACTGTGCAGAAGACAGATGGCCTCCGCTGTCCGGGAAAAAGGCTAATCTAACATTTACCAATTTCTCCATCAACTTGCACACGCAAGAGGTTAGAGAGATGGGCGGAAACCGGTCGGAGTAGAGTGATCTCTCCCCGGCTTGCGAAAGGCGAGCACAGTAGCGATTCGCCAGGAATCTGGAAGAAGACCCTCCACCCAGATCCTGTTGAACAAATCTAACAGAAAGGCCATGCCTCGCTCACCCAGGTGTCGAAAGCATGCCGTACGGGACATCGTCCGGACCATGGGCGGTGTCCGCGCACGAAGCGAGAGCGGAGCGCAACTCACTCACAGTAAACTTGTCGTTGAAGGGTTCTCCGCCTCTGGAGTAAAGTCCAGCCGGCGGCCTTCCGCGACATCACGACGTGCATTGAATGCTGGCGGAGCAGCATCCCGGCTAGAGAATGCGGAAAAAGCGGTCGCTAAGGATTCCGCCACGGACGCGGGGTCCGAGATTGCGGTCCCATTCTCCTGGAGAATGGGAGGCGGGTCTGCGAGAACTTGCCCCGAATCCTTTGGACTCGCTTCCACACCTCTGCTAAAGGGGTCTTCCCGTTAAGTGAACACACGTATGCCCGCCAAGAAGAGCGGCGGGCGTGCTTCGAAATATAACGGAACCTAGTCCTAGTCCGACGAAATTCAGCCGACAGTGAAATCGTTCGGGCGGCGCTTATAGCGCATGTAGGCATAACGCTTCTGTTTGAGGGCCGTCTCACACTCGGCCGACCACCATGGGAGTGGTCGGCGTGCAAAACGGCCAGACGTCCTTGGAATAGTAGTCAGGCCCACGGCGATGAGGTTGCCGGAGAAAAGAAAAACTCAACGGCCTCATCTACCGACCTAAACTCCTCGACTGAGATAGAGAATTCAGTCATTTCCTAAAATGCAGGCCACCGCGCCCGCGCCAAGCACCACCGAGGTGGGCTCTCAGGCGGCAGTTGCCCTGAAAATGATATTTGAATGGGAAAGTGATCACTACCATGGAGGCAATCGACCACCCCCCAATCAAAATCAGGCTGTGCATCCGAAGAGCACAAAGATAGATCAAGGCAAGAAAATGAAGCGGTTCTCGGACAGTGATGCGTAAACTCATCCACGTTTAGGACACCTATCTCAAGCCCTTCGATCAGATCGGCAAGGACCTGTCCCCTGGGATTTATTGAGTAATCTCCCCAGAGAGGATGCCTGCCGTTCAGATCTCCAAGCAAGAGAAAGGGCCTTGGCAACCGTGCCACGACGCGGCGGAAGTCCCCCGCGTCGAAGTCAGCTGACGGTGGAATGTACACAGAAATGATAGTATACCTCCTATCCAGGTGCAGCTGCACAGCCACTGCATGAAAGGAGGTATCTAAAGAGAAAGGAAGAACGGAGACATCATGCCGGGTGTAAACCGCGCATCCCCCAGCCCGGCCATCCGGTGGTGGTGGGGTCGCAAGACACTTATACCCCGGGAGGGAGGGCAGGGGGCTTGCGCCTTGCATGGTCTCCTGCAAAAAGATAGCTAACGGGGAACGGGACGGGACGAGCCTCCGCAGCTCCTCCCAGTTTGCCCGGACTCTACGGCAATTCCATTGAAGGAATATGCCCTCCAGGCCTAGCTCGGAGGAGACGCGGGGGCCCTCCTCGAACTGAAGACCCTCACGGGAATGGCCGTACGCTTCCCGGAGGCAGAACCCGGGCGCTGTTGGCCGGACAATGCGCTGAAGGCGCTGTCGCCTTCGAGGACTTATTGGGGGAGGTTGGGCTCGCCATGCGAGTCTTTTCCTCCCTCCGCCTCGAAACCTTAGGCGGGCGTTGCGGCTTCGGAGGCGGGGGAGCCCTCTTTTCGAGGAACCACCGTCTCCGAGCCACCCGCTCCACCTCTAGGCGTGGGCGAAGGAGCCGAAGCTCCTTTGTTGCTGTCCTCCTTTCGGGGGACAGCTTTAGCAACCCCAGAAGATGGCCTAGCGACCAACTTCAGGGGTTTGGCCTCCTGTGAGTCTAACTACTCGGTGGAGGCGCGTGGCCGTTTCGCCTTACGGGAAACGGTTACGCTGGGGAAAGAGGGGGGAGGCCTGGTTTTAGCCGGAGCTGGGTGTAAACC
The DNA here is from genome assembly GCA_963969495.1 of Ceratothoa steindachneri. NCBI lineage: Eukaryota > Metazoa > Arthropoda > Malacostraca > Isopoda > Cymothoidae > Ceratothoa > Ceratothoa steindachneri. The sequence goes on along the minus strand of OZ018327.1, from coordinate 24,025,755 downwards.
CTTTTTCCGCCAGCTTTACCAGGGGAGCGCCCGGGTTGAGTAGAGCCCGCAGAAGGGCTCCGAATGGGCGTGGAAACAACCGTGCTCGTTGGCCTGGATAGTCCAGGAGCAGAGGGTGCCTTTCTAACTATTGAGGCATATGACGTCCCAGGCAGAGCCGGGCGCTCCAGGACCAAGTCCTTAGCCTCGCGGAATGAGAGTCGATCCTGGGCCTGAACGGCCAGGATTTCTTTCTCAAGGAGATAAGCACCACATTGCTTCGAAGAAGCGGGGTGCGGCACAGCGCAATTGACAACACATGATTTAGACTTATCGTGTGCGACCTTGGAGCAATTTACACAGAGTTCGGGTGACCCCGACTTTGCACGTCTACAAGAACGATTCGTATGGCCGAAGCGGTGACAGTAATAGCACCGCCGCGGCAGTGGCACGAATGCCTTCACGCGGTAGCGGTACCAACCGGCACGCACCGACTCGGGGAGCTTGTCACAGTCGAACGTGACGAAGAGTGTAGGGGTGGGTCTCGAGGCCACTTCCTGTTTTCTCATCACACGTTCGACCTTGACCGCCCCATGGTCGGCCAGCTCTAGGGTGATGTCCTCAATGGAGTAGTCAACGAGTTCCCTCGCATAAACTACTTCTTTCACAAAATTCATGGTATAGTGCGGCGTCACACTCACCGACGTGCCATGAAGTGTCCGAAGAGCACTTATCTTGGCCGCCTCGGCGGGATTCGCCGCATTCGCTAGAAGGCTCCCGTCCGAGAAACGGGTCACCTTCGGCTCTCTACCAATTACACTAGCTAATCCTCTCCTCTGCTGGATCATGTTGCCCTTGGACAACATGCTGCCATCAGTGGAGCGAATGACGAGGAAGAGTTTGAAGCCAGCGGGCTCGAAAACGCCAGGCAACCTCTGAATCAGGGGTCTCGATGTCATCGAGGCTCCGTCCTGTGCGCTTTTGGTCTTACTCAGGGGCTCCGCAACCGGGGGGGGGGCAGAGGGACCGGATGTGCCGATATTGGCTTGGTCGCTTACCAAAGTGGCAGCAGACCCATCCGTCCCTGCAGCCCCCGCGGATGGAGAGGAGCTCCGAGTCTTCTTAGTCTTTTTTGGAGAGGAGGGTGGGGAATGAACCCGCTTCTCACCTCCGCCGGCAGAAGCCCCTAGGACAGATGCACCGGCCTCAGCCAGGTCCTTCTCCGAAATGGATAAGGTCCTGGTGGTCGCAGGGGCACCGGTCGGAGGAGATCCCTCCCCTCCTTGTACTGCCTCAGAAACCCTAGCCGTTTGAGGAGGACCTTGCATAGGGGCGGATTCGGTGTTTGGGGCCGAGCCCGGATTCCCCCCCATGGAAGGCCCTACCATCTGAGGCTGGGTCTCCTCAAGGACTATGTCTAGCACAGGAGGGGCCTCCAGTTGGCTATCCCGCCCCAGGATATCGCAGGTCCCCTTGGCAGTGTCGCCAGTCTTGTGTGGGGAGGCACAGGCCTTGACCCCGGCAAGGTTTAAAATTCTTGCCAGCAGGTCTTTTGAGGGAAGCGACCGAAGGGGCCTGGCTTCCCTCTCCCCTCTAAGTGGGTTTGCCCTACAGAGCCGCTTACACGAGGGGCGGTCGGCAATGGGCTGCCTGCTGGCTTTCTTGGCAGTCCCCTTAGAAAGAAAAGGAGGGACTGCCGCTGGAAATAGGGAGGTGCCCGAAAGCACCTCCAGAGAAGGGTGTGAGGGGGTCCCCTACACCCGTAGGCGTAGGAGAGGAGTAAGCCTCCTCTCCGGTTAAAGAAGTATGGAGGGTCCCCTGTGCAAGCACAAGGGGGGGGGACCTCCATTTTTTTTCAATGGAGCTGCCCAAGGGTGGCTCCGTTGATGAGGAAGGCAAATTGGGTTTTTGATTTACATACATGGGCATGGTGACACTTTTTTACACGGGATGCAATCGCGCATCACCTCTCGCAGTAGCCCGCACTGCAAGAGGTGCTTACAGGCCCGGCAGAGCCAGGCGCCGCCATTTGCGACCACCCCTCCCGCCTGGTGGCCTGGCAGTCCATCGGCATGGCGGCTCCATCTTAGACACGGCGTAAAATCAACGATAGACAGTGAATTGAGAAGGAAAAGGGATATGAGGAAGGTATGGGTGGGGATGAAGCAGGTTGTTAAAAAAAACCCATCCCGAACCGGAGCTCAGGGGTTAGGGAACATTGTCATCTCCCCCCTCAGTCCCGATCCAGGACGGCTGGCTTGAGAAGAAGGTCAGCATCTACCCTGTAAATTAGAGGCTGACCAGAGAAAGTTGTGGGAGAGGTTGTATGAAAAGCGACGAGGTAGGAGAGAAATACAGGCTATCTGAAGGAAGGAAGAGAGGCTAAGCTGGGGCCGGACGGAGCACTGGATTCCGTCAGCACGGCGGCCAGGATGGCAAATCGCCGCGCCCCTTTACGAGGTCCAGGTGCAGCTGCATTGCTACTGCCTGAAGGGAGGTATTCAAAGCAAAGAGAAGAATGGAGATATCATGCATCCTACTGCCTGGCCCCCATCCAGTGGTGGTTGGGTCACAAAACCCTTATACCCTGAGAGGGTGTGCAGGGGGGGACATGCCCAACCCTGGAGTTGTATTTGAAGGAAGAAGGTGAATGGGATAGTAGTTGATTGACCAGGTATGCTGATGTATATGGATTGAACTGCCTCCATAAATGTGCCAGAATAAAAGTCTAACCATGATTTGGGGAAGCCTCTTACATTGGCTGCCATATTTTGCCTTTTCACTCACCTGCAGACATGGTTAAAATTAGGTATAAATATACAAATAAAATGAGTAAGAAAGAGCACATTAAAATTAAGTGAATTTACCTTGGGTGGCTTGAAGGGATATTCAGCGGAAAAGTGAATATCCAGAAAGAAAACGCCACCTTCATACACAGAGCCTGGAGGCCCAAGAATGGTGGAGACCCATTCATATAAATTGTCCCCCTTTGGTCCAGCACTACAATTTGGCGGAGGATCCAGAGTAATTTCTGCTAGCTCCTTCTGAATCCTAGAAAGAAAAACCCCCTTCAATAAACACTAATGCTTACACAACTTGTCCCTAAGGTCCAACCTGTAGCATCAACAAATTACAGTGACTGTATAGGGTTCCCAAAGACTCAAGAGAAAAGTGCATCATTAGATTTTGACCAAGTTGTGCTAGTGTGTGGCAAAGTGAAGTGTTTATACACATTTAAGTTTGGGTGGTGACAGCATCAGTGAGTATGATGCGAGAGGGATTATTCTTTTGTCAATGTAAAGTGGAATACAACTTGGGAGATGGTCTGAATAGAGTGACCCGACCCAAGGGCTAACTGAGCACCCTTAGAATTTTGTACATTTTGTAGAAGATAGCTCAGATCTTGCATGTAGCGATCTGGGATTCATGTATAATGATAAATTTAGCTTGTGAGGCTATTTTATTATGATGAATTTGGTTTGGGTAACTGGTATTTCATGAACAAATCTGATCAAAGACAGTACATCTTTTAAGTGGTGTTGTAGTGTGTTATGTGAGATTGCATCAAGGCCAAACTGGTATACATGACTGTGGCATATGTACTCCATATAGGCAATGAGTGATCAATGGATAAATGGGGGTGAGGTTTCTGATTTATTGAAAGGGAACTCACTGTAATCTAGTTTGTGAAGAAAGTAACAGAAGATTAAGAACATGGTCATTAGGATGGGTGTAGCTCGTATTTGAGGGCAGGAATATTATATGTGAAGGGAAATAACATGGAGAAAAGGGTTGGAAAGACACTCATGAGAGTCCAATGTCATTTTTTTTTACAGCTTGGCCTGGTGTATTACTTGTGCATGCCAACCTGAAAGCAAATTGGTGAGCTATTTTTTTAGTTGGTGTCAAGTGTGGCGTTTAGTATTTTATGGGTGATAATGTGTCAGGGTGGTGTTGAAGGCCTTGTTTATTGTAGCAATTACCATCCTGTCTGATGGTGTGAGTGGTTTGAAGCCTTTTGTATTAGATAGCTAATGTTGCTGGGTATGAAGAATGTAGAGTACAGTGGGTGGAAATTATGTTGGGAGCCATCTATTGAGATGTGTGGGTTGATTAGAAACTAGGTAACAAAATTCCACTTTTTTCTTGTCCCTGGATTAAAAGCATTATTTCCCAATTGTTTATAACTAAAGTAAATGAAAAAAAAAATAAGTTAATTTGATCCCCAAATTTTGCTTTTGTAGGTAGGAAACTGAATTTCTAAATTTGTCCATTTAAAAAATAATGCTAGAGAATTATTAATTTCAGAAAAAAATTGAGAATATATAAAAAAGGCGCTGGAGGCTTATTTTTTTTTTTTTAGCATGGCAGAAAATGGTAAATTTGATTTTAAAAAGGGCATTCAAATTTTTTAGAATAATATTTGTTTAAAGTAAACGGTTTCAAGAATGTTCCAGAACTTCTAGAACCTGGAATATTTTGAAATATTACTTCAGAAATATTTATACAAGGATTCACACATCTATTATTTTCAGCTCTAGCTACCATAAGGAACACATCAGAAAAGAAATGGCATCAAGAGGCTGCATTCTGTTATATCTGCAGAGACTATACATCAAAACAAGAGGATAAATGTTCGACGTGACAGCATCAAGATAATGTGCGAAGTTTACAAAGCATTCTTTGGCATGCCGGTTGAGGACTAACACCAACACCGGGGACCTCATTTTGCTTGTGAACAATACAAGAAAATTTTGAAAGGTAAGAAAATTGTTTGTTATAAAGAGTAAATATTAAATGTTTAGTATTTAAGCTATTGTTGGTTTGTAAGCCAATAAAGTATCATTTTTTTACTTTTACATGATGTTATGGAAGTAAAAGAGCCATGAAGTAGCCATTCCCAGGATTTGGTGCGAACCCACTGACCACTCAAGCAATTGCTACTTCCATTCCTCTTTTTCCACCAGTACCACACAGTGCTATCTTCCTGTACCCACCCCTCCAGAAAGGAATAACCCACTCTCAGAAGAAGACAACAATTCAAAGGCTGAAAAGATCAGTGAAGAAGTAGACTAATGTCATAAATATGGCTGTTGAGAGGAATCCATTCTATCCAAACCAAAGAGACCTCAACGACATTAGAGATCTTGGCTTGTTAAAGTCAAATGCTGAGCTTTTCATTTCCAAGCTCAAAGAGTGGGATTTGTTGTCTTGAAAGTGTGCAAGTGACAAGCCATAGGAAATGTCAAACATTTTTCAAGATTTTTTACTTATCAAGCTGGGCTATGTTACTACAATAATGTATCTGGTCTGTCAGATGCAAATGGAATTACATGTAATCCAGACGAGACACTATAGGTCAAGATCTGGTCTCCAAAACAGGGCCCAACGAGTTGCCTCCTATACCAAGTGCTATAATGGAACCAGCTTAGCCATGAAGATAGATGAAGTACCTGGCAGAGCACTGCTAACTTCAAAAATAGAGGATACAACATGGAAGGCAGGGACTTGGCGCCATCTGTGTACATTGGAATGGATCCAGTGTGACACAAAGTATGCACCCAGCACTGTAGAAGCTTGCGAGCAAAAGAGTGGCAACAAATATTCAAAGGTGGTACCATCCACAGTGGCATCCTGGAAGATCCAGAGGCATCCACTAGACCTAAAATTACATCAAGCTCCCAGTGACATAGCAACAGCCAAGATTGGCAAAATGTGATGAGAACCATTGGTGACTGAGGAAGGTGCATACAAGCACATAGTGGACAGTACAGGGAAAGTTGCATCTCTCTAGCATTGACAGGTAGGCTCTCAATAGCGGATATGTGGAAGGAACTGATCACCAGATGGAGACCGCATGATGACTTGTGTCCACCTTCCACAATTCTTGCTCAGTTGCATGAAACTTGCATCCGGAGTCAAGCTTTGAGCGAACTAAGGAATAATAAAACAGCAGAATGGTAGCCCTTATCAGCACCGTGATGAACATCATTGAATGAAACAAAGTCTATGGGACAGGTATGAGACACACTATGTCTGTGAATATGGACCTCCAGGTGAGGCATTGGTAAAATAACAGGCTTGGCAAAAAACCCCCAAATTTTGAAAAAGCCGAATAAAACCCAGGTTTTATTCTGGGTTTTTTCAAAAAACAAATACTACAATCATTAGAATAACATAAAAAAAGAATAGCTATCTCTATTTTTATAATATTAATAATTACTTAGTTTAATAATTATATTATAGTAAGAACAGATCACAGTAACAGGTCACTGATCAAGAATTGTGGGTACACATGATAGGCATAACCTGTAGAAGGAGATGAATTATGAGTTAGTATCAGAGATTTAATCTTAATTTGATACATATTTGTTGAAATTATAAACATAAATATCCATTTTGAATAAAATAATGATAAGTAGCATTCATTTCTTTTAAAAAAAGTGTAATTTTGAAAAACCCAAAGAACACTTTTTTTTCAAATTTCACTTGAAAAAGTCCCCCCAAAACCCCTTTTTTAAAATTTGCCAACCCTGTAAAATACAAGAAAAGAAACCGTGCAAATCACCACTTCCAGTTGAACTCCATTTAAGAATAAATCTGGGTCAGGGTGAAGCCATGGATGGTGACAGAAGTGCACTATCTTAGTCTTGGCCAAGGAAAAGTGAAACCTGTGCATTTCAATGCCTGTCGGATTCGATGCTCTATGGTTTGCATCCAGTCAACACCCAAAGAGATCAAAGGTCAGCTACATTGACCTGACCTTTGATCAAGGATCTCATAGAAATTCAGATATAAAAATTGGGAAGTGTCCACTCATCCTCATTGTGTGGAAATTCTCCATGAAAGCACATCCCAACAGAGCAACATTCAACTTAAAAAGAAAAAGAGAGAGAGAGAGACTAAATGTGGATGAGTGGAAGACAAATTCATTTTTAGCAGTGACATTCAAGAGCAAACGAAACATAAGAGGATGAGGCATATAAGTATAGTACAGTAAACCCTCGATATAACGAAGTATATTAAGTTTCTAACCAAAGAGAATGATAAGGTTTAAGGTTTAAAATAAAGAACCAGTTGGGCAGCTGCCCAATCCAAGTGGACTCTAAGTGGCAGCGCAAATAAAAAGAAGCAAATTAGTGATAAAAGAGGGAGAAGACCACTATGTGCCAAAAAAAAATAAAAATGAGGGTTTAAAAGATTCATCTGCCAGAATGAAACAAAGGCAGGACAAGTTCGTTATGGATATGTAATACGTATGTAATTACTAATAAAGTTAAGTGGACTACTCAACATAGTATTGATACGAACCTTGCACTGTAGGAGAAATGTGACACACCAACACTCACTCAGGCTGGTCATAATGCTCGCCTGTTAAACACGATGGAGTTCGGCCAGGAAATTTGGTTCATTATATCCAAAATTTGTTATATTGAGGTTCATTATATCGAGGGTTTACTGTACAGTACTCTCTCTATATATATATATATATTTACATACCTATATGGAGTATGTAAATAATTTTGCTCATGATATACAAAAGTTGCTATTTAATAAAATTGGTTAAAAAAGGTAAACTAGAAAATAGTTTATTCGGCTAAAAATAAAATTTAGACCATCATTCTAAACTATCATACTTGTGCACTCTTTTTAGCATAAAACCCAAAACTCATTTCGCATATTATATGCTATTACTGCTCTTTCATACAAATTAGGTTAAGGGGTAGAACTCCCTTATTGAAAGATATAGATGGGAAAGTCTCCTCTCACTAGTATTTTGTAGGGCTCCCTGAGAAAACTGGTGGGGGTGGGGGAGGTATTTCCTCTTTCGAGCTGGTGCCACCCATGTAAAGGGGAAACTATTTTATCGGTTGTAATAGGATGGGACCATCTCAGCCAGACAAAGGGGTTCTTCGATTCACATCCTCCTTGGCACGTACAGATAACAAGGCTGCAATTTTCCCTATCTCCTGTAATTGTGATCAAAGGTTTCAGAAAAAAACAAAATGCATTGCAAAATATACCATGACCTTTCGAGGCCTTGGGAGGTAAATGGAACTCTCCACAGGATCAGAAATATCTGCAATGTGATCATTTGTCCTTGCACGTTAACTCATAGAGGCTGAGTTGGTGTAGCAACCTCATTGTGCACTGAATCGGTGAAGAGTTAGCAACCCAGCACCTAATACTTCCCCCAGCCATTAGGCTTTCAACATTTGCAGGAAGTAGCCTCACATCCGGCTGGGTTCTGCTAAGAGGCTGAAAGTGCACTGAATGGCTGGAACCTGTGGATAGCAAGAGCAAAAGTTGGAAAGGAGTAGACAAGGGTAAGTAATAAAGAAGAGGCAGATCCACTAAGGAGTAGGGCGAGTCATCACCTATTATTATCATGCCTTGGCACTGGAGGGTCTTTACATCCATGACACCATCCACAGCCTTGCGGGTCAAATGTCAGTGAGGAGAGTGGGCAGAGTAAAATAGGGCAAGGTATAGAGCCACAGTGTAGTGGATGGCTGATGTGTGAATGGAGAGTATATTTGGGAGCCATTCTCCCTATTTTGTCCACTATGGATTTTTCATCACTTTGCCTTAGTCTGTCCTTTTACCTTACTTTTCCTTGTTTATGATCGAAGTGTGAGTGTTTGCCAGGAAGGGGGCTTAGGATAGACTAGGCTGTAAATAGAAATTGGTAGGGTAGATTGTTTTTCTTATATATTTTTTATATAGTCTAAAAGTTTTTTTCTCATTGCAGGAGATAATTTGTAATATATTAGATTTTGGATGCATTAAAAATTGTCAGATTCATAAATTGGAGCCACTTAAATTCTTGCATAAAAATCAGGCCATAGCTCAAAAGTCTCCATTCATTTACCACCAGCTTATTTGTTTGGTATCCTGACCCAGTCTTTGGCAGCCATTTTTTTTTTAGATCGAGTTGGCTGACCTGTGACCTTGCTTCAGTTCTTGGGTATTTTTGCAAGTCTCCCTGGAACCCATTCTTGGCTTGCACCCTAAGATACTTCTGACCATTTAGGTCAATTTGGCTCGACCAGTGCAGCCAATTGTGTAAGGGGGGCTGCCCAAGACACTAGAGTGGAAGCCAGAGCCAGTTCCTGTCTGACAGACATCTTACCCTCCCATTTTCCTCCCCTTTCCCACTCCCTTCTGCGGATTAAGAAGATCTGATCATTTTTTGTACAGTCTGTAAATTGGAGTATCATTTGTAAGGCTGATGTGGCCGTTAGATCTCCCATAGATATCTTTGTCTTCTCATAGTCTGACAGTGCTGTCTCAATTTTGTTTATTTATATCTTAATTTGTTTTTGTATTTTTGTAAATATTGATTGTAAATTTTTCTTTTGGGAAAATAAATTTAGGAAATAGGGTAAAGTATATGTATGTCTTCTTTTGCTGCCAGAAGTGGACTTTTGCTTGAGTCCCCAACCCTAGTGAAAGTGTGGGAGGTACATTGTATCCCGCCACAGCAGGTCCTGTAAAGTCTGACTGTAGCAGGTGGCTGTACCAGAGGGGACTCAACTCTGGGCACACGGGCCAGGTGGATGCGGCACCCCTTCCATGTACCAGGCATAAAATTAAAATGTTTAGAAAGAATAAAGCCCAGATAGGCTCAATCTAGTTTGAAACTGCTGGGGGCATTGGGAAAAGAGAGAAAGGAATAGAACCGAATGAAAAGAAAAACCAGTGATAAACAAGATGAGGGGATAAAGTGAATAAAGACACCCAAGACCTGTGTTGGGGTACTACATGCAAAACTCCCAATAAACACATTCTATGCTAGTAGATTTCTCATATTCAATAGTTACCTTTTATACTAGTACTTAAATTCCCCACATTCAATAATTACCTTTTGGCACTAGTACTTAAGGCTTTGGACATTTTGGGATTTCTTGTGTCTCTATTTGTTGCTCCAGATGGAGTGCTAGCCAAAGGTTGAGATGTAGGAGTGGGGGTGAGGGAAGCTGATCCAGACCCACCAGTAACTTCCCCTCCAACTCCCGACATGAATCAGTACCTATAAAAAAAAAGGAATATTTAATAACTATGAACACGAAGCATGTGAATGCAAAAAGCAATCAACATAGAAAAATATCAAGCAATATTCCTTTACGTTGAGACAAAATCCCTAAAATATACATGCTAAGATGGATGTAGATCAAACGTCTCACCTGAATTTTTCAAAAATATGAAAATTTCAACTTTATTAAGAGCTTTGTTAAGGGCATCTGCTTTTGAGACTATTGCATAGTATCACAAATGTTTTGTAATCTGTAACCTAAAGAACTAAATAAATTCTTTTTGGCATCAACCCTGAAAAAGAAGAGCAAACTTTTAAGACAAACCTTTACTTATTACCAATTTTATATACCCCCCATAACATTAGTAAAAGCAATTAAACTATTGACTATTTGTAATCAAAGGATCAAATACCTTTATTGATAAACAGTATTCTTTTAGCAACGGAAGGGGACATTTGGCGCCCGAATAGGGACGTGAGATCTCGAAACTGGGAGCGTGACGGGATTGGATTGCAGTCCACACCCAATTAGAGTGACAGGTAGTTGTTTGTTTTTCACCTTTGTCTATCACTGTTACTAACCTGGGAGGATGGCTTCTGTGGAACAGGGCCTCCATGATGAGATTGTGAGACTGAGGCTGGAATTGAGGCAGAAAGAGGAGGAATGTATGCTGTTGAGGAACGTGATTCATGGATTGAAGAGTGATGTGATGAGTATGGATGAGAAGACAGACAAGATGAGGAAAGAAATGGACGAGAGACAGAAGCAGGTCGACCAACGGATGAAGGACTTGTATGAAATGATGAAGGGGTCAGGACCGGCCCCAGGACCTTCGACCTTGACCCCTGCTCCGACTGAAGGGGATAAGACTAATGGGATCAATGGGAGTGTGTGCGAGTCTAGAAAGGATAGGGTGATTATGAGTGATAGGAAGGACGGAGAATGGAAGAGAGTTGAACGCAAGAGAAGAAGGAAGAGTGGTGCAAAGGGGAGGGATAGGAAGGTAAGAGGCAAGAGTGTGGACTCATTGTACTCGGATGAAGGAGAGAGTGATGGTATGATTGATATGAGTGAGAGTGAAGTGAATGTGGGAAAGGGTATTTTGATAAGGGAAGTGCCAAAGATAGATAGATTTAGGTTACATGGTGGGAAAAGTGTGGAAGAATTCTTCGGGGAATTTGAGCAATATTGTAAGCTCAAGTACCCGGAAAATAAGGGATACTGGATGAATGTTTTGGGGAAATGTTTGGAGGGAAAAGTATTGGAGTTTTTCCGCGTGATTACAAGTGTGGGGGAACCGAGGTACGATGTGGTGGAGAGATTGATTGGGCAGGTGAAACGAATGAAAGAGAGTGTGAAGTATAAAAGGGTGAATGAATTTGAGAAGGCTCGAATGGGGAAGAGTCAAAGTGTGAACATGCATGCACTTAGGCTTGAGAGTATGGCGAAAAAGAGGTATGGTGATGATGATGTAAATGAATGTAAACCACTGATGAAGTTTTTGGACACGATCCCGCGAAAGGTGAGTGAATGGCTGAGTGGAAAGAGAAAGGAGAGAATGAGACTGACAGGTGAACGGTTGATGTGGAAGGATGTGTTGGAGCTGTTGGAAGATGGACGATTTGATGATGAAAGCCATCTAGAAGAGGATCGATGGTACAGTGTGAATGTTGGGGGTAAGAAGCCAAGGAGCTTTCATCCACCCCAGCAGTTTGTCAGCTACAGGGATGCCCTGAAGGCGGCGCCAGCTGGAGTGATGTTGAACTTCCTGGGCCAGCAGAATGGATGGGTAAATGGAGGGTGGTCGAACGGAAGGGGACAGATGAATTTCAAGCGTGGGAACGGATATATGTAAGAGAAACTGAGGTATGTCCCAGCAAACGAGAGATCGAATGGTGGGAGAAAGATTGTGGAATGTCATCAGTGTGGAAGGAAAGGTCATATGTTGGCAGAATGTAGGTGGACGTCTGGTGCATGTTTTGGGTGTGGTAAGAAAGGGCATATGATAAAGGATTACCAGGAAAGTGTGAAAGAGTGCTTCGAGTGTAAAGAAATAGGCCATTTGAAGAAAGATTGTCCGAGGTTGAATGGTGGAGCAACTGTTGGGGGGGAGTGTAAAGTATGCTTGTGGTAATTGTGGAAAGGCTGGTCATTATGCGAGGATGTGCCGTGACCAGAGGAATGTATGTAGCTATTGTGCAATGGAAGGACATTCAAGTGAAAAGTGTTGGATTAGACTGAGAGCGCAAGGTGTGAATGGAAAGTCTGAAGCGGGAAACTGAATTGTAAGAGGGTACCTGCTGAAGTATCCTCTGGGTGCATGAGTGTGAGTAATGTGTTGGTAAGTCTGTCTAGTGTGAAAGTGCTGTCTGGTAGGAAGTATGAGTGTCTGAGTGTGAAGGTGGAATTGAATGAAATTCAGTGTTTGGCTTTAATAGATTCTGGATGCAAGGCGAGCTTGGTGTATAAAGATGTGTATGACAAGGTTAGTGGGAAAGCCCTCCTGTCTGAGTGCAAGGGTAGTTTGGTAGGTATTGGTAATAGGAGAGTGCCTGTGATTGGAATGATAAGGTCAGCTGTTCGAATGCATGGTATGTTGATGAATGAATGTGAATTCTCGGTGATTGATAAGGTGAGTAGTGAGTATGGTGTGATTTTGGGCTATGATTTTATGAAAATGAATCGTATGGTTATGCATCCTGCAAGTGATCAGATTGAGAGAAAGATTGGTAAAAATGGGGTGTATAAGTTATATGTAGGGAAAGATAGTAGTGTTTTGAGGAGTGTGTTTACTGGTGTTGAGGTGACTGCTATGGAGAATGTAAGGCTTGTGAAGGGTGAAAGGGTGGTGGTTAGAGTGAGTTGGAGTAAGGATGTTAGTGTGAATGTAGGTGAGAACACTGTGATATTGGATAGAAAGGATGCATATTATAAGGTAAGGCGTGTTGCTTGTGTGTTTGATGGCTTGATGAGAATGAATGATCCTTTTGTATGTGTGCAGGGAGACCCCAGGGTGAAAGGACAGGTGAGGGGTATCCAAGTTGGAGATGTACTAGGACACCTCTCCACTGTCACTGAGGTAGGTATGGATGATAGCACGGATATCAGGGTGAATGTTGCGAATGAAAAGACATGTGAATGGATGTATAATGAGGTGAAGGGCATGGTGAAATTGGATGGATGTTTGACTGGGTATGAAAGGGAGGATGTGTATCGAATGATATTTGAACGAAAGGAAGCCCTCAGTAAGGGTGATCTGGATTTCGGGGTTGCAAAGCTCCCGGAATTCAAGATTGTCCTGAAGGAGGACTCCCCAATCTATCAGCGGCTGAGGCATTTCCCATGTCCGGTTGCTGATGAGATTGAGGAGCAGTGTTTGGAATTGGAGCAATTGGGGGTGATTGAAGAAAGCGAGAGTGCATGGAATAGTCCAATTGTGCCTGTACGTAAGCCGGATGGAAGATTGCGTCTGTGTGTGGATTATCGAAAGGTGAAGGAAAGGACTGTGAAAGAAAGGTTTCCAATGTGTGTGGTATCTGAGTGTGTGTATAGTATGCATGGGATGGAGTGGTTTACGAAGCTGGATCTGGTATGGGGGTATTACCAGATGCCTATTGCTGAGGAGAGCTGGCTGGTAACTGCCTTCTCTTCCACAAAGAGGCATTACCAGTTCCGGAACCTCAGCTTTGGGTTGGCTAATGCTCCCGGAGCCTTCCAGCGGGCAATGAATGTTGTGTTGAGTAAGTTTGCAAGTAAGAATGTGATTGCGTTTATAGATGATATTTTGATTATGACTGAGACTTTTGAGGAGCATATGAGATTGGTGAATGATGTGTTGAGAACGTTGGAGAGTGTTGGTGTGAAGGTGAAAGTGGCGAAGTGTGAATGGTTTGCGAAAGAAGTGGAATTCCTTGGTCATATGGTGAGTGAGAATGGGTTACGAAAGTCGCCGAAGTATGTTGAGAAGGTGCGAATGTTTCCGAAACCGGTGACTGTGAAGCAACTGAAGTCGCTTTTGGGTTTGATTGAGTTCCAGCGAAAGTTTATACGTGATTGTTCTGGTGTGAGTAAGCCTCTGAGTGGATGGGCAAGAAAGGTAGTACGGTTGTCAGGTGGAATGATAAGATGAATGAGGCATATGAGAGATTGAAAGAGGCAGCGGCTGAAGATGTTGAATTGGCTTACCCAGATAATAGTGTGAATGCTAAAATGCTTGAATTGTATACAGATGCGAGTGGGTATTGTATGGGAGGTTTTCTGATGCAAGAGCAGCGTCTGAATGGAGAGAATGTCGGGCGAATAATTGGGTATGTATCCAAGGCTATGAATGCGGCAGAGCGAAAGTATTCGACTGTGGAACGAGAGTTGGCTGCAATAAGATATTGTTTGAAAGTGTTGCGTCCGTTTTTGTTGCAAGGACTTTGGAAGATTTGAGTGACTTTGACTATGTGATTGAGTATGTGCCTGGTGAACGGAATGGAGTGGCTGATTTGATGTCAAGGTATCCTGGTACGAATGATGAAAATGTGTGTGGAGCGAGTGATCCTGAGTATTTGCCGAAAGGGATTATGAATGGAAAGGAGAGTAAAGGTGGTGGTGATTCCTTGTTTGAGAGTGTATGAAATGGTTTGCAAGATTTGAAGAGTGATGGAGTAGATGTGAGAGTGCCCGATAGTGTGGATGACTTAAGGAAGGAGGTAATGAGTGAAATATGTAGGAAGCCTGAAAGCATTGGTATGGCAAGGGTGCGGAACTTCATGAAAGAATTGAGAGCGATGTGTATGCAAGGGGTCCCGCCGTTTCAGGAAGTGTTGATTGTAGTGAGTCGTTTGTATGGAGTGATTGTTTATGTGCACTTTGGTGGTGAGAGGCCGATTGTGTACAAAGATGAGAAGATGAAGGGTTTGAATCCTAATGTGGTACATCTGCAATGTTTGAGTGGTGGGCACTACAATTGGGTGATTGAAAAGTGTTCATATATGAGAGAGAAGAATGATTGTCTGGATGAAGATGAGTGTGTGGTGAGCGATGATATGGGAGTTGATGACAGTGTGGATATCAGTGCTGATGTTGGTGTGCTTGTTCCTTCTGTGTATTGCGAACATGGTGGACCTAATATGATGGAAGCGAGAGTGAAAGTTGGTGAAAGGTTCTTCTGTGGTTTGATTGATACTAGAGCGCAAGTGTCTTTAGTGAATGAGAGGATTCTGAGTAAGTATGATGAGTTTAGATGTTGCAAGCATAAACCTGTGAAGTTACGGATAAGTGGATTAGGGAATGGCATGATAGTGGCATGGGAACAGGTTAGTCTGAAAGTGAGTTTGGGTAATGGTGTGAATGTGAAGCATGACTTTGTGATTCTGAAAGTTGAGCAAATGCCATGTTGTTTTCTGCTTGGTGTGGATTTTATGAGATTGAATGATTTGTCTTTGGATGCTGATAAGGATTGTATTATGAAAGGTGAATGTGAGGTGATGAAGTTGAATGAGTGTGCAAAGAATGTTGTCTAGTTTTGCGGTATGATTGAATTGGTCATGGATGATGAGAATGAGATTTTAAGTGATGATGATATTCTATAGATGCAAGAGATGTGTCCTTTTGTTAGTGAGTTGAAGAGATATATAATGACGCGTGTTGATTTGAATGAATGGCCTGAGTGTTTAAGTGATTTTAAAAGGTATGCTAAGGATGTGGTTGTTTGTATGGATGTTGTATATTTTTTGAGGCATGTGAAGGGTGGTGATGATATGTATGTACCTGTGATGTCCTTGGTTGGTATGATTGGTCTGGTGAAGGTTGTGCATGATAATTATGGGCATATGGGCAAGTTTAAGCTGTGGGAGTGTATGAAGAAGCGTGTGTTCCATCCGTTTCTGAGAACTGTTGTGAATGATGTTGCAACTACGTGTGAAAGGTGTCAGAAGCGAAAGGTGCAAGGTGTGCAAGTGAAACCACCGATGTTGAAAGTTGATGCGAAAGAACCGTTTGAATTGGTAGTGATTGATTGTGTCTTTGCCACGTACGAGTGCTGGGAATGTTGGTATGGTTGTGATGGTTGATCATAAAAGTAAGTTTGTGTATGCAGCGCCTGTGAGAGATAAAAGGAGTGTGACTGTTGCGCATGTGGTTGAGCAGTTGTTTTTTCCTATGTGTGTATGGAAGCCTAGAAGATGTCTGAGTGATAATGGGCCTCAATTTGTAGGAGAAGTGTTTGAGCAAATGTTGAGAGAGAATGGTGTGGAGCATGTGAGAACAACTCTGTATGTACCATCTTCAAATGGATTGGCTGAATGTACTGTAAGAACCTTGTGTGAGATGTTGAGAATGATGAGTACAACAGTGAATGACTGGGATGTATGTCTGGGGAGAGTGTTGTGGGTGTATAATTCGACTGTGCATAGTGCAACTGGAATGTCCCCATGTCAGTTTGTGATGAATTTTGAAAGGCAAGTGAAAGATAGGTTTCGTTTGAGTGAAAGTGAGCAGAGTGTATGGCGTGGGGCACATGAAAGGTTCCGTTCATTTGAATTGGGTGCGAAAGTATTGAAGGTGAAAGAAGTGAAGGGTAGGTTGAATGTGTCAAAGATGAGTGAGAAGTTTGATGGACCTTATAGAGTTGTGAGAGTTTGGGAAAATGGGGTGATGTATGTTTTGAAGAGTTTGAATGACGGTATGACTGAGAGAGTGCGGGCTCATCAGTCAGTTAAGGAGATGGAGAGAACCTCCTGACTATCTGGTGAGCCATCCGGTGTATGGACTGTGTAGAGAGAGAGGTAAAGTGCATGATGATGAGATTGAATGTGATAGTATGGATCTGTCTGGGAAAGAGCTAGTCTTAGTCTCGAGGAGTAGAAAACGTACAAAGAAAAGTGAAAGGAAGAATGCCAGTACGAATGAAAGTAAGTCTGAGCAGAGTGTTTCTGGTATGGGGGATCTTGAAAGGGAGGTTGAGTTTTTGCGTAAACAGGTGAGTGATTTGGTTGGTATAAGTAGACGAGTGAGTGAGCTGCCTGTGCCTGATTTTTCTGGTTTTGGGAACAGTATGAATGATAGTGTGTTTGGGCAGAATGAACCTAGTGTGGCTGATTTTTCGGGTTTTATGAATGGTAATAGTAGGGGTGAGTTTGATGTAGTGAATGAAGTGGCTGATTTTTCAGGTTTCTGGTGGGAACCAGTCGAAGGGGTTTCTGGTATGCCTGTTGAGAATACAGGGAATGTGAGTGACCTGTCTGTTTCGCAAGAGTGTACCTTGAGTAGGATGAGAGCTGTGAGTGAGGAGCTGATGAATGGGGGTATGAAGAGTGAAGGTTCTGAACGGAAGAGTATGAAAGAGTTCTGTCGTGAGATGGGAGAACTGGTAATGAGGGCTAAAAGTATGGTGGACAATATGATCAATAGTGACGATGAGACTGACAGGACGACTGATGAACAAACCCGACTGATTGCTACTCGTAGCCAGGGACCAGTAGACGAGTGTGAATGGGTGCAGAAGGGTGCGATTGAGTATAAAAGGTACCGTGAGTAAGGATTGAGTGTATTGTGAGTGACTGTTGTAGAATGGCCTAAGGATGGAGGAGTGTGGTGGAGCGAATGTGAGTGTGTGTGTGAAGGGCCATTCTCCCACCCCTTTCTCAATACCCTCTCCTTCCCTCTGTGTGAGCGTTGTGTGTGAATAACTGGCATTTAAATTTTGTTTTGTTTTTATTTTTATTGATGTTTGTTTTCTCTTTTCAGAGTAAAGAGTTAGATGTAAAAATAGATTGAAAGCATAATATTTATATACATTTCAAAAGAACGCTAGCGAGGAAGAGTCTTGTCTGATTAAAGAAGATTTACTGAGTTCGAGCATAGAGTGGAGACCGTGTGGACGCAACCGTGGGACAACAAACTTCTAGCAGAAGTTGGAAAGAGGCCTAGAGGGTTTCTACCCCGACCCTGATAGGAGGGTTTACACGACCTCTCATTGGAAACCACAACCGCACCTGGTTTCGCCAGCCCTCATCGTGAACCAAGAACTATACAGCCTTGCCCTAACTCGCGAGTGATACCCCTGCACCCCCTTTTGTTTTAAAAGCATCGTATGGTGTTGATTGAACTATCTTGTACCATTCAGTTTTTCTGTTCATTTTTTTGAGAGCGCATTGTTTGACTCAGTACCGATTGGTGTTATTGTATAATTTTTTTTTCTTCTTTGTCAGTCGTAGTTTTTTATCTTTTTTTTTGATTGGGGGATTTTGGCCTTGTTTGTGGTGTGCACACATTTTTTTTCATTGTCGTAATTATTATTTTCTGTCGTAATTATTATTGTATTTTTTTGTTAGTAAAGGACTGCACATACAATCTGTTTCATTCTCCTTCAATTTCTCACGTCCGGATTAGTGTAGGAAGCGGGTTGGATCGATTGGGGTTAGTCTAAATTTTTTGGCCCACTACAATGTTATGGTATGACTGGGTGTACACCATTATACGCACACTGGCCTACTGAAATTAAAGCTCCACCTGGGGATTGCTTTAAGAGTGCTTTAAATACACAGTTGCTAGGCCAAGGAATATCCAAACACGGCTACAAAATATACTTTAATAGGACTAAAGATTATATATACATATAGGGCAAGTTAAATGGCAATGCAATTAAATATTGACAGTTCACTGCTAAGATCATTGAGCTTTGACACGGTAAAGGTAGGAGGAACGTGACAGAGCGTGGGTTAAATCGCTTTTACCTTAATGTGCGGAGCGTAGGACCAGGTAGGTAAGTTCGACCTAAACTTGTGGGAATCTCACGGGACACTCAAGGTGTGGGTGGCTCTTATCCTTAAGAGGCAAACGGAGGGTCCTTTGAGATGGCTTTTCTGATCTTTGAAATCCGAAGATGTGGTGAGAAGGGTTGAAGTGCGCCTAACTATCTCCACAAACAACACAGTGACGACTAGCCCTTTCTTGGCTCTTTGACAATCACTCAATTCTTCTCTGGAAAAGAATGTAGTTTATTCCCTCTTGACCATGAAGACATTACAACTAACATACTGGACATTGGCTTCAGATACAATCTGCCTGTGAATTCTGAACTGTCTCTTATCCTTAAGAGGCAAATGGAGGGTGCTTTGGAGACGGCTTTTCCGATCCTTGAAATCCAAAGATGTGGTGAGAAGGGTTGAAGTGCGCCTAACTATCTCCACAAACAACACTGAGTGATGACTAGCTTTCTTGGCTCTTTAACAATCATTCAATTCTTCTCTGGATGAGAATGTAGTTGATTCCCTCTTGACCATGAAGACGTTACAACTAATGTACTGGATGGCGGCTTCAGATACAATCTGCCTGTGAATTCTGAACTGTCAAATATATACCCCAAAATTATCTAGATGGGGAGAGAGATAAATCGCCAACAGACTTCCTTAATTGCCTTGGGTTGTGATAAGGTTCTATAGTGCGGTCATGATGCCCACTTAATGGTCTTCCCATTTTTCTAATTTTTGCAGTATATAGGCAGACAAATTTAGATCGGTCAACAGCGAACTGGGAAAGTCAGGGGGAAGGGGGTTCCTTCTCTCATTCTTCCACATATCAACTTTATATTACCAATACCCATCATGTTCCTTTACCTAGGACAAGCATGAAAAGAAATGTCTGAAGAAAACAACACAAATCTATGGTCATTGTAGTGAACAAATCCCTTTATTTATGCATATGTCCATCTCCAATCATGGGAATAAGTGAGAGATTGAAAGGTCATCTATGAAGAGTGTGGAGAGAATATTTTCTGGCAGCAGTGAGGATACTTGCTCAGAGCACAGACAAAAATACGAAGATATCAACTCTCCTCTATGATACTGTATCACCATATAGTAGCAGAGGCCTTTTCCAAATCAAAAGAAAACTATGGCAAGACATTGTCCATAAATGAAGGCCTTGAGAAAGGATTTTCCAGCTGGAACAAAGCATCCAACATGCTAGAAATTGCGAAAACTGCACTTTGCAGATGTTCCCTCTAGTATCCAGAAAATAAACTAATGTTTAACAAATTCTCCATTAACTTACACACACAGTAAATCAGAGAAATTGGGCTGAAACCCGCTGGGTAATTTATCATTCCCCACTGGCAAAAAGCAAGCATGGTAGCCATTTACCAGGAATCTGAGAAGATACTCTACATCCAGATCTTATTGGACAAGGCTAGCAAAAAGGCCATGCCTATCTCACCCACATGGAGAAGCATGCCATAGTGGATATAGTCTGGACTAGGGATAGTATCTGCACACAAAGCAAGTGCTGAAAGCAGCTTGCATAGTGTAAACGTTGAATGGTTCCACATTTCTGGAGGGGATGGCCAGTTACTCTTTCAGCAATGCCGCAATGTGCTTTATATTCTGACATAGCAGCATCCTGACTAGAGAATGTGGAGAAGAGATTGCAGGACTGACACAGGTGCTCAGTCCTCCTGTATAATGGAAGTTGGTAGATACAGAACTTTCCTCAAATCCTTTTAACACACTGCCACACCTCTGAAAGAGGGCCCTTCCTGTTAATTCAAGACATCTGTGAAGAGCCCCAAGCATGCTTCAAAACAACAGAACCTAGCCCTTACTCATGAAATTATGTGCATGGTGAAATCATTTGGGGTGCTTGTAGGGTAATATAGGCATATTGCTCCCATCTGAAGGCTGTCACAGACTCAGCCAACCACTGATAAGCAGTTGAGGTACAAAATGGCCAGAGAGGCTTGCAGCATGAGGGTGGTAGAGAAGAACTCAGCTTCAATAACTGACCAAAACTCATCAACTTTCCTTGAATGCAGACCCGGCTCTGTCAGCTCCAAGCACCACTGAGGTGGCTTCTGCAGCAGCAGTAGCTGAGGAAAAGATATTTGAATGGTATTTTATTTTTATAGTCACTTGGAGACTACCTGTAATAGGGCATAGTATCACAACCTAATTTAAGGCACATTTCAGGGTTGGTAGAGCAGACCATCCAAAATTTGGAAATAAGATGAAAAAAATCTGAAAAAATTGTAACATCCCCTTTTGGGGGGCCAAATTTTGCTTAAAAATTATCTTTTCCTTAGGGTGAGGCTGGTTGTATTGTTATTATAGTTTTGGTCTCTGAAGCTAGCAATGGGTAATTTTTGTAGAGGAAGTAAATTTGCACTTTAACTCCCTATTTATCTAAGGTTTAGGCAATTTTAGAACTAAGAGTAAGAAGTTAATCTCACCATTAGGTCAACTTTTTGATATAGCAGGCTACCAGTGTGCTGATCTCTTGGATTGCAAGTGTGAAAAGAACATGAAAGTGCCACGTCGAGAGCATGAATTTCTTATTGACCAAAGAACTGGGGAGTCACATGAAAATTGGAGGAGTTGATGTAAAAACAAGCCAAATGATAAAAAAAAGGAAAATCAGAGAAGAAGAAGTCACAAAAAGAGAAGAGAAGAGAAAACTACAATTTCAGACAAACCTTGGATGAAGAAACCTCATCTTCTGACATTTCTGATAATGAATGGAAGAAAGTCTTTGCGAGAACAGAAAACAACATCATACCACTACTAATAGCTGCTGCTATTAGTAGTGCAGCCCTCTTCAACTATGGTATTATAAATTCAGAAGAATGCTCCCATGTAATTGATCATGACAAAGTCTGGAGGGCAT
Organism: Ceratothoa steindachneri; assembly: GCA_963969495.1. Classification (NCBI taxonomy): domain Eukaryota; kingdom Metazoa; phylum Arthropoda; class Malacostraca; order Isopoda; family Cymothoidae; genus Ceratothoa; species Ceratothoa steindachneri. Next base: position 24,004,093 of record OZ018327.1, on the reverse strand, counting down.
AACAGAAGTTAAGGAGGATTTTCACCGAATCTGAATGTTTGGGAGATAAAATTACTGCTTTGTTTTTTGATGGGAGGAGAGACACAACACAAACTAAAAAGAAAAGGAACAAATGGTATGTAGCATGAAATTAAAGCTCACTATGTGCTTGTAGGAGAACCTGGTACTGTCTATTTAGATCATCTAACTATTGAACGAGGAACAGGTGCAGGTATTGCAGACTGCCTTTTGAAAATAATATTAAAGATGAGATAAAGGCACTAGGAGCTGACAATACGGCAACCAATACTGGCTACAAAAATGGAGCCATAAGAGGGTTGGAATGTCAATTACATTGTCCGGCAAATCCCGAACAAATCCTTATGTCCAGGATTTGCCGGGAAAAGGCCTCAGCAACAATGCCCTGACAGCTGATGCAGAAATTACAATACCTATACCACCTATCTATGTGTAGTTTCACTGCCACAGACTGAAATGTGGCAGCAAATATAAGAATGGAAACATCATACATCCTCCTGCTTGGCCACAATCCTGTGGTGGTGGGGTCACAAAAAAACCCTCATACCAAAGTAGGCAGGTGGTGGGGAGCACACCCAGCATGGTCTCCTGCAGAAAGATAGCTAATGGATGGTGTAGTTGTTATGTATGTTCGCCTCCACTCACCCATGTAAATGCCTAATCCCTGACCTCATTTTTATGATGTTGGTAAATGGAGATGATGAGAGGTTTGATGAGCATCCATCATACTCCACATTTACTTCTTTCTTTTCAGAGATAAAATTGTAAAAAAAACCTGATTGTTAGTGTCCATGATTAAGCTTAGTGGAATTGTTGACTGATAGGCATGAGTGTGTATAATTGTGTAGATGAGACTGGTGCAGATGTTTTAAAGTACCATTGACTGTAAGTGCCTTCTCTTTTCCAGCTCTTTAGGGTCCGCAAGTGTGCATACAGGTTGTGGAACTGTATCTTTCCAGTTTGGGTACTGCCATTTCTCAGAAGAATGTTTCGCACAAGCTGTTTTGAAGAGGAGTACCAATGGAAACTCCGCGGACATTTGGTGGAAGAGTGCTGTAGTAAATTCTGTGTTTCTTAGAAGAGAGTGGGACCCCCTCCAAATAAATCCCTAATAACTGGACAAGAGTGTGAATAGGCGGAATAAAATTTATCGTGTGTGAAATCAGTTAGGCAGCTCTTAACATAACAAAACATAACATAATTTTACGGATGACAAAAGCCACAAGGGCCTATCAAAGGTCATCCGCATCCGTCAAAACCCACCCACAAAAAGACCATCACCAGGGGAAGACAAAATCAAAGTGCCCCACAATATAATATAACAGATGACAAAAGCCACAAGGGCCCATCATAGGTCATCCAAGTCAAACGGCCTCTTTTTTAAGGCACCCAAACTCCCATGAAAACTACATCCAGAGGATTGCATCCAGAAACAAGGGTATCACCAATCAAGGCTTGTCAAGAACTAAATCATGCAGCTATAGATATATACAAACAATATTAATATATACAAAACTTAGGAACCATCACAATCCTCCCTTCCCATAAACTCATCCAACCTACTCTTAAATACATTTAAATTTGGACTACCTACTACCCTCCGCGGCAATTTGTTCTAGAAGTCTACCACTCTATTGGGGAAAAAATATTTTCTTAAATCCAACCTACACCCTTGCTTTTTAATTTTCAAGTGGTGACCTCTAGTCCGATTTCCATCATCTAACTCAAAAAACTTGCTAACATCCAATTTATCTATCCCAGAAAAAATTTTAAAGAGCTCAATCATATCCCCTCTCACACACCTGCTTTCGAACGAGAACATATTTAATAACCTCAGTCTATCTATATATTCAAGGTGCCTCAGGGAAGGAATAATCTTTGTTGCCCTCCATTGCACTGACTCGAGAAGGTTAATATCGTGTCTAAAATGTGGGGACTATGCCTGTATACAGTACTGTAGATGTGGTCTAACATAAGAGTTATAGAGTTTAAGAATAACCTCCTTACTTTTGTAACTGACATTTCTCTTAATGAAACCCAGCACTCTATTTGCCCTATTTCTTGCTTCAATACACTGCTTAGAAAACCTTAATGACTTATCTATTACTACTCCTAGATCTTTCTCATCCTCTACTGAGCTCAGCCAATGCCCATCCATTTCATAGTTAAATTCTCTATTATCTTTTCCCATGTTAATAACTTTGCACTTATCAAGGTTGAAAGTCATTTGCCACTTATGTGCCCAGGATAACAATTTATTTAAATCCCCCTGCACTTTAAAATTATCATCAATATCTTTAACTACAGCTGCTAATTTGGTATCATCCGCAAAAATTGACACTATTATTAACTGCCTCCCCAAGATCATTTATATAGATGACAAATAATAATGGACCGAGAACCGATTCCTGAGGAACCCCACTGATAACATCCCTGCACTCTGACTTTACACCATTTAGCACTACCATTTGCTTCCTGTTTTTCAGCCACTCAGCTATCCAATTTGAAACACCCCCACATATCCCAATCATTTTTAATTTATGAACTAGTCTCCTATGTGGTACCTTATCAAATGCTTTACTAAAATCTAAGTAAATTATATCTACATTCTCTCCCTTATCTACTTGATCTGTTACAAACTCCAGAAAGTCTAGTAAATTAGTCAAACATGATCTACCTGATCTAAACCCATGCTGAGCATCGCTGATTAACCCCTCCCTCTCTAGATGTTGGTAAATCCCTTTTTTAACTATTTTCTCAAGAATTTTACAGACTACAGGAGTTAGGCTAACCAGTCTAAAGTTATTTGGATCCTCTTTACTACCCTTCTTGAAAATGGGGACTACATTCGCTCTCTTCCAATCATCGGGTATTTCTCCATATTCCAGTGACCTAGTATACAACTTCTCCAGAGCTATTGAGATACTTTCTACCCCTTCTTTAAGGATCATAGAATGAATATTATCAGGGCCAGAGGCCTTGGTAGTATCTAACTCACCTATTAGTCCTTTTATCATCCTCCAATCCACACTAATGGTAGTAAACACCTCTTTCCCTGACCCATGAGTACTATACATAAGACTATTTAGTTTCTGCTTTGTAAATACTGATGCAAAATGACCATTTAGTACCTCAACTATTTCCTCATCAGTTTCTCTCACAACCCCTTCATATTTGATAGGCCCTATTTTAACTCTGCCAGACTTATTATTAATTTTATAGTAACTAAAGAACTTTCTAGGATCTTTGTTGCTATCCTGAGCTAATTTAATTTCTGACACCCTTTTGTGTACAAGTATTTGTACACTTAAGGTTTCAATATTTCTGGAATATTTGATACTTTTGTCTGGATATAAAACTAACAGGAAACTCAGTAAACACATATTAAAGAAAAAAAAATGACATTTGCTTTGTATATAACAACCATTGCTAATAAACAAAATTTGGTAACAAAAGTATTTAACCATTTAAATGACATGAAAGAATATTGTTATTAAACAAAAGAAATCTTATAAATTCAATGAAAAGGCTAAGATTGAAGATTAGAAAAATTTCTAGAAATGAAACTGATGTAAAATGCTGAATATTAGCACCATCATTGATTAATAAGAATCCATAGGACATTTGCTTTGACCAATGCCAAAGGTCAAAGAAGTTCCTCAAGTTATTTGTCAGCAAATAATTAAACCAATCAGATAGATTATCATACAGGACTATTTCTGAGCATCTTATGCAACTGTATTTGAAAGCACAGGAACTATAGAGTATGAAATGGAATACCTCCAACTTGCCAAGAGCTGGTGCTCCTTGCAAAATTTGCAATTGGTCTTGAAATTATATGCAATATGGAATTGTCAGGGAATAAAAGAACTATTAGTGGAAATCATCATCATTTTTGAAGGCTCTATACATGTTTGCATGTGTCAGCCTTATTTACCTAATTGCGACTGTCCATGCTGCTCGATCTCTGGCTGTTTCTCTATTCAAACTCATATCTCTGAGGTCCCTCTGTAGGACCTCATTCCACATCTTACTCAGTCTCCATCTGGCAGCTACATCCCCAAACTTTTAACACCCAATTATTATCCTCTATCCTCTCCACATGACCAAACCACCTCAATCTGCCTCTTCTCAGTGCCACACTAATGAATTCTATCACTAATCTATCCCTTAATTCACAGTTCGCAACTCTGTCACCTCCAGGCCTCAAATTCAGAGATACTCCACACATCCATCTCACCATTCTCATCTCAGTACACTCGAGCCTCTGGATGTCCTCTTCCTTCACAGCCTAAGTTTTGCTGCTGTACAACATTGCACTTCATACGCATGCAGCGTACAGACATCACTTAGCTCGGAGGGAAAAAGCCCTCAGCACCAAGAAAAGAAGCAACTCTCTGAACTTTTTCCAACCACTTCTAACCCTTGCTATGGAACTAGCCCCAGCACTGATCATATCTCCCAGATAGCAGAACTCCTCTGCGCATTCAACCGATACATCTTTTATGCACCCACAAACCACATCCATTGCAGAGGATAGTTATTCCCTACCTCTCTGTGACAGACTGCACATGGCCACATACCCTCAATGATGTCATTACCACCACCCACTCTTGAAGTCATCATCTTTGTTTAATCTAAATTCACTCTTAGCCCCATGGAATTCATCACTTCACTTTACAACTGATCTTCTCAAGTGCCATCCGCTCATCCTCAGCAATCAGCACTAGGTCATCAGCGTACAACAACTTGAATGGCAATCCTGTTCTATAATTCTGTGACAGCATTTCTAGGAGCATAGCAAAGAGTAAGGCCCTCAAAACGGATCCCTGATGCACACTAACCTTCACAGAGAAGTCATCACTCAATTCTTCATTTACCCTCACCTGGGTTGTCGAACCTTTGTACATAGCCATGACCACCTTAACCAACCACTCCTCAACCCCTAATTTTCTCATTGCCCACCTCTCTTGGTATCCTTTCCCTAATCATTTCTTCTAGAACACGCTCCATAACTTTCATAACATGATCAAAGAGTTTTATGCCTCTGTAGCTACCCCTTTACCCTTATACACATTCACACTCTTCAGCCAGTCTTCTGGTACAGCACATTTATATATGACAGCATTTATAAAGTCCATGACCAACCACACACTGATATCTCCAGAGGCTTTCAAAATCTCAACATTTATCTCAGAAACACCCGCTGCATTACCTTCTGGCATGTGATTGATGGCTCTGTTCACCATTTTGTCCCCAATTGATGGCCACAGTCCATCCACAGGTTCTGCAGAATCCACAAGTCTCCTGCCCCAGTCAAATTCTATGTTTAATAAATGATTATAGTCTTCCATACAAGCCTTTTTTATAAGGCCTGCCCAACACAACTCTACCATCATCATTTTTAATGCAATGTTCACCCGCTATATCACTATTTTCCTTTTTCATCTGCCCCACTCTTTCCCTGCCCTCAGCACCATTGAGGCTCTCAAGAAGAGGTTTTGGGGCCTCTGACTTAGCCCTATACACTTCCCAACCTGCCCTTCTTTTCGCTGCCAAGTATACTTCCTTATTCCCACCCAGCTCTCATGCCATAAACGATCTTCTTTTCTCCTTCACTGAGGCCTCATCTTTCTCATTACACCACCGAGATGCCTTGTGTCTAAGTGGACCTCTTGACCATCCACAAACCTGTTCAGTGGCTTTTTGAAGGTTATTTTTCAGTCTCCCTTCTGTCAGTAGCTCTATTCTCCACCACTAATGTACCGAACTCCTCATAAAAAGCCTCCCTCGCTTCCTAGTTTCTAAGCTTCCACATCTTCCTCCCAGGCACAAACACCCTACTCCTGGCATGCAATTTCCCTAACCAGAGGTCATACACCAGTAACTTGTTGCCGTATACACTCTTCACTGGGTATCACTTTAATATCTTTCACTAATTTTCTCTCTCTTCTTCTAACCATAAAATAGTCTAACTGACTACTGCCATCCCCAGATGTATATGTGACCAGTTTGCTTCTCTCTTTTTTGAACAGGCTGTTACGAACGACCATGTCCATTGCTCCCTCAACTTCCAGAATTTGCTCACTTTCCACATTCCTAGTGCCAAATCCATAACTTCCACGCACTCCTTCATACCCCAGTACCTCTGCCCCCACATGTCTATTCAGGTTTCCTCCCAGGATCACCATCTCACTCTCTGCAAAAGCCTAACTGTTAACATTTTGTATCCAAAAAGGTTTATATCTCAATTTCTTTCTCACAATCATTCTCACTGTACCCCTCCCTCCATCTACATTCTTGCATACAGCATACATCCACATTTCTCTGTGATTAGGTCTCAACCACCTCCCCCATGTCTACCCTTCAAACTACACACATTCCAACTAACAATTCTCAGCATTATTTTTTGTTTTTGTTGATTAGGTGATTTTGATCCGGGTTACGTCTTTCATTCCCACCAAAAATCAACACGTTAATAAAAAGCATGTAATGAACCATTTAAAAACTACCAGAGAGCATCTTGTAAAGGGAAGTGAATTTTGGAGCAATGTTATATGGCTATACAAGACTAAAATAGAACTTTTCAATGAAAATGTTTATCATATACAAGGTCCTCAGAAACACATGAGGACAAGTGCCAGACACTCCCCTCAGAATTCTGGTTATTGTTCATTTCCATTTGGAAAACCATTCATCTCTCTGTCCCCAAAAGAAGCAAACATATGGCTGAGAGCCTTATTAAACCTGCGCAGATCATTGGGAGGCCTGTTGATGCTTGGAGAACTCATAGACTAGAATTTTGGAATGTAGGGCAATATGAGAGCATCTTACAAACCAGCATAAGTGAGGGGAGGGGCTGGCTGAATGGGGGAGTAATGCTATCTTTGCTGTGTATTAATAATGATTATGGTAATTGTCAATGGTGGGCAGTCCGTGAGTACCAATGACGGAAGGTCTGTCACTGACAGACTCCCGTTTCGCTAGTGGACTCACGACTGATGGAAACTTTGAAACACTGACGGAATAATTGCCAATGGAAGTGATTTTTGGCCATCACCTGAACTGTCACTAACCCGAAAAGCAAAGATAACCTTTGGCAAATAATGTTTCTGTCATCGGTACTGATGAACTGCCCACCACTGGACTAATTGTAAAACAATAATGGGAGTAATAGTAATAATAGTGAATAATTGTATATTATCTTTTTCCTTAACTTTCAACTAGCAATTTTTGCTTTGGTATTTTAATTGTTGTTTTCCATAAACAATATTAATATTCATTTCCCATTTGCCTATTTGTTAGTAACAAAATTATCTTTGAACAAGCTACATCTCAACATTTAAATCACTTTAATATCTCAAATATTAAGGAACCCTTAGTTATCTTAGTCTTTTTTATTTCATCAATATAGGTCTGTCAGATAGAAGGGAAAAGGGAACAGACACGTAAAGTGGGGAGGTAACAGTCCCTAACACTATTTAAAACATGGAAGAAAGTGGGTAGCGAAAGAGGGTATAAATGGATAGATAAAAGCCAAATACTAAAATAAAATGCAAGATAAGGAATGGGATGGGCTAAAACTCAATTTTGTAAGACCAGAATAATAGCTTCTATTACCGTATGATCTATATGTGGAATGAGCTGCTCCCTGAGATGACTGAGGCCAAGTCTATTAAGTCATTTAAAAACTGTCTGGACAACCACTGGAAAGAATCTGAATTTAAATATGATCCATCCAAGCCACAACCACAGTCAGACCTCAGTCGCATACAGTAACATAACATACCATAACAATTTCACGGATGACAAAAGCCACAAGGGCCTATCAAATGTCATCCGCATCCGTCAAAACCCACCCACAAAAAGCACCATCACCAGGGAAAGACAAAATCAAAGTCCCCCACAATATAATATAACAGATGACAAAAGCCACAAGGGCTCATCATAGGTCATCCAAGTCAAACGACCTCTTTTTTAAGGCACTGAGTGAGTGCAGCATAGTCATCATCGACTGGACTGTGATATGTACTTAAGTGTAAGTAAGGGTGGACCTTCCTTTGCCATTAAAAGGGAGGAAACCCTCTACAATGAGTTTCAAAACACTGACTAGAGAAAGAATGTTAGACAATTAACATTCCTTTTCCTACCTCAGCAATTTTTAACTATATCAGCATATTTATAGAGCATCTGGATGTGATTCAACCCAGTATCTACTTGAAAATTTTAAAAGACAGAGATGCAGGTTGGATGTTAGAAAAGTATTTTTGCACCAACTATCAACCAGTCACACCTCATCAAAAGTATTTGAGAAATGTGCCAGAAACAAGATCACCATGTATTTAGAGGACCATAACCTACTCAGCATAAAGCAGCATGGCTTCAGAAAAGGAAGATCCTGTCTATCCAAGCTCCTGGCACATTATGACTGGGTCCTACAAAACCTGGCAGAGGGCAGAAACGTAGATGTCATGTTTCTCAATTTTGCCAAAGCATTCAATAAAGTAGACCACAGCATCCTACTTCACAAAATAAGATCTATAGGGGTAAGAGGCAATGTGGGAAGATGGCTGCACAGCTTCCTCACCGGATGGACCCAAGCAGTCACTATAAGTGAACATAAATCAGAAGATATCAGTGGGGCACCCCAGGGATCAGTGCTAGAACCTCTCCTCTTCCTTATACATATGGGAGACATAGGAGTGAGAATAGGAAACTCTGTCCTTTCATCCTTCACTGATGACACCAATGTAAGCTGTGTCATCACCAGTGTGGAGGATGTAACACTTCTGCAACATGACCTCAACAAAGTATATGCCTGGGCTGCTGCAAGCAATATGAAGTTTAATGAGGATAAATTTGAAATGTTGAGACGGAGTTAACCAGGCAATCAAAGAAGAGACCAAACTGTACAGTGAAGGACAAGAAATCACCCCACACCCACATGTCAAGTACCTAGGAGTCCACATAAGTGTAGACTGCACCTTCCATCACCACATTAAACAACAGTAAGGAAGGCCAAGGGCATGGCTGAGTGGGTTCTTAGAACCTTCACCGCCAGAGAACCAGAAGTAATGAAAACTCTCTGGAATGCTTTGGTTCAACCCATACTAGACTACTGCAGCCAGCTGTGGTCCCCATACAGGAAAGATGATATCCAACTCCTAGAGGAAGTGCAGAGGTCATTCACCAGGCAAGTGAGAGAACTGAGGGACCTCAGCTACCAGTGGAGGCTCAAGGTACCAGAGTTGTATTCACAGCAAAGAAAGGGCAGATACAGGGCTATCTACATTTGGAAGATATTAGAGCAAGAAGCGTGTGACCCTACTACAACCATATACCTCAGAAAGAACTAGACGCAAGTGTATGAGAAGGAGCCTACCAACAATGGCCCTGGCAAGAATCAAGACCCTACTTGCATCGAGCTTGACACACGAAGGTCCCAAGATATTCAACTCATTGTCAAAGGAGATGAAGGATATCAGGAACTGTACGGGGGAAAAATTCAAGACAGGCCTGGGATAAGTTCCTCAGGATGGTGCCTGATGAACCTCCCCTACCGGGATACACTGTCAACTGCAAGACCTCAAACTCACTACCAGGCCAAGTGTATCAAATGAAGATGGACACCATGATTGGGAGCAACAGTGGACTATCATGGTTGTGAGGACTACACCCTGAACTACCCCAAGTAAAACTGAGACAGTAGATAGTCCAGACTTTAAAATTATGTTATGGGTGAGTGACATGTCTAACTCCTTGTTCAGGTAACTCCCTCTAGGTAGGAACAAAGATGAACAAACAAGTAACAAATATATAGCAAAGTAAAATTTATAAACTAAATAAAAAAATGTGGCAAATGTTGGCTAAGCAAATCAAGTCTAATGTACAAATCTGCCTGAAGAAGTTAACTGATTATTTCTAAATGATTTAGCAATTTATAAATTTTCTAACAATCATTTTGTCCAAGGCACAAACTATTCTAAATTTTGTGTATATATTTAGAAAATTTAGCTAATGATAGTGTTAACAAGGAATCAATAATTCTACTTCAGAATTCAAGTGGCAAGGCTAAAAATAATCATGCTACAGTCAGACTCCAATTTTATAAATACTTATTATCAAATTTAGAAGTTACCGGGCCTACCTTAACCTATATAGTGAAACTATAGATATATGTCAACCACCCAAAAATCCTTGAGGGGAAATGATTACGAAAACATTAAATGCCGATGCAGACCGAAACTTTGAGTAGTTGTGATTTCGTAAAAATTCGGAAGTTCCAATAGCATAACAAACTAACGGATACTGTGGACGATCTCTTCAATGGATATATCAATTTTAAAAAGTTGCAATTATTTGTTTATTGATAACATTTTATGTATTAGCCATGGAAAAAGGTGCTATTTTGTTTACTAAGGGTCTATTAAGCGGCTTTTACGGGCGGCGAGAAGAGAAGGCATTCCCGTTCCTCTCAGCTATGTCTGTCATTATAACCAGCTGATCAACCAAACATCAAAAGATGCTTGGCTGATAATTGCTGGATAGAAGCATTGAATTGTTACGGAATTAATTTTAAATGATAAAATGGAATTACTTACAAAGTATAATACGATATGGTAGAAAATATTTTACAAAAAGGCCATCCAAGTGAGAGGATACTAAGGTAGTAAGCAAAGGCTAGCAGCGTCTGAAAAGTTCCAAATTCCACATGCTTGCGAGCTTGCTAATCTGAGCCATGTTAAAAAAAAAGTTACTTTAACCATCTTCGTTCTTATGTTGACTACTTTTAATGTTTTATTTATGAAGGAAAATTCTAAATTCTTGAAAATGAAAAGTTGGCATATTGATATTCGTTTGTTAAATAGTTTGCTTACCATTCATAGAGTTCACACAAAAAATGTTTTACTTTTCTACTTGATTCCATTATTCTTTTGCTAGCTAGCTATCAACTAAAGGCTCGATTTTTATTTTTATAAAATTGTGCATAGACATATATGCTAGATGAATTGGTATTTCTCTTGTGTTTTGAATTAGGAAGTGGGGGGAGGGCATATACAATAGCCGCATATGTTAAAGGTTTCTTTGGATGCGTACGTGCGTTTACCGGGTCTGTCTGCTCGAATTACCATGCTAGGGACCAGAACGCACAAAAGATTAGAATGGTGTTCCATACATCTTCGTTTAAGATGATTTAGATAATTACATATACTGCTTACTGTATATGTGAAAATATCACCGTACATATTTTTAGTGCGTAAACGAAAAATATCGTCAAATCATAAAGCAAGTAGAGTGTGTATAAGAATAATTAGCGATCATTTCTCCACTAATGCACCTACAAATTCACTGAACAAACATCAAGAAATTAATTTTTGTATACATATTCTAAATCGTGGCCTAATGGAAAAGAAGTTAGATTTTCCACTTCTGCGTACACGGTTTGAATCGCAGCGAGAGCGAACAAGAAATTTTGGAATTTGTAGTGAACTACCTCGAATAACTCCAAAGCCAATTTCGACACATCACTCTTCCATCCTCCATTTTCACACACATAAATCGCTTATAAATAGGTTAATATCATATTGTTCAGAGTATCACTGCCAAAATTCCTTATATGTTCCTTTCGTCAGCACATTCAAGTAATCTTTCCGAAGCCGCAGAGATGGACGGTGAGAAATTTCATCTGTACTGTTTTCACAAGCTCTATGTTAGGGATTTCCTTAAATAATACCGCTTCGGTATCGATAGCAGTCTTTTGAGATGTTCCTATTTCTTGTGACTCTCCTGACGAAGTAAGGGTGACTTTTCCCTGGGCCACTGGAGTTCCCATGGTTACTGATCAGGTTGTTTGAATGGAATCTGAAGAATAGACTGAGGGTACTAAATACGTTTTCATTTAAGAGAAGAGGTGTGAGGGAAGGTATGATTGAGCTTTTTAAAATCTGTTCTGGGATGGATAAGTTGGATTTTGGCAAGTTATTTGACTTGGAGGGTAGTAATAGGACTAGGGGTCACCACTTAAAAATGAAAAAAAAAGAGGTGCAGGTTGGATGTTAAAAAATATGCTTTCACCAATAAAGTGGTAGATTACTGGAATAGTTTGCCATCTGAGACGGTAGACAATCCAAACTTAAATGTATTCAAACGCAGATTAGATGATTATATGGGAAGGGAGGGTTAACTTTGGGGGCTATTCTGGACTCATTCCTGTGGATGCAGTTTTTTATTATTGTATATTATGATTGATTTGGATTTTGACGAGTCTTGATGATGATGCTTTTTGTTTTTGACACATTCCTGTGGATGGTTCGAATTGTATATTGTAGATGCATGATCGGACACAATCCTAAAAATTGTTTAAATTGTATATTGTAGATGCAATATCGGACACAATCCTATGGATTGTTTAAATTGTATATTGTAGATGCATGATCGAACACAATCCTATGGATTGTTTAAATTGTATATTGTAGATGCATGATCGGACACAATACTATGGATTGTTTAAATTGTATATTGTAGATGCATGATCGGACACAATCCTATGGATTGTTTAAATTGTATATTGTAGATGCATGATCGGAGACAATCCTATGGATTGTTCAAAATGTATATTGTAGATGCATGATCGAACACAATCCTATGGATTGTTTAAATTGTATATTGTAGATGCATGATCGGACACAATACTATAGATTGTTTAAATTGTATATTGTAGATGCATGATCAAAAACAATCCTATGGATTGTTTAAATTGTATATTGTAGATGCATGATCGGACACAATCCTAAAGATTGTTTAAATTGTATATTGTAGATGCATGATCGGACACAATCTAAAGAATTGTTTAAATTGTAAATTATAGATGTATGATCGGACACAATCCTATGGATTGCTTATATTGTAGATGCATGATCGGACACAATCCTATGGATTGTGTAAATTGTATATTGTAAATGCATGATCAAACACAATCCTATGAATTGTTTAAATTGTATATTGTAGATGCATGATTGGACACAATCCTATGGATTGTTTAAATTGCATATTGTAGATGCATGATCGGACACAATCCTATGGATTGTTTAAGTTGTATATTTAGATGCATGACCAGGCACAATCCTATGGATTGTTTAAATTGTATATTGTAGATGCATGATCGGAAGCAATCCTATGGATTATTTAAATTGTATATTGTAGATGCATAAGCGGACACAATCCAATGGATAGTTTAAATTGTATATTGTAGATGAATGATCGAACACAATCCTAGGGATTGTTTAAATTGTATATTGTAGATGCATGATCAGGCACAATCCTATGGATTGTTTAAATTGTATATTGTAGCTGCATGATCGGACACAATCCTAAGGATTGTTTAAATTGTATATTGTAGATGCATGATCGGACAAAATCCTATGGATTGATTAAATTGTATATAGTAGATGCATGATCGGGCTACATCCTATGGATTGTTTCAATTGTATATTGTAGATGCATGATCGGACAAAATCCTATGGATTGTTTAAATTGTATATTGTAGATGCATGATCGGACACAATCCTTAGGATTGTTTATATTGTATATTGTATATGCATGATCGGACACAATCCTAAGGATTGTGTAAATTGTATATTGTAGGTGCATGATCGGACACAATCCTAAGGATTGTTTAAATTGTATATTGTAGATGCATGATCGGACACAATCCTAAGGATTGTTTAAATTGTATATTGTAGATGCATGATCGGCCACAATCCTAAGGATTGTGTAAATTGTATATTGTAGATGCATGATCGGACACAATCCTATGGATTGTTTAAATTGTATATTGTAGATGCATGATAGGACACAATCCTATGGATTGTTTAAATTGTGTATTGTAGATGCATGATCGGAAACAGTCATATGGATTGTTTAAATTGTATATTGTAGATGCATGATCGGACACAATGCTATATATTGTTTGAATTGTATATTGTAGATGCATGATCGAGCACAATCCTATGGATTGTATAAATTGTATACTGTAGATGTATGATCGGACACAATCCTATGGATTGTTTAAATTGTATATTGTAGATGCATGATCGAACACAATCCTATGGATTGTTTAAATTGTGTATTGTAGATGCATGATCGGAAACAGTCCTATGGATTGTTTAAATTGTATATTGTAGATGCATGATCGGACACAATCCTATGGATGGTTTAAATTGTATATTGTAGATGCATGATCAGGCACAATCCTATGGATTGTATAGATTTTATATTGTAGATGTATTATCGGACACAATCCTATGGATTGTTTAAATTGTATATTGTAGATGTATTATCGGACACAATCCTATAGATTGTTCAAATTGTATATTGTAGATGCATGATTGGACACAATCCTATGGATTGTTTAAATTGTATATTGTAGATGCATGATCGGACACAATCCTCTGGATCGTTTAAATTGTATATTGTAGATGCATGATCGGGCACAATCCTGTGGATTGTTTAAATTGTATATTATAGATGCATGATCGAACACAATCCTCTAGATTGTTGAAATTATATATTGTAGATGCATGATCGGGCACAATCCTATATATTGTTTAAATTATATATAGTAGATGAATAATCGGGCACAATCCTATGGATTGTTTAAATTGTATATTGTAGATGCATGATCGAACACAATCCTATAGATTGTTTAAATTGTATATTGTAGAGGCATGATCGGAAACAGTCCTATGGATTGGTTAAATTGTATATTGGAGATGCATGATCGGACACAATCCTATGGATTGTTTAAATTGTATATTGTAGATGCATGATCGAACACAATCCTATGCATTGTTTAAATTGTATATTGTAGATACATAAACGGGCACAATCCTATGGATTGTTTAAATTGTATATTATAGATGCATGATAGAACACAATCCTCTGGATTGTTTCAATTGTATATTGTAGATGCATGATCGGACACAATCTTATGGATTGTTTAAATTGTATATTGTAGATGCATGATCGGACACAATCCTATAGATTGTTCAAATTGTATATTGCAGATGCATGATCGAACACAATCCTATGGATTGTTTAAATTGTATATAGTAGATGCATGATCGGGCACAATCTTATGGATTGTTTAAATTGTATATTGTAGATGCATGATCGGGCACAATCCTATGGATTGTATAAATTGTATATTATAGATGTATGATCGGACACAATCCTATGGATTGTTTAAATTGTATATTGTAGATGCATGATCGGACACAATCCTATAGATTGTTCAAATTGTATATTGCAGATGCATGATCGAACACAATCCTATGGATTGTTTAAATTGTATATTGTAGATGCATGATCGGACACAATCCTCTGGATCGTTTAAATTCTATATTGTAGATGCATGATTGGGCACAATCGTATGGATTGTTTAAATTTTATATTATAGATGCATGATCGGGCACAATCTTATGGATTGTTTAAATTGTATATTGTAGATGCATGATCGGGCACAATCTTATGGATTGTTTAAATTGTATATTGTAGATGCATGATCGGGCACAATCCTATGGATTGTATAAATTGTAGATTGTAGATGTATGATCTACAATATACAAACCATAGGATTGTGCCCGATCATGCACCTACAATATACAATTTAAACAATCCATAAGATTGTGCCCAATCATGCATCTACAATATACAATTTAAACAATCCAGAGGATTGTGTCCGATCATGCAACTATAATATACAATTTAAAAAATCCATAGGATTGTGCCCGATCATGCATCTACAATATACAATTTAAACGAGCCAGAGGATTGTGTCCGATCATGCATCTACAATATACAATTTAAACAATCCATAGGATTGTGTTCGATCATGCATCTACAATATACAATTTAAACAATCCTTAGGATTGGGGCCGATCATCGGACACAATCCTATGGATTGTTTAAATTGTATATTGTAGATGCATGATCAGACACAATCCTATAGATTGTTCAAATTGTATATTGTAAATGCATGATCGAACACAATCCTATGGATTGTTTAAATTGTATATTGTAGATGCATGATCGGACACAATCCTCTGGATCGTTTAAATTGTATATTGTAGATACATAAACGGGCACAATCCTATGGATTGTTTAAATTGTATATTATAGATGCATGATCGAACACAATCCTCTGGATTGTTTCAATTGTATATTGTAGATGCATGATCGGGCACAATTCTATGGATTCTTTAAATTGTATATAGTTGATGCATAATCGGGCACAATCCTATGGATTGTTTAAATTGTATATTGTAGAGGCATGATCGGAAACAGTCCTATGGATTGTTTAAATTGTATATTGTAGATGCATGATCGGACACAATCCTATTGATTGTTTAAATTTAATGTTGTAGATGCATGATCGGAAACAGTTCTATGGATTGTTGAAATTGTATATTGTAGATGCATGATCGGACACAATCCTAAGGATTGTTTAAATTTATATTGTAGATGCATGATCGGACACAATCCTATGGTTTGTTTAAGTTAGTTGTATATTGTAGATGCATGATTGGACACAATCTTATGGATTGTTTAAATTGTATATTGTAGATGCATGATCGGACAAAATCCTGAGGATTGTTTAAATTGTATATTGTAGATGCATGATCGGACACAATCCTAAGGATTGTTTAAATTGTATATTGTAGATGCATGATCGAACACAATACTATGGATTGTTTAAATTGTATATTGTAGATGCATGATCGAACACAATCCTATGGATTGGTTAAATTGTATATTGTAGATGCATGATCGAACACAATCCTATGGATTGTTTAAATTGTATATTGTAGATGCATGTTCGGAAACAGTTCTATGGATTGTTTAAATTGTATATTGTAGTTGCATGATCGGACACAATCCTATGGATTGTTTAAATTGTATATTGTAGATGCATGGTCGGAAACAGTTCTATGGATTGTTTAAATTGTATATCGTAGATGTATGATCGGGCACAATCCTATGGATTGTTTAAATTGTATATAGTAGATGCATGATCGGGCACAATCTTATGGATTGTTTAAATTGTATATTGTAGATGCATTATCGGACACAATCCTCTGGATCGTTAAAATTGTATATTGTAGATGCATGATCCAGCACAATCCTATGGATTGTTTAAATTGTATATTATAGATGCTTGATCGGACACAATCCTCTGGATTGTTTAAATTGTATATTGTAGATGCATGATCGGGCACAATCCTATGGATTGTTTAAATTGTATATAGTAGATGCATAATCGGGCACAATCCTATAGATTGTTTAAATTGTATATTGTAGATGCATGATCGAACACAATCCTATGGATTGTTTAAATTGTATATTGTAGAGGCATGATCGAAAACAGTCCTATGGATTGTTTAAATTGTATATTGTAGATGCATGATCGGACACAATCCTATGGATTGTTTAAATTGTATATTGTAGATGCATGATCGAACACAATCCTATGGATTGTTTAAATTGTATATTGTAGATGCATGATCGGACACAATTCTAAGGATGGTTTAAATTGTATATTGTAGATGCATTATCGGACACAATCCTATGGATTGTTTAAATTGTATATTGTAGATGCATGATCGGAAACAGTTCTATGGATTGTTTAAATTGTATATCGTAGATGCATGATCGGGCACAATCCTATGGATTGTTTGAATTGTATATTGTAGATGCATGATCGGACACAATTCTAAGGATTGTTTAAATTGTATATTGTAGATGCATGATCGGACACAATCCTATAAATTGTTTAAATTGTATATTGTAGATGCATGATCGGAAACAGTTCTATGGATTGTTTAAATTGTATATCGTAGATGCATGATCAGGCACAATCCTATGGATTGTTTAAATTGTATATAGTAGATGCATGATCGGGCACAATCTTATGGATTGTTTAAATTGTATATTGTACATGCATGATCGGACACAATCCTAAAGATTGTCTAAATTGTATATTGTAGATGCATGATCGAACACAATCCTATGGATTGTTTAAATTGTATATTGTAGAGGCATGATCGAAAACAGTCCTATGGATTGTTTAAATTGTATATTGTAGATGAATAATCGGACACAATCCTATGGATTGTTTAAATTGTATATTGTAGATGCATGATCGAACACAATCCTATGGATTGTTTAAATTGTATATTGTAGAGGCATGATCGAAAACAGTCCTATGGATTGTTTAAATTGTATATCGTAGATGCATGATCGGGCACAATCTTATGGATTGTTTATATTGTATATTGTACATGCCTGATCGGACACAATCCTAAGGATTGTCTAAATTGTATATTGTAGATGCATGATCGAACACAATCCTATGGATTGTTTAAATTGTATATTGTAGAGGCATGATCGAAAACAGTCCTATGGATTGTTTAAATTGTATATTGTAGATGAATAATCGGACACAATCCTATGGATTGTTTAAATTGTATATTGTAGATGCATGATCGAACACAATTCTATGGATTGTTTAAATTGTATATTGTAGATGCATGATCGGACACAATTCTAAGGGTTGTTTAAATTGTATATTGTAGATGCATGATCGGACAAAATCCTTTGGATTGTTTAAATTGTATATTGTAGATGCATGATCGGAAACAGTCCTATTGATTGTTTAAATTTTATATCGTAGATGCATTATCGGGCACAATCCTATGGATTGTTTAAATTGTATATAGTAGATGCATGATCGGGCACAATCTTATGGATTGTTTAAATTGTATATTGTACATGCATGATCGGACACAATCCTAAGGATTGTATAAATTGTATATTGTAGATGCATAAACGGACACAATCCTAAAGATTGTTTAAATTGTATATTATAGATGCATGATCGGATACAATCCTAAGGATTGATAAATTGTATATTGTAGATGCATGATCGGACACAATCCTATAGAGTTTAAATTGTATATTGTAGATGCATGATCGGACCAAATCCTAAGGATTGTTTAAATTGTACATTGTAGATACATGATCGAACAAAATCCTATGGATTGTTTAAATTGTATATTGTAGATGCATGATCGGACACAATCCTCTGGATCGTTTAAATTCTATATTGTAGATGCATGATCGGGCACAATCCTATGGA
Organism: Ceratothoa steindachneri; assembly: GCA_963969495.1. NCBI lineage: Eukaryota > Metazoa > Arthropoda > Malacostraca > Isopoda > Cymothoidae > Ceratothoa > Ceratothoa steindachneri. Next base: position 23,984,880 of record OZ018327.1, on the reverse strand, counting down.
TTGTTTAAATTTTATATTATAGATGCATGATCGGCCACAATCTTATGGATTGTTTAAATTGTATATTGTAGATGCATGATCGGGCACAAGCTTATGGATTGTTTAAATTGTATATTGTAGATGCATGATCGGGCACAATCCTATGGATTGTATATATTGTATATTGTAGATGTATGATCTACAATATACAATCCATAGGATTGTGCCCGATCATGCAACTACAATATACAATTTAAACAATCCATAAGATTGTGCCCAATCATAAATCTACAATATACAATTTAAACAATCCAGAGGATTGTGTCCGATCATGCATCTATAATATACAATTTAAAAAATCCATAGGATTGTTCCCGATCATGCATCTACAATATACAATTTAAACGATCCAGAGGATTGTGTCCGATCATGCATCTACAATATACAATTTAAACAATCCATAGGATTGTGTTCGATCATGCATCTACAATATACAATTTAAACAATCCTTAGGATTGTGGCCGATCATCGAACACAATCCTATGGATTGTTTAAATTGTATATTGTAGATGCATGATCAAACACAATCCTATAGATTGTTCAAATTGTATATTGTAAATGCATGATCGAACACAATCCTATGGATTGTTTAAATTGTATATTGTAGGTGCATGATCGGACACAATCCTCTGGATCGTTTAAATTGTATATTGTAGATGCATAATCGGGGACAATCCTATGGATTGTTTAAATTGTATATTATAGATGCATGATCGAACACAATCCTGTGGATTGTTTAAATTGTATATTGTAGATGCATGATCGAACACAATCCTATGAATTGTTTAAATTGTATATTGTAGATGCATGATCGAACACAATCCTATGGATTGTTTAAATTGTATATTGTAGATGCATGGTCGGAAACAGTTCTATGGATTGTTTAAATTGTATATTGTAGTTGCATGATCGGACACAATCCTATGGATTGTTTAAATTGTATATTGTAGATGCATGGTCGGAAACAGTTCTATGGATTGTTTAAATTGTATATCGTAGATGCATGATCGGGCACAATCCTATGGATTGTTTAAATTGTATATAGTAGATGCATGATCGGGCACAATCTTATGGATTGTTTAAATTGTATATTGTAGATGCATTATCGGACACAATCCTCTGGATCGTTAAAATTGTATATTGTAGATGCATGATCCAGCACAATCCTATGGATTGTTTAAATTGTATATTATAGATGCTTGATCGGACACAATCCTCTGGATTGTTTAAATTGTATATTGTAGATGCATGATCGGGCACAATCCTATGGATTGTTTAAATTGTATATAGTAGATGCATAATCGGGCACAATCCTATAGATTGTTTAAATTGTATATTGTAGATGCATGATCGAACACAATCCTATGGATTGTTTAAATTGTATATTGTAGAGGCATGATCGAAAACAGTCCTATGGATTGTTTAAATTGTATATTGTAGATGCATGATCGGACACAATCCTATGGATTGTTTAAATTGTATATTGTAGATGCATGATCGAACACAATCCTATGGATTGTTTAAATTGTATATTGTAGATGCATGATCGGACACAATTCTAAGGATGGTTTAAATTGTATATTGTAGATGCATTATCGGACACAATCCTATGGATTGTTTAAATTGTATATTGTAGATGCATGATCGGAAACAGTTCTATGGATTGTTTAAATTGTATATCGTAGATGCATGATCGGGCACAATCCTATGGATTGTTTGAATTGTATATTGTAGATGCATGATCGGACACAATTCTAAGGATTGTTTAAATTGTATATTGTAGATGCATGATCGGACACAATCCTATGGATTGTTTAAATTGTATATTGTAGATGCATGATCGGAAACAGTTCTATGGATTGTTTAATTTGTATATCGTAGATGCATGATCAGGCACAATCCTATGGATTGTTTAAATTGTATATAGTAGATGCATGATCGGGCACAATCTTATGGATTGTTTAAATTGTATATTGTACATGCATGATCGGACACAATCCTAAGGATTGTCTAAATTGTATATTGTAGATGCATGATCGAACACAATCCTATGGATTGTTTAAATTGTATATTGTAGAGGCATGATCGAAAACAGTCCTATGGATTGTTTAAATTGTATATTGTAGATGAATAATCGGACACAATCCTATGGATTGTTTAAATTGTATATTGTAGATGCATGATCGAACACAATCCTATGGATTGTTTAAATTGTATATTGTAGAGGCACGATCGAAAACAGTCCTATGGATTGTTTAAATTGTATATCGTAGATGCATGATCGGGCACAATCTTATGGATTGTTTATATTGTATATTGTACATGCCTGATCGGACACAATCCTAAGGATTGTCTAAATTGTATATTGTAGATGCATGATCGAACACAATCCTATGGATTGTTAAATTGTATATTGTAGAGGCATGATCGAAAACAGTCCTATGGATTGTTTAAATTGTATATTGTAGATGAATAATCGGACACAATCCTATGGATTGTTTAAATTGTATATTGTAGATGCATGATCGAACACAATTCTATGGATTGTTTAAATTGTATATTGTAGATGCATGATCGGACACAATTCTAAGGGTTGTTTAAATTGTATATTGTAGATGCATGATCGGACAAAATCCTATGGATTGTTTAAATTGTATATTGTAGATGCATGATCGGAAACAGTCCTATTGATTGTTTAAATTGTATATCGTAGATGCATGATCGGGCACAATCCTATGGATTGTTTAAATTGTATATAGTAGATGCATGATCGGGCACAATCTTATGGATTGTTTAAATTGTATATTGTACATGCATGATCGGACACAATCCTAAGGATTGTATAAATTGTATATTGTAGATGCATAAACGGACACAATCCTAAAGATTGTTTAAATTGTATATTATAGATGCATGATCGGATACAATCCTAAGGATTGATAAATTGTATATTGTAGATGCATGATCGGACACAATCCTATAGAGTTTAAATTGTATATTGTAGATGCATGATCGGACCAAATCCTAAGGATTGTTTAAATTGTACATTGTAGATACATGATCGAACAAAATCCTATGGATTGTTTAAATTGTATATTGTAGATGCATGATCGGACACAATCCTCTGGATCGTTTAAATTCTATATTGTAGATGCATGATCGGGCACAATCCTATGGATTGTTTAAATTTTATATTATAGATGCATGATCGGCCACAATCTTATGGATTGTTTAAATTGTATATTGTAGATGCATGATCGGGCACAAGCTTATGGATTGTTTAAATTGTATATTGTAGATGCATGATCGGGCACAATCCTATGGATTGTATATATTGTATATTGTAGATGTATGATCTACAATATACAATCCATAGGATTGTGCCCGATCATGCACCTACAATATACAATTTAAACAATCCATAAGATTGTGCCCAATCATAAATCTACAATATACAATTTAAACAATCCAGAGGATTGTGTCCGATCATGCATCTATAATATACAATTTAAAAAATCCATAGGATTGTTCCCGATCATGCATCTACAATATACAATTTAATCAATCCATAGGATTGTGTCCGATCATGCATCTACAATATACAATTTAAACAATCCATAGGATTGTGTTCGATCATGCATCTACAATATACAATTTAAACAATCCTTAGGATTGTGGCCGATCATCGAACACAATCCTATGGATTGTTTAAATTGTATATTGTAGATGCATGATCAAACACAATCCTATAGATTGTTCAAATTGTATATTGTAAATGCATGATCGAACACAATCCTATGGATTGTTTAAATTGTATATTGTAGGTGCATGATCGGACACAATCCTCTGGATCGTTTAAATTGTATATTGTAGATGCATAATCGGGGACAATCCTATGGATTGTTTAAATTGTATATTATAGATGCATGATCGAACACAATCCTGTGGATTGTTTAAATTGTATATTGTAGATGCATGATCGAACACAATCCTATGAATTGTTTAAATTGTATATTGTAGATGCATGATCGAACACAATCCTATGGATTGTTTAAATTGTATATTGTAGATGCATGGTCGGAAACAGTTCTATGGATTGTTTAAATTGTATATTGTAGTTGCATGATCGGACACAATCCTATGGATTGTTTAAATTGTATATTGTAGATGCATGGTCGGAAACAGTTCTATGGATTGTTTAAATTGTATATCGTAGATGCATGATCGGGCACAATCCTATGGATTGTTTAAATTGTATATAGTAGATGCATGATCGGGCACAATCTTATGGATTGTTTAAATTGTATATTGTAGATGCATTATCGGACACAATCCTCTGGATCGTTAAAATTGTATATTGTAGATGCATGATCCAGCACAATCCTATGGATTGTTTAAATTGTATATTATAGATGCTTGATCGGAAACAATCCTCTGGATTGTTTAAATTGTATATTGTAGATGCATGATCGGGCACAATCCTATGGATTGTTTAAATTGTATATAGTAGATGCATAATCGGGCACAATCCTATAGATTGTTTAAATTGTATATTGTAGATGCATGATCGAACACAATCCTATGGATTGTTTAAATTGTATATTGTAGAGGCATGATCGAAAACAGTCCTATGGATTGTTTAAATTGTATATTGTAGATGCATGATCGGACACAATCCTATGGATTGTTTAAATTGTATATTGTAGATGCATGATCGAACACAATCCTATGGATTGTTTAAATTGTATATTGTAGATGCATGATCGGACACAATTCTAAGGATGGTTTAAATTGTATATTGTAGATGCATTATCGGACACAATCCTATGGATTGTTTAAATTGTATATTGTAGATGCATGATCGGAAACAGTTCTATGGATTGTTTAAATTGTATATCGTAGATGCATGATCGGGCACAATCCTATTGATTGTTTGAATTGTATATTGTAGATGCATGATCGGACACAATTCTAAGGATTGTTTAAATTGTATATTGTAGATGCATGATCGGACACAATCCTATGGATTGTTTAAATTGTATATTGTAGATGCATGATCGGAAACAGTTCTATGGATTGTTTAATTTGTATATCGTAGATGCATGATCAGGCACAATCCTATGGATTGTTTAAATTGTATATAGTAGATGCATGATCGGGCACAATCTTATGGATTGTTTAAATTGTATATTGTAAATGCATGATCGGACACAATCCTAAGGATTGTCTAAATTGTATATTGTAGATGCATGATCGAACACAATCCTATGGATTGTTTAAATTGTATATTGTAGAGGCATGATCGAAAACAGTCCTATGGATTGTTTAAATTGTATATTGTAGATGAATAATCGGACACAATCCTATGGATTGTTTAAATTGTATATTGTAGATGCATGATCGAACACAATCCTATGGATTGTTTAAATTGTATATTGTAGAGGCACGATCGAAAACAGTCCTATGGATTGTTTAAATTGTATATCGTAGATGCATGATCGGGCACAATCTTATGGATTGTTTATATTGTATATTGTACATGCCTGATCGGACACAATCCTAAGGGTTGTCTAAATTGTATATTGTAGATGCATGATCGAACACAATCCTATGGATTGTTAAATTGTATATTGTAGAGGCATGATCGAAAACAGTCCTATGGATTGTTTAAATTGTATATTGTAGATGAATAATCGGACACAATCCTATGGATTGTTTAAATTGTATATTGTAGATGCATGATCGAACACAATTCTATGGATTGTTTAAATTGTATATTGTAGATGCATGATCGGACACAATTCTAAGGGTTGTTTAAATTGTATATTGTAGATGCATGATCGGACAAAATCCTATGGATTGTTTAAATTGTATATTGTAGATGCATGATCGGAAACAGTCCTATTGATTGTTTAAATTGTATATCGTAGATGCATGATCGGGCACAATCCTATGGATTGTTTAAATTGTATATAGTAGATGCATGATCGGGCACAATCTTATGGATTGTTTAAATTGTATATTGTACATGCATGATCGGACACAATCCTAAGGATTGTATAAATTGTATATTGTAGATGCATAAACGGACACAATCCTAAAGATTGTTTAAATTGTATATTATAGATGCATGATCGGATACAATCCTAAGGATTGATAAATTGTATATTGTAGATGCATGATCGGACACAATCCTATAGAGTTTAAATTGTATATTGTAGATGCATGATCGGACCAAATCCTAAGGATTGTTTAAATTGTACATTGTAGATACATGATCGAACAAAATCCTATGGATTGTTTAAATTGTATATTGTAGATGCATGATCGGACACAATCCTCTGGATCGTTTAAATTCTATATTGTAGATGCATGATCGGGCACAATCCTATGGATTGTTTAAATTTTATATTATAGATGCATGATCGGCCACAATCTTATGGATTGTTTAAATTGTATATTGTAGATGCATGATCGGGCACAAGCTTATGGATTGTTTAAATTGTATATTGTAGATGCATGATCGGGCACAATCCTATGGATTGTATATATTGTATATTGTAGATGTATGATCTACAATATACAATCCATAGGATTGTGCCCGATCATGCACCTACAATATACAATTTAAACAATCCATAAGATTGTGCCCAATCATAAATCTACAATATACAATTTAAACAATCCAGAGGATTGTGTCCGATCATGCATCTATAATATACAATTTAAAAAATCCATAGGATTGTTCCCGATCATGCATCTACAATATACAATTTAATCAATCCATAGGATTGTGTCCGATCATGCATCTACAATATACAATTTAAACAATCCATAGGATTGTGTTCGATCATGCATCTACAATATACAATTTAAACAATCCTTAGGATTGTGGCCGATCATCGAACACAATCCTATGGATTGTTTAAATTGTATATTGTAGATGCATGATCAGACACAATCCTATAGATTGTTCAAATTGTATATTGTAAATGCATGATCGAACACAATCCTATGGATTGTTTAAATTGTATATTGTAGGTGCATGATCGGACACAATCCTCTGGATCGTTTAAATTGTATATTGTAGATGCATAATCGGGGACAATCATATGGAATGTTTAAATTGTATATTATAGATGCATGATCGAACACAATCCTGTGGATTGTTTAAATTGTATATTGTAGATGCATGATCGAACACAATCCTATGGATTGTTTAAATTGTATATTGTAGATGCATGATCGAACACAATCCTATGGATTGTTTAAATTGTATATTGTAGATGCATGATCGAACACAATCCTATGGATTGTTTAAAGTGTATATTGTAGATGGATGATAGGACACAATCCTCTGGATCGTTTAAATTGTATATTGTAGATGCATGATCGGGCACAATCCTATGGATTGTTTAAATTTTATATTATAGATGCATGATCGGGCACAATTTTATGGATTGTTTAAATTGTATATTGTAGATGCATGATCGGGCACAAGCTTATGGATTGTTTAAATTGTATATTGTAGATGCATGATCGGGCACAATCCTATGGATTGTATAAATTGTATATTGTAGATGTATGATCTACAATATACAATCCATAGGATTGTGCCCGATCATGCACCTACAATATACAATTTAAACAATCCATAAGATTGTGCCCAATCATGCATCTACAATATACAATTTAAACATTCCATAGGATTGTGTCCGATCATGCATCTACAATATACAATTTACACAATCCATAGGATTGTGTCCGATCATGCATCTACAATATACAATTTAATCAATCCATAGGATTGTGTCCGATCATACATCTACAGTATACAATTTATACAATCCATAGGATTGTGCCCGATCATGCATCTACAATATACAATTCAAACAATATATAGGATTGTGTCCGATCATGCATCTACAATATACAATTTAAACAATCCATATGACTGTTTCCGATCATGCATCTACAATACACAATTTAAACAATCCATAGGATTGTGTCCTATCATGCATCTACAATACACAATTTAAACAATCCATAGGATTGTGTCCGATCATGCATCTACAATATACAATTTACACAATCCTTAGGATTGTGTCCGATCATGCATCTACAATATACAATTTAAACAATCCTTAGGATTGTGTCCGATCATGCATCTACAATATACAATTCAAACAATCCTTAGGATTGTGTCCGATCATGCACCTACAATATACAATTTAAACAATCCTTAGGTATGTGTCCGATCATGCATCTACAATATACAATTTAAACAATCCTAAGGATTGTGTCCGATCATGCATCTACAATATACAATTTAAACAATCCATAGGATTTGTTCCGATCATGCATCTACAATATACAATTTAAACAATCCATAGGATGTAGCCCGATCATGCATCTACTATATACAATTTAAACAATCCATAGGATTGTGTCCGATCATGCAGCTACAATATACAATTTAAACAATCCATAGGATTGTGTCCGATCATGCATCTACAATATACAATTTAAACAATCCATAGGATTGTGTTCGATCATGCATCTACAATATACAATTTAAACAATCCTTAGGATTGTGGCCGATCATCGAACACAATCCTATGGATTGTTTAAATTGTATATTGTAGATGCATGATCAGACACAATCCTATAGATTGTTCAAATTGTATATTGTAAATGCATGATCGAACACAATCCTATGGATTGTTTATATTGTATATTGTAGATGCATGATCGAACACAATCCTCTGGATCGTTTAAATTATATATTGTAGATGCATAATGGGGACAATCCTATGGATTGTTTAAATTGTATATAGTAGATGCATGATCGGGCACAATCTTATGGATTGTTTAAATTGTTTATTGTACATGCATGATCGGACACAATCCTAAGGATTGTATAAAATGTATATTGTAGATGCATGATCGGACACAATCCTAAAGATTGTTTAAATTGTATATTATAGATGCATGATCGGATACAATCCTAAGGATTGATAAATTGTATATTGTAGATGCATGATCGCACACAATCATATAGAGGGTTTAAATTGTATATTGTAGATGCATGATCGGACACAATCCTAAGGATTGTTTAAATTGTATATTGTAGATACATGATCGAACACAATTCTAAGGATGGTTTAAATTGTATATTGTAGATGCATGATCGGACACAATCCTATGGATTGTTTAAATTGTATATTGTAGATGCATGATCAGAAACAGTTCTATGGATTGTTTAAATTGTATATCGTAGATGCATGATCGGGCACAATCCTATGGATTGTTTAAATTGTATATTGTAGATGCATGATCGGACACAATTCTAAGGATTGTTTAAATTGTATATTGTATATGCATGATCGGACACAATCCTATGGATTGTTTAAATTGTATATTGTAGATGCATGATCGGAAACAGTTCTATGGATTGTTTAAATTGTATATCGTAGATGCATGATCAGGCACAATCCTATGGATTGTTTAAATTGTATATAGTAGATGCATGATCGGGCACAATCTTATGGATTGTCTAAATTGTATATTGTACATGCATGATCGGACACAATCCTAAGGATTGTCTAAATTGTATATCGTAGATGCATGATCGAAAACAATCCTATGGATTGTTTAAATTGTATATTGTAGAGGCATGAACGGAAACAGTTCTATGGATTGTTTAAATTGTATATCGTAGATGCATGATCGGGCCCTAATCTTATGGATTGTTTAAATTGTATATTGTAGATGCATGATCGGGCACAAGCTTATGGATTGTTTAAATTGTATATTGTAGATGCATGATCGGGCACAATCCTATGGATTGTATAAATTGTATATTGTAGATGTATGATCTACAATATACAATCCATAGGATTGTGCCCGATCATGCACCTACAATATACAATTTAAACAATCCATAAGTTTGTGCCCAATCATGCATCTACAATATACAATTTAAACAATCCAGAGGATTGTGTCCAATCATGCATCTATAATATACAATTTAAAAAATCCATAGGATAGTTCCCGATCATGCATCTACAATATACAATTTAAGCGATCCAGAGGATTGTGTCCGATCATGCATCTACAATATACAATTTAAACAATCCATAGGGTGGGTTCGATCATGCATCTACAATATACAATATAAACAATCCTTAGGATTGTGGCCGATCATCGAACACAATCCTATGGATTGTTTAAATTGTATATTGTAGATGCATGATCAGACACAATCTTATAGATTTTGTTCAAATTGTATATTGTAAATGCATGATCGAACACAATCCTATGGATTGTTTAAATTGTATATTGTAGATGCATGATCGGGCACAATCCTATGGATAGTTTAAATTGTATATTATAGATGCATGATCGAACACAATCCTATGGATTGTTTAAATTGTATATTGTAGATGCATGATCGAACACAATCCTATGGATTGTTTAAATTGTATATTGTAGATGCATGATCAAACACTATCCTATGGATTGTTTAAATTGTATATTGTAGATGCATGATCGGACACAATCCTATGGATTGTTTAAATTCTATATTGTAGCTGCATGATCGGACACAATCCTAAGGATTGTTTAAATTGTATATTGTAGATGCATGATCGGACAAAATCCTATGGATTGTTTAAATTGTATATAGTAGATGCATGATCGGGCTACATCCTATGGATTGTTTAAACTGTATATTGTAGATGCATGATCGGACCAAATCTTATGGATTGTTTAAATTGTATATTGTAGATGCATGATCGGACACAATCCTTAGGATTGTTTAAATTGTATATTGTAGATGCATGATCGGACACAATCCTAAGGATTGTTTAAATTGTATATTGTAGGTGCATGATCGGACACAATCCTAAGGATTGTTTAAATTGTATATTGTAGATGCATGATCGGACACAATCCTAAGGATTGTTTAAATTGTATATTTTAGATGCATGATCGGACACAATCCTAAGTATTGTGTAAATTGTATATTGTAGATGCATGATCGGACACAATCCTATGGATTGTTTAAATTGTGTATTGTAGATGCATGTTGGACACAATCCTATGGATTGTTTAAATTGTGTATTGTAGATGCATGATCGGAAACAGTCATATGGATTGTTCAAATTGTATATTGTAGATGCATGATCAGAAACAGTCCTATGGATTGTTTACATTGTATATTGTAGATGCATGATCGGACACAATCCTATGGATGGTTTAAATTGTATATTGTAGATGCATGATCAGGAACAATCCTATGGATTGTATAAATTTTTTTATTGTAGATGCATGGTCGGACACAATCCTAAGGATTGTATAAATTGTATATTGTAGATGCATGATCGATCACAATCCTATGGATTGTTTAAATTGTATATTGTAGATGCATGATTGGACACAATCCAATGGATTGTTTAAATTGTATATTGTAAATGCATGATCGGACACAATTCTACGGATTGTTTAAATTGTATATTGTAGATGCATGATCGGACACAATCCTAAGGATTGTATAAATTGTATATTTTAGATGCATGATCGGACACAATCCTCTAGGTTTTTTAAATTGTATATTGTAGATGCATGATCGGGCACAATCCTATGGATTGTTTAAATTGTATATTGTAGATGCATGATCGGGCACAATCCTATGGATTGTTTAAATTGTATATTGTAGATGCATGATTGGACACAATCCTATGGATTGTTTAAATTGTACATTGTAGATGCATGATCGGGGACAATCCTATGGATTGTTTAAATTGTATATAGTTGATGCATGATCGGGGACAATCCTATGGATTGTTTAAATTTTATATTGTACATGCATGATCGGACACAATCCTAAGGATTGTTTAAATTGTATATTGTAGATGCATGATCGGACACAATCCTAAGGATTGTTTAAATTGTATATTGTAGATGCATGATCGGACACAATCCTAAAAATTGTTTAAATTGTATTTTGTAGATGCATGATCGGACACGATCCTAAGGGTTGTTTAAATTGTATAATGTAGATGCATGATCGGACACAATCCTATGGTTTTTTAAATTGTATATTGTAGATGCATGATCGAACACAATCCTATGGATGGTTTAAATTGTATATTGTAGATGCATGATCGGAAACATTCCTATGGATTGTTTAAATTGTATATAGTAGATGCATGTTCGGGCACAATCCTATGGATTGTTTAAATTGTATGTAGTAGATGCATGATCGGGCACAATCCTATGGATTGTTTAAATTTTATATTGTACATGCATGATCGGACACAATCCTAAAAATTGTTTAAATTCTATATTGTAGATGCATTATCGGAAACAATCCTATGGATTGTTTAAATTGTATATTGTAGATGCATGATCGAAACAATCCTATGGATTGTTTAAATTGTATATTGTAGATGCATGATCGGACACAATCCCATGGATTGTTTAAGTTGTATATTGTAGATGCAGGATCGGACACAATCCTATGGATTGTTTAAATTGTATATAGTAGATGCATGATCGAGCACAATCCTATGGATAGTTTAAATTGTATATTGTAGATGCATGATCGGGCACAATCCTATGGATTGTTTAAATTGTATATAGTAGATCTATAATCGGGCACAATCCTAAAGATTGTTTAAATTGTATATTTTAGATTCATGATCGGACACAATCCTCTAGGTTGTTCAAATTGTCTATTGTAAATGTATGATCGGGCACAATCCTATGGATTGATTAAATTGTATATTGTAGATGCATGATCGGACACAATCCTATGGATTGTTTAAATTGTATATTGTAGCTGCATAATCGGACACAATCCTAAGGATTGTTTAAATTGTATATTGTAGATGCATGATCGGACAAAATCCTATGGATTGTTTAAATTGTATATAGTAGATGCTTGATCGGGCTACATCCTATGGATTGTTTAAACTGTATATTGTAGATGCATGATCGGACCAAATCTTATGGATTGTTTAAATTGTATATTGTAGATGCATGATCGGACACAATCCTTAGGATTGTTTAAATTGTATATTGTAGATGCATGATCGGACACAATCCTAAGGATTGTTTAAATTGTATATTGTAGGTGCATGATCGGACACAATCCTAAGGATTGTTTAAATTGTATATTGTAGATGCATGATCGGACACAATCCTAAGGATTGTTTAAATTGTATATTGTAGATGCATGATTGGACACAATCCTAAGGATTGTGTAAATTGTATATTGTAGATGCATGATCGGACACAATCCTATGGATTGTTTAAATTGTGTATTTTAGATGCATGATTGGACACAATCCTATGGATTGTTTAAATTGTGTATTGTAGATGCATGATTGGAAACAGTCATATGGATTGTTCAAATTGTATATTGTAGATGCATGATCGGAAACAGTCCTATGGATTGTTTAAATTGTATATTGTAGATGCATGATCGGACACAATCCTATGGATGGTTTAAATTGTATATTGTAGATGCATGATCAGGAACAATCCTATGGATTGTATAATTTTTTTATTGTAGATGCATGATCGGACACAATCCTAAGGATTGTATAAATTGTATATTGTAGATGCATGATCGATCACAATCCTATGGATTGTTTAAATTGTATATTGTAGATGCATGATTGGACACAATCCTATGGATTGTTTAAATTGTATATTGTAGATGCATGATCGGACACAATTCTAAGGATTGTTTAAATTGTATATTGTAGATGCATGATCGGACACAATCCTAAGGATTGTATAAATTGTATATTTTAGATGCATGATCGGACACAATCCTCTAGGTTGTTTAAATTGTATATTGTAGATGCATGATCGGGCACAATCCTATGGATTGTTTAAATTGTATATTGTAGATGCATGATTGGACACAATCCTATGGATTGTTTAAATTGTATATTGTAGATGCATGATCGGACAAAATCCTATGGATTGTTTAAATTGTATATAGTAGATGCATGATCGGGCTACATCCTATGGATTGTTTAAACTGTATATTGTAGATGCATGATCGGACCAAATCTTATGGATTGTTTAAATTGTATATTGTAGATGCATGATCGGACACAATCCTTAGGATTGTTTAAATTGTATATTGTAGATGCATGATCGGACACAATCCTAAGGATTGTTTAAATTGTATATTGTAGGTGCATGATCGGACACAATCCTAAGGATTGTTTAAATTGTATATTGTAGATGCATGATCGGACACAATCCTAAGGATTGTTTAAATTGTATATTGTAGATGCATGATCGGACACAATCCTAAGTATTGTGTAAATTGTATATTGTAGATGCATGATCGGACACAATCCTATGGATTGTTTAAATTGTGTATTGTAGATGCATGTTGGACACAATCCTATGGATTGTTTAAATTGTGTATTGTAGATGCATGATCGGAAACAGTCATATGGATTGTTCAAATTGTATATTGTAGATGCATGATCAGAAACAGTCCTATGGATTGTTTACATTGTATATTGTAGATGCATGATCGGACACAATCCTATGGATGGTTTAAATTGTATATTGTAGATGCATGATCAGGAACAATCCTATGGATTGTATAAATTTTTTTATTGTAGATGCATGATCGGACACAATCCTAAGGATTGTATAAATTGTATATTGTAGATGCATGATCGATCACAATCCTATGGATTGTTTAAATTGTATATTGTAGATGCATGATTGGACACAATCCTATGGATTGTTTAAATTGTATATTGTAGATGCATGATCGGACACAATTCTACGGATTGTTTAAATTGTATATTGTAGATGCATGATCGGACACAATCCTAAGGATTGTATAAATTGTATATTTTAGATGCATGATCGGACACAATCCTCTAGGTTTTTTAAATTGTATATTGTAGATGCATGATCGGGCACAATCCTATGGATTGTTTAAATTGTATATTGTAGATGCATGATCGGGCACAATCCTATGGATTGTTTAAATTGTATATTGTAGATGCATGATTGGACACAATCCTATGGATTGTTTAAATTGTACATTGTAGATGCATGATCGGGGACAATCCTATGGATTGTTTAAATTGTATATAGTTGATGCATGATCGGGGACAATCCTATGGATTGTTTAAATTTTATATTGTACATGCATGATCGGACACAATCCTAAGGATTGTTTAAATTGTATATTGTAGATGCATGATCGGACACAATCCTAAGGATTGTTTAAATTGTATATTGTAGATGCATGATCGGACACAATCCTAAAAATTGTTTAAATTGTATTTTGTAGATGCATGATCGGACACGATCCTAAGGGTTCTTTAAATTGTATAATGTAGATGCATGATCGGACACAATCCTATGTTTTTTTAAATTGTATATTGTAGATGCATGATCGAACACAATCCTATGGATTGTTTAAATTGTATATTGTAGATGCATGATCGGAAACATTCCTATGGATTGTTTAAATTGTATATAGTAGATGCATGTTCGGGCACAATCCTATGGATTGTTTAAATTGTATGTAGTAGATGCATGATCGGGCACAATCCTATGGATTGTTTAAATTTTATATTGTACATGCATGATCGGACACAATCCTAAAAATTGTTTAAATTCTATATTGTAGATGCATTTTCGGAAACAATCCTATGGATTGTTTAAATTGTATATTGTAGATGCATGATCGAACACAATCCTATGGATTGTTTAAATTGTATATTGTAGATGCATGATCGGACACAATCCTATGGATTGTTTAAGTTGTATATTGTAGATGCAGGATCGGACACAATCCTATGGATTGTTTAAATTGTATATAGTAGATGCATGATCGAGCACAATCCTATGGATAGTTTAAATTGTATATTGTAGATGCATGATCGGGCACAATCCTATGGATTGTTTAAATTGTATATAGTAGATCTATAATCGGGCACAATCCTAAAGATTGTTTAAATTGTATATTTTAGATTCATGATCGGACACAATCCTCTAGGTTGTTCAAATTGTGTATTGTAAATGTATGATCGGGCACAATCCTATGGATTGATTAAATTGTATATTGTAGATGCATGATCGGACACAATCCTATGGATTGTTTAAATTGTATATTGTAGCTGCATAATCGGACACAATCCTAAGGATTGTTTAAATTGTATATTGTAGATGCATGATCGGACAAAATCCTATGGATTGTTTAAATTGTATATAGTAGATGCATGATCGGGCTACATCCTATGGATTGTTTAAACTGTATATTGTAGATGCATGATCGGACCAAATCTTATGGATTGTTTAAATTGTATATTGTAGATGCATGATCGGACACAATCCTTAGGATTGTTTAAATTGTATATTGTAGATGCATGATCGGACACAATCCTAAGGATTGTTTAAATTGTATATTGTAGGTGCATGATCGGACACAATCCTAAGGATTGTTTAAATTGTATATTGTAGATGCATGATCGGACACAATCCTAAGGATTGTTTAAATTGTATATTGTAGATGCATGATTGGACACAATCCTAAGGATTGTGTAAATTGTATATTGTAGATGCATGATCGGACACAATCCTATGGATTGTTTAAATTGTGTATTGTAGATGCATGATTGGACACAATCCTATGGATTGTTTAAATTGTGTATTGTAGATGCATGATTGGAAACAGTCATATGGATTGTTCAAATTGTATATTGTAGATGCATGATCGGAAACAGTCCTATGGATTGTTTAAATTGTATATTGTAGATGCATGATCGGACACAATCCTATGGATGGTTTAAATTGTATATTGTAGATGCATGATCAGGAACAATCCTATGGATTGTATAATTTTTTTATTGTAGATGCATGATCGGACACAATCCTAAGGATTGTATAAATTGTATATTGTAGATGCATGATCGATCACAATCCTATGGATTGTTTAAATTGTATATTGTAGATGCATGATTGGACACAATCCTATGGATTGTTTAAATTGTATATTGTAGATGCATGATCGGACACAATTCTAAGGATTGTTTAAATTGTATATTGTAGATGCATGATCGGACACAATCCTAAGGATTGTATAAATTGTATATTTTAGATGCATGATCGGACACAATCCTCTAGGTTGTTTAAATTGTATATTGTAGATGCATGATCGGGCACAATCCTATGGATTGTTTAAATTGTATATTGTAGATGCATGATTGGACACAATCCTATGGATTGTTTAAATTGTACATTGTAGATGCATGATCGGGGACAATCCTATGGATTGTTTAAATTTTATATAGTTGATGCATGATCGGGGACAATCCTATGGATTGTTTAAATTTTATATTGTACATGCATGATCGAGCACAATCCTATGGATTGTTTAAATTGTATATTGTAGATGCATGATCGGACTCAATCCTAAGAATTGTTTAAATTTTATTTTGTAGATGCATGATCGAACACAATCCTATGGATTGTTTAAATTGTATATTGTAGATGCATGATCGGACTCAATCCTAAGGATTGTTTAAATTTTATTTTGTAGATGCATGATCGAACACAATCCTAAGGATTGTTTAAATTGTATATTGTAGATGCATGATCGGACACAAACCTAAGGATTATTTAAATTGTATATTGTAGTTTCATGATCGGACACAATCCTAAAAATTGTTTAAATTGTATATTGTAGATGCCTGATCGGACACAATCCTATGGATTGTTTTAATTGAATATTGTAAATGTATGATCGGGCAGAATCCTATGGATTGTTTAAATTGTACATTGTAGATGTATGATTGGACACAATCCTATGCATTTTTTAAATTGTATATTGTAGATGCATGATCGGACACAATCGTATGGATTGTTTAAATTGTATATTGTAGATGCAATATCGGACACAATCCTATGGATTGTTTAAATTGTATATTGTAGATGCATGATCGAACACAATCTTATGGACTGTTTAAATTGTATATTGTAGATGCATGATCGGAAACAGTCCTATGGAATGTTTAAATTGTATATTGTAGATGCATGATCGAACACAATCCTATGGATTGTTTAAATTGTATATTGTTGATGCATGATCGGACACAATGTTATGGATTGTTTTAATTGTATATTGTAGATGCATGATCGGACACAATCCTCTCGATTGTTTAAATTGTATATTGTAGATGCATGATCGGGCACAATCCTATTGTGGTTTAATATTATCTTCCATTTATATATATATATATATATATATATATATATATATATATATATATATATATATATATATATATATATGGAAGATAATGGTAAACTACAATATTTTAATCCAGATTTTATTTATCTCTATCGGACTAGTTTCGGCAACGTGATATTTTCAACTAATAATGAAGACGCTAGACAAGGAGCACAGTACATATAAGGTAAGACACATCCTAAACAAAATAAAATAGCAGGAAACAATCTTACCTTATATATACTGTGCTCCTTGCCTAGTTCCTTCATTATTAGTTGAAAATTGCATCTTGCCAAAACTAGTTCGATAGTTATCAATAAATTCTAGATTCAAATATTGTGGTTTACCATTATCTTCCACTGATATACATCCCATCATTGTGATATCCTCCAACCTAATATATATATATATATATATATATATATATATATATATATATATATATATATATATATATATATATATATATATATATATATATATGATAAATAACACCCACAAGGAAAATGGAAAAACGATTCCGAGCGCTTTCGTCTTTATTGTAAAAGAGGTCTTTTAGAATATATATATATATATATATATATATATATATATATATATATATATATATATATATATATATATATATATATTTATATATATATATATATATATATATATATGATGAAAATTAATGCAATATTGCAAGAAAAGATGAGGAATTAAACTACATTCTCCGAAGACAATTAAATTCAGAACAGTTTCGGTGTATCTCACACCATTTTTCAACTGACACTGGATATAAAATATAAGAAAAGTGCTTACAAACATAACACAGGGTCTGGTCGTGAAAGATCCCCTCATTTTTCCTCCAATCCCCTACTTGTGGCTAATCAGGATGGGGGGGGGGGTTAGGCCTAAACATATTGAAGGGCTGACATTTTACTATTTTGTTTATTTGCTTTCGTATTACAGGATTAAAAGAAAATTGACCCTCAGATAGATTTAAATTAGAAACTGACGATATCAAGCTCGATTTCTACGATTCTTTTCTTAACATAGTTAGCCGATTTAAATACCATTTTACTTCCATTGAAATCGATCGAATGATTCAAGTCTCAACATGGCAAAATATTCCACTGCTTTGGCTGCCCACTCTAATATCTCTTTTGTGTTCATACAATCTCTTGTCTAGATTTCTCCCCGTTTCCCCTATATAAACTTTATGGCAATCGTTGCATGGTATTGCATATACTCCTATGTTATGATGTTCTTTGGGTTTCCTGGCAATCATCAATTGGTTTAAGGAATTATTATATTTGAAGGCTAGATTAATACCCGCTTTTCAAAATATGTCCTTTAAACTATTTAATTTATTATTAAATGGCAATGTTATACATTTGTTGAAGTCGTTAGTGCGGGAAGGCTTATTACCATAGAATGTTTTCCTAGCTGCAAAATGGGCAGACGATATGAACCAATCGGGGTAATACAAATTATAAAAAATGGTCCTGATAATGACAATTTCTTCATCTAAATAGGAAAGATGACATATTATGTATGCTCTAAGGAAAGGTTAGAAATTACCGATTTTTTAACAGTATTATCGTGAAACGAAAAATAATGTATATAGGCATTCGAGTGGGTTGGTTTCCTATAAACGTCAAGTTTTAATTCATGGTGATCTTTATTAATGAGGACATCTAAAAAGGGTAATCTATTATCATATTCCCATTCGTATTTACATTTGATGGAGACATGCAAATTATTCAAATTATTAAAAAAGGTATCAAAATCATGGCCATTAGGCCATACAGAAAATACATCGTCAATGTACCTTAACCATATAAAGTTAGGGGGAGAAATTGTGGGAAGGAGTTCAGTCTCAAAATATTCCATGAAGAGACATGCCAATATCGGAGATAAACTATTTCCCATGCCAAG
The DNA here is from genome assembly GCA_963969495.1 of Ceratothoa steindachneri. Taxonomy (NCBI): domain Eukaryota; kingdom Metazoa; phylum Arthropoda; class Malacostraca; order Isopoda; family Cymothoidae; genus Ceratothoa; species Ceratothoa steindachneri. Next base: position 23,964,632 of record OZ018327.1, on the reverse strand, counting down.
GCCAAATATTTGTCTATAAAACTCATTATTTACTCGAAACACATTTTACAGCTTACGAGCGGCATTTACTATTTTTTTCTAACTTCTCTAGCGTCGTAGAGGACGCGCTACCTTTCTAGTAATTTCCATTACGCAACTATCTAGTCCCTTACTCGTCGATAATGCGGTCGTATATAAACAACGTAAACACTGCCTCATTATTCTTAACTTGACATTAGATAATTCGACCTAATGGACAGCCCTGCCACCATATATATATATATATATATATATATATATATATATATATATATATATATATATATATATATATATATATATATATATATATATTCAGCCCCTGTCGAAAATGATTGAAAGCATCAATGAAGCACACCTTGGTAATTAATCGAGCCTGTTGACGATCCGAATTGCAGTGATCAAGAGAAGGGGGCATCTTAACATTGAAATTCCTTCAGTTTTCATTGCCATCCTCATCGACAAGGTAGAATTTGAGGTCTGAAGATAATATTCACAATTGACAAATACATCCTCTCTCTTTCCCTGGAAATTCGTGAAGTGGAAGGAAGTAAGTTTTACGTTTAGCATTTTTTGTTTCTACTAGAACAAGAATAGCCTCATAATGCGGCTTAACTAGGTACCGGCCGTGTTCTTTGAGATGTGCCGTCATCATATTTAAGGTGTATCTAATATATCTCATCGTTTCCAATGCAGAACATACGGCGACGCAGATCATCTTCCCATCGAAAGGATGACCAAAGTAGGAATTAGAGCAATAGAGGTGAAGCTAGCAGCCATTTCCATTTACTTCGCCCGACCGTCCTCCCTCTTCATCTTCAAATTCGTCTTCAATTTCAACTTCATCATCGACTTCGAATTATAAAGGTACGGGTATTCTGGGTCAGCCGCTCCTGCCGTCTCTTCTACTTTACAGGTCGGTCCACCTTTCTGGAACTTACTTTCTAATCGACACTTGAGCCGAATGATGGGGTGTTCTTCCTGGTTCTGCTGCTGACGACCCTTGCCACCTTTCATGCCTTGTCTTTTGCACAGCCAACTCTTCTGACGAACAGAATTATGGAAGGCGTATTCTTCCATGCTCCCTCGATCTCATAGTCAGCTCTCTTCATTTAACCGAGAACCGATTACAAGAGATCTCACCTCTCTCCTTCCCTCGCGAGACTCTGCCACCACTTCTGCTGCCCGCAACACAGTCATTATTTTTTGCCATTGCGAGGTTGATTATAATTTGGTACCCCATATTTTCTCTATACCTACGGCCTCTTGGTCTATTCTTGAAGCCAGAAGTTCTATGTATGAATCCTCTTTCCCCTCTCAAAGTTATCTTCTATCTGTTCGTCTTCCTTCGATCTAAGCCCACTTTTAACTATGTCTGGAGAAGTTTCATACCCTTACCCTGCCTCTTTTGATTGGCAGACCGATTAAAACAGTGTCCCGCGCAGGTATTCCTTAACGTACTTATCGAATTTGACCTCTCCTCATTTCTTCTGTTTTATTTTCTCTCATCTCTATCTTGTCCGGGGTTTAAAAAATATCCCTGTTTATTTTTACCATCTATCTATGATTAATTTAACCACAGATTTATTCTTTACTGTGTTAATTCCCTGTAACCCTTGGACATTCTGCTTTCCGAAACTAAGACGGGCTCTTCTACACGTCGATCTTTCCCCGTCCCGCATTACCGAGGCTATATAACTCGCTACCTCCTTGGTTCATTCATGTCTTGTAACGTCAGTAACGTTGTCTTGTAGAGTTCGTCAATTATTGTAACGATTCAAAATAAGGTTCATCACTCTTAACAACCTATTGCGTTCTTCTCTCGCTCTCTTGCTGATTCTAAAAAGAGGTATAATACCTCCTCCCAAGAACTGCTTGGAATGTACCTAGCAGTCAGTCACTTTCACCAGTACATGGCAGGGCATGAATTTATTATCTTCACTGGCCACAATCGTTTGTTTGCCTTTTTCTGTGCATGGTACGACTTGTGTGCACCCTGCACTTGATGTTGCACATCTAGGCATCATTCTACAGCTTACGAGGGGCATTTCCTATTTTTTCTAACTTCTCTAACGTCGTAGAGGACGCGCTGCCTTTTTTTGTAATTTCTATCACAAAACTATCTAGTCCCTTACTCGTCGATAATGCGGTCGTATATAAACAACGTAAACACTGCCTCATTATTCTTAACTTGACATTAGATAATTCGACCTAATGGACAGCGCTGCCAGCATATTCTGGTAGAAATTTTCTTCTCTGCCTGTCATTTCTTCTCATTCCGCAAGCTTTCCTCGGTATGCTTTCGACTAGATTCATGGTCGCTCTCATCCAAACGTTTGAACTTCATGAATGAGCCAAAGTTCATCGTCATACCAAAGATCCTCTGGGTCCTTTTTTCCTATTTCTCTGTGTTTTGACGCTATTCATCAATATTGGTGTTGATCTGCCAGATACACGTGACTTTAGTTATATAAACAAATAGCCTCTTTACTCCACATGTCTTAGCGTCATCTCCCCAAAACGTATCCCCTGACCCTAACCCTCAAATCTTGTTTCTCATCGAACGAGAAAATGCCAGAATCTTCCGCCCAGACTTAATTTTTCTGAGACGAAATCTCGAGCTCGGAACTTTTTACTACTCTTTCGTTTATTCTCTTTTCCTGAAGGGTATTATTTTATTGATTTCTGTCTGTCCATTAGTGTGTTGGTAGGTTTTAAACTCTGTTTTTGAGTATTAATTGATAAGTTTTGTTTGTATATTCGCTAAGTATTCTTGTAAATAACTCCTCCTATTACCACTCCCTGTTTTTTCGAATATAGATGAATCTAGAATCTTCTCTGTTATTTGAGGGCGTTTTTAGAAATTCTATTTTATAAGTCAAATATAATGTCAAACAGAATCAACTTCTTAGTCTACCATAGAATTTCATCTGGGTATTTTGAAGACATTCACATAATTCATCGTGGTTTCTCTATTGCTAGATCCCTGCTGCTTATCTTTCAAAATGAAGGGATTTCAAACACAGTCACAAACATACTGTAGTATATCTATTATCAGTTAGGTTATAGCATCTATTTAGAACACTCACCGAGGATGACGAGGCGCATCAGATGTGGTAGTAATTGACAGAATAAGTTATTAATAGAGGTTAGTAAAATAGAATAATGCAATATGTAATTTAGGCTATGATAGGAAACAGTAGGCTAGAGTTGTTGGGTTTATAGCTTTTTCTTAAGTAGGTCGTTATCTTGATAGAGTGGGTGATGGGCTTGGACTGAGTGGTTATTTCTACTGGATCTTAAGAGGTCACCTAGTATTGAAGTATCGACAAAAAGACTATAGTAAACCGCAATAATTACACATACCTCTGCTGATTGTAGTGTCAAAACACTGCTCTTCCCCCTCTTACGAACCTCTTACTATCCCCTATAACCAATCTCTGCTGTCTTTAAATTGTCGCAGCTTGACGTTGGGGAAAGCGAATTTCATCTGTGACTTTATCCCTTAATAAAAGCTTGTATTTTTTGATAGAAGTTTGGTTAGATGATGGAAATGGACATATTCCTTTTGCTGTCTGCTCGAATGGATATTCTTTTATTCACGTTGCTAGACGCAAGAGGTGAGAGTGAAAATGGTTTAGTTATTGCGCTATACCTCCTCCGTCTCATGCAAATCAAATCTATTGATACTTTGAAAGTTATACTTGTAAGCTTTGCCTCTGAAACTTACTCTTATAATTGCCATTGTTTATTGTCTCCGGGCTATCACACTGACATTATTTAACAAGATCGGTGAATTTTGTAACATGTCACTCTCTTGTTCATATGCAACCTTATTTATTCTGGGAGATTTCCGCACCTCCATGCATACCCCTTCCTATCTGCAACTTCTCGACGTATTTTAACTTTACTCTCTCTCTCATCATATTTTATCCCAACCGCCCACCTCCTTCCCAATTCATAGCCTAACTTAACTGACCCAACCACTGTTTTTCATTACCACTTATTCATTCAGTTTGTTTTTCTCTTTCTCTCACACTCGACCTCTATACACACCATGGCACCAAGCCTTATCATAGTCAGCTCTTTTCATTTAACCAAGAACCGATTACAAAAGATCTCGCTCCTTTCCTTCCTTCGCAAGACTCTACCACCACTTCTGCTGCCCCCAACACAGTAATCCTCTATATTTCCTAAATCATCTCTTCCTGCCTTAACGCCCTTCGCCGTTTCTCCCTACCTCCAGTCGCCAACAAAGAGCCTCGAGGTTCTCAGCGGCTACTTTAAACGCTAAGAAACACATGTGTGCAGGTGAGACACGGCGTCAAGTTGTCCGTGGTCGTGGTGCAGAGACAAATCGCCTCCTTAACCTACTCGATAGCTACTCAATACCTCATTAATAATCTTTAAATCTGCTCTTGATGCTTACAACAGTCGTATCTTTGCAAAAAAAAACACAAAAAAAACACATCCTACAATTTCTGCTCTGGCTATTCGCCCCTACTTATTTTGCCTCGTAGTCGTCTGCGTTGGATGGGAGATAGTTTTTCTCTATATTTGCCATGAAAATTTAGAATGATCTGCCTACTGTAATCTGCCCCCCACCTTCTTTGTTGTCTTAAAGCCCCTCTTGAAGACGGGATAGATAACACTGGTCTGCGTCAAAAATGTATCTTAGGTTTTCTGTAGTGTTTCTTAATAAAATTGACCTCCTAAATCCGAATGTGGCATCCGTTTTTCTCTATCAGGTCCAGTTTTTGCGATACAGGGGGTGATAATAATTTTATAGTTTATACATGTCCTATATTACATCAAAATTTCAATAGTTTTTGCACTACTGTATTCGCAGTACATTTTGTCTATATTTTAAGTAATTATTTTAATAAGTTTATATTTTTGCAGGTTAGAAATTTCTTAGCATTATAATAATAATAATAATAGTGGTTGAGTTAAAATGTAAGAATAGCTCCGACAGATTTTGTATGTTTGCAGAAAAGTGAATTTTCCAAGCAGCAATGTATGTACAATTTCTCCCGTAATTAAATCTTTGTATCATGCATACTCGTATTATGGAGTAAGGCTAGGAGATCAAGATAAAGGTTTTGCACCACATATCTGCTGCAAAGGATGCTACATAAGTTTAAGACGTTGGAGTCAGGGCGAACAGAAGTCTCTCTCCTTTGGTGTTCCCATGATGTGGAGAGAGGGCAAGGACCACACTACGGACTGCTATTTTTGCATGACCAATCCTAAACGTGAGCATTGTATCAAGTATTTAAGCTTTCTGTATTATACTTGCTCTTGAAAATGTCATTATTATGCATAGACTTAGCATAAAATTAAAAACTAACATAGTTCACTTCAGCATGAACATATCTTTTGCTAAACATTTGTGTACTACCTGCAACTCCAAATCAATTCCTTTATGTAATATGCATTTATATTTTCCACAAGTATAAATAAGAAGAATAAACATAGTGTGGCATATCCGGATGTTCCTCCTGCCATCAAACCCCTGCCCCATGGTCCAGGAATTCCTATACCTTCTCCCCCTGAACATATAGATGTCCATGAAGAGATTAATATGGAAGTTGATCAAGATTATGACACATCTGAGTCTTATCAGGATTCCACACATGATATGGTCGAAATACTATTCATTCAAGTTCAGTTAAATGACCTGACCAGGGATCTGAGTCTTTCAAAGGAGAATTCACAACTTCCTGGCTCTCGACTTCGTGAAAGCAATCTTCTCGCTAAAGAAACAACATTTTGGGGGGGTACAGAAATAGAGAACAAGAGTTTCGAAGCTATTTCTTACAACATTCTTCCAGCTCTTTAGTATACTGCGCCAATATTAAAGGACATGTTGAGGCCCTTGGAATTCCCTACAGCCCATTAGAATAGAGACTTTTCATAGATTCCTCCAGTAGAAGTTTAAAAGCTGTCTTACTGAATATTGGTAACAAGATAGCTTCCAACTTAAAAAGTTATGAAAATATGAAAAAGTTGCTGGATGCAATAAATTACTCTACCCACAATTGGAGGATATGTGATGACTTTAAGGTAAGATCATTTTACACTTGGCATTTCTAAGCTCTTTGATATTAACATTTTCATTTTTAATTGTTAATACTTGTATACACCTTTTGGTCAACTTACATTTTACAAGAATGCAAATCTGGAAATCATGAGTCATTTTTGAGTTATAGTTTTTTGTTGAAGTGTGTCCCTATAGGTTAATGCATCCTTTGGGTTAATGGGGAACTTATCCTAATTGAGAAGGTATACAACATAACTCAATAAACTCAAAATAAGATGTACATATATCCATTTAGTTCCAATACAATAATTTAATGCATCGGCATACAGGATTTTTCAGTACATATTCATATTCTTATTGTTTTAAGCAATATTACTTTGAGTTTGTTTTTAGAAATATTACACTTTGAATTTACATACCCTGCTAAATTTCTTTTCAGGTAGTGTCCCTTATACTTGGGATGCAAACAGGCTACACGAAGCATCCCTTTTCCTATGTTTATGGGACAGTCGTGCAGATAGTATGCACTATGAGAAGAAGGTTTGGCCTCCACGAGGAGCATTTAGAATTAGATCAAACAATGTGATAGCTGAACCTTTAGTGCCTCCTCACAAAATACTGCTTCCTCCACTGCATATAAAGCTTGGTATAATGAAAAAATATGTCAAAACCCTTAATAAAGAATGCCAAGCTTTTAAATTTCTTCTTAAAAAATTTCCACAAATCAGTGACGCTAAGTTCCATGCGGGAATTTTTGATGGACCTCAGATCAGGAACTTGATGAGAGATCAGCAGTTTGAGGCATCAATGACGGACATAGAAAAAGATGCCTGGAAAGCTTTCAAAGCTCTAGTTAACAGTTTTCTAGGCAATAAAAGAATCCCAGAATATGTTGCCATGACCAATCAGCTCCTAACAAGTCTCAAACATTTGGGAACTCGAATGTATTTAAAGATACACATTTTACAGTTCCATCTGGATTATTTTCCAGACAACTGCGGGGATTGCAGCGAAGAACAGGGGGAAAGATTCTACCAGGACATAAAAACAATGGAATCCAGGTACCAGGGTAAATGGGACGTAAACATGCTTGTTGACTACTGTTGGTGTTTGAAGCGTGATGCACCAGATGAGAGACACGAACGAAAATTGTCAAGGGAGTCTTTTCTTGGAAATTAGAATTATTTTCTTGATTATGTTGCATTCTTTATTTTTTTGTTTTATTAAAAGGATTATAGTTTACATATGTTTATTTCTGTTTCTATGATACAACAATAATAATGCATTAGTAGATAGAGAAAGGTTTTTGAAGTTTTTTTTCAGGAAAAATGAGGCAATCTCAATGAAAATGGTGTATACTGTACTGCGAAAATCTGACCTGATTCAACAAATATACATTCATTTTTGAGCTCAGGAGGTTTGATTCATTAAGAAACCACAAATAAATCCTGAGGAACATAAAATATTTTTTCAAACGCAGGCCTGTGTAATGGATGTCTCTGTTGCAAAATTCAACTGATTTGTTATCAAAGAAGTCTCCAACTGAAGTTTTCAGTTCTTCATCATTTGCGGACATTTTACCATTCAAGAAGTTCTGCAGTGCCCGGAATAGATGATAGTTTGTATGCGCTAAGTCGGGCGAGTACGGTGGGTGAGGGAGAACCTCCCTCCCCAGCTGGGACCTGCCACTAGCTCTGCTGCCCCCAACACAGTAATCCTCTATGTTTTCCAAATAATCTTTTCCTGTCTCAACCCTTATTCGCACTTCTGCCCATATCCAGTCGCCAACAAAATGTCTCGAGGTTTTCAGCCACAACTTATAATGCTAAGAAACACAGGTGTACAGGTGAGATACGACTTCAGATTGCCCGTTCTCGTGGTGTAGTGACAGATATCGACTCCGTATCCTACTCATTCCTACAGTGATCTTCTTTAAGTCTGCCCGTGAGGCTTACACCCGTCGTATCCTTGCAGAAAAAACTCACCCCATGCTCTCTGCTCTGGCTATTAGCCTCTACTCATTTCCATCATAGTCGTCTGTGCTGGGTGGGGATAATTTTCTATATATTTGCCCTGAGAATGTGGAATGATCTGCCTATTGCGATCTGCTCACCGTTCCCCATTCCCTTTGCTGCCTTCAAGCCCCTCCTCCCTTGAAGACCAATCTTTTCCCTAAATGCTTCTCCTTAGTCTATAAACGGGCGCACTGTGACTACCCATAGGCTTCGAGATCACCTTACAAAAATCCTTATTATTATTGAATATGATTGATCGTTTTACTCGTTAGTGCCAGGCTCTGCCAATTCGACTTTCAACCGTTCTTCGAACTTTCATTTCAGGGTATGTTTCGATATTTACTATCCCTTCTACGATCACAGCCGATCATGGGGGCCACTTCAAATCACACCACTGGCAATTACTCACGTGTATTATCGGTTTCTTTCGTTCGGGTACCAACACTGTATCTATCTCTCTATCGAGCGATTCTACTGCCAGCTAAAAACAGCTTTCCCCGCTTTCCATAAATTGTCACTAATTAGGCTTGGAAATAAAGCCTCTTTAAAAGACAATCTATCCCGTTTTGCTGTTGAACATCTCTATGGTGTACATCGAATCCTGATCAATAATTTTCTTCTTCTGACCGTCATTCTCCTCCGACTTTTGACCCGCTTTCTTTCGCATGTCAATGGGCAGGATGGTTTGCTAGTACAAATGTATTCGCTCAAGCAAGACTGACCTCTTCTTCACAGCCCGTTCTGGTAGCGATACTATTTAAGTGCTGAGGTTTAGTACTGGAAGTTGCAACGGATTACTTTCTTAATGACGGAGAAGACCATCATTTAATCGCATGTTGCTTCCGGAAATTTTATCACTATTATTTGATGCTTATTAAGGGAGGCATTAGGTCGATTTTCCGGGTTTACTGAACTCTTCGGTGAATATATATTATCATTTCCCTTTGTTAATGAAAGTTCTATCTTTATAATAAATTGTTCTCTTTACCCTTACTCATTCTCCATAAACTAAATTGTTAAGTTTAATTTATCTTAGGCTATACTGCACAGTATATTTATGAACACATGAGGTTTGTGGGTTTTTCTCCAAATTCGTCCTTGGAGACTTAAAATGTTTCTAGCTAGTGGAGCCACTTAAGAATAATGAGGCTTGCTAGGTTGTTTAGGCAGTTTATTTTATCCACTATCTTTCCCATCTCTGTTTTATACTATATGTCTACTACTACACTTATTTTGTCCCTACCTCGGTAAACCCGATAAAGGTAAAAGAGGATGTTAAATCTTTTAATATTTCCTGGATCTTCAGCAGAATGTTGAAATGAAGGTCGTTTAATTGTTGGTAGGTAAAGTGTCGCCAGAGTAGCCAGAGGTCCCCAATTGTCGAGGTGTAGCGGTATATTGCCGCAACCAGCACTGGTAACACCCTTGTCCTTTCACTATGTGCTTACCTCTTTGGCATGTAGGGGTGCGAAGATGTATCAGAGAAAAAAATTCCTTCCAAATCGATAATATAAATAGCCCATTAAATTACCAACTCAGAACGGACTAAGCTGTGGCGTAATGGCTAAGAGCATCGGCGTTTAAATCTATCGGTACCGAGTTCGAAACTCAATAGTCCACAACTTTTACGAAGAAAACGGAAATCAAGGAAAACGCTTTAAGGACAACTCAAGAAAGGGACCTGTGTAGGGGTGCAAAGATGTATCAGAGAAAAATTCCTTCCATTAAATTACCAACTCAGAACAGACTAAGCTGTGGCGTAATGGCTAGAGTAACTGGCGTTTAAATCAAGAGGTACCGCGTTCGAAACTCAAAAGTCCAAAATCTTTTACGAAGAAAACGGAAATCAAGAAAACTGCTCGAAGGACCAACTCAAGAAGACTCAAGATAAAATGGCTCGCCTCAAGAAAGGAAAACGGAAGAAAACGACTTCAAGGACTAACTCATCAAATCATCAAGAATCAAGAAGGAATCATCAACTCAAGATAATAGGAAGAAAATGAAGATACATCAAGAAATAAATCGAAGATCAAGAACTAACCCAGCTAACAAGAATATTAAGTCAAGATAAATGGAAGACAATGTTTGAAGGGCAATTTAAAGAAATAAGGAAATAAATCCAAGAAGAAAATGCATAATGAAAATCAAGATGAAGACCAATATGGATAAATAAATAAAGATTATAATAAAGAGCCCCCCCCCCCATAACTGGTGACCCTCAAAGGCCGAACAATCTTCTGATCTTCGTTACAACTGCACCTGCTCTCCTACTAGAGATTAAGAAAAGGTGCTGCTGGGAACTTCGGAGATGCTATTACTCATTGATTAAGAGACAAGACTTCGTTCGCTCTCCTCAATCCCATTGAATTAGCTCCACTCATCCCGCAGACTCGGAGACCGGGGAGGGAGAGCTATTACTCCTCGATTAAGAAATCCAAGACTAGTCTCTCCCCCAATCCTCAAATTCGCTGCGCGTTCTAGAAAGGGACCTGTGTAAGGGTGCGAAGATGTATCAGAGAAAAAATTCCTTCCAAATCGATAATATAAATAGCCCAATAAATTACCAACTCAAGACGGGCTAAGCCGTGGCGTAATGACTAAGAGCATCGGCGTTTAAATCTATCGGTACCGAGTTCGAAACTCAATAGTCCACAACGTTTACGAAGAAATCTCCAGAAGAAAACGGAAGTCAAAGAAAACGCTGAAGGACCAACTCAAGAAGACTCAAGATAAAATGGATCGCCTCAAGAAAGAAAAACAGAAGAAAACAACTTCGAGGGCTAACTCATCAAATCATCAAGAAGGAATCATCACATCACCATAATTTGACGGAAATGAAGATACATCAAGAAAGGAAGAATACGAAGATCAAGAACCAACCCAGCCAACAAGAATACGGAATTCAAGATAAATGGAAGACAATGTTTGAAGGGCCAACTTAAAGAAAAAGGAATTACAGTCAAGAAAGAAGCAAATAGATTCGATAAAGAGAAAATCTCAAGATGAAGAATGATATGGATAAATAAATAAAGAAAATAATAAAGGAATGCCCCCCTCCCCATAACTGGTGACCCTCAAAAGACCGAACAATCTTCTGATCTTCGTTACAACTGCACCTCCTCTCCTACTAGAGTTTAAGAAAGAGTGCTGCTGGGAATCGGAGACCCGGGAAGGAGATTACTCATTGATTAGCGACAAGACTTCGTTCGCTCTCCTCAATCCCACTAAATTAGCTCCACTCATCCCGCAAACTCGGAGGCCGGGGAGGGAGAGCTAGTACTTCTCGATTACGGAAAAAAAACATGCAAACAAGGTGTCAAATTTCCTTGGAACAAATGAAGATTTATTAAAACAAGCATTTTTGGTGTGGTAAAGCAAACCTTGCCCATCCCCTTGCTAATTTTGTCCGTAAGAAATTGGATTGAAAGTAGAAGGTGAATGAAGGTCAGGAGATGAATAGAACTGACCGGGAATATGATTATCATAGAATAGTTCGGCAACTGATCGGAACCTAACTTCTTTTAAAGATGACGATTCCAAGCAAAGTCAACAGCAACATACCCATCAATGTAATAGATGAGTCTGTGGAACAGAGATATACTTTTAGCTGACGATTGAATCGTCCAATAGATATGTGGCTCAAAGTCTTATTTCTAATGGTGCGCAAGTGAAATGAAACAAAGGAATATGAGAGATTGCCAGTGATGAAATTCAAACAGGACCCCCTCGATCGTTCATGATCGTAAAATAGACACCGAATCGTGAAACCTAATTTGAGGCGAAGGCTTGAGTAATTGCCGAAGCTTGAATGTCAGAGATTGGTAGAGACTCTGACCATCGAGTGAAACGATCGATCATAGTCAAAAGATAACCACGACCATGCGAGTGTGGAAGAGAACCAACCTTAAGGATGAAATAATGTCAAAACACGACGAAAGTGGAGAAAAATATACCATTGCAGCTTTGGCCTGATGAAAAAGTTTGGCACGTTGGCTAAAAAAGACAGGAGTGACTCTATTTCGCAACATCAGTGTTCATACCTGACCATACAAAACGATGTGCTATGAGGTACGAGTAGCTCGAACACTAGGTTAGATAAACATTGAATATGGAAGAAAGCATGCTGATGGTTGAGAAGAGGAATTAATAGGATAAGGCAATTCGAAAAATAAAAGTCTACCATGGATGCCTGGCAGGATTGTCCTTCAGTTTAATTCTTAGAACGTTGATTTGCCAAGGAATGGTGCAAGAATTATGTGCTGCCTGTCCTGGCTCTGACCAAGCATTAGAGTTACATCGTCCATGGGTGAAATAGTTGCGTACTCGATATTGCTTAAACGCAAATAATCTCGTCCGATTTAACGTTAGAACAGCTAGTAACATAAGGGATGTCCCTCTTGAACTGAAGAATGAAGTCTAAGTGATGAACACAACTACGGAGTGTAGATAAAACGTGCCAGGAACAGAACAAAGCCCCAATCAAAGACTAATGGTCCACGAAGAACGTGAATTCACGCCCTTCTGTACATGTTCTAGATACTGATGGAACTGACAGACTGCAGGGTGCACTCTAAACAGTCCCACAGAGACTGCGTTGTATCTTTATGGGGGGGGTGGTGAAAGGGAGCTAGATATTTAAGCAAGAGGTTGTCAATAGTGATGCATCTTTTGCGATAGCGGCGCACCTAGATATTTCGATGACCCTTCAGAACCAATGTTAATGATGGCACATAGTCACTGATGTCCTACACAAGCAGATGAGGCAATAGGAATTTTGTTATTAGAGAGCAGAGTTTTCAGGGCATGCATGGCATGGGAACAGTTAGTAATGAATCTTTGCTATAAATTAACGATATAATTGCAACGACGAAGTTTCTTTTCGACGAAAAATCGGGGTAGCTCTATTCTCAAGGGAAGAATTCCGCCAAGAGATCATAGTGGCCAGAAAATAAAGAAGAGTTGGGCGACACCACAAATATTTTTACCATATGGGGAAAAAAACACTACTATCCTACAAAATACAACAAGGTATATCTACCTATATGCTGCGAAAACATAAAAGTCAGTAACTTAATAAAAATACAACCTCACATACTCGTACAAGCAATTTAACTTAAAGGCCTTAATGTGGCGTACAAGTTTTAATGCCCACATAAATGACTGAAAAACTCATTCCAACAATCACTACATTGGTATGGCAACGACTACCCTCACCCGACGCTTAACAATGCGACTACAAGAAAACGGACTCAAATCACGTTTTCTTGAACGACACAATTAACACATGACAAGAAAATTACTGGTGGAAAACACTACTATGCTCAGAAGAAATTCAAATCGTCACCGCTTGAAGATCTTGGTTTCCCTGCTTATCAAATAATGACCCCAAATTTAACACATAACGAACCAGCTATGAACGGGTTCTACAGATCTTCCACAAAAAGTTAGCATTAACCCAAACTCAGACCTAAACAAGCACCCAAAGAGCAACACCGAACTGCAAGCGCGCATGTAAGCTCACACGCTAGCCGATGAAATAAGAGTCATAAACGAATATGAAGCGAAATAGAAGATCTGAACTAATGGTGAAAATTTAAGATATTGCCATTAGGAGAATCAAAATGATCAGATGTGAGAGTGGGGATAAAATATATCCATACACGAACGAATACAATGTACTCAGTATGAAGATTACCACTACCGGGTAGAGGAAGCACGTCACAGAATGAATCCAACCAGCAAAGTCAATAATGAGAACACTCTATACATACATTCAGAAACCTCAACGAGAAAAACAAAAGGAAAATATACCTGGCGCTATTAAGAACAACCCTCATTTATCTAGCCACAGGGCGTCAAAAATCAACCCGCTAAATCTAGTACTGAAAGAAAGAGCTACGGAAATAGAGGGAAAAAACAACAGCGAATTTAAATGCAGAAATGATAGAACTAGAATATAACCAACGAGGCCCAAGACATGTAAGATTCCGGGCTATGTTAATAGGGTTGAAAGTCAAAGTTGTACCATTCTAAGCCTGAAGGATCTAAAAAAAGGAAAATCTAAACCGATTATGACTACTATACCAACCATAAAATGAAAAACCCGAATCTACGACACAACACCCGAACAAGACTACAAAAAACCGCAGTGATAGGCATCGATACATTAAATATGATAAAGCTATACCAATGCATCGATAATTTGACAACTTCTTAACCGATACATGCATCTAGATATATTTTTGTGTGATTTTAGGAGTGAAGAAGCAAGTTAATTTTTGCTAAATTAATTTCGAGTTTAATTATAAATTCAATCAAATGACTATGTGAAATATATATGGTTAACTGAATAAAAAAACATCACAAATATATGCGGATAATAATTAACAAATATTTATCAATTATATATTATATATTCTAGATAAATTTAAGATATTAAAAAAGATATTTTAGGAATACTAATTTTCAGAACATTTTATCTGAAACAGCCTCTCCACTTCATAACTTCCGGAAACTAACACAAATATATTAATAACGTTGTAATTGCAACATCCACAAATACGAACTATATCTGTTTCTGTCGCATTTTTCCTTTTCAATGTTGCATTGTTGCTAGCACTCAGTTCATCGCAAAAAAATCACACCACTCTCCTCTGCAACATCATCGTTCAAAGGGAGCTCATTGTTGCCCTGAAGAGTTTTAATAGAGTTGAGGAGCGTCTTAAATGGGAGGAGAGAATTATTTTTTCTGGTTCTTTTGAATCCGGATGCAGAGGAATAAAAGTGTCTAATTCTGCATCTTTGTCATCGTTGTCGTCCTCTGCTTCATCTTCCAAATATTCTTGGCAGTCAACTTTGATTCTAAACTCTTTAAACGCATTTACAAACTATTATCCATTGTATGTTACAGCAGCCACAATCTTATTCTGAGCGAGTACAAATTCTTGCACGATATTTATCCATTTTTCTGCTATTGCAGTGTAAGTGTACCTCTTTTGAATCTTATAAATTTCATTTTCATAGCCCAAAACCGTTTCCATTAATCTAATGATAAAAAGATAAACTTCATTAATATCTCAAAAAGGTGTTCCACAAATCATTAACTCAAATCTTGCTTTCATAGCAGAGCGTGATTATAGATATTTATAAATAATGACCTGCTTCATTTTATATAAATATCAATATAAAATCTACGAGCTATTCACAAAAATGTTCTTTCTCTTTCCGTTAATTGTCTAAATTCATCTTTTATTCCTTCTATGAACCTTACTAGGTAACTTGCGGTACCTTAGTACCAGTAATATTTGCATACAATAAATTAAATTTCAATTAACTGCAGTCTTCAGGTAACTATATTCAGTGTAAATTCAAATCATTAATCAACCACCAATTATTAATTATCAATCAGTGAAGTCACACAAATCATAATAAACAAATGTGATACAGCATGTGTGACGGGTGGAGATATTAATGAAATGAATATTTCTTACCCGATGCACTGTACTGCGATGCTTAGTGGAGCAAATGTCAGCCGTTAGACAGACATGTTGTTTAGTTTCCAAGTTTTGTTATAAATTTCGATGAATTGCACCTATTTCGGAAGCTATTTGGCGCTTCTGTGAACGGTTTGAT
This sequence comes from Ceratothoa steindachneri, assembly GCA_963969495.1. NCBI lineage: Eukaryota > Metazoa > Arthropoda > Malacostraca > Isopoda > Cymothoidae > Ceratothoa > Ceratothoa steindachneri. The sequence goes on along the minus strand of OZ018327.1, from coordinate 23,948,924 downwards.
GATACTTTTTAATATCTGGGTCAACAACTTAACATGTATGTGAAATATTAAAAACATCATATTTTTTTCTAAACGAACACATATACCATCTCCAATTCCTCAGTCTAGTTTTCAAAATTGAAACAGATGAAATCTATAACTGAACAGACGAATATTGCATTATGGTAAAATACGACACTAAATATACATAGCTCGGTTCTATGCATATAATTGTGAATCAAACAACATTCAGTTACAATGAAATGATTAAAAAAATAAGTAATCAAATAAATGTAAGCTAACCTATCGCATACGGCGCATGGTGTCAACAATGAAAGCAACTACTTATCATCAAATTTCCTTTGAGTAATTGCAGGCGTTCTCTTGCCAATCTGGAGAGCTGGCTGCACATTTGACAGTATTTGACGTGCTGGTGGTAGTTGCATCTGGCTTGGTTTTCTCCTGAAGGTTCTTGCGTTCATTGTTGAAACTCTCTGCTAATCTACATGCAGTCTCTGCTGATATATTTAACTTTTGAATTAAAAAATAAAGCTTAAACAGAATTAAGATACCTTTAATATATTACAAATTAATATTCCGATGTGCTGATACATAAATTGATCTGTTTAAACGGGATCATTAAACATAATCACTAAATAAACTTACCAATAGATGGGTTCTTAAATTGAAGCAGGATGATGGATCAGCATTGATAACACTGGTCAACAACCCAAATGGTTCACATATGAGATTATGTTCACACAACTAATTTCATATTACTGAATTTGAATCTGATATTTGTTTTGTTCTATCAGACTAGATTTTATAAGAAAGTCGATAGGTACAAATATTCAATATTCCGTCACTTGTGTCGTGCAACAGATATTTAACCCATTACAGACCAGCTTGTCTCTTATGTGACTGCTTACATGATTAATTTCACATTGTTGACTGTGATTTAAATGTTTTATTCTACTATCAGATCTACTTTTTAAAACAATAAGAAAAATAGTAAATATGATAACATTAATCGTCTCATGCAAGATAACGATATTAAATACGTCACAGATAAGCTCATAAGAAATTGTACCAGAAAGCATAAGTTCAAATCCTTTATAATTGACTAAATATGAAGTTCTTAAAGTGCTTCTGAGCTTTGCCCTTTCGTTTATACAGCTCGCTCTCTTCTCATTGCAGTGTCCAGCAATACTCGCCCATCATGTTAGGACTGAATTATCCCTGATATCTGCTCTCCATTATGGCGATGTCTTGATGAAATCTTTCACCGTGTTCATCACTAATGTCTCCAAGGTTATCTGGGAAAAAATCAATATGAGAGTGGAAAAAATTCAATTTCAAGCACATTCTTGCTCCCAATGCATGATAATTCTGCAACATGGTTGTAAAGATTTCTTTGTAGTTGTCAGCACGATAGTTTCCCAGAAAAAGGTTTGACACATTGACAAATGATTCCCGTAGTTTTTCTCCAGTGGGTTCAAGGCCTTGGTGAATTCGCTATCATGAACCAGTATGCGAATCTGTGATCCATTCAAGACACCTGCTTTCAACTTGGCTTCGGAAAGCACACCACCTAGTTTCTGACATAAGTATCGAAACCCAGCACCAGATTGATCCATAGCCTTGATGAAATTTTTAGCTAAACTGAGCTTTAGATGCAGTGGAGGCAAAAGGATCTTTTCTGGATCTAAAAGAGGATTGTGAACACAGTTGAGCCTTCCGGGCGCATCTCTTGGTCTTGCCGGCCATTCCTTTCTCATATCGTGCTCTGCCTCAGCTCTGCTGAGGCAGAGCACGATGTGCTTTATGTAGCCACTCTAAAGGCCTAGTAGTAAACAGATGACTTTAAGATCCCCACATATCTTCCACTGGTGTTTCTCGTACTCTATAGCAGCTAACAAAATCTTCATTGTTTCATAGCTCTCAGCCATCTCTGCTGTATGTGGTATTGGGACAGATGGAAACCGACTCTCATTGTGTAAAAGAAAAGCTTTTAGAGAGTCTTTTCCAGAGTCTATAAACAGCCTCCAATCATCTGACTTGTATGGTTTAGACTTGCAGAATTGTTGCATGAGAGATACTCCGTCCTGACAGTAACAAAGGTTGTTTGCCATCTTGAAAAATGCAGACAGCTCTCTATGTCGGTAACAAGCTGTAGTGATACGCATAACAGCTTCCAGCAGGTTACGCTGCTTTAGTCTGGATCCCAGAACTTTGGTCTTTTCTTTGGACAAGTCTAGGGACCTGGTGAGATCATGAAGCGCTTCTTGAGTAAAGAGTTTATGCCATGTATTTTCAGAGTCACCCTGGTAGTCGTCTTCATTTGAGGTAGAATTAGAAGCGGAATCACTCATCCATTCTTGTTCAGTCGGTGGGTTTGGGACTGGGAGTTGAGTGTTGTGCGGAATTGATCGGATTGCAGAAGCAATATTGGGGAACTGTGTTTTGATGGTTATTCCCTTGATGTTTGTGAGACAGAAGTAGCAGTCACTGCTGTGGTCTTTGGGTTCACGCCATATCATTGGTACAGCAAACGGCATTCCTAAGTTTCGCTTATCACACATCCACTCGCTCAGGTGGTTGACACAAGACTTACAAACTATATGAGGTGCCCACTTCTTATCTTAGTCACCCAAAAGACATTTGGAGTAACTTTTGTAGGTCAGTCGAACAGATTTTGTGATTGGTTTCTTGAGGCTACCAAGAGTGAAGGCGCCACGTATGTAACAAAAGCGATCAGCATCGTTCACGCACTTGCCACGTTCCATGTTTTGTTAAGTTCAGAGTAATTAGAAATTAGGCAGTTGTAGATATGCACTATCATGAACCAACAATCTGAAACAAAAAAGAGCACAAATTAGGAAAAAATTATTGCATAAGTGGAACCAATGAACATATAAATAAATGTATGAATAACATGGTGTACCAGATATATAGATATGCTGGTTCTGGAAAACTGAGTCTGATATAGCTATACAAATGTCATTGTTGAATTCAGCACATACAACAACCCTAGAATCAGACTATTTTGATCCAGAACCATGAGAATCTTTTTTTTTAGCATAACAAACACCAAACAATAGTTTTAAATCCTCTCTCCAACCATGAACTTCAACTTATTTGGGAAGTCATCAAAATTGATTTAACCCAATTCGTAACAAAATTTCCTTCTAAATTACCAAGTTATTTAAGCTCATCAGAACAATACATCGTGAAAGACAGCAATTGTTAGTCACTTCATGGCTGCTAATGAACGACTGCACGAGTGGGAAACAATCCCCTATTTAAGAAGCGAAACGACGTGACAGGTTTTGATATGTCTTTACGAAATGAGCTGCACTGAAGAGATTCACAGTCCAACTATAAAACATGGCTACGGGTAGCAACATATAATAATAGTTCGTTTGATACCAAACAACATGGCAATAACAGTATCTATCTTAATCACATATTATTTATCCTTAGGTTTACCGTAACTGAGGAGAGAGGTGACATACTGAATTTGGATCTATTATATTGTAGAAACTTTCAATGAGCTTACGATCAACACTTTTAAAACTAACAAATTACTTTTTTAATTAAATTTATTTCCGTAGATGTATATCATGGCTATAAAAGAGTGAATATTATATGCAATACATCTCATTTTTGTCTCAGAGTCAAATGGCCACGTCATTATCACGGAAATATTCAAGCTATCGTACTCGCTGAAATGTTATATTATTGAGAATATTTAAAAAAAAATTGTTTTTAAGTTCCATATGAGTAGCATCGATAGAGTATTTATAAGAATATTATCGGACTTAATATCCGCTACAATATCCTACTTTAGAGGAAATACAAAAGAGATAACACAATCAAGCTATAAAGCAACCGAGCACTAATTTTAATTTATCCTATCTATCATTTATTTATGATATAGAGGATAAATTGAAATGTATCGAGTATCGATTTTTTATTCGATAATTTGGGAAAAAAACAACTTCGATGATTACGATGCCCAATACATAATGTCACTAGCAATAGCACTGTAAAACAATTAAAAAAAACAGAAATGAGAATAACCTTTTCTAGGGGTATATTTTGCGTAAATCACGAATATAGCATCCGCCTCTTTCTGCGACCCTCAAGTTTCTCGTAAATTACCATCTTACTTAGGTTAAATACACTGATGGTTCCGTAAGGATTGAATGTATGCCAAAACTAACAACTAAAAGTTATAAACGGATTTTGATATAATTTTAATGGGTGTTCCTAAGGTATTTATCAACCTAACCTATCAAATTATGTAAGTATACTCAATATTCCTTTAGTTATATGGGTCCAAATACGTGGTTGGTAACTCTTGGGTAACGCTTGGTAATTTTGTAACTTACTATAAATGCTTCGTATTTTTACTTTTTATTGAATATTTGCTGGTGTTACTATCTGAAAAAACAACTTAAACGATTACGATATCCGATACATCATGAAGCCCCCAGCGCGATACTAATAATCGATACATACATATTTATCGATTGATACGTATCGCCGATACATATATTTAGATACAGACACTGGCCATCACTCCGTACCCGGACTAGAAAAGCCCGAAAGGAAAACCACACCAACGATGAGATTGAATGATGTAAGTATCTACACGAAACATAAACAAAACAAAACCAAAAGCAATCAAACAAGTAAATACAAAAATTCATACATACACATTTAAAAGTTAATACCGAATAAATATAAATGCAAAAATAAACAACAAAACTATAATAATACAAACAAGCAATTGTAGGGAGCGTGTTATATAATAGCTAGGCTCCTGGCATCAAAATTGCAGGATTAATAGGCTCAACGAGAAACTCCACAAAATGGACGCTCGGTGGACTTACCAAATCCGAATAAATTGCCTTTCATTTGAATAACAGGAATACTATGTATAATATGAGAATAAGTAGATGAAACACATATGTCAATTTGTGTATATTAATTTGTATACAGAAATGGAGAATATATATATATATATATATATATATATATATATATATATATATATATATATATATATATATATATATATATATATATATATATTAACTTGTATGAATAAAATGAGACAAGCGATCGTCGGAAGTAGCGCGCGGGTAGGCACAAATCTACGAACACGAAAGCTATCTAATTGGACACCTGAGTCAATAAGAGGAAAAGCATAAATAAACAATTCGCGTCTTGGGATAGATTTATCAGAAGACGGGAGTCTACAAAGCAGCTAGATAAACACGAATTCCAACCATACGAAATTTTAACACAGATCTGTAAAGTCGGGTCATAGAATAGAGATAAAATTATCTGAAATATGTTAATATATTGTAAGTATACAGCTGTTCAGTAACTCCGCCCAGGGGTGGAACTAATGAGCTCGACGACGGAGGCTTGTCCCGCAGACGAGTCTAGGACACGGTCCCCTGTAAATGTAACGGTATATATAGTCGTGCAAGAGAGATATTATGATTATTATTATTATTTTGGAAAAGGAGAAGTTCGATTCAGTTAAGACATTAAGATCAATTCGTTCTCATCTTAGCGTTATGGAACCCCGACCTTGAACTCAATTGTTACGTCACCTCAAGAATGTTGTTTCGGGGCAGACACGTGGATCGGCGGATACAGATGTATTCAGAAGGGGTAAATGCTTTAAAGCCACAAAGGACTTAGGAGCGTGTGGCAGATGGAGAGAGGCACGCCTTCTGGAGGAAATGATCTCACCACGGGGGAGGGAGATAATGTTTCTTCTACCCTTCGGGTTACTCTGGGAACAATTCACACTAGCGAGCGATGAGCTAATGCGTACTCCTTTGACTCAGGGGAGTGCTCGAGGGAGTTCACTTTGGGCGAGGACTATCTCTGTGTTTTGGGATACACCAGGATACCAGGATAGGGGGTTTCTCTGACGAGAGTTAGTTAAACTTGCTTCTTAAATCAAGTTAACTTAAAGTTCGGTGTGACCACCAGAAACTGGCTCGAGAGTGAACTTCTTCTAAGTTCCCCTAGTTGGTTTGCCGAGCACTTATGCCGTTCTTCGCTGTCTATATCTCTCTAACGATCTACCTCTGACAGGCTTCTAAATTCGGTGTGACCACCAGGAACTAGCTCCTGGTGAGCTTCTTCTAAGTCCCTTTTGTTGGTAGCCTGGCCTCTTGCCGGTTTTTGTTGTCTCGATGACTAACGTAATCTACCTCGTTTTTCCAAAGCTATCGGCATATATACTTCGACACCTCACTGGGGGTAGGGGCAGGAGGGCGAGGGGTGGAATATGGACGGCTGCATTATGGTTCCTCCTCTAACGGTTTTTCTCAGAGCGTCTTTCAGCTAGGCCTAAAGGGGAGCTTCTGGCTTTCAAACGACGCTCCACTAATTTCGCATATGCGGTGAAATTGAATATCAACTCTTAAGGAAAATCTTGCCGGTTTAACACAAGTATAGCTCACCGGGGTCCGGCATGCGATGATTAGGCATTATGTGGTTTTTGGGCGGCTTTTCAGGTTCTCATCGAGACGAGGGGAGAGAGGGGAAAGGTCAAATGGTCGGGCTACGCCTCCACCAATGCCAGGACGTTGTGGTTAAGGACCAATGGCTCAGTTGTGAGGGTAGGGTATCGATTACCCTACAATGTGTATTCGAAAATTTTATATTTTCATTAATAAAATAAATTTTTTGGCCTACAGTGGGGCCCCTTTAAGAGCCCTCCCTCCCGGCCGGGGGTTCGGGGGCGGTTGCTATGGCTCTGCCCATAGCAATAAACGACAAGTAAATCACATGAATTAAAGCAATAAACAAGTAAAAAGGCTTGAACGCCATGAAATAAATCTAAATAATCAAATATTAAACATAAAATAAATAACAAAGGAGATTAGCCTGATCTCAAGACGACTTTGTAAGTCACTTGCATGCCTAATGCTTCCTTCACGTTTCACCAATATCTCCTCCTCTCATACCTACCTCGTACTACTTTTCTCTTCCACACACTTACTTCACCACTTTCTACCAATTGAATTGAATTGAGCTGTATGAAGGAATCAGTCATATACGCCTTTCACGTATCCGCTGTGAACATTTACCGTTGAGGTAAAGGAGGAAAAGCGGTAAATGTTTCGAAGAACATTTCAGCAAGCAAGAAAAAATATATGCGTCTACTAGATTGATTGGTGATTCCTACTGTTTTCACTAAACGGAGTAGTTATCATAAATAGGAAAATACCCTTACTTTCGCCTATTTTCCCAATAATCTTCCACACTTTTCACTCACCAAAAAAAACACACAACACAATCAACACTGCGCTCTAATCACTCTAAAGTAGGGCGTAGTGGCCTCAGAAGGAAACCACATTAGAAGGTGCGAAGAGGAGGAGGGAGGGGGGGCTTTAGGACTACAAGCCCCCAATTTAGTCGAGGTGCAGAATAGAAATATGTCTATTTAGGTAGGGTGATCGAGAAGTGCTATTAAATAGGAATGGCGGAGACACTACCCGCAAATGAGAATGGAGGTAGGCTAGAATGTATCCGTGTACCACTAAGGAACACCAAACTAGGATCAAGAAAGGAGAAATGGAAACCTTTTACGGACAACCGAAGGTTGTTTTGATCAGGATAGTAGATGTCGCCAACGGATACATGGTGATCTACAATTCAGAAAATGCCGTAGAAAAAAAAGGCTCGATTGAAGGAATAGAAACAGTACAAAAGATTAGCCTAGCACCAAGAATCGCACTCTAGATAATGGCAAAGAAAACTTTAGTATGTCGAAAATTCGACTTATGGGAATCTCAAACATGGAAAAGGAAATCAAAAAAGAATTTGAGAGAAACAACACAGGAATAAGAATAACGGAGGCCATAAAATTTTGAAGACACAGACATGTCTTCAATATAGTATGCGCAACGTCAGAAATGTCCAACAAAATAACACAAAACGGAGACTTATTGTTCAATATGAGAATTCACATGCAGGGCATCAACATTGCATATAGTGACCATGTAGGAACTTTACTGTACCTCAATCGGAGCCCGAAACAAGTACCGGTACCGGAAAAGGAATGCCATAATATAGCAAATTAGGAGGAATACAAAAAAGATCTTAAAAGCTTCGTCAAAACAGACCTTAAAGAAGAATCTGGAATAAATAGATGCAGAAAATAGGCGTATGAAATCAGTTCTCGTTGGGACAGAAAAATAAAATATTTCCAATAGTGCGACACCGACACCCCCACATCTAAAATGGACAGAAGAAATGAGGAAGAAAATAGATATCTAAGTAGTGCCTATGGTCAAATAACGATACTCGGACCAATTTGAGAAATACAAATGGCATTAAGAAGAAGAAAAGAAAAAATGAAGCCTATCATAGAAGAACAACAAAGAGATATATTGGCTAAGGGAATGATGAAGAAATGTCGTCAAAAGAAAACTGGAGGATTATCAATAAAATCAAAGGAAGATCTCCAAGAAGAAAATATCGCTACGAAATGAACTATGAGAAAATAGAAAAATCGAACAAAAGTTCAGACGACACTGGCAGTCATTGTTTTCAATATCACCAGAAAAAAAATTAAGACTTTAATCCAAAAATAGAAGAGATGGTTCATTAAAATCTACGTAACAATCAGGAAAAAAATATCCCCAATGCAATCGTCCAAAAACAAAGGGAAGAGAATCTGGAACCATGGGCCACAACAACCATCAAAGAAATAAAGAGCGATATGTATTTATTCAAACAAAAAACACCAGGCCTTTGACGATTGCGAGATTCACACCTAGCAATGCACTAGATAACATCTCAAATCAAAGAAAAACATTAAATGCATGCCTGAACACTGGATACTTGCTAGAGGACTTCGAACAAGCTAAATGATCTTCCTTCAAAACTAGGTAAACCAACGGGTCTCCTCTTCAGTTACAGCTACAGCTCGATATCCCTTATGTGTTCATCGGGAAAGTCTTCGAGAAAATCTTTAACAGAAGACTTATAGTGTATGTCACCTAAAACAATCTCTAAAAAGAATATCACTTCGGATTTCGTAAAGGAAAAGACACCACAATGGCATATGACTTCATCAGAGAAAAGCTCGCCAAAGTCAAATCAAAGAAAATATACATCGATTTGGTCAAAAGAGATCTAGAAAAAGCCTTTAAGAAAGGCTTGCAATACAAGATTTTAAACCTCCACATGAATCACAATCTGGAGATAATTCTCTGCGACTATCTGACAGATAGAAGAATATACGTGGTAATCAATGATTATAAATGACTCGAGCTAGAATTGGAAGTTGAACTCCTACAGGGGGAATGATTCAGCCCCACGCTGTATTCGATATATACAGCGGACATGCCAACATCTAAAATACCTGAATATCTAGTTCGATAACGACATCAGTCCTCTAGACGCCAGTCAATACAGGATGAGAGAGTTCAGACAAGCACAATAGCTATAGAGATTGGCGATATCAGCTGAATCTGGAGGGACTGGCAAATAAGGCCAAACGAGAAAATTTAATGTAGTCCAGATCTGGAGACAGAAGGTAGCAGACATTAAAATAGAAGGAGAGTTCTGAGACTAAAGATAACATCACGGAGTAATTAATATACGGCACGCAGCCGAAATAAAAAAATAAGAACTGCACCTGGGCTAAGTCTCCTATTTTCATTAAGAGGCTTAATTACAAAGAACAAAAGAAAAATCTATCTCCCATTTCCCTAAACACCATATAAAAATTAGGGAAGCTGGAAGTACTGTGAGTTTAAAATAAAGCCTTCTACTTAATCACCAATAGCAAAAACACGAGAGAAGATCCCCATAGAGCTTTACACAGAGAAGCAAAAATCGAACTGCTCATCATGGCTATTAGAAATAGAGTGAAATAATCCGGAGGAAGATCGAAAGCCTTCCTCCAACATTTGCACAAAATACCACCACCAGATTAATGATTCCTTTTAACTGCAAATTTCACAGTGGAAGAATTCAGCACGGAATAGTGGAAATACATTTCTGCACATAGTGAACAGCAACATCAAATCAAGAAAGTAACCAGGCCCCTATGTAGCTCAAATTAACGTGAAACACTCTAACTAAACATAACTATAAAAAAACCCCTAATATGCAAGTCCCCCATGAAAGTGACTGTAGGAGAATAGCATAATGCACCCACTTTCCCCCACCTCCCTTCCGGGCGGGCCCGTTATCAAACCTTCCCCTTCCGGCCCGATATCTGATGGTCTCCCGCCGGCCATTTCAGCTAGCCACCGAGTTCCTTGGCTTACAGTGGTTCCCGGAAGTTTACAAAAGACGAAATGGAGGAGCTTGATATCAAATCTACTTCCGGAGCCACGTGAACTTCTCCCGAGTTTCGAGTATAAAAGATGATTCTTTTTAATCCTCAGTAGTAGAGCTTGCACAGCGTCTGTCTGGCAGGGCAGGAATTGCCATCTATCTCGGTGTAGTGGTAAATCGTCGAAGCACCAAGTCTTCAGAGAGGAGATCGGTCCCAGCTAGGGAGGCTCCTTAACCCGTTGGTCTGCAAGTCAGTGTGGACCCAAGCTCGTACTCACGTGTCACAGCTAAATCTACAAACAGCCTCACTCTGGTTCCTTAAGCGAGAAATCTAAATCCCGGCTTTTCTCCGTGACCCTACGCGTCGATAAATCACGTCGCCCTCCCCCCCCCCCCTCACAGAGGTACCCAAGATTCCTCGGAGTTCACGAGCGTGGGGCCCTCTTTAACAAGAAGCTTCCGTCACCGCCTTCTTCCAGCAGAATCGTGACGGAATTGTGGGATCAGGTCGGGCCCTGGAGAACCTACCTCATCGTCTCCACCCCTCATCTCACCACCTTCACTCACCAGCGCCACCCGAACATCAGGTTCCAAGGTAGCCCTTCCTTTTCACATTCCCCAATTTCACCGCGAAGCTTACCAACATTACAAGTGTATAGGGATTTACATAGTGAATAGTTATTTGCAAGCCAAGTGAGATATCCGAGATTCACTTAATGATTTATCTCTCAAAGCACATTATTTGAATATATATATATATATATATATATATATATATATATATATATATATATATATATATAAACACACACACACACACACACACACATATATATATATATATATATATATATATATATATATATATATATAAACACACACACACACACATATATATATATATATATATATATATATATATACACGAGGGGTGGTCAATAAGTTTTGCGAATCGGTAGGGCAAAACAGAGGAAGGGGAATGGCTGTTTGGGGTGGTGTTATGACAAGTTATGACAAGTCAGGACCTGCAGCTGCACGCTTCTGCCTCGTCTATTTAAGAATCAGTAGCTGATCGCAGATCGTCAGTCAGAAATCTTTCAACAATGGAGAAGGTTGAGCACCGCGCAGTGATCAAATTTTTAACCAAGGAAGGTAAGAATGCAAAAGAGATCCATGAACGCATGGTTGTAGTGTATACCGACTCCGCCCCCAACGAGGACAATGTGGCCCGTGTAGAGAGGATGATCCTCGAAAATCGACGGGTGAAGGTCAAAGAAATCGAGCGAGAACTTGGAATATCACATGGAAGTGTTATCAACATCATCCACGACAATTTTGGCCATGACCAAGGTCTCCGCCCGTTGGGTCCCTAGAAACCTCATGCCCCATGATCGACTTCAACGTCGTCAAAGTCCACAAGGCCAGAGTTGCCCAAGCTGCCCTGCGCGAGTGCGGATTCGAGGAGCTCAACCATCTCCCCTACAGTCCAGATCTGGCCCCTAGCGACTACTTTTTATTCCGCCAGCTCAAGGCTGCACTGCGTGGACGCCGGTTTGGGGACGATGAAGATGTCCAGCTCGCCGTCCAGGAGTGGACTGAACAGCAGTCGGGAGATTTCTGGTTGTCGGGAATTCGAAGCCCCAGGGACAAGTGGCGCAAGTGCATTAAGGTCGAGGGTAGTTATATTGAAAAATAATAAAACACTTTTCCTCATATTTCGTTTCCTTATATCCGAATTGCAAAACTTATTGACCGCCCCTCATATATATATATATATATATATATATATATATATATATATATATATATATATATATATATATAAAAATAAGAGTCAGGGAAAACTCCAACCACCCCTCGACCTATTCCTCGACTGTGATCCCAAAAGGGGCCAACAGAATAAGACACCTAAAGTGACCAAAACCAGGAAAATTCACATTAACAGAAGTGAAACTTAATAGAAATTATATAATGAAATTAATGTACTATATCGGTAAAAGTAACGAAAATCAGTGCGACCCAAAGCTACTATAGTGATGTGAAAGCAAAAAGTGGTCAAGTGGGAGGATTACTAAACCTCTGAATACATAAGTCAATAAATGAGGACAATCATCCAATATATACACAACACTAACAAATGACTAATAACTAAACAATACATACACAAAACGGCATGAATGCTACAGAACACTCAAGGGTGAAATAATAAATAATTATAGAGATTCATCGTCTCCTCTGAAATCTACAAAAGTAGTTGTGAGTAAATACCAGTAGAACAACAAATAGACACAGAATAGAAGAGAGAAGTAAAAAAAAAAGTCGTGATTCAGATTCATGTTAATCATTCTGGCGAACCACAATGGAACTATTTAAGCCACCCGTTTTTCATGAAACGGTACTATTGGGGTGGTTCAAGATAGTCAGTTTCGGATTAAGACTCTGCTGGCCCTATGCCACACTTTGAACAGTGGCCTAAAAATACACATACAAAATATTCACCCCTCCATCCACTAACACCACTTGCTTTCACATTTTAGCGTTTATTTGTCTGTATTTAAAAACAAACAAATACTTTATTCAATGAAAAAAATTCATTACTACAATTCTACTTCTATAAAGGCGTATGAAGTGGTGCTGTACTGATCTTTGAATGTTGGGCATCTTGTATCGTATGTCGGATGGTCATTGCCATGTACATTATATGTGATATCAATACTTAGAAATATAGATTCATACATATAAAAGAAAATTGACGAACAATAATTACGAACAAGAATTCCATTAATTTTATTTAAGTTTTACAATCTAAATTTTATACCTTATGATTTCAATTCATTTAAAGCGCATTATTATATCTCCTTAATCTGAATCATGGTGATTCATGCAGATCATGTTTTCACATGAACTGTGGAAGTGCCCGCAGGCGTTGATTTGAATTTAAAATTATTTACCTTACATAGGCCTACTTCAATTTATTTTAATTTTTTGGTGATTTAATATAGTATAATTTATTTTCAATTGGTTTAATTATGTTAAGTGACCATTATGAACAAAGCGAATAAATTACATTTCCAAAGATCGTGGCTGGAAGAAATAAATGACAAGACTAAAGCGTATTGTAAGGTATGTAAATCTGAATTGAGAGCACATAAAACTGACTTAGTTAAACACAAATCTTCTGTGAAACACACAAACAAATTCGGAAAAAGGAAATATAAAGACGTTCTTTGAAAATCGTAATAGAATAAATGTCTTATAAATACAACTTAGCAGATTTGTCGCTTGTCATAGAGCGATGCAATCTATTGATTACTTGTGTGAAATTTTTAGGGATAGTGATGCGGTAATCAGTTCATCAGCTTCAGAGACTTTGCATTTGCATAGAACTAAGTTCTCAGCATTAATAAAAAAAAAGTGATTACACCTGAATTGCTCAAAGAAAAGATAGCAGAAATAAACAGGTCTTCATTTTCCTTAATACTTGATGAATCTTCAGATATTACATGCCATGTGTTCGTTATTACAATGAAAAAGAAAACAAATATCATCACAATTTTTTAGGACTAATTAAAGTTGTGCAAACTACTGATCACTCATTGCATAAGCATGCGAAAGACTTTATTAATAAAGTAGGAATTAACTTAGGAAATCTTTTCGCTATTGGGACTGATGGAACGTCTAATCTTTGCGAAAAAAATCATTCACTTTTTACTGTAATGAAGGAAGACAATCCAAACCTAATTTTAATCCCCCACCCCCTTCGTCGAGTAGAGACTACGTGGCCTTTAGCAGGATTCCCAAAAGCGAAGAAGCAAAGAAATTCTCGCGTGGGAACGGCCAACGCGACTGTCCACAGCAGGTTTGCTTAAGACGGCCGATCCCCTGCTGAGACACCATCAACGAGAACCCCATTCCACGCGGACATACTAATCCCCAGCAGACACGAATCTCCAGCTAACCCCCATGCCTCGAGGCGAGGATCGCCGCCTGAACGAAGGTTTTCCCAAGGCCTTATCTCGTCTTGGTAGACGAAGAATGGCGCCACTATATTTCCCTGGGACTGCCATGCCCTGGAAGCCTTCTAGCGAGCAAACCAAGGGAGTATTTAATCTGAGGTCTCCCGCTACTCGAGAGTGTACCGCCCGCTTTTCGGGAGGATAAACACCCCTCGTCTCGAATCGAACCTAGGAGTTAGGTTTAGTCGGCTAGACTGATTGACGTGAATTTTTGGCCACAGCCAATGGGCAAATTCACGAAGCGGCATTTCTTCCCAGAATTGTGCGACCCACTTATCTCATCCCGTTTTCAAGATTACTTCGCTCCCTTCTTCGAGATTACTTATTCCCGCATCCAAGAGCATCTCGCAAAGAGTTCAAGAATATCTCGCTTCACCTTCAAGAGTAATTCGCCCAGTATTCAAGATTACCTCGCTCGTGCCCGAGGTAATCCAATCCCGCCGTCGAGATTACTTCGCTCGCGCGCAAGATTATCTCACCCCGTAAGAATCCGAGCTTTGCTCCCCCCCCCTCACCAAGAGTAAAGTCGACAAGGTAAAAACATTTTCACATCTTATACTCCGTCCCGAAGATTATACCCTTTTGTCATTATTTTTCTTTCTGACCGAGTTAAGCATTTATCCCCCGATTGACTCTTTAGTCATTGGATTATTATTTCCTTTGAGCCCGACATTATTTCTCAACTTATCCCTATGTATATATTTACATATTTATCTTGTTTTTGTTGCAATTAAACATTTATTTGGGGTTTTTATCTTTTCATTAACCTTGAATGAAACCTGGCATTTAAAGAACTCCCCGGCCAACAATGACGCACTTGCCTAGATTTAATCGCTTTAAACTCCCCCGAACCCAGGGAAGACTTACTATCCCACTTCATGAGCTCCGCATAACCGGTCATCTTTCGGCCGCCTGCCACGTGAGTGAAATTGCCTTCACAGCTGCTAAGGTATACACTTACGATACCACGACGTACCCTTACTATGCTATTAAGAATAATTTATCCACAAAATGCGAATCTCGAAGCCGATATGGATTTTACAAATATTTACTTGCCTATTGAAAAGGTTGATTTTGGTTATGCCTGTTTAAATAAACTGACAAATAAAAGTAAAGTAATCTCATCAGAAGTCCTAAAGGATATCTATCAAAGGTGTCAACTTTTTCAAGACTTGCTGTAAAGGACTTCTGAACCAAATCCCATCAAATTATGGAACTTTGAAAAAGATTAATAACTTTTCGAGCAACATTTGCTTTAATCCAGTTCTTCTTCCTTTTCCTGATCTGCCTTTAGAACTAGCAGACCAGTCTGAATTGGATATTCTTGAAAATCAGTGGAAACAAATGCCTAACATTCAATGGAAAGATGTTTTCACCTCTGGATCCGAGCTTCTAAGGGATGGAGCATTATTTTGGCGTCACTTTTTAACACTAAAGATGCAAATGGAAACCCTGTATTAAGAGCAACATTTGTTTTAAAGCTATACAAATGTAGAAAGGGTATTTTCAAGAGTTACGTGAACAAAGACTAAACTTAGGAATAGAATGTGCTATGAACTTTTAGATTCCATTATTAGAATTAAAATGATTTTGAAAGTACGAGTAAGAATAATTTGTTGCGATAAATTCAATCCTTCGCCAGAGATACTTAATTATAAATAAGATATTTATCAGAAAACGGAAATAACGAGCAAGATGTTCAAGAAGAAGAAAAAGCTAAAGAGATATTAAATTCAGTACTTAATTAATAATTTTTTCAAAGAAATTTTCAAATAATATTAAAAGTAATATTTTTTATTGTATGTGGGGGAAGGGTAGAAAATTGTTATGCTACTTTGGCCTAAATCTTTCTGGCAACTGTGCATGCGCACTGATAGGAAATATATAAATAAACTTCTCCATTTCCACTTTATTTTCTACCAGAGATGAAGCTCCCTCGTCTCCTAGGCGTATGGATGCGGTAGACTCCCGCGTACTCTCTTCTCTGGAGGCGTCTGTGAGCGACTCTCTCTTTCCAGTGGCAGTCCCTCCTTTGCTTTCACAGGGGACTGCCAAAGAAGTACGTGGGCGGCCCAATATTGACCACCGGAAGTGGCTCGATAGGACCAACCCACTTAGGGGGACAAAGGATGGCCAAAGTCCATGCCCCCTAACGTCCCGCGGTCGTGTATTCTGAGTTTACGGGGGTCGGGCGTACCTGCCTCCCTCACTTCCCCGACGTGAGGAATAAATAAAGGAAATTCTAAAGAGATCAGTGATGTCTTGGGGGGTTGGGGGCCACTTGAACCCCCCCCCCCCGAGATGGACATGGTCCCTGACGTTACCGAGACCCAGACGGCAGGATCTTCCATGAGTCGAACCCGGGCTCGGTGCCAAGCACAGAACCAGAGTCAGCCCGTGTGAAAACCTTTCCTCGGGCGCCCCCCTCCCCACTCACCCAGAGTCCTCACAAGAAGAGGACAGATCTCCTCCCCGGGCTAGCGCCCCTTTGACAGCAAATACCTTCTGAATTTCAGAGGCTCTTGTTGAGGCCGGTCCATGTGGGCTAAGGGCTCCATCGGCGGTGGAGAGAAGCGGATTCATTCCTCACCCTCCTCTCCTACAAATCAAAGAAACAAGAAGACCAAAAATACCCATGCGTCCTCTTCCTCCGCCTGAGCCACGGAGAGGGACGGGTCCGCTGCCGTTAAGGTGATCGGCACGACCACCCCCTGGTAAATATCAAAATTGAAAGTGCTCAGAGCAGAGCCTCAATTACATCGAAGCCACTCACTCAAGATATTACCTAGAGTTTTCGAACGCTTTCTCGTTATTCGTTCCACTGATGGCAGCATGTTGGCCAAGGACAACATGATCCAGGAGAGGAGAACACTGGCTAGCGTGATTGGTAGAGAGCTCAAGGTACCGTTTATTGGACGGGAGCCTTCTGGCGAATGCGCCGAATCCCACCGAGGCGGCCGTTTAGCCCTTCGGACACTTTATAGCAGGGCAGTGGCACCGTACTCTATCATGAACTTCGTGAAAGAGCTGGAGCTGGTCCTGGCGTGGCCGGTGGTGCCTGGGACATCTTAGGTCTTAATGCTAAAAAAAACCCTCTGATCCTGGCCCCCTCCAAGCCTACGATACGAGCACGGTCGTTTCCGCGCCCATTTGGAACACTTCTGTGGGTTCTAGCCATCCAGGGAAATCTCCTGATACAACTGACAGCACAAAGGGTTTACACCCGCCCGCCCCCCTCTAGCAGCGTGACCGTTCCCCATAAGGCGAAACGGCCACGTTCCTTCACAGAGTCGCTAGACTCTTAGGAGACAGCACCCATGAAATTGGTCGTGAGGCCATCTTCCGGCTTTCTAAAGCTTCACCACAAAAGACGGCACTAAAAAAGCTTCGCCTACACCCAGTGGTAGGCTGGGGGGCTCGAAGACGGTGGATCCTCCAAAAGATATACCTCCGCCTGCCTAAGGTTTAGAGGCGGAGGTAGGAAAATACTCGCATGGCAAGCCCAACCTCCCCCGATAAGTCGTCGAAGGCGACAGCGCCTGGAGTTCGACATCCGGGAAGCGTACGGCCATTCCCGTGAGGGTATTGTCTTCAAAGAGGGCCCCCTCATCTCCTCCAAGCTAGGCCTGGAGGGCATATTCCTTCATTTGAATTGCCGCAGACTCTGGGCCAACTGGGAAGATAGTCTACTCCTGTTTTCATTTAGCAATCTTTTTACAGAGACCATGCTGGCTGTGTACTCCCTACCTACCCTCCCGGGGTATAAGGGGTTTACGACCGAATCACAAAGACATGGGAGGAGGGCAGGAGGATGTGCCATTTACTCCAGACTTGTCTCCGTCATTCATTCTCTATGCTTCAAATACCTCTTTTCAGGCAGCAGCTGTGCAGCTACACCTTGATAGGAGGTATACGGTTATTTCTGCGTACATTCCACCGTCAGCAGACTTCGACGCGGGAAACTTCTGCCGCGTCGTTGTAAGGTGGCCCTTCTCATGCTCAATCTGAACGAGAGACCCCTCTGAGGAAACTACCCTATCAATCCCAGGGGCCAGGTCCTTGCCGACGTGATTCAAGAGTTGAAAATGTGTCTAAATGTGGAGTTTATGTATCACTGCCCGAGAACCGGTCGTTTTTCTGCCTTTATCTATCTCTGTGCTCCCCGGATGCACAGCCTGATTTTGGATGTGGCTAGTCAATGACATCAATGGTATTAATCACTTTCCTATTTAAATCATTTTCTAGGCCACTGCCGTCCGAGAGTCCTCCCTGGTGCTCTTCAATTCAGGAAATGACTAATTTCTCTCTCAATAGAGGAGTTTAGGTCTGTGGATGAGCCCGTCGAGTTCTCCGTCAATCTAACTACTATTCCTAGAACGGCTGGCAGTTTTGTACGCCGACCGCCTCTGTGGTAGCCTTTTTCTGGATAGTGCGGCTTCCACAAGTTTCACTCTGCGTCGGATGCTCCGCTCCGACTGGAAAATACCGTCTGCCATGCCTTCTTTCGTAAACAGCACTACGCCACGCTGTCTGTCGATCTGAAGGCCGGTGATACCGCATTGCGAAACGGTATCATGGAGACTCTCCACACGATTGGTGAGAGGGAAGGCCACTTATTCTCTATATGATATTTTTTGCGAGATCGTAGATTCAACGTACGGGTGGGGACCTCTCCGGCTCAATGGAGCAGGAAGAGGGTGTCCCGAATAGAACCTTCCTCGAGTTAGTTAGTCAGCGCCAATCCTTCGATGATACTGGGAGGATCCCCGACCGGATAATCAAATTTTTATATAAGGTCAGTATGCCATTTGCTGGTCGGCACGAGGGCCCGGTCCTCTTTTTCGGGAGGTACCAGGAAGTATTATGTTTTGACTGTCCTCAAGTGTCGCACTCTTTGCCCTCTGAGAATGAACGGAATCACGTCGCTGCTGCGCTCTATATTGACGACCTTTTGATCTCTTTTGGCGCGGTCCAGATGCTAACTCTAGAGCGTCGACTCCAACATGCATTGGTCCACCTCTCTAGCTATGCCGAAGGGCACAAGCTTCGGTTTTCCTTGAATGGTGTTGCACTTCTGCCGCCATCCACGGCTCCACTCTATCCGACTTTTTTTCTAAATGGGGTTCGCCTGGAAGTGGAACTCTCGCCGTTTCCTTGTTCTTGTATTGACCAACACACACCCGAGAGCCAGCCTTCGTCTCTCGTACCCACGGCATGGAAAGTGTTCGTTCCGTGATGTTCAGGACTGGGACCCCGGTAGGGATACTGCCTTTCCTTTTTATAGATCCTTTGTTCGTTCGAAGCTCGACTATAGATAAGAGTTTTATGCATCCACAGCCGAGTGTGTAGTGTGGAATCTATTTACCACAACGGCCTTCGCCTAGCGATCAGTGTTGCCAATTTAGCGAGAATTATTTTTATTTGACGCGGCCGCGCTATTTTAGCGCATTTTGGGAGTTTTAGATTATTCATTTGATAATCCATTTTCCAGCGAGGCCAAATCTTTTTGATGGCTGCCAAAGTTTCTACGTTCGTACAAAATTGTTATTTACCTCCTAGCTCTTGTACGCTTATACATGGCGTTTGTGCACTCTTAAAAAGAGAAGTTCTTCATTTGACTGATGAAATGCATTTGTCACTCTCTTCAACTTGCAGTGTCTCATGCTGTAGCCAAATGCTTACCTAGGCATTTAGACCATGATTAAGGTAACTTATAACTGGTTTTCGCATTCCTTTATC
The DNA here is from genome assembly GCA_963969495.1 of Ceratothoa steindachneri. Classification (NCBI taxonomy): domain Eukaryota; kingdom Metazoa; phylum Arthropoda; class Malacostraca; order Isopoda; family Cymothoidae; genus Ceratothoa; species Ceratothoa steindachneri. Next base: position 23,928,861 of record OZ018327.1, on the reverse strand, counting down.
TGTCAAGCTGATATAAGGTGCTATTCGCCTCAATAAACGACGGTAATTTACCGTTAAAGCTCGATTCGCCTAGTCCGACCAGATGTCTCCCAATAAAAGTTGCCGTTTCAAGAATTCTGGAACAGTGGGTTGAATTGCGTGGTCATTTCAGTATAGCCAGGAAGGAAGAAAAAGCCTTACAGCTGAAACTATATTCTTTGTTCAACAAGAAAAGCCGTTTTTCTGAAACAAATACTTCCTCTAGTTCAAAGGGTTAATAAACTTTTAAGGCGCAAATACAATCGGTGTCTACTTGTTTGGTGACTGAATTCAAGGACTTTTTAAAAAATAATCAAAGACAGGTTTTAGCCATTACTTTTTTTGTTTAAAGTATTAGTTAGACGACCGTTGTATGTTTATTACATTTATGAGACATCATTTAATTAAATATCCATTACTTTCCACTCTTCATAACAAAGAATTCCTGAATCATGAAGCATTTAGGAAAAAATCTGAAATATTTCAATTGAAAATTAAATGTATTACAAAACAAAATGAACATTCAGGATTCAGAGGTTACCTTTTAATTTGATATTTTATTTAATGCTTGATGGTTACAATTTCCTTATCAAGAAGACTCATTTTTACTTCCAAATCAATTTTTAGTCTGTTTCTCCTCTTCTTTTTCTTTGATCAGAGCATCAGTTCGTCTTTTCATGGCTTCCATGTCTGTAAGACTTTTGTCCTGCTTGCTTATCTTTTCAAGATCTTCTTTGTACAGGCGAGAAGAATTCCTAACTACGTGCATAGGTGTCTTAAGTCACTTTAAACTCAGTTAAAGGCTTCTCAGTTGCAACTAAACCATCGTGTACAACTCTTTGAGCAATCATAGACTTCTGTTGAAGATTTTCGACTAGGATATCTTTGTTAATATTGAAACCTTGTTCGACAGCTGTTTGTCCGTGACTGAGGCACAATATCTCATAAATAAAGCTCTTGAAGAGTGAGGTTACCTTGAAATTCGCTATCTGGAATAAGCTCAAAATGAGCAACAAGACGAATTTCTCTGGAGGTTTTTCATTTGATTCGTAGACATTATTATCAGTGACAAATCGCTTGTAGTTTGTTTTGATGATATCAGCAGCTTTTCCGCACAGTATTTTTAGACACAAGTTCTCTCAAAAGGATCTCAATCCTGGACTCGTACTTGGATGCATTCAACATCACATTTGGATTCAAACAGCTGAAGCCTTTAACAACCAAATACTTAAGAGGGCTCCTCTCGTTGATTTTTTTTTTACTACAGCTACGAAGAAGTTCAGTGCTTCCTTCCGAAACTGAAGATAGTCAGTGTTGGTCAGATGTTCTCAAACTTTTCTAATCTCTTCTTTAACACTTTTTCAACAGGTAATTGATGAGACGGATTGGTTAATTTAAATCCAGACAACTCAGCTGCTAGAAAGATTTTTCCTCATCTAAATCTTTCTTGATAAAACATAGCAAGAGAGTCGACAGCATGGCACACAAACCCTCATTTTTTAAATTTTTTTATTTACACAAGGCCCCTCCCCTAGCTGGGGGTAGCCGGATAAGACAGCAAGACAAATGCTCACTAACATACACCTTGGCGTCTAGGTCCAGAAACCTAGCCTGCCAGACTACAGCAACAGAAAGAGGTCTACCCACCGCTGGTGTCGTAATTTGTCAGAGGTACACCCGATGCAATGCAAATTTCTGTGCACCTCCTCATAGGGCTGTCTAAACTCCCCGGACCAGCTAGACTCATAACTGGGCCTATCTGATCCGAGGTATCAACCTCAAGTCTGCGTCATTTACCAATTGTTCACAAACATTCTCCATGCATCCCTGTCTTGGCATACGAGTTTAGCACGATCCATACTGATTCCTCTCTTTTGTACAGCATCCTTCACCCCATTTAGCCATCCCATAGGAGGTCCACCCCGTCCTTGCACACCACTCACACTTGATTCATACAGTCGTTTCACCAACCTTTCGTTGTTCATTCTTTTTACATGACCATACCAGCTCAACACTTTTATCGACTCTCTCATCTAATTTCACATTTATTCCCATCTAGTTACACCACATACCTCTCAGACACCATCTCCATCACATTCAATTTCTGACGATCACTTTCCTTCAGTCCCCAACACTCACTACCATACAAAACAGTCGGGACAACTATACTCCCAACTCCTCTCTCGCAAAACACATGACATAGCACCAACTGTTGACAAACCAGCGTTCACTCTACTTTGAACATCTTCATTCACACCTCCATTCTTACTTATCACACAACCAAGGTATTTAAAGGATTCTACCTCCTCCATCCCTTTCCGTTCAGCATAATTTCCATTGCTGCCATTTCATCTCGACTACACAATATAACCTTACTCTTTCCAACATTTATCTTTAATTTACGTCTTTTGCATACTATGCCAAACTCCGTAACAAGTCTCTGTAACTTCTCCTGTGAGTCAGCAACCAATGCAGTATCGTCTGCAAACAACAATTGGTTTACTTCCCACTCCCGTCCACCAAGATCTTTCATAGCAAAACCTCTATCCAATACTCTCATTTTCACCTCTCTCACTACTCCATCCATATACAGATTAAAAAGCCATGGCGACATCACACAACCGTCTTAGACCCACTGTCACTTCAAAACTCTCACTCAGTTCCAAACCCACTCTTACACAAGCCCTGCAACCACTATAAAAACTCTGAATTCCTCAGTAAACTTCCACCAACACCATATATTCTTAGTACATTCCACAAAGCCTCCCTGTCTATTCTGTCGTATGCCTTTTCCAAATCCATGAAAGCAAAGAATATCTTCTCACGTTTCCTGGTTGCTTTTTCACATATGTCTCACTGCAAACACCTGGTCACTGCACCCTCTTCCTGTTCTAAAACCACACTGTTCTTCTCCAATTGACTGATTTGTAAAATTTCTCACTCTCTCAATAAAAATCTTTCCACACACTTTACCAACCACCGATAACAAACCAATCCCCCTATAGGAAGCACAATCGCGCATATCACCCTTTCCTTTATACAAAGGCACAACCGCTGCACACATCCTGCTATAAAACACACAGTCACCAGCCTTACCAACCATTCAATAATGACTTTTCACCATACATTAAACATTCACCCTGTATCTCATCCATACCCGCAGCCTTTCCTGCTTTCAAACTATTTACCGCATTTTCAACTTCACTAGCATTAATGTTTTCATCCATTACATTCATACCACCCATCTGCCTCCCTTCGGCTGCCACACACATAATCTCAGCACTTGTGTTATCCGTTACATTCAGCAAGCATTCAAAATACTCATTCCATCTTTTCCGTACATCCTCATCTTGAACCAGTACCTCTCCATTTGCATCTTTCACACACGTTTCCATACCTGATTCAGCTCTCCTTACTCTCTTTATTTCCTTCCAGAACATCTTTTTAGTTCTTTCAAAACCTCTCACTAATCTTTCACTCCACCTTTCTTTCGCCATTCTCTTCGCTTCTTTCACCACCTTTCTTTTCTCTTTGCATACATTATAACTTTCAGCACTTTTATCTTGCAGCCACCTTTCAAATAACAATCGCTTCTCACATATCACCTTTTTCACCTCTTCATTCCACCACTAGCTATTTTTTCTAATACCCTTTCCTTTTACTCTTCTCTTACCACACACTTCTGTCACACTACCAATCACTGTTTCCTTGGACGCCGCACCCTCCTCGAGATCCACAAGTCGCTATTACTTTCAAAACTCTACTACGGCTGCCACATGTATGGCTCTGCTTCCAAAAGCATGCTAAATAAACTAAACCCGCTGAATCACAGAGGGCTGCGCCTTGCTACAAGGGCATTTAAGTCTTCCCCTGTTCTATCTTCGATGCTGAAACAGGATTCCTCCCTCTTTTATCTCGTCGTAATGAATACTGCCTCCGATTCTATATCAGATCCCACCGTATGCGATCTAAAATCGCTTGAATTCTCTGCTCCACATCCACTATACCAGACACGCTCTCGTTACTTTTATTCATATACACTGCGTATAGCACAGCTTTTGGAAAAACTCTAGTTTATTTTATATATATTTTTAAAGGGGCTATCTGGCGACTGCCCAATTGGGCATAAGTCGCCGCAAACAAACAGCCTAGTTCTAGGCTACTTTAAAATAAAAATTTTAACACAAACAATAAAAAGGGATAACAATCAGGTCGCAAGCTCCGGCATCGGGGGGAGGTCCACCTCCCCCCGGCGAAGGAGCCTGCGACCTACAAAAAAAAACAACAAGTTAAATACAAGGGAGAAGGCAGGCCTCCCCCCCAAAAGTCTATCAGTCCACCAGTCATGGTGCACGCACTCGTCCCGAGTACAAGGGACAGGCGGTAGCGACCCCGACCATCCCGGTACCGGGACAGGTAACGTGCGCGAAGATCACCCAGACTGGGACATTCGACAAGAATGTGGCGAACAGTCTGGGGGACGACGCATTTGTCGCAATAGGGCGCAGGCGATGCGTCACACGAGTGTGTCCGATTCGGAGACGACAGAAAGCGACCTGAAGCAGTCGCGGCATTGGGGGATAGGTCCATGGGAACAGTCGCGGCGCAATGGCACGCAACTTTAAGTTCCATTCGACCGTCTCCCATCTTGTTTGCCAAGCAGTCCGAAGAGCTGCCCGTATTCCTGCCATGTAGTCGGTGTGAAGAAGAGCGAAACGCTGGTCCGGTCGCAGAGTCCTCGCGGACTCTTTGGCGCCCTCATTCCCTGAGATTCCTACATGTCCAGGAACCCAGCAGAAGATAGTCTCGACATCCACCCGGTTCGCCAAAACCGTGGCGTAACGGATATCGCGAACCAGGGGATGCGGAGATTCCAATGCCCCGAGAGCACTCAGGGCGCTTTGTGAGTCGCTATAGATCACAATCCGCTCTCCGACAGGACACGTCGCGTAATCTCACGTACCGAGTGGTGTATTGCCACCAGCTCGGCCGTGAAGACAGACGCAGCGCCTGGCAAAGCCCCGCCGACTTCGAACAGAGGGAACACGGCGTGGAAGCCGACCCCATCTTGAGACTTGGAGCAATCCGTATACACTGGCACGGGTCCAGCGTGACACGAGGTGTGCTAAAAAAAAACCGAACGTAATACTCCCGGCGCCGTACAAGCTTTGGGAGCAGAGGCGTGGCGACAAATAGCCAAATGTGGTACCCTCCAGGGTGGCATCTTGGGCAGAACCAGGGGCGCCACGGGCCCGAGAGCTATATCTATCTCTCGAAGGAGTAACCTGGCCCTAAACCCAAAGGGCTTAGGGTATTACTGGCGTCTTTCGGAGGCATAGGCACCGCCGAGATCAGTTGCGGATGCAGTGAAAGCTGTTGGCGACTGAGGGAGGCGCCTGGCTCGCGCGTACAGGCGAGTGATGCACTGCACGCGGCGCAGAGCGAGTGGTATCTCCCCAGCATCGACCAACAGGCTCTCAATGGGGGAAGTGCGGAAGAAACCGGTCGCAAGGTGGAGGCCCGTGTGGTGGATCGAATCCACCTTCCGCAATAAACGCTCGGCTGCGGGTGCATAAAACTCGCATCCGTAGTCGAGCTTCGAACGAACAAAGGATCGATAAAAAAGTAGGGAAGTAGCCCTATCAGCGCCCCAAGCGCTGAACGTCACGGAACGGAGAATATCCATGGCGCGGGTACAAGAGACCCTAAGGCTGCGAATATGAGCCTCCCAGGTGAGGCGTCCGTCGAATACAAGACCAAGGAAACGGTGCGACTCAACCACATCCAGGCGCACCCCATTAAGAAACAAATCTGGGTCAGGGTGGAGCCGTGGATGGCGGCAGAAGTGCACCACCTTAGTCTTGGCCAAAGAAAACCGAAACCTGCGAGCTTCGGCATAGCGAGAGACGCGGTTCAATGCCTGTTGGAGTAGACGCTCCAGAGTTGGCATCTGGGCCGCGCCAAAAAAGATCGAAAGGTCGTCCACGTAGAGCGTAGCGAGAACATCTTCCGGCAGAACCGAGGTGATGCCGATGATGCTCAGGGCAAAGAGTATGACACTGAGGACACCCTTTTCTTGCTCCTTTGGGCCGGAGAGGGCTCCCTCCCCACCCGTACGCGGAATCGACGATCTCGCAAAAATTCAGATATAAACCTTAGGAGGCGTCCCCTCGCCCCCATCGTGCGGAGAGTCTCCATGATACCGTATCGCCATGCGGTATCATAGGACTTCTCCAGATCGAAAAAGACCGTGGCGTAGTGCTGTCTACGAAGGAAGGCCTCGCAGACGGAATTTTCCAGTCGGAGCAGAGCATCCGACGTGGAATGGAACTTGCGGAAGCCGCACTGTGCAGAAGACAGATGGCCTGCGCTGTTCAGGAAAAAGGCTAATCTAACATTTACCAATTTCTCCATCAACTTGCACACGCAAGAGGTTAGAGAGACTGGGCGGAAACCGGTCGGAGTAGAGTGATCTCTCCCCGGTTTGCGAAAGACGAGCACAGTAGCGATTGGCCAGGAATCTGGGAGAATACCCTCCACCCAGATCCTGTTGAACAAATCTAACAGTTAGGCCATGCCTCGCTCACCCAAGTGTCGAAGCATGGCGTACGGGACATCGTCCGGACCATGGGCGGTGTCCGCGCACGAAGCAAGAGCGGAGCGCAACTCACTCACAGTAAACATGTCGTTGAAGGGTTCTCCGCCTCTGGAGATAAAGTCCAGCCGGCGGCCTTCCGCGACATCACGACGTGCATTAAATGCTGGCGGAGCAGCATCCCGGCTAGAGAATCCGTAAAAAGCGATTGCGAAGGATTCCGCCTCGGACGCGGGGTCCGAGATTGCGGTCCCATTCTCCGGGAGAACGGGAAGGGGGTCCTGCGAGAACTTGCCCCGAATCCTTTTGACTCGCTTCCACATCTCTGCTAAAGGGGGTCTTTCCCGTTAAGTGAAGACACGTATGCCCGCCAAGAAGAGCGGCGGGCGTGCTTCGAAATATAACGGAACCTAGTCCTAGCCCGACGAAATTCAGCGACAGTGAAATCGTTCGGGCGGCGCTTATAGCGCATGTAGGCATAACGCTTCTGTTTCAGGGCCGTCTCACACTCGGCCGACCACCATGGGAGTGGTCGGCGTGCAAAACGGCCAGACGTTCTAGGAATAGTAGTCAGGCCCACGGCGATGAGGTTGCCGGAGAAGAACTCAACGGCCCCATCTACCGACCTAAACTCCTCGACTGAGAGAGAATTCAGTCATTTCCTGAAATGCAGGCTACCGCGCCCGCGCCAAGAACCACCGAGGTGGGCTCTCAGGCGGCAGTTGCCCTGAAAATGATATTTGAATGGGAAAGTGATCACTACCATTGTGGTAGGTCCATTTTTGTTTGCCTCAGCTCACCAGTGCCCAATCTTATGCCCGCCTTTTGTTTCAGGTTTTGGTGAAGGAGGGAGGACAGAGCTGCCTGGAAGCAGTGTAGGTCCCCCGTCTTTTGCTGAGGTCTGAAGTTTCTTCATCCCCACCACAGGCGAAGTATATAAGTACAGGTTGATGAGCGATTATAAACGGCCAATAGCGAATGCACGAAGGAAGTTCAGCTGGACGTAAAGCCAGGTACGGTATGAGTGAGTGAGGGGAGGAACGTAACACTTTGAAAATAGCAACAGGAAGTAATTATGTTTCCCCTTTTTTTAGCTCCTTTGGTCTCGCTGCTCTTGTCCGTGAGTGAGGAGAGGGAAGAAGTCGCGCACTAAGACATTGGTGTGGGGTACAATTAAGGGCCACAGCCAACGGTCCCCTCGGTCCCCCTTGAGAGAGATAGACCGACCGCTTGAGTGCACTTTCTTCCCCGCCCCACGCTCAGAGAGCGAGTGAACTGTCCCATAACGTGCAAACGCCCCGGGGGCAACCTTTAATAACCAGTGAACTAACTGAGCCGGCTCAATTGGGGGTTTTGTGGTGGCCACGAGTGTTGGAGAAAAAACATTAGTGCTTTCGCAAACCAGTTGTTTGGTAATTATTTATATTTATGGTGTTGCGCCTATATTGACCTGTATACATTTTGTGTTGCGCATATTAAGGGAGGTTGAAGTGTATATTTTTTGTTGTACGTTTTTTTATATATTTACATTGTTAGGTAATTAATTGTATTGGGTGGTGGGTAAGTTTGTTATTTTAATAAAAAAACAAAATAGGTATCTGTGTATTTTGTCTCCTTCCGATCTGACAGGCGTCTCACGAGTGAGTGGACCTTGTGGCGGGTGGTTTCCGGGACCAGCCGCTACATAGCTTGGCGCCCGGATAGGGACGTCTGTTGGATTTGGAGGAGACCTGGGACACTCCTTGTTCATTTATTCCCCCCCCTCCCCCAATAAAATAAAATGGAGAGTAAAGGGTATGAAAGTTTGGAATTGTAATTGAAGCGAATGCGGGATGTGTTGCGTCAGAAAGACAGTGAAAATGCACAGCTGAGAGAGGAAAATGACTGTTTGAAAAGGAAAATGAGAGAAATGGAAGTTAGGATGGAAAAGACAATCAGGGATAGCGAAAGTCGGATTGAGGAGAAGAAGTCAGCGCAACTGGAAATGAAAATGGAGAATTGGGCAAGGTTGAGAGAAGAAAAAATTGGTGTGAAAGTGGCCTCTACTCTAGTAGCAGGAGCGGTCAGGAGGAGGGAAAGGGCAGGAAGGAAATAGTAACGTCGGATATAGATGAGCCGAAGGTTAGAAAGAAGGGAAAGAAGACCTCTAAGAAGCGACAGAGACAGACTAGTATGAATGAATTCGAAGAGTATAGATTCACTATACTCTAGTATTAACAAAAGTGATGGATCTGAATGTGAGAGAGAAAGTGAAGAGGGTGAAAGTGGAACTGAAGTGGAAGTGCACAGAAGTGTTTTAATAAGAGGTCCCGAAGGTCAGCAAGTTTAGTGTGTATGGGCCAAAGAATGCAAAGGAATTTTTTAAGGAATATGAAAGTTATTGCAAGGAAAAGTTTGGAGAGAATAGTCGCTTCTGGGTGAAAGAATTAGGTAAATTTTTAGAAGATAGATTGTGTGATTTTTACAAGACTATTGTTAGCGTGGGTGAGCCTAGGTACGAGGTGGTGAAGGAGCGTATTATAAATCAGGCGAAGAGAGTGAAAAAATTGATTTGTATGCTCATAGGCTCGAGACTTTAGCGAGGAAGAAGTTTGGCGATGATGGAATAAATGATAATGAGTTAATGAGAAAGTTCTTGAGTAAGGTCCCGAGCGATGTTTCTGAATATGTGAATGCGAGAAGGAAGGAGAAAATGCGATGGGCCGGGGAGAGATTGTTGTGGGAGGACATTTTGGAGATTGTAGAAGATTGCGAGTTTGAAGGGTATGGCAGAGGAGGAGCAACCGTGTATTGGGGGGAAAGAAACGTACAAGTGGTGTGCCAGAGTTCCGATCGTAAAGGAGGCATTAGTATCCAACCCAGTGGAGGTCATGGCCAAGTTCTTAGATGAGTACTATGGCCAAGAGGAAGAACGAAAGATTTATATGGGTCGAGAGCAGGTCCAGAGTCGAAGTGCTAGTGCAGTGAGGGGCAGGGGTAGTAGAAGATTAAGATTTAAGATAAGTTACCGGTGGGTTGCTGCCCAATCCAAGTGGATTCTATATGGCCGCTAGGGTGAAACGAGAAATATCATCTATAAAAGGTGGAGGAGACCACTTTGTGACAAAAATTTAAAAAACGATGGGTTAAAAGATTCCTCCGCCAATATGAATCGAAGACGGGTGTGTTGAGGAATAGTTAAAAGGGTCGGGAAACAGGACAACCAGAGAATGGTAAAATGGCTACAATCCAATAAAAGGTGGGCAACCGATTGGTCCCCACCACAAAAACGACAGCGAGGGCTGATATGGGCATCACCCGAAACAAGATGGCCGTGAGTAAGTCTCGTGTGGCCAATGCGAACTCGGCAAAGGGCCACCTCCAACGACCGCATTCTATGACGACTCGAGGGCCAAGAGCGAATAGAATTTTTAATTTTGTATAGTTTGGATGATGAACAGTCATCCCATTCATTCTGCCACAGTTGAAAAATATACTTTCTTATTGAAGGAAAGTAGTCCCTAAAAGGCAGAGCAGAGTTCTCAGGGGACACAGAATGTGCTGAGCGGGCCAGCCGATCAGCCTTCTCGTTGCCCAGGAACCCAGCAAAAAATAATTCTATATCGGGATGCATTTTGGATCAGCCAGTTGAAAATTTCTATGACCACGGGATGGGACGCATTAAAAGATCTAATTGATTGTAAGACACTCCTTGAGTCGGAAAAAATGACAAAATCACTAAAAGGTAAAATTTGGATGAGTCTAAAGGCTAAAAGGATTGCTGAAAGTTCAGCGGTAAAAATGGATGCTGCTGGCGGCAAAGATAAAGTTAAGAATTCTCCTCCTGGGTAGATAATGCGGCGCCCACGCCACCGTCCGACTTAGAGCCATCCGTGTCGAGTGGGCAGCATTGTTTGTGTGAGATCGAATGCTCTAAGAACAGGCTCTTAATGATTCGAGGATCCATGGAGGACTTCTCCAGGCTCCACATGTTGGTACATACTGTGGGAAGAGGAGCACGCCAACTAGGGGTCAGTAAGGATGGAAGGGTAAGGACCCTTGGGGTACCCAGGTTAGAGAGATGATCTCCTATGCGAAGGTTCAAAGGGCGGGGTAAAGATGGCAACTTATCATATGCCGCCGTTGATTCGGCAGCATACAGGCATCTGTAGACGTCTGATACAGGGGGCTTGCTGTACTTGACAGAGGTATCGCATGCAGATTTGAAGTCTATGGTAGGGCAAAGGGAGTACCCCACTCTCGCAGTAAAGGCTGTTGACAGGAGAAGTACGGAAGGCTCCACTAGAAAGGCGAACTCCAATGTTTCGAATGGAGTTCAACATTTTAAGGGCTGAAGGGGAAGCCGATGAGTAAATTTGACAGCCATAATCCAATTTGGATTGAACGAGGGCTGTGTATAATGTCCACAATGTTTGTCGGTCACTGCCCCACGAAGTGTGTGAGAGGACTTTCAAAATGTCTAGAGCCCGCAGACAGCCTGTTCGAAGTCGGCGTAGGTGTGGTAACCAGGATAACTTTGGATCGAGAGTTACGCCAAGGAACCGAAACTCGGAGACAAACTCTATTTCTTCGCCTTGTAGGGATATAGATGGCGGAAAAAGAACTCCTCTGCCTCGGTGAAAATACATTGCTTTGGTTTTGGTCGTGGAAAAGCGGAATCCCTTAAGTTGTGCTCTTTTGGATACAGCATCGACCGCCACTTGTAGCCGACGCGCTGCTGATGAAAGGCAAGGTGAGGAACAGTATAGTGCTAAATCATCGACAAACAGAGTTGCCGATACACCTTCTGGGAGAGACGAAATAATATCATTGATGGCAATTATAAAACATAAGACACTTAAAACACTGCCCTGAGGAACTCCCTCCTCTTGGGGTTGCAGGTCAGAGTATGCGTCTCCAACACGTACCTTGAAGGATCGAGATGCTAAAAAACTTTGAATAAATGAAGGTAAAAGGTCTCTCATCCCCCAGACGTATAACTGCTTCAAGATGCCGTATCTCCATGTTGTGTCGTAGGCTTTCTCAATATCGAAAAATATGGCTAGGACTCGGTGCTTTAATGAGAAAGCTTTCCGGACTGATCCCTCGAAACGTACTAGTAGGTCAAGGGTACTATGACCTTTGCGGAAGCCACATTGAAATGGAGAGAGAAGGTGATTGGCTTCTAGGAACCAGTTTAGGCGATCCAATATCATTTTTTCCAGCAACTTACTCAAACAGCTGGTGAGAGCTATAGGGCGGTAGTGATCTGCATTCAACCCGTCCCTGCCCGGTTTGACAAAGGAAAGGATGATCCCAATGCACCATGACGACGGGTAAAAACCTTTCACCCATATAAGGTTGTACAAATCAAGCAGGAAGAGAGTAGAGTGTGGATGTAGGTGCCGAATCATGTCGAAATGGATCTCATCAAGGCCAGGGAAAGTAGATCTGCAAAGGGACAAAGCGCTATGTAGCTCATAGATGCTGAATAGAGCGTTATACGGAAGGTTAGATTTGTTGTGAAGTTGAGACAATGAGATTCTTCCTTTGATTTGTAGGATTGAAAAGCCTTATCGTAACGGCTGACACTGCTGACGGCGCGGAAATGGTCAGCAAAAGCATTGCTGACCGCCAGGCCGTCATTCTCCAAGGAACCGTCTAAGTTGAGTGTGGGGGTATGATGATTAGCATAACGGCCCCTGATCTTATTAATCCTCTTCCAGATCTTAGCAGTAGGTGTCATAGAGGAGATCGATGAAACGTATCTGCGCCATGAATTTCGGCGAGCTTGACGAAGGGTTCTTTGGCAAAGCGCACGAGCTCGGTTTCGGTCGACCTTGTTGCACAAAGTTGGGTTCTTTCGGAATCGGGCATGGGCTAACTTGTAATTTTTGATAGCTGTTGCACACGTCGAAGTCCACCAGGGCACGGTTGAGCGGCCCGTGACAGGTCGCCTCCGTGGGATGGTTTGTGTTGCTGCATTGTAGATAGTCGATGTAAAGTATTTTACTGCCGCGTCCACTCCATTGAAGGTCCCCAAAGATGCATTTGTGAAGGACGCTTCTTGGAAACCTTCCCAATCTGCATGACCTAAGTCCCACTTAAGGGGCATGGTTGTATGAGGGCTAACTTGAAGGGCCGACAAGACAATAGGGAAGTGGCCACTCCCATGGAGATCGTCAAGAATTGACCATCGAAATTCCGTGAAGCAATCAGGGGAACAAACAGACAGGTCAACACAGCTAAAAGAGTCCGTCTGGACATGATAAGAGGTAAAATCGCCAGTATTTAAAACACAAAGAAGGTCAGATAATAAAAGAGACTCTAAAACACTGCCTTTGGCATTTCGAGTGATGTCACCCCAGTATGGGTGACGGGCGTTAAAATCTCCTAGTAATAAGAATGGGGAGGGCAACTGGTCTATAAGTTCTAAAAGGTCGGATCTTGACAATGATAAACAAGGGGGTAGGTAAATAGAGCAAACGGTAAAAAGCTTAGTAAGAAAACCCCTCACAGAAACAGCTTGGAGGGTAGTATGTAGGGAGATGAGAGAAACATGGTAGGATGAAGATACCATGATTGACACCCCTCCATGAGAGGGGCTTCCAGCAGGAGCAATAGAGTTGAAAGTAAGAAAACCGGGTACCGGCGGAAAGGGCCGTATACCCAGTTTATTCTCCTGGAGACAAATAACAGCGGGGTGGATAGTCGTCAAAAGAATTTTGAGTTCTTCCTACTTTGGAAGAACTCCTTGACAATTCCATTGTAAAATGGTAGATATTATGTGTGACGATTAGATACCACTGTGGATATCTTTTTCTCTTTTGAAGTCGATAATGTATTTGAGGTTCTTCGCAAAGAGCTTGGGAGACGGAGAGCTGATTTTGAGGATCCTGCTTTTGCAGGGGGAGAAATCCTAGATGGAGTAGTAACTGAGGCTTTTTTTCGTGGGTTTTGGAGAACCGACTGAGGCCCTTGATTGTAATTCGGACTCGCAACCTGGCGGAAAAGGAAGATCAAGAAGGGATTTTCGGCCGGTAGATCCGGATTCATGGGTCGAGGGTATTTTAGGTGTCTGAGGAGTTGGTCCAATCGCCGCAGTTGGTGATGTTGGAGTATCAACTGCTTCAATCGGATCCTGGTTTGAAGGGTGAGCGGGACGAACAGGTGATCTGAGCGAGGTGTGTGGAGCTGGGTGTATTTCTGCCATCGTTTGGATCAGGATGGGGCCTACGTCCTGTGACGGGCGAGACGGACTTAAGGGCAGAGAATGTTCAACCATAGGGTAGGAGTACATTGGAGATTCTCGGGATTCGGCCGAGTCGGCTCCAGAGGCTGCCCGCTTATTGGTGGTCGATGACCCAGGTGAGGAATCCTTTCTCTTACCACTGGGCTTTGAGTCTCGTGGCCGGGTGGATGAACCTTCACTGGTCGATGTTGAGGATTCTTTCAAATAGCGCCTGATGTCTTCAAGCGTCTCACCCTGAGCGTCTCTCCCAGCAAGAGCTGCTGGAGAGAGGGGGGGGGGGCTACATTAATTATCTCGGTATGAGAGCGATGCTTCGACTGCATATTCTGAATATTTTCGACGCTGCGAGTAGATCTAGGGTGAAGTGCTTCAGGCTGGTCGGAACTCGCGCGTGATGGTCGGTTTCGTCCAGCATCACGTAAAACGTCAGAGAAGAGCCGGCCGAGTGGCGAGGTTTGTGCTCGGGCACGCTGGCGGGCCTCTCTTATATCTAGACGTAGGGAGTCGCGCAAAGCGAGAACTTCCTTTTCATTTAAAAATATAGAGCAGAGTTTCGACGCAGCACTGTGGGTACCTCCGCAGTTGGCACAGTGGGGCGTTTTGGTGCATTCGGGGCCATGGTAGTCAGAGCTACAATTCACGCAGGAGCGAGGGTGCCGACAAGCTCGGCCAACATGTCCAAATTGATTGCAATTGAAGCAGCGTCTGGGTAGTTCGATGTAGGGACTTACCGGGACACGAAGGTACCCAGCTTTAATATACTGCGGCAGTTCTTGTCGTTCAAATGTTAAAATCAGTGTGGCGGTTGGAACTTTAGTGGAGCCTAATGTTTTAGTTACCCTGTGTACGTGTGTGACACGTTGGGTACTGAGCTTACTCTGAAGGCGGGTGGGGTCGTAGTCCTTTAGTTCGTTTGAACGGACGACACCTTTGACGAAATTCAGACGCGGATGGGGCGAGACAGTTATTGGAATTTCAGCTATCGAAGATAGATTTCGCACAAGGTTGTGTTGAGAGTGGGATGACACCTCGACTACGACATCACCACTTCCTCTTGACCACATCCGGCGGGGTTCACCACAGCGGGACTCAAAAGATTCATTGACGTCAAACACATCGACTTTTGCAAGTGGGATGTCAGATGATGAATTCATGACAAGAAAGCGAGGATAATCAAGATCTGGGTCTACTTCGTTGGAATAGGGGTCCAACGAGCGAGGAAAGGCTGAAAGGGAAGCTAAGGAACGTTTGGCACGAGAACCCTTACGAGAAGGGGAGGTTTTTGGTTTATGGCTAGCCATTGCAAAAAGAAAAAAAACTTCGCATTCTCCCTCGGGGCTCCCCACCATGGAGGCCTACAAGGGCCCGGCACTACTGCAACTATGCAATCAGTTACGTCCGGTATGTCCTCTTGGAGAATGGATACGGATCCACCACACCATCTTTGTAACCCTAAGAGGCTGCCCGAGTTCTCCTACGCACGGAGAAAAGGGGCCAACGATGGGTTTCTCCTTGGGCATTCGGTAGACGAAGGCGGTGGAGATGCCCAGCCTCTTTCACCTTCATGAAAGAACAATTCAGAATCAATCCATTAAACGAGCAGAGGTCGGGTATTGATAAGGACCACTAGATAGGTGAAGGAAGAGGGGGAAATAAAGGGCAGTGGAAGATCGTAATAGAGGAGGAAAGAAAGAGGGGTATGTTAAAAGTCTTGTTGGCAGCACCATGGGTCCCCTAGGGGGCCCAGGGCTGACCCCCCCTCGCCACGAGAAGGCCAGAGCCTCTCTGGGAACAACCCCTGAAGAAAAGATCCCAGAGAGGGAGGGGGGGGGGGTAGTAGAAGTATGACTGGTACTGGGAGGAGCTTTACGAGTAACAATCGCATGAATGAAGGGAACTGGAATGCAGGACGTATGAATGACCAAGTGAGGTGTTGGGAGTGTAATAAGGTTGGCCATGTGAGAGCAGAATGTCGCCTTGTAGCGAGGACCTGTTTTGGCTGTGGTCGATCAGGTCACCTTATCAAGGATTGCCAGAATGATCAGGTGCTATCAGTGTGGGAAGATGGGTCATTTTGCTAGTAACTGTGAAGGAAAAAGAGAATGAAAATGGGAATGGAGTATGTGGAAATTGTGGACAGATGGGACATTATGCGAGAATGTGTGCTATCCCGAGGAGTATTTGTGAGAAGTGTGGTGTAGTTGGTCATCTGACAAGGTTGTGTCAAACTGTGAGGAGATTAGAGAACACCAGGGGGAAAAATGCAAATCAGGAGAACTGAGAAGTGAGGGTCCTTCCTGAGGAACCCTCTAGTGTGCGAGTATTGAGTGTGATGAATGTGAGATTTTTTTTTTTTAATTTTATAGAGCCCATCTGGCAACTGCCCACTTGGGCATAAGTCGCCGAAAAACACGAAAGCCTAGAACTAGGCTACTTTAAAATAAAAATATGAAAACATGATAAATATTGGAAAAACTTAACAATCAGAAAGCAATCTCCGGCAGCGGGGGGAGGTCCCCTTCACCCCGGTGCAGGAGAGTGCAACCTACAAACAAAACAATAACAAACAAAAAAGAACTTTAAATAAAGGGGAGAAGCCCGGCCTCCCCCCAAATTCAATGTGCACAAGTGTCCGAGAGGCGCCGTGCTAGCGCGTACAGGCGAGTGATGCACTGCACGCGGCGCAGAGCGAGTGGCATCTCCCCAGCATCGACCAACAGGCTCTCAATGGGGAAAGTGCGGAAGGCACCGGTCGCAAGGCGGAGGCCGGTGTGGTGGATCGAATCCACCTTCCGCAATAAACGCTCGGCTGCGGATGCATAAAACTCGCATCCGTAGTCGAGCTTCGAACGAACAAAGGATCGATAAGTAGGGCAGTAGCCCTATCAGTGCCCCAAGCGCTGAACGTCACGGAACGGAGAATATCCATGGCGCGGGTACAAGACCCTAAGGCTGCGAATATGAGCCTCCCAGGTGAGGCGTCGGTCGAATACAAGACCAAGGAAACGGTGATGAATGTGAGAGAGGGATTTTCGAGATGTGGAGTGAATTGGGGTGGGAGAGAGAATAAATGTGTGTCTGTGGTAGTTAGATGTGGAGGGCGAGAGATGCTTGCATTGATAGATACTGGTTGTCAGGTGAATGTGGTATTTCGAGAAGCATTTGAAGGTATGAATGTTAATGGGACTTATGAAAGTGGTTGTAGTTTGGCTGGATTGGGAAAGAAAGAGGTGCCAATTATCGCGATTTAAGGAGAAAGTGTTAGTTGGCACTGTCCAAATGAGAGAAGATGAGTTCTGTGTGGTAAATGGTGCGAATAAGAAGTATATGCTGTTGGGGTATAAGTTTCTGAATGTGGTATTTCGAGAAGCATTTGAAGGTATGAATGTTAATGGGACTTTGAAAGTGGTTGTAGTTTGGCTGGATTAGGAAAGAAAGAGGTGCCAATTATCGCGATTTAAGGAGAAAGTGTTAGTTGGCACTGTCCAAATGACAGAAGATGAGTTCTGTGTGGTGAATGGTGCGAATAAGAAGTATATGCTGTTGGGGTATAAGTTTCTGAAAAATAATAGTATTGTGATAGATCCGCAGCAGGTGATGATACTGTGCAAGAGGAATGGAAGTTTGAAGTGCCAATGGTATGTAAATCAGGATGGAAGGGTAAAACTGAATTTGATGAAGGAATTGGACGCGTTTGCTATAGAGAATGTACCACTGAAAAGAGATGGAGTGTCTAGTGTGATGATTGGATGGAGTCCATGTATAAGGATAAGTGATGATGATGAGAATATGTTTGTTTTGGACGGTGGTAGTGCGAAATATCAAGTACGAAGGGTTGCTCATGTTTTTGATGGGGTGATTGATCTGAAGAATCCGAGAGTTTGTGTGCATGTGTTACCTTGTTTAAGAAAGAAAAGCTTGAGAGGAATATGTGCTGGGGATAAGTTGGGTACATTGAGTACAGTGGTAAATGTTGAAAAGGATGTCTTTGTGGCGAATGCGAGTATGTTTTCTGAAAGCGTGCCGTCGGAAGATTGGAAGTATGAAGAGTTAGTTGCTAAAGTGAAATTGGGAGAAGAGCTGAGTGAATGTGAGAAGCAGAAGATTTATAGGTTGTTATGGAATAGTAGAGGTGCCTTGAGCCAGGGAGATGAAGATTTCGGTAATTCTCGTTTACCGGAATTTAACATCGTGTTGACGAATGACACCCCCCATATACCAGAGGCCTCGTCATTTCCCTCCCCCTGTTGCTGAAGAGATAGAGAAGCAGTGTGAGGAGTTAGAGAAGATAGGTGTGATTGAGGCAAGTGAGAGTGCGTGGAATAGCCCGGTTGTGCCTGTAAGAAAGCCTGATGGAAGCTTGCGAATTTGTATAGACTACCGTAAAGTGAATGAAAGAACATTGAAAGATAAGTTTCCTATGTGTGTGGTGTCTGAGTGTGTATATAGTATGCATGGGATGAGAGTATTTACGAAAATGGATTTGGTGCGTGGGTATTATCAGATGCCAGGGACTGAGGAGAGCCGGCCGATAACAGCGTTCTCGACCGCTAAGAGGCATTATCAATTCAGAAATTTGAGCTTTGGATTGTCAAATGCCCCGGCTGCTTTCCATCGTGCGGTGAATGTGATATTGAGTGAGTTTCCGAGTAAGAGTGTGCAAGTGTTTTTGGATGACATTCTGATAATGAGCAAAGACGTGAATGAGCACATGACTGTAGTGAATGATGTATTGCGAAAGTTGGAAGAAATGCGAGTAAAAGTTAAGCTGTCCAAATGTGTGTGGTTTGCAGAACAAGTGGAATTTTGGGGACATATGGTGAGTGCGACAGGGTTGCGAAAATCTGAAAGGTTTATAGAGAAGGTGAGAGATTTCCCGAGGCTAAATACTGTTAGAGAGTTACGTGGATTCCTTGGTCTAGTTGAATTTGGGAGGAAGTTTATGGAAGATTGTTCAGGTGTGATGAAACCCTTGAGTGAATGGACAGGAAAAAAGAAGGGTACCGTGATTAAGTGGAGTAAGTCTATGAATGCAGCATTTGATAAGTTGAAAGCATTAGTAGTGAAAGAAGTAGAGCTTGCGTATCCTGATTATAGAAAGAATGCAAGTATGCTTGAGGTGTATACGGATGCAAGTGGTTATTCTATGGGTGGATGTTTAATGCAGGATCAGTTTGAAAATGGAGTGAAAAGGAAGAGAGTGATAGCGTATGTATCAAAAGCTTTTAGTGCGGCAGAGCGTGCATATTCAACGATCGAGAGGGAATTGGGTGCATTACGTTTTTGTTTGAAATCGCTGAGACCTTTTTTGTATGGAGTGAAATTTATAGTGCGAACGGATCATCAGCCTCTAGTATATTTGCAGCGTATGAGGATGGTTGATGGTAGGCTGGCAAGGACGATGGAAGATTTGTGTGACTTTGATTTTGTGGTAGAGTATTTGCCGGGTGAGAAGAATGAAATTGTGGATTTGATGTCGAGATTACCAGGAAGTGCAAATGGAAGTGTGACTGAAGGAATAAATCCTGAATATTTGCCGAAAGGATTAACTGTTGGAAAGAGATGTGAGGGTGGTGGTAATTCTATGTTTGAGTGTGTGTTTTGTGGCTTGCAGGACTTGACTAATGATGGATTAGAAGTTAAGGTGCCTGAGAGTGTGGATGACTTACGAAGAATGGTTATGGAAGAAGCATATAAAAGACCTGATCAGTTATGTATGGGTGATGTGAACAAGCCGAAGAAAGAATTGAGTCATGTGTGCGCCGGGAGTGATGCCGTTTCAGGAGGTGTTAGTGGTAGTAAGTAAGGTGTTTGATGCGAGTGTGTGTGTGGACATTATGGAGGGGACAAGCCGGTGGTGTATCGTGGTAAGGGGGAGAGCAGAGAAGGTGGATGTGAGCTGCATTTACAATGTCTGAGTGGGGTACATTATAATTGGGTAATTGAGAAAAAGTTATGTACAGAAGTCTGTAAATGAAGTACCTGAGGAATGTGCGCCTGTTTATGATGATGGCGGGGCTGCTTCCGAGGTGTTTGTTGAGAACATGAAAGTTGTGAGCGTGGCGTGCGACCATGAGATTGAAAAGAGGGTGCATATTGTGTTAAGAATAAATGAAAAGAGGTATTGTGGTATGATTGATACCGGTGCACAAATTTCTTTGTGGTGAATGCTAAAGTGGTAAGGGATGTAGAGAAGCTGAGTTGGAATATACCTAGGCGAGGCGTTACGGTCACGATTTCTGGGTTGGGAGAAGGAAACGTGATGGCATGGGAAGAGGTGAGCTTGGCAGTAAGTATAGGAAAGTTGGAAAATGTAATGCATGAATTTGTAGTGTTAGATGAGAATGAGCTGCCTTATTGTTTTTTTTGTTGGGGGATTGACTTCTTGCGAAGGAATGTTATTTCGGTGGATGTGGGAAAGCTGGTATGGTTGTGGTAAACTTGCAGAGTGAACTTGTATGTGAAACTGGATTTGCGGGGGTAGTGAGTGTAGATAGGAATAAAGAGCTATTGACGGAAGATGATATTGAGAATATGCAAGTCATGTCCAATGGTGCGTGAGCTGAAGGATAGTGTATTGAGGAGTGTGCCTGTTGAAGGATGGAGCAGTATATTGAAAGAGTTTAAAAGGTTTGCTCAAAAGTTTGTGTTATGTAAAGATGTGATTTATTTTGTACGAAGAATAGATGAGGAGGATGTGTATCTTCCAGTATTTTCAGTTTGTGGTGCAATTGGGATGGTGAAAATCGTGCATGAGAAGGTTGGACATATGGGGAAGAACAAGTTATGGGAGTGCATGGAAGAGCGTGTGTTTAGTCCATTTTTGAGGAAGGTTTGTGTGGATATTGCAACTACTTGCGAGGCGTGTCAGAAGGAAAAGTATCAGAGTGTATGCGAGTCCGCCTGTTTTGAAATTGTGCGTGAAAGAGCCGTTTGAAATGGTGGCGATCGATTGTGTCTCTTTGCCTTTGACTGTGAGAGGTCATGTTGGAATGGTTGTAATGGTAGATCATAAGATTAAGTTTGTTTATGCTGCACCCTGTAAGAATAAATCGTCTGCAACTGTTGCCAGAGTTGTGAGTGAGAAAGTGTTACCAATGTGTGTATGTAAGCCTGCGCGAATGTTGAGTGACAATGGACCTGAGTTTGTGGGGCGTGCTTTTGAAGGAATGTTGCGTGAATGGGATATTGCTCATGTGAGAACGACGCCTTATGTACCTAGTGCGAACGGGTTGGTGGAACGAACGATCAGAACCTTGAGTGAGATGTTGCGGTTGATGGTGAAAGATGGATTAGACTGGGATGAATGCTTAGGGAGTGTGTTATGGTCGTATAATATGACAGTGCATAAGATGACTGGTATGTCTCCTTGTAAGTATGTGATGAATTTTGAGACTTGTGCGACCGCGAATGAAACTAGGAGAGAATGATCGTGAGTTGTGGAGAAAAGCGAGTGAGAAGTTCGATTTTTTTTGTTGGGGATAAAGTGCTGAAACAGATTGAATGTGGATAAATTGAAAGAAGTTTGAAGGTCCGTTTGTAGTGAAAGGTTTGGTCGAATGGAGTAAGTTACGTGATTGTGGGTGAAAGAGAGGATGGATGTGTGGATGAATATAGAGCACATCAGAATCAGTTACGAAGATGGCGGGAACCTCCAGCATATTTGATTGAGCATCCTGTAAATGAATGGGTATCTAGAGATGCGGAGGAATGTGAGAATGAATTAGATGAGATCTTAGAAGGGAAGGAGTTAGTGTTAGTCGAGCATGGAAGGGGGAAGCGTAAGAAAAAGCAGTCGAGAAAGTATGGATGGAAAGAACAGTTTGGTGAGTGAGGTGAGTGAATTTTCTGAACATTTGCAAGGTCGAGAGGGAGTGTATGATAGAACGTATAGTATTTGTAAGTTTCCGTTGAATGAGTCCGAGTCTATGTTAGCGAGGATAAACGAGATAAGTGAGCAATTGGAGCAAGTCTATGAATGCTATGGAAGAATGGGAAGGAGTGATGGATGAAGCAGAGACTAGTTGAAGATTTGAGTGAGATTGGTCAGGAAGTATCAGACGTGTGTATGGATAAAGTGCGTATAGAAGAAGATGGACACGACAAGGGCTTGTTGACAGTGGGGACAGGGGTAGGCCCTGTTACTAGGAGAAGAGGCAGTGTAAAAGAATATGATTGGGTGATGACGAAAGCTTTGGAATGGTTGTGAGAGAGTAAGTAAAGAGTGAGGTGGGGAGGAGGCAATTGGTGGAGATTGGGAGCACGGTGAGATGAAGCGAACTTAGCGGGGAGGGATGTGGTAGGTCCATTTTTGTTTGCCTCAGCTCACCAGTGCCCAATCTTATGCCCACCTTTTGTTTCAGGTTTTGGTGAAGTATATAATTACAGATTGATGAGCGATTGTAAACGGCCAATAGCGAATGCACGAAGGAAGTTCAGCTGGACGTAAAGCCAGGTACGGTATGAGTGAGTGAGTGAGTGAGTGAGTGAGTGAGTGAGTGAGTGAGTGAGGGGAGACGTAACACTTTGAAAATAGCAACAGGGGAGTAATTATGTTTCCCTTTTTTATAGCTCCTTTGGTCTCGCTGCTCTTGTCCGTGAGTGAGGAGAGGGAAGAAGTCGCGCACTAAGCCATCGGTGTGGGCACAATTAAGGGCCACAGCCAACGGTCCCCTCGGTCCCCCTTGAGTGCACTTTCTTCCCCGCCCCACGCTCAGGGAGAGCGAGTGAACTGTCCCAGAACGTGCAAAAACGCCCCGGGGGCAACCTTTAATAACCAGTGAACTAACTGAGCCGGCTCAATTGGGGGTTTTGTGGTGGCCACGAGTGTTGGAGGAAAAACATTTGTGCTTTCGCAAACCAGTTGTTTGGTAATTATTTATATTTATGGTGTTGTGCCTATATTGTTGACTTGTATACATTTTGTGAGGTGCATATTGAGGGAGGTTGAAGTATATATTTTTTTGTTGTAAGTTTTTTTTATATATTTACAGTTAGGTAATTAATTGTATTGGGTGGTGGGTAAGTTTTTTATTTTAATAAAAAAAACAAAATAGGTATCCGTGTATTTTGTCTCCTTCCGATCTGACAGGCGACTCACAAGTGAGTGAGTGGACGTTGTGGCGGGTGGTTTCCAGGACCACCCCCCAATCAAAATCAGGCTGTGCATCCGAAGAGCACAAAGATAGGTCAAGGCAAGAGAATGAAGCGGTTCTCGGACAGTGATGCGTAAACTCATCCACGTTTAGGACACCCATATCAAGCTCTTCGATCAGATCGGCAAGGACTTGTCCCCTGGGATTTATTGAGTAATCTTCCCAGAGAGGATGCCTGCCGTTCAGATCTCCAAGCAAGAAAAAGGGCCTCGACAACCGTGCCACGATGCGGCGGAAGTAGCCCGCGTCGAAGTCAGCTTACGGTGGAATG
This sequence comes from Ceratothoa steindachneri, assembly GCA_963969495.1. Taxonomy (NCBI): domain Eukaryota; kingdom Metazoa; phylum Arthropoda; class Malacostraca; order Isopoda; family Cymothoidae; genus Ceratothoa; species Ceratothoa steindachneri. Next base: position 23,905,591 of record OZ018327.1, on the reverse strand, counting down.
TACGCAGAAATGATAGTATACCTCCTATCCAGGTGCAGCTGCACAGCCACTGCCTGAAAGGAGGTATCTAAAGAGAAAGGAAGAACGGAGACATCATGCCGGGTGTAAACCGCGCATCCCTAAGCCCGGCCATCCCGTGGTGGTTGGGTCGCAAGACCCTTGTATCCCGGGAGGGAGGGCAGAGGGCACGCGCCTAGCATGGTCTCCTGCAAAAAGATAGCTAACGGGGAACGGGACGAGACGAGCCTCCGCAGCTCCTCCCAGTTGGCCCGGAGTCCACAGCAATTTCATTGAAGGAATATACCCTCCAGGCCTAGCTCGGAGGAGACGCGGGGGCCCTCCTCGAACAGAAGACCCTCACGGGAATAGCCGTACGCTTCCCGGAGGCAGAACCCCGGGCACTGTCGCCTTCGAGGAATTATTGGGGGAGGTTGGGCTCGCCATGCGAGTCGTTTCCTCCCTCCGTCTCGAGACCTTAGGCGGGCGTTGCGGCTTCGGAGGCGGGGGGGCCTTCTTTTCGAGGAACCACCCTCCGAGCCACTCGCTCCACCTCTAGGCGTGGGGGAAGGAGCCGAAGCTCCTTTTTTGATGTACTCCTTTCGGGGGACAGCTTTAGGAACCCCGGAAGATGGCCTGGCGATCAGCTTCAGGGGTGTTGCCCCCTGTGAGTCTAATTACTCGGTGGAGGCGCGTGGCCGTTTCGCCTTACGGGAAACGGTCACGCTAGGGGAAGAGGGGCGAGCTCTGTTAGCCGGGGCTGGGTATGAACCCTTTTTGCCGCTAGCTTTACCATGGGAGCGCCCGGGTTGAGTAGAGCCCGCAGAAGGGCTCCGAATGGGCGCGGAAACAACCGTGCTCATTGGACTGGATGGGCCAGAAGCAGAGGGTGCCTTTCTAACTATTGAGGCATATGACGTGCCAAGCAGAGCCGGGCGCGCCAGGACTAAGTCCTTAGCCTCGCGGAGAGATTCGATCCTGGGCCTGAACGGCGGATTTCTTTCAGGAAGAGATATGCACCACATTGCTTCGAAGAAGCAGCGTGCGGCTCTCCGCAATTGACACACTTGGCCACACACGATTTGGACTTATCGTGTGCGACCTTGGAGCAATTTACACATACTTCGGGTGACCCCGACTTTGCACGTCTACATGAGCGATTCGTATGGCCGAAGCGGTGACAGTAAAAGCACCGCCGCGGCAGTGGCACGAATGCCTTCACGCGGTAGCGGTACCAACCGGCACGCACCGACTCAGGGAGCTTGTCACAGTCGAACGTGACGAAGAGTGTAGGGGTGGTCTCAGGCCCCTCCCTGTTTTCTCATCACACGTTCGACCTTGACCGCCCCATGGTCGGCCAGCTCTAAGGTGATGTCCTCAATGGAGTAGTCAACGAGTTCCCTCGCATAAAGTACTCTTTTCACAAAGTTCATGGTAGAGTGCGGCGTCACACTCACCGGGGTGCCATGAAGTGTCCGAAGAGCACTTATCTTGGCCACTTCAGCGGGATTCGCCATAAGGCTCCCGTCCGAGAAACAGGTTACCTTCGGCTCTCTACCAATTGCACTAGCTAATCCTCTCCTCTGATGGATCATGTTGCCCTTGGCCAACATGGTGCCATCAGTGGAGCGAATAACGAGGAAGCGTTTGAAGCCAGCGGGCTCGAAAACGCCAGGTAACCTCTGAATGAGGGGACCCGGTGTTATCAAGGCTCCGCCCTGCGCACTTTTGGTCTTTGTCATAGTCGGGAGCTCCTCACCCGGGGGGTGGGGCAGACGGGCCGGATGTGCTGATCTTGACTTGGTCGCTTGCCAAAGTGGCAGCAGACTCATCCGTCCCCGCAGATGGAGTCAGGAGCCCTTAGGCGTTCTTTTTTGGAGGGCGGGGAATGAACCCGCTTCTCACCTCCGCCGGTAGGAGCTCCCAGGCCAGGTCTTTCTCTGAAATGGAGAAAGTCCTGGTGGTCGCAGGGGCACCGGCTGGAGGAGACCCCAGCCATTTGAGGACCTTGCCCAAGCCCGGATCCCCCCCCCCCCCCGACAATGTCTATCACAGGAGGGGCCTCGAGTTGGCCGAATCACCAGTCTGTGTGGGGCTGGCACAGGCCTTAACTCTAGCAGGTCTTTTAAGGAAAGCGACCGAAGGGGCCTGGCTTCCCTCTCCCCCCCAAGGGGGTTTCTCAGACCAAACCGCTTCAATGAGGATCGGTCGGCAATGGGCTGCCTGCTGGCTTTCTTAGCAGTCCCCTTAGAAAGAAAAGGAGGAACTGCCGCTGGAAATAGGGAGGTGCACGAAAGCACCTCAAGAGAAAGGAGAGTCCCCTACACCCGTAGTCGTAGGAGGAGTAAGCCTTCTCTCCGGTTAGAAATATGGGGGTAGGGGGGGACCTTAATTTTTTTTTGTGGAGCCGCCCGACGGCGGCTCCGCGGATGAAACAGGGGATTTTGTTTTTTTTGCATCATTGGGCATGGCGACCCTAACTTTTCTGCGGGAGTTCGCAATAGCTCATCACCTCTCGCAGTTGCCCGCACTGCAAGAGGTGCTTACAGGCCCGGCAGAGCCAGGCGCCGCCATTCAAGACCACCCCTCGCGCCTGGCAGCTCCACCTTGAACACTGCGTAAAAAGATATAGCGTGTGAAGAGGAGAGCAAAAGGGATGAGGAAGGTATGGGTGGGGATGAAGCAGGTTGTTAAAAACGAACCACCCCAGACCGGAGCTCAGAGGTTAGGGAACATTGTCCCCTCCCCCCTCAGGCTCAATCCGGTACGGTTGGCTCAGAAGGTCAGCATCTACCCTGTGAAATTAGAGGCTGATCAGAGAAAGCTTTCGGAGAGTTTGTATGAAAAGCGACGAAGTAGGGGAGAAATACAGGCTATCGGAAGGAAGAGAGGCTAAGCTGGGGCAGGACGGAGCGCTGGATCCCGTCAGCACGGCGGCCAGGATGGCAAATCGCCGCGCCCCTTACGGGTTCGGATTCTATGAGTGCGCAGAGTTCCATTCAGCGATTCCTCCCCCCTCCCCCATCATCATGTAGCCATAGAAATCTTAGAAACCCTACACCTTTTGATCAGACGCTCTGAATCCATATCATTCTGCTAACTCCCCGGACACTCAAACATCCAGGGAAATGAAACGGCCGCGCTCCATACTGCATCGCCCATACGTCAATCACCGATCTTTCACCTCTCATACGTAAATTGGTCAGAAGAATGGGAGCGATATTGGAAGTGTATGGTGATCCTCACCTACTCAAAAGGTGAGGCAGCAGGGGTTGTATTCTGGGTTTATTCCCATAGCCTTTGCCTCAACAGGAAAACCCACAGGGCAGCAGGCCCCTATTAGTCGCCTTTTACGACACGCAGCGGCTACGTTGGTGTAATTCTAATTCACACACCACAGGGTGTGGAATTTACTCAACAAGCAGAAAACGAAATACGTGAAGATGCATTAAATTCGTCATTGAGCTTGTGCAGCAAATTAAATAGCGACTACCAGATAATTTAAAAGTTCTAGAATCCATGAACATCTTTAGTACGACTGAGTGCCTTAAACCCATTAAACCTCGAATTGTAGATCGTGCGAAACCCTTATGAAAATGATGAGACCATAACCAAAATATTTTTTTCAATGGAACCAGCTACGGAATGCAACCTGGATTGAAGTTTCGAACACCATTTCATTCTGGATAATAAAAGTTTCTTTGTATAGGGATTCTGTGGTGGAAAATCCGTTCAAAGAACTCTGATTTAGCATTAAGACTCCTTCCTTTGCCACATTCCAATGACGATGTTGAAAGACTTTAGTGTCATGAACATTGTCCATTCAAAATGGAGCAACCGGATGAATTTAAAAACAATAGAAAAATTTTATCCGTAGAATATGCTCTAAAGCGTAGTGATAAATGCTTATTCAATTATAAATTGCCAAATAACATCTTGCGGAAAATTGGAACGATAAATTCACATGACGTCTCGACCTGGGGATAAAAAGTTGACGAAAATTATGACGATTTGGAAGAGAGCAGTGATTTAGACATCTTTGATTCGGAGTAAATTAAAAGGTAAATCTTTTACATTCATTTGTTTAAAATTGATTCTAATTTTTAATGTAACATTGCTTTAACTTTCATATTTTAGCACGTTTTGGACCACGATCTAGCGCGTTTATCTTTGAACCATTTGGCAACTGCTAGCGATCGGTGCCTTCCGCGCGTCCCCCATTGAGAGCCTACTTGTCGATGCTGGAGAAATGACACTCGCTCGCAAGTATGTCAATTGGGAAGAGCTGTTCCCGTCTTCTTCGAAGCAATGGGGTGCTTATCCTTTGAAGAAATCCTGGCTATTAGTGAGGATCGTCTCTCATCATGGGATGCTAGAAACTTGTCCTAGCGCTCCCTGGTTATGTTCACGGAGCCCGGGCAAACTCAGAAGAGCTACGCCAACTTTCATCATGCTCCACCATACTAGAGGTGTTAACCCTGCCCACCCTCACAGAATACACGGGTTTTGCAACCACACCAGCACGGGATGGGGGCCGGGCAGGAACATGCGCCATTTACACCCTGCATCATGTCTCTTATTCTATTTCCGATAAATATCTCCTTTGAGGATGTAGCAGTTTAGCCACACCTGGATCAGAGCTATGCTGCATTTACTGCGTAGATTTACTGTCAGTCGAATTCGACGAAAACGATTTCTGCCGCGTCCTGTCACGGTTGGCAATGCCGTCTATAATAGTCCGAGATTTGAATGGTAGACACTTCCTCGGAGGACTACTCGATTCGGAAGGGCGCATTTTGGTCTCTGCTTTCGCAGCCTTAAGGTGGCTCCTGACTTCCTATAGGGGTTTATTTACCTTTGTCAATTTTTACTAATCTTTTTTTGATAATTTCTAATTACTGTTTACTTATTTCACTTCGTAATTTACAGAATAGTAATAAATAAAATGATGGCTAGAAAAAGGGGACAGGGGGCCCGCCCCGCATGTGGAGGAAGAAGTGCTCTGTAAGATTCCTACTACCCACTACACTCATCTGATGATGAGTAGGGGAATCCAAACCTCAGGGATGGGCACACGAGTTTTCAAAAGTCGCCCAAGATCTTATGGCGCATCCGAGGGAGAAGAGATTGATTTAGACCTTGAGGGGGATTCTTGAACACGTATCAAGGAGGAGCTACGTTCTTCATCTCCCCTAGGAAGAGTACAAAACCTTGATAAGAGGCCATGACCTATGAACGGGGTCAAAGCTGGTAATGGGCGAGTGTTTCGTTACCAACCAACCTCCCCCGATTGTTCGCCCTGTGAAACCCAAAGGGAAGGTCAAAAAAAGAAATTAAGGAAAATAGTTTATTATTTTCACCCCTGAAATGATAAGGTGTGAAGTATCATTGAGAAGCCTGTTTAGAGGGTCTCGTGAGGCGATAGTTTGTAGACGGAATATTGATCTACCAAGACGGGGCTGTTAATGGCCAATTCGATGTATCTTTCAAAGAGGTCTTTCTTTTCATCTGATGTGATAGGATTTTTTTTATATTCACAGTATTTATACCGAGGAAGTGTCTTCAATAATTTCTCCACAAAATCCAAATGAAGTGCAAGATTACAGTCCACCTCAAGATAGGCCAATTGATGAAGATTATTTAAAGCGATGCTAATATTAGACAAATCGAAACATGATACAGAAAGCTTAAGTACTCTTATTTTAAGACATCGTTTTAGGAAGCGACGAAGTCCCTGAAGTGGAGGGATGGGACAAGAGAGCTCAAAAACCTCTAGACTTGGGTATTTAGCTGATATGGCATCGATGACAGGGTCTTTTAAATTCATTAGAGGATCAAAGGTCACGAGAAGGAGTTTCTTCAATTTAGGGAAGGAAGAGTCTTTAAAGAATTGCTCGAGAGCATCTGATGAAAACAAACCCCAATTTTCTAAGGTGAGACATGTCAAGGATGACAACTTCTGGATAAATTTCAAGGATTCATCAGTAAGGGCACAACAGAGGAGTCTCAGCTCTGACAACACGGTGCATGCTGAAATGCGCATGAGGTCGTTGTCATCTAGTTTAGAGATCCAACTGAGAGTTTTTAGGGTAGTGGAGTGGTGACTGAGGAGGGTTTCAAGGTCTTCTTTATGGGAATTAAACATACCCCGAACTTTAACGACTTCCAACTTCGAACACATTTGGAAGAGTCGAGTTAAAGATACGTTTTGGTCGGATAAATTCATGTCGATGGAGGATAATTCGCTGTGCTCGGAGATAAAATCTACCAATGCTTGTGTTATTTTACCTTCTAACTTAACACGTCGAAAAGACTGGTCCTTAATAATACAAATAATGTCCTCCATCTCTGAATAAATGTAGCAAAATATGGATTGCAATCGAAGTAGGCTCAGTTTGGTTAGAATCAAAGAATGCCACGATGACAGTGGATCTAAATGTTCCGAATTGCGACACTTCAAAGAACCTTTCTGGATGAAGTGGGTACCACTCAGGAAACTACCGCTCCCAAAGCACCTGAAACAAAACAAAGCCATTAATTAGACTGGTGGTGATTCTACGCATGTTCACAATTGAATCTCATCTCTTTCACACAACTTCTTTGATAGGGAACAAGTATAGAGGGACCGGCGTGATGAGAGTCGTGGGAGGAGACTAAATATGACGACCTCGACTCATGAAATTAGCCGCCCTTATAGGGGGCGGGGGGGGGGAGGGGTAGGAACTTCTTCTCCCTAAGTCAGGAGAGAAAAATCAGGAAGGAGACAATAAAGGTCGCACTTTAAAAAAATTGAAAAGAAAACAATAAAAATAAATAACAATTAGGAAGCAAAAACAAAAACAACTAAACCTAGTTAAATGAGAAAGCCGGCCTCCCCCCCCCAAAAGTCAACAAGTCAATGTGAACGCATTCGTCCCGAGTACAAAGGACAGGTAACGTGATATTATTATTATTATTATTATTATTTTTTTTTTTTTAAGAGCTCATCTGGCGACTGCCTACATGGGCATTAGTCGCCGTATTAAAACTTGCCTAGTTCTAGGCTACTTTAAAATAAATTAAAGAGAGAAAAAAAACAACAACACCCCAAAAGGGGGAAAGGAAGCAAGCTGGTGCGTCGGGGAGAGGTCCCCCCGGCGCAGGAGCGTGCAACTAAAGGAGAAAAACAAACAAAAACCAAAACAAAGAAAAAAAAACAAATGCAAAGAAAAACAAACCTTGCTTAAATAATGGGGAGAAGGCCGGCCTCCCCCAAGAAGTCAACAAGTCCACAAGTCAATGTGCACGAATCTGTCCCAAGCACAAGGGACAGACGGTAGCGCCCCAGGTAACGTGAGCGAAGATCACCCAGACTGGGACATTCGACAAGAATGTGCCGAACAGTCTTGGGAACGACGGAGTCGTCGCAATAGGGCGCAGGCGAGCGCTCCATCAAATAGCGATGCGTCACATGAGTGTGTCCGATTCGGAGATGACAGAAAGCGACCTGGAGCAGTCGCGGCGCAATGGCACGCAACTTTAAGTTCCCTTCGACCGTCTCCCATCTTGTTTGCCAAACAGTCCGAAGAGCTGCCCGTATTCCTGCAATGTAGTCGGTGTGAGGAAGAGCGAAACGCTGGTCCGGTCGCAGAGTCCTCGCGGACTCTTTGGCGCCCTCATTCCCCGCAATTCCTACATGTCCAGGAACCCAGCACAAGATAATCTCGACATCTGCCCGGCTCGCCAAAACCGTGGCGTCACGGATATCGCGAACCAGGGGATGCGGAGATTCCAATGCCCCGAGAGCACTCAGGGCGCTTTGTGAGCGCTATAGATCACAATCCGGTCTCCGAACCGGGCACGTCGCGTAATCTCCCGTACCGAGTGGTGTATTGCCACCAGCTCGGCCGTGAAGACAGACGCAGCGCCTGGCAGAGCCCCGCTGAATTCAAACAGAGGGGATACGGCGTGGAAGCCGACCCCCTCTTGGGACTTGGAGCCATCCGTATACACTGGCACGGTTCCAGCGTGACAAGAGGTGTGCTCCAAAAAGGTCGAACGCAATACTCCCGGTGCTGTAAAAGCTTTGGGAGCAGAGGCGTGGCGACAAATAGCCAAATGTGGTAGCCTCCAGGGTGGCGTCCTGGGCAGAACCAGGGGCGCCACATGCCCGAGAGCTATATGTACCTCTCGAAGGGGTTTCCTGGACCTAAACCCAAAGGGCTTAGGGTATGACTGGCGTCTCTCGGCGGCATTGGCACCATCGAGATCAGCTACGGATGCAGTGAAAGGTGTTGGCGACTGAGGGAGGCGCCGGGCTCGCGCGTACAGACGAGTAATGCACTGCACGCGGCGCAGAGCGAGTGGCATCTCCCCAGCATCGACCAACAGGCTCTCGCCCTAAAACCAAAGGGCTTAGGGTATGACTGGCGTCTCTCTGCGGCATAGGCACCATCGAGATCAGCTGCGGATGCAGTGAAAGCTGTTGGCCACTGAGGGAGGCGCCGGGCTCGCGCGTACAGGCGAGTGATGCACTGCACGCGGCGCAGAGCGAGTGGCATCTCCCCAGCATAGAACAACAGGCTCTCAATGGGGGAAGTGCGGAAGGCACCGGTCGCAAGGCGAAGGCCGGTGTGGTGGATCGAATCCACCTTGCGCAATAAACGCTCGGCTGCGGATGCATAAAACTCGCATCCGTAGTCGAGCTTCGAACGAACAAACGATCGATAAAAAAGTAGGGCAGTAGCCCTATGAGCGCCCCAAGCGCTGAACCTCACGGAACATGTCCATGGCGCGGGTACAAGAGACCCTAAGGCTGCGAATATGAGCCTCCCAGGTGAGGCGTCGGTCGAATACAAGACCGAGGAAACGGTGCGATTCCACCACATCCAGGCGCACCCACTTAAGAAACAAATCTGGGTCGGAGTGGAGCCGTGGATGGCGGCAGAAGTGCACCACCTTAGTCTTGGCCAAAGAAAACCGAAACCTGTGCGCTTCGGCATAGCGAGAGACGCGGTTCAATGCCTGTTGGAGTCGACGCTCCAGAGTTGGCATCTGGGCCGCGCCAAAAGAGATCGAAAGGTCGTCCACGTAGAGCGTAGCGAGAACATCTTTCGGCAGCACCGAGGTGATAGCGTTGATGCTCAGGGCAAAGAGTGAAACTGAGGACACTTCCCTGCGGGACACCCTCTTCCTGCTCCTTTGGGCCGGAGAGGGCTCCCCCCACCCGTAGGCGGAATCGACATTTTTCAGTCGAGCAGAGCATCCGACGTGGAGTGGAACTTGCGAAAGCCGCACTGTGCAGAAGACAGATGGCCTCCGCTGTCCAGGAAAAAGGCTAGTCTAACATTTTACCAATTTCTCCATCAACTTGCACACGCAATAGGTTAGAGAGATTGGGCGGAAACCGGTCGGAGTAGAGTGATCTCTCCCCAGTTTGCGAAAGGCGAGCACAGTAGCGATTCGCCAGGAATCTGGGAGAAGACCCTCCACCCAGATCCTGTTGAACAAATCTAACAGAAATGCCATGCCTCGCTCACCCAGGTGTCGAAGCATGGCGTACGGGACATCGTCCGGAACATGGGCGGTGTCCGCGCACGAAGCGAGAGCGGAACGCAACTCACTCACAGTAAACTTGTCGTTGAATGGTTCTCCGCCTCTGGAGGTAAAGTCCATCCGACGGCCAACCGCGACATCACGACGTGCATTGAATGCGGAAAAAGCGGTCGAGAAGGATTCTGCCACGGAGGTGGGGTCCGAGATTGCGGTCCCATTCTCCGGGAGAACGGGAGGGAGGTCCTGCATGTCTCGCCAAGAAGAGCGGCGGGCGTGCTTCGAAATATACCGGAACCTAGCCCTAGCCCGACGAAATTCAGCGACAGTGAAGTCGTTCGGGCGGCGCTTATAGCTCATGTAGGCATAACGCTTCTGTTTGAGGGCCGTCTCACACTCGGCCGACCACCATGGGAGTGGTCGGCGTGGCAAATGGCCAGACGTCATAGGAATAGTAGTCAGGCCCGCGGCGATGAGGTTGCCGGAGAAGAACTCAACGGCCTCATCTACCGACCTAAACTCCTCGACTGTGATAGAAAATTCAGTCATTTCCTGAAATGCAGGCCTCCGCGCTCGCGCCAAGGACCACCGAGGTGGGCTCTCAGGCGGCAGTTGCCCTGAAAATGATATTTGAATGGGAAAGTGATCACTACCATGGAGGTAATCGAACACCCCCGCCCCAATCAAAATCAGGCTGTGCATCCGAAGAGCATAAAGATAGGTCAAGGCAAGAAAATGAAGCGGTTCTCGGAAAGTGATGCGTAAACTCGTCCACGTTTAGGACACCCATCTCAAGCTCTTCGATCAGATCGGCAAGGACTTGTCCACTGGGATTTATGGAGTAATCTCCCCAGAGAGGATGCCTGCCGTTCAGATCTCCAAACAAGAGATAGGGCCTCGGCAACAGTGCCACGACGCGGCGGAAGTCCCCCGCGTTGAAGTCAGCTAACGGTGGAATGTACGCAGAAATGATAGTATACCTCCTATCCAGGTGCAGCTGTACAGCCACTGCCTGAAAGGAAGAACGGAGAGATCGTGCCGGGTGTAAACCGCGCAACCCCAAGGCCGGCCATCCCGTGGTGGTGGGGTCGCAAGACCCTTATACCCCAGGAGGGAGGACAGGGGGCACGCGCCTCCGCAGCTACTCCCAGTTGGCTCGGAGTCCACGGCAACTCCATTAAGGAATATGCCCTCCAGGCCTAGCTCGGAAGAGACCCGGGGGACCTCCTACAACTGAAGACCATCACAAGAATGGCCGTACGCTTCCCGGGAGCAGAACCCCAGGCGGTGTCGCCTTCGAGGACTTATTGGGGAAGGTTGGGCTCGCCATGCGAGTCTTTAGGAACCGCGGAAGATGGCCTAGCGACCATCTTCAGGGGTGTTGCCTCCTGTGAGTCTAACGACTGGGTGGAGGAGCGTGGCCGTTTCGCTGGGGGGAAGAGGGGGGGAGCCCTGGTTTTTGCCGGGGGTGGTTGTGAACCCTTTTTGCCGCCAGCTTTACCAGGGGAGTGCCCGGGTTAAGTAGAGCCCGCAGAAGGGCTCCGAATGGGCGCGGAAACAACCGTGTTCGTTGGCCTCTATGGGCCAGGAGCAGAGGGTGCCTTTCTAACTAGAGGCATATAACGTCCCAGGCAGAGCCGGGCGCGCCAGGACCAAGTCCTTAGCCTCGCGGAATGAGAGTCGATCCTGGGCCGAACGGCCAGGATTTCTTTCTCAAGGAGATATGCACCACATTGCTTCGAAGAAGCAGGGTGCGGCTCTCCGCAATTGACACACTTGGCCACACACGATTTGGACTTATCGTGTGCGACCTTGGAGCAATTTACACATACTTCGGGTGACCCCGACTTTGCACGTCTACATGAGCGATTCGTATGACCGAAGCGGTGACAGTAAAAGCACCGCCGCGGCAGTGGCACGAATGCCTTCACGCGGTAGCGGTACCAACCGGCACGCACCGACTCAGGGAGCTTGTCACAGTCGAACGTGACGAAGAGTGTAGGGGTGGTCTCAGGCCCCTCCCTGTTTTCTCATCACACGTTCGACCTTGACCGCCCCATGGTCGGCCAGCTCTAAGGTGATGTCCTCAATGGAGTAGTCAACGAGTTCCCTCGCATAAAGTACTCTTTTCACAAAGTTGATGGTAGAGTGCGGCGTCACACTCACCGGGGTGCCATGAAGTGTCCGAAGAGCACTATCTTGGCCGCCTCGGCGGGATTCGCCAGAAGGCTCCCGTCCGAGAAACGGGTCACCTTCGGCTCTCTACCAATTGCACTAGCTAATCCTCTCCTCTGATGGATCATGTTGCAATCAGTGGAGCAAATAACGAGGAAGCGCTTGAAACCAGCGGGCTAGAAAACGCCAGGTAACCTCTGAATGAGAGGCCCCGCCCTGTACATTCTTGGGATTAGTCAGGGGCTCTGCACACGGGAGGGTAGAGGGGCCGGATGTGCCGATCTTGGCTTGGTCGCCTACCAAAGTGGCAGCAGACCCATCCGTCCCCGCAGCCCTCGCGGATGGAGAGTAGCCCAGAGTAGTCTTGGTGTTTTTAGTCTTTTTCTTTTTTTGGAGAGGGCGGGGAATGAACCCGCTTCTCACCTCCGCCGGCAGAAGTCCCCAGGCCAGATGGACCGGCCTCAGCCAGGTCCTTCTCCGAAATGGAGAAGGTCCTAGTGGTCGCAGGGGCACCTGTCGGAGGAGATCCCTCCCCTCCTTGTACTGCCTTGGAGCCCTCAGCCGTTTGAGGAGGACCTTGCATAGGGGCGGATTCGGTGTTTGGCGCCGAGCCCGGATTCCCCACCATGGAAGGCCCTACCGTCTAGGTTTCCTCAAGGACCATGTGTGTCACAGGAGGGGCCTCCAGTTGGCCTTCCCCTCCCAAGACATCGCAGGTACCGTTGGCTGCATTGTCACTAGTCTTGTGTGGGGAGGCACAGGCCTTGACCCCGGCAAGGTTCAATATTCTTGCCAGCAGGTCTTTTGAGGGAAGCGACCGAAGGGGCCTGGCTTCCCTCTCCCTCCTTAGGGGGTTTGCCGTACCGAGCCGTTTACACGAGGGGCGGTAGGGAATGGGCTGCCTGCTGGCTTTCTTGGCAGTCCCCTTGGAAAGAAAAGAGGGGACTGCCGCTGGAAAAAAGGGAGGTGCCCGAAAGCACCTCCAGAGAACGGCGTGAGAGGGTCCTTTGCACCCGTAGCCGAAGGAGAAGAGTAAGCCTCCTCTCCGGTTAGAGAAATATGGAGGGTCGACTACGCAAGCACAGGGGGGAGGCAGACCTCCATTTTTTCGGTGGAGCTGCCCGAGGGCGGCTCCGTCGTTGTTATAGGGGGAATTAAGGGGAGATGTTTTGTTTTTGCATCATTGGGCATGGTGACCCTCTTTGTTTTACGGGACGCAATCGCTCACCACCTCTCGCAGTAGCCCGCACTGCAAGAGGTACTTACAGGCCAGGCAGAGCCAGGCGCCGCCATTTGGGACCACCCCTCCCGCCTGGTGGCCTGGCAGTCCATCGTCATGGCAGCTCCACCTTGAACATGGCGTAAAAAAGATAGATTTTGAAGAGGAGAGTAAAAGGGATGCGAGGAAGGTATGGGTGGGGATGAAGCAGGTTGTTAAAAACCAACCACCCCAGACCGGAGCTCAGGGGCTAGGGAACATTGTCCCCTCCCCTCTCAGCGCCGATCCGGGACGGTTGGCTTGAGAAGGTCAGCATCTACCTTGTGAAATTAGAGGCTGACCAGAGAAAGTTGAGGGAGAGGTTGTATGAAAAGCGACGAGGTAGGGGAGAAATACAGGCTATCTGAAGGAAGGAAGAGAAGCTAAGCTGGGGCTGGACGGAGCGCTGGATCCCGTCAGCACGGTGGCCAGGATGGCAAATCGCCACGCCCCTTACGGAGGCAGCGACGATGAATCTAAATGATCTTAATATCGTGGAAATTATGTAGAATCGCTAAACTTCGTTGTAACATTGTATCCCAAATTGCCTCAGCATTTACTCATCCTGTGTATTTTCGGGAACCTCCAACGACAGACAAAATGATCTGATGGATGCTCAAACATAACTTTTTAAACATTCCTCTACGACGATACACTATATTCTAAATACACATACTTAAAAGGCCTTGTCCTGGCTGAACCTCTCCTTCATTGAGTCAATGGAGGTCTGCTTGAACTTCTGAGTGTTGGTGTAGTCGCCCATAAAGATGGGCGACTATAAATATACACAATCAAGAATTAAAGATAAGTTCATGACTGCTTTGCTTGCCTGAGCCAGTCGACTTCTTCTCTACGTTCGAATTGATACAGCAAATTTTTTTGTTTGTTTTCGCACGAGATTTAAGTGAAGTGACTCCTCGCTTACGAGTTCTTTCGCAGCATACGTGGAAAGTGACATTACGTATTTGTGCAGTAAAGAGTGAAATTTTTTTCACTCGCTTCGTGCGCCGGTAGCGAGGGTGAACGTGCTTCCTTCCTCCCCCTCCGATTTATTCATCGAACTCCTTTTGGGGTGGACCAAGGACCTGCAGGCTCTCGAATAGCGCCTGCACGTAAGGTAAAGTGCCTATTTTGCTTGGGTTGTATTTATTTTTGCTTTGGACAGGGACTAACCCCTTTAACTATTTCTGTTCTGACTGGTGAAAAACCTCTCTCACACACACACACACACACGAACACAGCCAAGCACACCGAGTCTTCCACAAAATTTGTTTTTCCAGTCCTTAAATGAGGATATGGAAAAATAAATGAGGGAGGCCCGGCGGATACCGCTGAGGACCCTCTCCGATGGCCCCAAGCCAGATCGGGGGGAGGTCTTTGCTATAACTCATGGGGAACTAGGGGTGACTCTAGTTAGACTAATATACACATACAACGGCTACTCGGCTATCTGCCAAAAGGAGAGCGACTGCGAAGTCCTCACCTCTCAGAAGGCGGCAGAATGCTTGAACAAAATCAACCTAAAACCACACACGCCACCACAGATTAACACACACCGCATCGTCCTTCGCCGCCTCGATCCTTGGGTCGGAGGCCACAGCATCGAAGAAATTCATGCTGAGGTCGAAAAAAACCACTCTTGGGCTAAGGTAGCGGAAGTCCTTAAATTTAAGGACTATACGCACGTTTTCAAAATCGTGTTTACTGATTCGGCAATGGCGGTAAAGGCCACGGAGGGTGGTATGCTCCTCTTTAACGTTCGAATCTGCCCCGAGCAGATCGAGCGTGAGGAGTTTATCGACCTCCAAATGTGCTTCAAATGCTACAAGTATGAGGAGCACACAACGGCCAGCTGCCCCAGAGGGAATGTTATCTTATGTTCTATCTGCTCGTCGGACACCCATTCTTGGAGGAGCTGTAAGAGCACCTCCATGAAGTGTCTCAATTGCGCTGGAGAACATAACTCTCTCCATGGCTTGCCCGATCAAAAAACAGATTCTGAAGAAAAAAGCAAACCAAAAGAAACTGCAAGAGGAAACTAAGGCTAACACAACCTATGCCAAAGTTGCTAAAACTGCGGTAGCGGAGTCGAAAGGAAACCCTACATTTCTCCACGTCGAAAATGAAAACGACAAAAATTATGTGTTGCATATATTATGCTCATATTGTGAATCTCTCCTCCCCGTGGTGCTTTCCAGATGAGCTTAATAAGATGCTAACTCATAATGGAATGGAGAAAATGTGGTTTCCCCCAAACCCGCGGTCGGAAGAGATCCTGAAAATTAGTCTCAAACCCCAGTGCGAGATTAGCTGCCAGAAGCTCCCAACCCCATCCCCCTCCAGGGACCCCAGGATTCAGGCTGCAAAAGCACGCACGGAGAAACAATCAGCGCAAACTCACCAGAACAAAAACACAAACGCATACACACTCACACAGGTTGACAATGAGGCTACGGAGACTGAGACAGCCGAGGGGGGGGGGGGGCACGTTCGCCCCGCTCACGGAAAACCTCACAGCCCGAGACGCTCAAGATCGTCCTCTTCTTGCAAGAGGGAATCCATGCACGCATACCATCCAAGAAAAATTAACTTGAAGGTATTCGCTGCCGAAAGGTCCCCTTTTCCTAAGGAGATGGATGCCCTTGATGTATCGGAAGGTGTAATAGCCGGAAGATACAAATGGGAATTTACCTCGGACGACTACAGTGAAAAGCAAGTCGAGGAGGCTTTACTCCAAGGCTTGGTCAAACCGACACCGGATACCTTTGTCACCCTTACAGACGGCGAATACAGAAAGAAACGAACAGGTAAAACTATCACGCCACCTAACACTCCACAAGGACCTAAGCTCGTAAGGGAATAAGTCCTAAAAAACATCATCACACTCAAGAACCCTTAAGTGAACTAGAAAATGGAGACTAAAGATATTACATTTTAACTCTGACGGATGGACAAATGAACAGACAGTATACGGAAATGTATTGAGACAATGCGACCCAGACGTTATATTTATTTCCGAACATGGAATAATGACACAAACTCACTAAATATTTTCCTTTACGAAGTCTTAACCAAAAATCACAGCGGAGAACGTTTTGACGGATGCGCCATAGCTGTGAAAAGAGGTCTTGACTTCAAATCAATAAGTGGACTCGACGAATCTTACCTCGCTGTGGAGGTCCGTACGGCAGTGGGACCCCTGGTCCTGGCAACAGGGTACCAACCCCCAAGGAGAGGGTATTTGCCCCTTCCCAACTTCTTGCCGTTATGTGGTCACGGCAGAACCGTTCTCTTTGCCGGTGACCTCAATGCAAGAAGCGCTGCCTCCGGTTATACGTCGACCAACCCAGCAGGCAGGAATCTCGAGACACTTATCGATAGACATATTATGACTAGAATTGGACCAGACTTCCCCACATTCATCACACACAGGTCAGCCACCAAACCAGATATTGTACTAACCAGCAATATGTTCCCATACAATTACTTCATTGAGCCGGGCCCCCCTATTCCCAGCGACCACCAGGCTATCCTTATTAAAGTTTCAACCTCCCCCATTCAAATCCCCATCCCAGAGCGAAAGAGCTACGCTCGAGCCAACTGGGATAAGTATAAACAACTCCTCTAAAGTTATAACCCAGATCCCTTAATTAATGCCACCCTAGAAGAAATTGACGAGTTGGAAAAAATTAATGAAAATTTATTAAAAGCCGACAAGGAAGCCGTCACCCGAGTTAAATATAAAACTCTTCCTGCCCCCTCATGGACCCCTAGAATGAAAACCCTCGCGAGGGAATATAGGGAACGGATCAATGAAGTGAACCTCACTGGCCCCAACATTAACACACGCCGACAAACACGACTCATTCGTGACGAACTAATGACTCTTATAAAGGACCAACAGAATGTACTTTGGAATAATTTAATTCACAGACTGAACATAGAAACCGACTCACGTACATTCTGGCAGACTGTTAAACGACTAAAAGGCGGACAACCGCCAAAGACTATTAAACTCAGACGTGATGACACTGAAATTTCGGACGTGGAAAGAATTGAAGAGGAATTCAGACTCTTTGGGGCATCTATATTTAAGATATCCCCGGAAGAGAATGATGACTTCCATTTTAACTTCGAAGACGGAATTATTAATGACCTGAATGATCAGATACACAGAACCCATCCTCACCATTGCGTATCACAGGAGAGGGAAATGGAAGGACTCGGCGGTAGAATTACTGCCGAGGAGCTCTCAAAAACCTTAAAGTCCTTTCGACAGCGAGCACCGGGGCGTTCAAGACTGACAAAGGAGAATTTTATTCGAGCCCCGCCCACCATCTTATTGGGGCTCATGAATATCATGAACGCGTGCCTGAATGTGGGTTACTTCCCTGACCACTGGAAGGTAGCGAAAATTATATTCATTCCTAAAGCCGGTAAACCACCGGACAGTCCAGCTAACTTCAGGCCTATATCTCTCTTAGAATTTTCAGGGAAAGTCTTGGAGAAGATATTGGCCAACAGGGTAAATACGTTCCTCGAGAATAACAATTTTCACAATAACCAGCAACATGGCTTCCGAGCGAAGCGAGGAACAGACACGGCGCTAGCCGTGATTACCGAGAAGTTGGTAAAGGTAAAATCAGAAAAACGCCACGCAGATCCGGTGCTACGCGATGTCAAAAAGGCCTTTGACAAAGTATTGAGGAGAGGGCCTACAATATAAGATCTTACAACTGGGCCTCAATCCCATACTTGAAAGGACCCTTTGTGACTACGTAATGGAGAGGAGGGCGTTTTTGAGTATTAAAGGTTATAATGGCCCTGAGTTTGAACTCGAGGCGGGTGCATAAGTCCCCTGCTCTATAACATTTACACCATTGACCTTCCCCAACATCTGACTGAAGGTTCCTTGTACGTCCAATTTGCGGACGACATAACAATGATATGTACGGCGCCTTATCGGAATGCGAATTTCATGGCACAGAGTACGGCGGTGGAAATCGAAAACATCAACTCTTTCGAGAGAAGATGGAAGATATCCACCAATGCCAAAAGTTCCGTGTAATTCCATTATTCCGAAGGACACTGGCAGATATCCGTGCGGGAGGTGCACGCATCCCATACAGCACGGAGGGCACGGTTCTGGGACTGCGTATTACGACTGGTGGGTATAGGAATCATGTAGCAAAAACTACACAGAATACACGGAGGGACTTGGGTGAATTCTTCAAATTCGTAAACCTGAGCACCTCCAATAAACTCAAAATCTATAATGCGTGCATTCGCTCAAAACTCCTGTACTCCCCGGTCCCTATAAACGCAGTTTCCAAGACCCAAGTCCTTAAACTGCAAAGGGTCCAGAATAAGGCAGTATATATAATTGCAGGAGTCCGAAAGAGAGAAGGGAGCAGGCAGTGATCTCTATGGTGAACTGGGAATGACCCCCATAAACGTGGAGCTTCACCTCAGAGCGACCAAAATCTGGGACAAGGTGCACGGGCACCTGCCTCCCGAGTTTGTGCTCGGGCACATTGACTTTGACAACTTAAACAACATAAGACGACCAATATCCTTTAAAAACAGCAGACTACCGATTGACATTGACGTCGACCCAAGGTTCACTTAAAATAAAAACCCCAATTCACAACACAAATCACGAACAAAGCCAAGCGAAATTAGTCACTATATTAGCATTTGTTAATATTAGTTTTTATTAAAAACTTCCCCTAAAATTTTGGTGCGAAATATCGCCAAAAAACAAACAAACAAAAACACCACCAAAATCTGGGTGTGAAATACCCGGATAAGAAGATGCAAATCTTCAACAAGCCACGTAGAGAGTAAAAAATACCTACTACTACAAAGGCTTGAATGCCTAGCGCATTACCAGATAATATATTTATATATTGTCACAAAAAAATATAACCAAATGCAAAGAAAGCCAGAGATGCCCTTCACCAGGGATCTGTCTTTCATACTTCTTTTCATTTTCACTTTCCTATTAATTTCCCCTATTTCCCCACTATTTCTCTTACTAAAACCCTCTTCTACTATATTCCTCACTTTATATGTCCATTGTCCAGATAAGTTCATTAATTTGTTAAAATTCATTTACTGGAAAGAAAGAAATGACTAAGGGGTAAAGGCAGTTATGTTTTCATTATTTATTTCATTTGTAGTTTGTTTGTTTTTTAAACTTATTTTCTTGTAGTGTTTCTGCAGGTTGTAGTTATATATATATATATATATTATATATATATATATATATATATATATATATATATATATAGTACAAGAGGAATAAGAATTGGACGCGAATGAGCAAATGAGACAAAAACGGAGTTTTTGAAAGGCAAGATAGAGGGACATTAGAAGAATCCAGAATCAAAGGGAGCATAGCCCTGTGGTGGTTGTATAATTACCCACAGATCCTGTAGTTGCTTTCTTTGTATATATATATATATATATATATATATGAAAAACTCACAAAGTATCACGTGAGGGTAGCAAATGAACTTTATTAAGTTCCTTATCAAGGATAAGGAACTTAATAAATTTCGAAAGTACTCGGAAGCACCATTTCATTTTTTCCTGCGGGACATTGCATTCATATATATATATATATATATATTATAAAATAAGTTAATAATTAGTTACTAACATTGTTATATATTAAGTTATTAACGTTAAATTTAAGGGTTATCCCTTCAAATGTACAAAATCCCTCTTTTCTGGCTGTCTCGGCTCCCATAGGCCGGGTCTGCTGTCGACTCTCACCGTCCTCCTCCACACTGCTGTGGGCACCAGCACCACGGTTGCTGAGGTTGAGGTCCTGGTCTTTCTCCTTCATGGCTCCTTTTAATGTAATAAGTGCTACGTTGCGAACATTTATTTTAATTTCAAATTTATTAGTTAAAAAAATCGATAGAAAATTATTTGACAATAACTACTTTTTTTTTTTTTTTAGGAATTTAATCAATTTCCTCACTAGTCGCTTCTGTCGATCAAATACTTGTCCACGTTGACTTTTAATCAATTTCTTAAAAATGTTAAACGCAATAAAATGAAAATGACCTCCCAAAAAACAATCTAAATAGTGCGATTCATTCAGAACCACAATCACTTCCCCATCTTCTACTCGTCGTCGCACCACGCAAAAAGAAAAACAACCCACCATAGTCTCTACAACTGACACAACTCAACCACAATAGTTCATCATTCCAAAGTTGTCTGTCAGACTGTAAAGCGCCCATTGGCTCACGCCATTGATGACGTATGTCATGTAACCATGAAGTCCGAGTTACGGACGAACATATACACATTTCTTTATATTTATGTAAAAATAATCAATACAATGTTATAGTTTACTAAGATTAGCCGCTTCAATTTGTTATAGCTGTTTTGCTTGCGAATACAGTCATCTTCGTCTATTTTTAAAAAGTAGCGATTGCGGACCTGAATTTTGAGAGGTCCGCAACCCTAATATCCGCAACTTTTTGAGCAACAGTTTCCGCAACTAAATGAGGGTTCTACAAGTTGCGGAGGTACAGACCAAAGTTGCAGACTGGCAGCTCTGAACGGTCATCAAATTTGGAAGCCACGTACATGTCTTTAATATAGTGTAAGCAATGTCAGAAATGACCAACAAAATGGCACAAAACGACTCTTATTATTCAACATTAGACCCCCCCCCCATGAGAGAAACATCAATATTCAGTATCCTTCAACTGTTACCAAATGTAAGACGACAACCAAACAACGCCAAAAGAAAGCCAATGTGTTCAGAATGCGGACAAAAAGACTACTGGAATGCAAGAAAATTATAAAAAGAAAATGAAAAGAAAAGAACTATAAGAAAAGAAATGCTATCTAGGCTGGAGTGCTAAAAGCTACTGTCAATGATTTTTGGGTGGTAAAAACACACCTAACAATGCCCAATGGCACCTCATGAATATCGGTAAACTCGAAACCTTCACAGAAACCCTAAACACGATGCTAGAGAAAAACGTTATGACAAAAGATGTGGTTATCTGAGAACTTTCCATCATCGGAAATATTGAATCTGAGTGCAGCTAAAACTCAGTGGTAGGACTTTCCAGATTAGACAACCACCAAAAACACGACACTTGCAGAAGAAGAAAGCAATAACTCTACCGAAGAAACAAAAGATAATAAAAATGCCAACAAGAGGAATGAGGCAGCTGAACTCAAACTCCAACCACAGGGAAGAAACAAGTTGACATTATAAAAACCCTTAAATAAATAAAATGCAAGAGGGCCTACAATGGATATACTGGCGAAGAAGGCGAACGTGAGATCGAGAATATGCTCTACAGGATAAAATAAGAGTATATGCTGGAGACTGTGACCCTCAACCATCGCACGATCACCGATCCCCAATGTGGCAAATTCAGAAGTGAGAGACACTTCCACACGAAACACTCGCCAGACAAACGAAAACGACTGAACTTGCACCCATTGAACAATGGAAGGAGAATGAAACTCAGAATTCTAAAAAAATAACGGATGGATTGATCCGTAAAACTTCACCCCTAAGCAACATCTTCAGAGGAAGTGATCGATACAATATAATATCAGTGCATGGATTTCGACGGGGCGGCCATAGCTATCAGAAAAGGCCTAGACTAAAAAAAATATATAGATGGGTTAGATGAAGCCTATTTGTACTTTAAAATTGAAAGAGAGTTGTCGCCAGTAGTAACAACCATAGGTATCAGTGGCAAAGACGGAAATTCATTCTTATGTACAATTTTATGACTATCTTCAGCACAGGAATTCCAACGTTATTCATGGGAAACGTGAATGTAAGGTGCAGAGCGAAAAGTTTCGAAATAGTAATAGAAAGGAACATATTCAAGAGAATAGGCCAAGATTTGACATGCATCACTGGCAATGCTGCCCAAAACACGTAGATGTCTCATTAAGCAGCCATTGCATACCATACAACATCCAAATGCATGTCATCAACATTGCATGTAGTGATCATGTAGCAACTCTACTGCACCTCAATCAGAACCGGTAGCGGAAAGGAAGTGCCACAATAAAGCAAATTGAGACTATGCTACGTAGAGCTCGTTCTGTTATTCTCCTTGTAAGACCTCGTAGGGAAAAGAGTTCACGTTTTCGAATTCGCCTCCCAAACCTTTACCTCCTTTACTGAGAATGCACATTCGGTTGCGTAGCTGGATCCGAACTCCCATTGAGCGTTTAAAAGCTCGGATGACATGAAATGAATAAATTGTTGAAATGTGTATTAGATAAATATAGGTAAAATAGAAGTTGAATATTACTCTAGTGTAGATGGCATCTATTGAGTTCTTTTTTCTTTCCTCACTCTTTTGTTTCCCTTTCTGTGCCATCAGTGTTTTACTGGTGGTGGGGTTAGTCGCTTTGCGACTATTGTTGCAATTTTTTGTTTTATTTTTCTTTCTCTCACTCGTTATTTTCCATTTCTTTATTTTTTATTTGGTAAACATTTTATTTTATTTATTATTTTTTATATAAATAACCCTTTTCTATTTCCACGGTCATGGTATTAGTGACCATTGTGAAATTAGATTCAAGATGAAATGGAATGGTATTGACAGTAGCATGAACAATGTTAAAATTCCTGACTTTAGAAGAGCAAATTATAATGGGCTAAGGACTTACCTGGAGGCAGTTGTACAGAAACCAGGCAATGAAATCAATTCAGGAATAGATTCAATGATATCAGTTAGTGGAGACAATAATCACCAGGAGGAAGAGATTACAATTGAAGAGGAGTATGAAAGAATAATTGAACAATTAATTACAGGTCAGATGATTAACATTCCATATAAGAGATTAGGACTAAAAATAATGACCCAAAATGAATGACAGATAAAATTAAGCATTATATTGGCATTAAAAAGGGCATTTATAGGAAAATAAAAAATGGAGAGGATCACTTAAGGCAGAGATATAATGAACTAGCAAGAGATGTTAAAAAGTTAGTTAGAGTAGCAAGGAGAAATTATGAAATTAAAGTGGCAAATAGGGCAAAGAAAGATCCTAAAAGTTTTTATCAATTATACAAAACTAAGGTTAGAGATAAAATAGGCCCACTTATAGATTCCAATGGAGAATTAGTGAGTGATAGGGACTCAATGGCTGGAATGCTAAATGACTTTTTTCCCCTCAGTATTTACACAGGATACTCTAAATATACCCGAGGTGTCAATGATCTTTCGGGGTAATGATGAAGAGAAATTAAAGGATATCTTGATCACAAAGGAGATAGTGACAAAGGAAATTGATAAAATCAAAAGTAGTAAATCACCCGGTTCTGATGAGCTCTTTCCTAGAATTTTGAAAGAGTGTAAGGATGTGTTAAGTGAGCCCCTAGCATGCATCTTTAGAAAATCATTGGAGAGTGGCATTGTGCCAGTGGCATGGAAGAAAGCCAATGTGATACCTATATTTAAGAAAGGGGATAAAACAAATGTCTAATTACAGACCAGAAATTTTGACATCAGTGGTAGGGAAATGATGGAATCTATTATAGCAAGGAATATTAGGGATCACTTGGATAAGCATAAGTTGATAAAAGAATCACAACATGGCTTTAGTAAGGGTAAATCCTGTCTGACTAATTTGCTGTCTTTTTATAGTAAGGTGTATGAAGCAGCAGATAATGATGAAAACTATGATATTTTATACTTGGACTTTATAAGGCTTTTGATCGAGTGCCACACTTAAGGCTTCTGAGCAAAGTTAAAGCACACGGGATCGATGGCAGTATATTTAGGTGGATTCAGTCATGGCTTGGTGACAGACAGCAGAGTTAGTATAGATGGAGTTAAATCTGAGTGGGGGTGTGTTAGCAGTGGAGTTCCGCAAGGATCTGTTTTGGGTCCCTTGCTATTCTTAATTTATATTAATGATCTTGACATAGGTATAAGTAGTAACCTGAGTAAATTTGCTGATGATACTAAGTTAGGTAGGGCCATTAGGGCTGATTCTGATGCTGTTGTAATGCAGGAGGAATTGACCATTCTGTCCAATTGGGCCGAGAAATGGCAAATGAAGTTTAACATAGACAAATGTAGTGTACTTAGTATAGGTAGAAATAATCCACTGAATAGTTATAAATTAAATGGGAGAATTTTAGGGAGGACCGATTGTGAGAGGGACTTGGGTATTTTGGTAAGTTCAGACCTTCGTCCTAGAAAGCAATGCCTAAATGCTAAGAATAAAGCTAATAGGATATTGGGATTCATTAGGAGGAGTGTAAGCAATAAGAGTGCTGAAGTCATTCTAAAACTGTATCTGGCGCTAGTTAGGCCTCATCTAGATTATGCAGTACAATTTTGGTCACCATATTATAGGAAGAATATTGATTTGCTCGAGTCTGTGCAGAGAAGGATGACAAAGATGATTGGTGGGCTAAGGAACTTACCTTATGGTGAAAGGCTCAGAAAACTAAATCTACATACATTGGAAAGGAGAAGAGTCAGAGGGGAATTGATTGAAGTCTTCAAATGGGTAAAAGGATATAATAAAGGGGATCTGGGTAAGGTTCTTATACTTAGTGAACATGACAGGACACGTAGCAATGGGTTTAAGCTTGATAAGTATAGGTTTAGGAAGGAGATTGGGAGGAATTGGTTTACAAATCGTGTGGTAGATGAATGGAATAGGCTCACTAGACATGTGATAGAAGCCTCCTCTCTGGGTAGTTTTAAGAATAGATTAGATAAATATATGGATGAAGGTGCTAGATGGGACTGACTTTTTTTTTATGTACATATGTATATATTTTTCTAAGGAGTGGGGAGATTATATTTTGCGGTTGCATGAATGGACATAATCCTCTGGATGCATTTTATGTATATTGTAGATTAAATCTGACGAACTCCTTAAAGGGTGACAATGTTGATGACTTTTCTCTGGTAAGAAATCTTTTGTGTGTTGACTGGAACAGGAGCTGCCAAGTGTAGGCCATGAATGGTCTTTTGCAGGCTCCTTCTTTTCTTATGTTCTTATGAATATAAAGAGGATTTTAGAAGCTTCGTCCCAACCCGCAGGGCGGGTACTTACTTTTTTCAGGCCGGTGTATGAAAACCCACCCTTTCCCGACGCTTACCAGTTATTGACGCTGAACCTTCGCTCGAGGGCCAAAAATCTAGAAAACGACCCTTACCCGGTAGACATAATTGAATATAAAATCGCTACTATTTATCGTACGGAAAAGATTTAGATATCAATTTGAAGGTAATATGATCTCCCATACGGACGAACCGAAACTTTCGGCCAAACTTTCTGTTGTAGTTTGAATAAGCAATCATTTGGCGTCAAGGAACGGATTAATCTCGAACGGCCTTCAGGAACCAATTAAATTCGAAAACCGAGGTTCCACAATAATTTAATTATGTCATATTTTGGTAAAGATTAAGATCGGCGGGGCGCCCGAAAAAGGGGAAGGGGGTTTGGCGTGTATGTTTCGTTCACCCGCGCATGGATATTCATGCGCGTTTGGTTAAATAAAAACATTTTATAAACAATTATAATTATATACTGTGGGAGCGTGCCCCACAGACCCCCCCCAATTGATTGAAACTCAGGATCATGGTAGGGGGTCCCCCGGCAGTGTTTAAACCCCTCACGAGCAGTCCCTTTGAATTTACTCCCAAAAGGTGAAACATATTGGAACACGGACGAAATAGGGTAAACATGTAGACAAGCAGCGCGGCTGGAAAAAATATTTTTGTGTAAATATTATCGTTCACCCGTTTGAATATTCATGCGCGTTTGAGTTTTCTTCGAATGATAGCTGCCGCCATTTTTTGTATAAAAAAATGGCCCGAAAGTAAACAAACCGAAAACGTTGTTTACGTAGGCCATTTTTTTTTAACAAAATTGCCCGAAAAAAACAAACGAAACACGCTGTTTCCGTACTAATTGCAGTGGTTATACTTCCGAAATAGCGAAGAGGAAAGCCTATTTATTTTGCGCGTCTGCGTCCTATTCGAAACCTAGCTGACTTGAATCACGTTTTATTTTCGAGCATCTAAATTCAAAGTTAGGGTTCACATCTAATGCTCGGCCACAAATGTCGCATTCGCTTTGGTAAATATGTAGACGAGCGGCCCCGCTCATAAGATGTACTATTCGTCCGTGTTCCAAAATGTTTCACGTTTTTGGAGTACATTTATAGGGGACGGCTCGTGGGGGGATAAACACGATGCGTGGACCTAATTTTTATAATGTGCTGACGTTTACATAGGTAAATGCTTTAACTACATGTCAGCGCCTTTAATCGTTTTGCGAATTATAATAGGGGTTGGGGGTGAGGTATGACGTCAGGCGACTCAAACGCGCATGAATATTCAGAAACGGGTGAACGATAATATTTACACAAAATAATTTTTTCCGGCCGGGCCGCTCGTCTATATGTTTACCTTCGCTTTTAATTCGCACTAAATTATGAAAATCCAAAAAGGTGTTTAATTTATCTTTATCAGAAACTAGGGTTAATAATTCCGCAATAACCGACAGACAAAGTTCACAATTCGATACTATTTTCACGTCTGATTGATCAATTTCAAACTGCGTAAAATGGGGAATGTTTGACACCCAAACTGCTAAAAACAAGTAGTTCCTTGAAATGATCTAGCTAATTACATTTAAATGTATAAAAGGTAATAAAATTAGTAAAATGGGGAAAAATATATTGACAAATAAAAATTACTCCGAATGAGGATAATAAAAAGCTATTAGTGGGAAAAAAAAATTTAAATCAAGCATTGACGTCATACCCCCCCCCCCCAACCGATATTATAATTCGCAAAAGAATTAAAAACGATGACATGATGTAGTTAAAGCATTCACCTCTGTAAACGTCAGAACATTATAACAATTAGGATTATATACTGGGGGGTTGTGCCCCCCAGACCCCCAATTTAATGAAACTCAGGATATTCATACTGTGAAACATTTTGGAACAGGGACGAAAATAGTACGTTTTATCGGCCGGGCCGCTCGTCTACATATTTACCCGAAATAGTTTACGTCCCATGGTTCGCGCTGCCGATGGTAATGTTTACCAATAGCTCAAAGAGGAAACTACTTGAGGCGCTCCTCACAACAAAGCGGCTGCCCAACTAACACGTGGCAATACTTGCGAAACAGACCCCGGCGCTGAGCCTAGAAGGGCGCTGAATAAGCACGGGTTGGGAGTGGGAAGGCTCCCAGTACCCACGCGGGGGGGGGGGGGGGGCAAGAGGCAAAAATGGCCTTACAAAAACCAGGAAATGAAATTTAAATTTTTCATAGGTAAACGAATGTCTTACTGGTCGTAGTTAGGAACAAAGGAATTTGCCGTAGCTTGGGATGACAAACTAACATCTCGTTATGTAGGTAGTAGAGATGTAGGGGACAGGTTACGAACATGTAACGGCAAGGCGTTCGGTCGACTCAAAAATGCAACAATTGCGGGAAAAATTTAGACTTCGGATTCAAATCTAGCTTCTAGTTTGACTCCATTTAGATCTAAGTGAAATTGACTTATAAGTAGGGTACTCACGTGTAAAAAGGGTAATTTCCAATTTGGGAGAGAGATATCGTAAGTAGTAGAGGAGGTGGATGTTGTGCAGCGAATGAACAAATTCAAAAAGTGCTTCCTGAATTTACCCTGTCGTAGTCAGCTGCTGCTGATTCGCTCAAATAAACGAGCAATAAACCTTTAACTTGGAATAAACGTAATGAAACCTCTCGTCTGATCAAATACTCGCCCTTAAAATTGAAAGGGGCCATAATATGAATTGAATTTGATTCCTTTTAAATTAAATGAGAATATTATAAATAATTCTAAGCCTACAACGAATCGTTGCCATATTTTCTGATGAGAAGTTATGAACTTGTATTATTGATATTTTGGCCGGGCAAATTAAATGTTTGACCTTTTCGTGTTGCTTACGCCTTTTACAAAGTCATAAAAATACCTTTTAAAGCTTAAAATTTGTGGTGGAAATGTTCTTCAAATTGACCACTTATTTATTTGGCGCCAAAATTATTATACTTAAAACCTTTCAAAAATTGGCGGCCGGAGCGTGCGTGCGTGCGTGCGTGCGTGCGTGCGTGCGTGCATGCGTGCGTGCGTGCGTGGACTGCCGGATTTGAAAATTGATGAAAATACTAACCAAACTACCATTCAGTTTGCCATATAGTTTCTGTTTCATTGAATTTCATGATTTGTATCTGATTTCAGATTACATTAAGTATTTATTCATATTGAATGTCATTTTTAATGCTATCCAGCCCATCGCCGATCATCCCAGGGTAAAAACCAAGGGGAAAGGAATCTCTGCGATGAAGTGGACACAAAGGGAAAGAGATCACATAAGAGGAGTGGGATGTAGGAAAATTGGAGGAGAACGGGAGCTGAGACGAAAGGGGGGGGGGGAGGAAGGCCAAGTTAAAATACGTTTTGACCTCAGGGAGTGGCCGGACACTTCTCTCCTACCGGTGCCTTCCCTCCGCCGGGTGGTAAAGGCAGGAGGAGCCAACCCACGAGCAAAGGCGGGTTATTTATTGATCGTCTGTTTATCCCCCTTTCCGTTTTAAGAAAGAGTAAAAAATCGCATAAAAAGTTTCGAAAGCTTAATTTTGAAGGCGAATTAGATGTCGTTTCAAATGGGAGGCCAACTCTCTCCCGACTGGTTCGAACATTACAAGCGACCTCTTCGTATTATAGCAACAAAGATCCGTTATTGCGGCCATAAACAAAACAAATAAGCTATTTGATTTCCCTTGCTTATTATTATCTATAAGGAGTAAATGTGAAACAACTATATACAATAATTATTTAACTAAGGTTATCAATAAGGACGAGAAGCCCATTGCTCATTAACGAAACCAAGGGACATTGAAAACATTTGGATCTTTTCGAATTGACTTCACGTTAAATGATCGAAGTAAAATTAACATCATAATAAGAAAGTCAGAGAAAATCGACAAATATTCATGTAACTAATCGCTGCCACCTGTTTTCTGATTAAACAAAAACTTCTGGTTCGCATCGACGATGATTTTTTTGTTTAATGATTTTATAGAGCGCATCTGGCAACTGCCCACTTGGGCATAAGTCGCCGAAAAACACGACAGGCAAGAACTAGGCTACTTTAAAGTAAAAATATGAAAACATAACAATGATATAAATTGAAAAAACTTAACAATCAGGAAGCAATCTCCGGCAGCGGTTGGAGGTCCCGCTCACCCCGGTGCAGGAGAGTGCAACCTACAAACAAAACAAAAACAAACAAAAAACAACCTTAAAAAGAGGGGAGCAGCCCAAAAGTCAACGTGCACGAATCCGCCACGAGTACAAGGGACAGGCGGTAGCGACCCCGCCCATCCCGGTACCGGAACAGGTATCGTGCGCGAAGATCACCCAGACTGGAACATTCGAAAAGAATGTGCCGAACAGTCTGGGGGACGACGCAGTCGTCACAATATGGCGCAGGCGAGCGCTCCATCAAATAGCGATGCGTCACATGAGTGTGTCCGATTCGGAGACGACAAAAAGCGACCTGAATCCGTCGCAGCATTGGGGGATAGGTCCATGGGAACAGTCGCGGCGCAATGGCACGCAACTTTAAGTTCCCTTCGACCGTCTCCCATCTTGTTTGCCAAGCAGTCCGAAGAGCTGCCCGTATTCCTGCCATGTAGTCGGTGTGAGGAAGAGCGAAACGCTGGTCCGGTGGCAGAGTACTCACGGACTCTTTGGAGCCGTCATCCGAAGACACTGGCACGGTTCTAGCGTGACACGAGGTGTGCTCCAAAAAGGTCGAACGCAATACTCCCGGTGCCGTACAAGCTTTGGGAGCAGAGGCGTGGCGACAAATTTGGTACCCTCCAGGGTGGCGTCCTGGGCAGAACCAAGGGCGCCACCGGCCCGAGAGCTATATCTAGCTCTCGAAGGAGCTTCCTGGCCCTAAACCCAAAGGGCTTAGGGTATTACTGGCGTCTCTCGGCGGCATAGGCACCGTCGAGATCAGCTGCGGATGCAGTGAAAGCTGTTGGCGACTGAGGGAGGCGCCGTGCTCGCGCGTACAGACGAGTGATGCACTGCACGCGGCGCAGAGTGAGTGGCATCTCCCCAGCATCGACCAACAGGCTTTCAATGGGGAAAGTGTGGAAGGCACCGGTCGCAGGGCGGAGGCCGATGTGGTTGATCGAATCCACCTTCCGCAATAAACGCTCGGCTGCGGATGCATATAACTCGCATCTGTAGTCGAGCTTCGAACGAACAAGGGATCGATAAAAAAGTAGGGCAGTATCCCTATCAGCGCCCCAAGCGCTGAACGGCACGGAACGGAGAATATCCATGGCACGGGTACAAGAGACCCTAAGGCTGCGAATATGAGCCTCCCAGGTGAGGCGTCGGTCGAATACAAGACCGAGGAAACGGTGCGATTCCACCACATCCAGGCGCACCCCATTAAGAAACAAATCTGGGTCGGGGTGGAGCCGTGGATGGCGGCAGAAATGCACCACCTTAGTCTTGGCCAAAGAAAACCGAAACCTGTGCGCTTCGGCATAGCGAGAGACGCGGTTTAATGACTGTTGGAGTCGACGCTCCAGAGTTGGCATCTGGGCCGCGCCAAAAGAGATCGAAAGTTCATCCACGTAGAGCGTAGCGAGAACATCTTCCGGCAGCACCGAGGTGATGCCGTTGATGCTCAGGGAAAAGAGTGTGACACTGAGGACACTTCCCCGCGGGACACCCTCTTCCTGCTCCTTTGGGCCGGAGAGAGCTCCCCCCACCCGTACGCGGAAACGACGAACTCGCAAAAATTCAGATATAAAGACTGGGAGGCGTCCCCTCGCCCCCATCGTGTGGAGAGTCTCCATGATACCGTATCGCCATGCGGTATCATAGGCCTTCTCCAGATCGAAAAACACCGTGGCGTAGTGCTATCTACGAAGGAAAGCCTCGCAAAAATTCAGATATAAACATTGGGAGGCGTTCCCTCGCCCCCATCGTGTGGAGAGTCTCCATGATACCGTATCGCCATGCGGTATCATTGGCCTTCTCCAGATCGAAAACCACCGTGGCGTAGTGCTGTCTACGAAGGAAAGCCTCCAGACGGCATTTTCCAGTCGGAGTAGAGCATCCTACGTGGAGTGGAACTTACGGAAGCCGCACTGTGCAGAAGACAGATGGCCTCCACTGTCCAGGAAAAAGGCTAGCCTAACATTTACCAATTTCTCCATCAACTTGTACACGCAAGAGGTTAGAGAGATTGGGCGGAAACCGGTCGGAGTAGAAGGATCTCTCCCCGGTTTGCGAAAGGCCAGCACAGTAGAGCCACTTCATACGCCTTTATAGAAGTAGAATTGTAGTAATGTATTTTTTCATTGAATAAAGTATTTGTTTGTTTTTAAATACAGACAAATAAACGTTAAAATGTGAAAGCAAGTGGTGTTAGTGGATGGAGGGGTGAATATTTTGTATGTGTATTTTTAGGCCACTGTTCAAAATGTGGTTTAGGGCCATCGGGGTCTTAAATCAGCATTAACTTGAACCATCCCGATACTGGTGTTTCGTGAAAAACGGGTGGCTTGATGGAGATCGCATTCAACACTTCTGCCCCGTAAGGGGCGCGGCGAAAATCACAGTAAATAAAAATTAACACGCACATAAATCTTTCGTGATGCGCACATGTGTCCACCAACACAGCTACGTCGGAACTGAAGATTCTGAAGAAACAGATCGAGTCAACTCCAGCCGACTTGGGTACAGTACAAGTATTGGACTAAGTAATTCCCGTATAAGTTTTGTTCTACCTTCATTTATCGTACTTTATTATTCACATATATTCTCCTGTCCCACTTTGAATGACGATTTATATTACAAAATTATGATGTCAATAATTATGTTTGAATTATTTTTACTTCTAATATTTCTATATCTCTTCTATTTTTTTATTTATATTTTTTGTAGCCATCCCGCGATCCTTATTTGCGTCGCGACCATGGGTTTGGGAACCACTGGCTTAGGCATTCACAGACGTTCAGATTTGTATGTGCTGCAGCCACTGCGTTTATTTGCCTTTTGATCAAAAGAGTTAAACTTCTCTCGTCATTCATCTAAAGATATAGTCAAGCTCTTCAACAGACCAATATAGGGTGTTAATTCGACGGTCGAGCCTTGTAGCAATTTACTACAGCAGTTGAATCACTGCAAAATGTCATTCCATAGTTCACACAATAAGGCAAATTCAATGGTGCCAATGTATTTGGCCAGTGAACCTGCTTCATTTATTGTGCCGCCGTTCTGAGTAGCATCCTCTGAGATATCATGCACAGAACTTTGAAACTCATGGTACCCCATCGAAACTGCTTTTGTGGCATCAAACCGATCCCACTACCACACATCCGATGGGTGTATCGGCGCTAGGCATTCAAGGTTCTTTTTAACGTGGCTTAACAACACATGCCAACGAACGTGATGATGCAACAAGGAATGAATACAAGCTTTCCTGCAAGTAGAAAGAAGGTAGCTTAATTAATAATGACTGAATTACTAATGATATTAATATCAATAAAATAATTTTAGTATATCCATAAAATATTCACAGGGGGCATAGTCCTAATCAAATTACTGTTCTGAGTACTCCTAGTGGTGTGTAACTTTTACATACCAGTAGCAGCACTGAGAGCAAAATTGAGGACTCTCTCTTTCAATCTAGATATATGAAACAAAAGGTTTTTTTCCCAATTTATTAAAACACTTGAGAAAATTCTGATTACAAAATACTTTTACCAATATCTCGGATTCGAAAGTCAAACAGAGGAGTCGTGATGCTGCACGAATAACTATTAAAGGTTATACAGCTTCTGGCTCTACTTCCAGTAAGCCCCTGGGAAAAAACACCTTCATAAGTTAAAATATCCTTAGGGTATTACACAAATCACAAAAAATAAATAACTCATTATTCTTCCACTCATCCTTTACTAAGGATCAGAATTCCTGAAATTCTTCTGAAATTCTTACTCTTATAGGAACGTTTAACTTAATTTTACACTGACAGTAAACATTAACTTCCTGTGAGTGTTTACCAAATTTAACATATTTATTTCACATTTACAAATTGAATTTCGAGCACACGTCGTGTCACGCTGGAACCGCGTCAGTGTCTACAGATGGTTTCAAGTCTCAGGAAGGTGTCGATTTCCACGTCGTATCCCCCCTGTTTTAAATGAGCGGGGCTCTGCCACACGCCCGTCCGTCTTCACGAGCGAGGTAGTTGCAATACAGTTCAGTGCATGGAATAGCACGTCGTGCCCGTTTATGAAACTTGATTGTGATCTGTAGTGTCTCACATAATGCCCTAAATGCTCTCGGGGTATTGGAATCTCTACATCTCCTGGCTCGAGGTATCCGGGAGCAGGGCGGGTGTCGAGATTATCTTCTGCGATGTTCCTGGACATGTAGGAATTGCTGGGAATGAGGGCGCCAAAGAGACTGCGAGGACTGGGCGACGACACCAGCGTTTCGCTCTTCCTCACACCGATTACATAACAAGAATCCGGGTAGCTTTCCAGTAATGGGCACGTCACGTTTCTATGTACGCTGTGCTGGTGTGGCTCAGCAACCCGTTCGGCCCCTGCTTAGCTTCCTTTTCTTTCTGACACCATGTCTTCTCACCGCTGCTTCCTCACTTTCCCTACAATCTCCCACTACTTTCTCTGGTTGGCCTCTAATTTCACAGGGTAGACCCCGACCAGCTTCCTCTCACCCAACTTCCTCAGGATCGGGGCAACGCCCCCTGATATCTGAGCTCAAGTTTGGGATGGTGAGTTATAACAACCTGCCTCACTCCGACCCTCACATACCCTTTCTCTCTCCTTTCACGGTCCATCAATTCTACGCCCAACCCGAGGCGGAGTCGCCATGCCGATGGGTTGTCTGGCCACTGGGCGGGAGGAGTGGTCTCAAATGACAGCAGCTGGCTTTTCCTGGCCCGTCTTCGCTCCTTGCAAACTCAGATGATTACCTTTTGCATCCTGCTGAAAGAATAGCGTCACCAGGCGCATAAATCCGCCAGATCTTGCGAGGTTTCGCAATTTTTGATACTTTTTAAAATCGTGAGCTACTACTTTTAGGGGGACAAAGGATGGCAAAGTCCATGCCCCCTAACGTCCCGCAGTCGTGTATTCTGAGTTTACGGGGGTCGGGCGGACCTGCCTCCCTCACTTCCCCGACGGATGCTGGCATGAGGCGATAAATAAAGAAAATTCTAAAGAGATCCGTGATGTCTTGGAGGGGAAGGGGATGGCCAATTGAAAGCCCCCTGAGATGGACATGTTCCCTGACGTTACCGAGACCCAGACGGCAGGATCTTCCATGAGTCGAACCCGGGCTCGGGGCCAAGCACAGAACCAGAGTCAGCCCGTGTGAAAACCTTTCCTCAGGCGCCCCCACCCCTCCCCCACACACCCAGATTCCTCACAAGAGGAAGGAGATATCTCTTCCCCGGGCTGGCGCCCCTTTGACAGCAAATACCTTCTGAATTTCAGAGAAGGCTCTTGTTGAGGCCGGTCCATGTGGCCTAAGGGCTCCATCGGCGGTGGAGAGAAGCGGATTCATTCCTCACCCTCCTCTCCTACAAATCAAAGAAACAGGAAGACCAAAAATACCCATGGGTCCGCTTCCTCCGCCTGAGCCACGGAGAGGGACGGGTCCGCTGCCGTTTCGGTGATCGGCACGACCAGCCCCAGTGCTGCCCCTGGTAGTGTCCCAGGCAAATATCCAAATTGCAAGTGCTCAGAGCGGAGCCTCGATTACATCGAAGCCACTGACTCAAGATATTACCTAGAGTTTTCGAACGCTTTCTCGTTATTCGTTCCACTGATAGCAGCATGTTGGCCAAGGACAACATGATCCAAGATAGGAGAACACTGGCTAGCGTGATTATTAGAGAGCTCAAGGTACCGTTTATTGGACGGAAGCCTTCTGGCGAATGCGCCGAATCCCACCGAGGCAGCCGTTTAGCCCTTCGGACACTTTATAGCAGGGCAGTGGCACCGTACTCTATCATGAACTTCGGGAAAGAGCTGGAGCTGGTCCTGGCGTGGCCGGTGGTGCCTGGGACATCTTAGGTCTTAATGCTAAAAAACCCCCCTCTGATCCTGTCCCCCTCCAAGCCTACGATACGAGCACGGTCGTTTCCGCGCCCATTTGGAACACTTCTGTGGGTTCTACCCATCCAGGGAAATCTCCTGATACAACTGACAGCACAAAGGGTTTACACCCGCCCCCCTCTAGCAGCGTGACCGTTCCCCATAAGGCGAAACGGCCACGTTCCTCCACAGAGTCGCTAGACTCTTAGGACACAGCACCCATGAAATTGGTCGTGAGGCCATCTTCCGGCTTTCTAAAGCTTCACCACAAAAGACAGCACTAAAAAGCTTCGCCTACACCCAGTGGTAGGCTGGGGGGCTCGAAGACGGTGGATCCTCCAAAAGATATACCTCCGCCTGCCTAAGGTTTAGAAGCGGAGGTAGGAAAATACTCGCATGGCAAGCCCAACCTCCCTCGATAAGTCGTTGAAGGCGACAGCGCCTGGAGTTCGACATCCGGGAAGCGTACGGCCATTCCCGTGAGGGTATTCCTTCATTTGAATTGCCGCGGACTCCGGGCCAACTGGGAAGATAGTCTCCTCCCGTTTTGCCTTAGCAATCTTTTTACAGGGACCATGCTGGCTGTGTGCTCCCTACCTACCTCCCCGGGGTATAGGGGTTTTGCGACCGAATCACAGAGACATGGGAGGAGGGAAAGAGGATGTGCCATTTACTCCAGACTTGTCTCCGTCATTCATTCTCTATGCTTCAAATACCTCTTTTCAGGCAGCAGCTGTGCAGCTACACCTTGATAGGAGGTATACGGTTATTTCTGCGTACATTCCACAGTCAGCAGACTTCGACGCGGGAAACTTCTGCCGCGTCGTTGTAAGGTGGCCCTTCTCATGCTCAATCTGAACGCGAGACCCCTCTGAGGAAACTACGCTATCAATCCCAGGGGCCAGGTCCTTGCCGACGTGATCCAAGAGTTGGAAATGTGTCTAAATGTGGAGTTTATGTATCACTGCCCGAGAACCGGTCGTTTTTCTGCCTTCATCTATCTCTGTGCTCCCCAGATGCACAGCCTGATTTGGGCTGCGGCTAGTCAATGACATCAATGGTATTAATCACTTTCCTATTTAAATCATTTTCTAGGCCACTGCCGTCCGAGAGTCCGCCCTGGTGCTCTTTATTTCAGGAAATGACTCATTTCTCTCTCAATAGAGGAGTTTAGGTCGGTTGATGAGCCAGTCGAGTTCTCCGTCAATCTAACTACTATTCCTAGAACGGCTGGCAGTTTTGTACGCCGACCGCCTCTGTGGTAGCCTTTTTCTGGATAGTGCGGCCCCCACAAGTTTCACTCTGCGTCGGATGCTCCGCTCCGACTGGAAAATACCGTCTGCCATGCCTTCTTTTGTAAACAGCACTACGCCACGCTGTCTGTCGATCTGAAGGCCTGTGATACCACATTGCGAAACGGTATCATGGAGACTCTCCACACGATTGGTGAGAGGGAAGGCCACTTATTCTCTATATGATATTTTTTGCGAGATCGTAGATTCAACGTGCGGGTGGGGGCCTCTCCGGCTCAATGGAGCAGGAAGAGGGTGTCCCACATGGAACCTTCCTTGAGTTAGTTAGTCAGCGCCAATCCTTCGATGATACTGGGAGGATCCCCGACGGGATAATCAAACTTTTATATAAGGTCAGTAGGACATTCGCTGGTCGGCCCGAGGGCCCAGTCCTCTTTTTGGCGAGAGGTGCCAGGAAGTATTATGTTTTGACTTTCCTAAAGTGTCGCACTCTTTGCCCTCTGAGAATGGACGGAATCACGTCGCTGCTGCGCTCTATATTGACGACCTTTTGATCTCTTTTGGCGCGGTCCAGATGCTAACTCTGGAGCGTCGACTCCAACATGCATTGGACCACCTCTCTAGCTATGCCGAAGGGCACAAGCTTCGGTTTTCCTTGGATGGTGTTGCACTTCTGCCGCCATCCACGGCTCCTCTCTAACCGACTTTTTTTCTAAATGGGGTTCGCTTGGAAGTGGAACTCTCGCCGTTTCCTTGTTCTTGTATTGACCAACACACACCCAAGAGCCAGCCTTCGTCTCTCGTACCCACGGCATGGAAAGTGTTCGTTCCGTGATGTTCAGGACTGGGACCCCGGTAGGGATACTGCCTTACCTTTTTATAGATCCTTTGTTCGTTCGAAGCTCGACTATAGATAAGAGTTTTATGCATCCACAGCCGAGTGTGTAGTGTGGAATCTATTTACCACAACGGCCTTCGCCTAGCGATCAGTGTTGCCAATTTAGCGAGAATTATTTTTATTTGACGAGGCCGCGCTATTTTAGCGCGTTTTGGGAGTTTTAGATTATTCATTTGATAATCCATTTTCCAGCGAGGCCAAATCTTTTTGATGGCTGCCAAAGTTTCTACGTTCGTACAAAATTGTTATTTACCTCCTAGCTCTTGTACGCTTATACATGGCGTTTATGTACTCTTAAAAAGAGAAGTTCTTCATTTGACTGATCAAATGCATTTGTCACTCTCTTCAACTTGCAGTGTCTCATGCTGTAGCCAAATGCTTACCTAGGCATTTAGACCATGGTTAAGGTAACTTATAACTGGTTTTCGCATTCCTTTGTCTGTCAAGCTGATATAAGGTGCTATTCGCCTCAATAAACGACGGTACTGTACCGTTAAAGCTCGTCTCGCAATGTCCGACCAGATGTCTCCCAATTCGAGTTGCTGTTTCAAGAATTCTGGAACAGTGGGTTGAATTGCGTGGTCATTTCAGTATAGCCAGGAAGGAAGAAAAAGCCTTACAGCTGAAACTATATTCTTTGTTCAACAAGAAAAGCTGTTTTTCTGAAACAAATACTTCCTCTAGTTCAAAGGGTTAAACTTTTAAGGCGAAAATACAATCGGTGTCTACTTGTTTGGATTTTGAATTCAAGGACTTTTTAAAAAATAATCAAAGACAGGTTTTAGCCATTACTTTTTTTGTTTAAAGTATTAGTTAGACGACCGTTGTATGTTTTATTTCATTTATAAGACATCATTTTTGTAATTAAATAATTTTTATCATCAAAAACTATTCATTTCATGAAAATTTAGTACATACATTTGGAAATGCTTCCATTCTCAGTGTAGATAGAGGAGAGTAGGAAAAAGGAGCAAAGAAAAAATAATAGCGTAGGCGAGTTGCGAACAGCTTCCCGCGTCGCTGGACCACTGTTAGCCAGCAGCGAATCCACTCCGCCATCCTGAGTCTCAAAAAAGACTCATTCAAACGAAGCTTTTAAGCCGCTCGCCTGCGCTTCTCGTACGCTATACAACCCCCCCTCCTAGAAGCGGAGCGTATTTTGAAGAAATGAAGAGAGCCCGTTTGGAAATGTTATCCAAGGGATAACGCTCTCCCTCCCGGGTCTGGGGACCATTGTAGATAGAGGAGAGTAGGAAAGGGGGCAAAGAAAAAATAATAGCGTAGGCGAGTTGCGAACAGCTTTCTGCGTCGCTGGACCACTGTTAGCCAGTGGCGAATCCACTCCGCCATCCTGAGTCTCAAAAAAAGACTCATTCAAACGAAGCCCGGTCCTCTTTTTGGGGAGAGGTACCAGGAAGTATTATGTTTTGACTTTCCTAAGTGTCTTCTGTTGAAGATTTTCGACCAAGATTTCTTTGTTAATATTGAAACCCCGTTCGACAGCTGCTTGTCCGTGACTGAGGCACAATATCTTATAAATAAAGCTCTTGAAGAGTGAGGTTACCTTGAAAGTCGCTACCTGGAATAAGCTCAAAATGAGCATCAAGACGAATTTCTCTGGAGATTTTTTTATTTGATTCACAGACATTATTGTCAGTGACAAATCGTTTTTAGTTTGTTTTGATGATATCAGCAGCTTTTCCGCACAGTTTTTTTAGACACAAGTTCTCTCAAAAGGATCTCAATCCTGGACTCGTACTTGGATGCATTCAACATCACATTTGGTTTCAAACAGCTGAAGCCTTTAACAACCAAATACTTAAGAAGGCTCCTCTCGTTGATTTTTTTTTTACTACAGCTACGAAGAAGTTCACTGCTTCCTTCCGAAACTGAAGAATGTCAGTGTTGGTCAGATGTTCTCGAACTTTTCTAATCTCTTCTTTAACAGCGAAGCCGAGATCCACTTTTTCAGTAAGTAATTGATGAGACGGATTGGTTAATTTAAATCCAGTCAACTCAGCTGCTTGAAAGATTTTTCCTCAACTAAATCTTTCTTGGTATGAGTAAAACGTAGCAGGAGTCGACAGCATGTCACACAAACCCTCGTAAAGGAATGGCATCATTGGGGAGTCAGTTTGATACCGGACCACAAATCCTTCCAATTCCGATGAAATCTTCAGAATAAAAGCGATCTTAGCAGATAGAAGCTAATTGGACAGGGCCTCTTTCATCGTGACATATGATGCACTTTTTGGTTCTTCGTGAGTATTCTTGATTATTTCAACAAACATCTTGACTTTGGGGAGAAGACTAATCGCTCTTTGTGCAACTCTTGGTTTTCTACCCATCTTGTTGAGTCAAATTTCATAGTGAAATCAGATTGATGAACTTCATTTGCTTGCAAAAACAATGTTAGTCTCATTGGAGAATCTTTGAAAACATAATATTATGTAGACAAAAATTTGCCAACATTCCCCAAAACGTTCTCATCAGTAAACTTGAGGCTGCCAGAAACTACATGCAATGAGCATGTGCCACAATCAAGTAGAGGAGGAGAATTGCCTCTTTTTAAGCATTCAACAGCCTCAGAAACTTATGGTTAACGTTCGGGCTGTCCATTGATACCTGAATAATTTTTGATTGGTCGAGATTCGATACCCAGTCATTAAAAGCGACAGTCACAGAAGTACAGCGAGCATCCACTCGCATTAGTGAGTAGATTAACCTAAATATTAACTTATAATATTACTATTTTCCTAATGGACATTAAAAATTATATACAATGATTTATTTTGAAAATTCAAGATCCATCTACCTTTTCATCAAATTCAAGGACTTTTAAAGGATTTCAAGGGCAGTAGACACCCTGGCAATATCCGACAAAATTATTGAATGATCTCCAATTTATGCTAAATTTGATTACTTCAATGATTTAAAACCAGGAAAACCCCCAGCAAGATGAGTGTCTTCGGGATTTTATAGACCCGAAACCCTATCTCTTATGAGTTTGAAAATGAAATCTCGCAATGCAACTTTACTCATGTAGAATAATCGTCACTCCCCCGTTCTCTCGCAGTGGAGTCACGAGGCGATTACCGCAAAAACATCCGGCCCCGGGACCGTTTGGTCAAGCGCGTAACCGCAGCGCCGCGCCACTCGTCCCTATGAAAGACCGAAGGTTGTAAAATGCAAGATCTCCCCCAGGAGAGTGAGATTCAATTTCACGTCAAGAAAGAAATTGGAGACGTGTTTCTCCCAAGCTCGAAGGCTAACGAGGAGCCGATGTAAGACTTGGTGAGAAAAACCGGTTGGCATAAGAACCCTCCTGGGCCCGTCCTCAAGCCTCCCCCCCTCTTACCACTCCCCCAGTGGGGTGACGAGGTATAAATAAGAAACACTGAGGAAAATTGAGGTAGAATACGTCTCCAGGTGACGAAGTCCTCGGATTAAGACCACGGGCTACCTAGACTGGATTGGTAGAATACGTCAATCTCCAGGTGACCAAGTCCTCGGATTAAGACCCAGGGCTACATAGACTGGATCGGTAGAATACGTCAGTCTCCAGGTGACGAAGACCTCGGATTAAGACCCCGGGCTACCTAGACTGGATTGGTAGAATACGTCAATCTCCAGGTGACGAAGACCTCGGATTAAGACCCCGGGCTACCTAGACTGGATCGGTAGAATACGTCAATCTCCAGGTGACGAAGTCCTCGGATTAAGACCCCGGGCTACCTAGACTGGATTGGTAGTTTACTTGGCTCGCCAGACTAAGAAGTACCCTGCAAGAGAGGCAGGGCTACCTACCTTAAGGGGCTAAGAAGCAGCTCATCCTCGAGCTAGTCCCTGGTTATCAAACCGAACGCTAAGTTAACTTTGTTAAGTTGAACTTACTCTCGTCAGAGACACTCCTAATATCCTGGTGCATCTTAAACACCAGGGGTATTCCTTGTCCTTGAGGAATTAAGAAAAGAAGAAGAAAAAGGCTCCCCCTCGAGCCCGTTACTCGGTGGCCACACCAAACTCATAAGTTAACTTGGTTGAGGAACCAAGTTCAACTTATTCTCGTCAGAGAAACCCCCCTCCGTTATACTCGCCCTTGAGGAAGACTGGAAGTAAGAAGCAGCTCATCCTCGAGCTAGTTCCCGGTTACCAAACCGACCTTTAAGTTAACTTATTCAAGTTTAACTTATTCTCGTCAGAGAATATCCCCCTCCTCGATTCTCGCCCTTGAAGAAGACCCTCCCCGCGTACAGTCCTCGCCCATAAGGAATTAAGTAAGAAAGGGGAAAAGCTCCCCCTCGAGCTGGTTACTCGGTGGTCACACCGAAATCTAAGTTAACTTGGTTTATGAACTAAGTTCTACTTACTCTCGCAAGAGAGACCACGCCTACCTTGGTGCCGCATAAAGCACCATGATTGCTCTCGTCCTTGAAGAATTCCCCCTGAATACCGTGTGGACCCCCATCTGCTACCCTCGGCAAACTACCTCGTGATCTCGCCCACCTACATCTGGCCGGTCGGCACGCGTCGTTAGACAATAACATTCCTGAGGGATTTAAACGCCTAAATCTTATATATTGCTGTGTGTAGCGGAATTAACCAATTTTAGAGGGTCAAACTAATTGAATTAATTCTTGTGTATTATAATATTCGGAGTATTTCTGTGGTTAATGGTTAATTTCTGTGTATTGAATTGTTAAAGTTAAAATATAAGTTTATTTTGGGAATTATTGTGCGTTTCTCTATATCCTTACGTGTTTCCAACGGCTCTCTTCTTTAAGATATCAATATTAGCACTCTTAGAACAAAAAGGGGGGCATTTTACGACAACTCAACAAGCAGAAAACGATATACTCGTACGTGAAAGATGCATTAAATTCGTCATTGAGCTTGTGCAGCAAATTAAGTAGCGACTACCAGATAATGTAAAAGTTCTAGAATCCATGGAAAATTGTAGACCGTGCGAAACCCTTTTCATGAAAATGATGAGACCATAACCAAAATAGATTTTCAATGGAACCAGCTACGGAAAGTAACCTGGATTGAAGTTTCGGACACCATTTCATTCTGGATAATAAAAGTTTCTTTGTATAGAGAATGTGTGGTGGAAAATCCGTTCAAAGAACTCTGATTTAGCATTAAGACTCCTTCCTTTGCCACATTCCAATGTGGGAAGACTCTTTAGTGTCATGAACATTGTTCATTCAAATTGCTGTCGAATGTCCCAGTCTGGGTGATCTTCGCGCACGTCACCTGTCCCGGTACCGGGATGGGCGGGGTCGCTACCGCCTGTCCTTTGTACTCGAGACGAGTGCGTGCACATTGACTGGTGGACTTGTTGACTTTTGGGGGGAGGCTGGCCTTCTCCCTTTTATTTAACTAGGTTTTGTTGTTGTTTTTGTTATTGTTATTATTTTCTTTCTAGATCACACGCTCCTACGCCGGGTGGAGAGGGACCTCCCCCGACGCCGGAGCTTGCTTCCTAATTGTTATTTCTTTTTATTGTTGTTTTATTTTCAATTTTTTTAAAGTAGCCTAGAACTAGGTTGTTTGTTTGCGGTGACTTATGCCCAAGTGGGCAGTCGCCAGAGAGCCCCTTAAAAAATAATGAATCTTTCGAAATTGCGCAACTTCATGAATTTAAAAACATTGAGAGAAATTTTATCCGTAAAAAATGGTCTAAAGCGTAGTCATAAATGTTGATTCAATTATAAATTGCTAAATAACATCTTGCGGAAAATTGGAACTATGAATGCATATGACGCCTCGACGTCAGGAGAAAAAGTTGACAAAGATTATGACGATTTGGAAGAGAGCAGTGATTTAGAAATCTTGCATTCGGAGTAAATTAAAGGTAAATCGCTTTAGATTCATTTGTTTACAATTGATTCTAATTTTTAACAAATTGCTTTAACTTTGCTATTTTGGCGCGTTTTAACACAAGTTTGGTGCTTTTTAGCACGTTTTGGACCACGAACTAGCGCGTTTACCTTTGAAACATTTGGCAACACTGCTAGCGATCGGTGCCTTCTGCGCGTTCCCCATTGAGAGCCTACTTGTCGATGCTGGGGAGATGCCACTCGCTCGCAAGTGAGTAAATTAGGGAGAGCTGTTCCTGTCTTTTTCGAAGCAATGAGGTGCTTATCCTTTGGTGAAGGAAGTCCTGGCTATTCAGTAAGGATTGACCCTCATCATGGGATGCTAGACTTGTCCTGGCGCGCCCAGCGCTGCCTGGGAATTGCCACGGACCCGGGGCCAACTGAGAAGAGCTACGGAAAGTCTTCTCCTCCAGT
Source organism: Ceratothoa steindachneri (assembly GCA_963969495.1). NCBI lineage: Eukaryota > Metazoa > Arthropoda > Malacostraca > Isopoda > Cymothoidae > Ceratothoa > Ceratothoa steindachneri. Next base: position 23,862,010 of record OZ018327.1, on the reverse strand, counting down.
TCGCAATCTGCTATCATTCTGCAGGCCATGGTAGGCGCGTTACCCCTGTCCACCCTCACAGGGCACAAGGGTTTTGCAACCACACCAGCACGGGATGGGGGCCGGGCAGGAACATGCGCCATTTACACCCTGCATCATGTCTCTCTTCTTCTATTTCCGATAAATATCTCCTTTGAGGATGTAGCAGTTTAGCTACACCTGGATCAGAGCTATGCTGCATTGACTGCGTAGATTTACTCAGTCAGTCGAATTCGACGAAAACGATTTCTGCCGCGTCCTGTCACGGTTGGCAATGCCGTCTATAATAGTCCGAGATTTGAATGGTAGACACTTCCTCGGAGGACTACTCGATTCGGAAGGGCGCATTTTGGTCTCTGCTTTCGCAGCCTTAAGGTGGCTCCTGACTTCCTATAGGGGTTTATTTACCTTTGTCAATTGTAACTAATCTTTTTTGATCATTTCTAATTACTGTTTCCTTATTTCACTTCGTAATTTACAGAATAGTAATAAATCAAATGATGGATAGAAAAAAGGGGGGGGGGCAACTAGCCCCCCCCCGCCCGCTAGGTGGAAGAAGAAGGGCTCTGTAAGATTCCTACTACCCACTACACTCATCTGATGATTAGGGCGGGGGGGGGTCTTGAAGATGAGTTGGGGAATCCAAACCTCAGGGATGGGGCTGGATGGGCACACTAATTTTCAAGGGTCGCTCAAGATCCTCTTGCGCATCCAAAGGAGAGATTGATTGATGTAGTCCTCCAGGAGGATTCTTGAACACGTATCAGGGAGGGAGAAGGGCTACGTTCTTCATCTCCTCTGGGAAGACGAACGGGGTTAAAGGTGGTAAGGGGGTGGTGTTTCGTTACCAACCAACCTTCCCCGATTGTTCGCCCTGTGAAACCCAAAGGGGAGGTCAAAATAATAGAAATTAAGGAGAATAGTTTATTATTTGAACCCATGGAAGATTTTCACCCGTGAAATGATTAGGTGTGAAGAAAACCGATTGAGAAATCGATTTAGAGCGACCATCCACGTGGACAATCAGACATAGACAACAGGATCTTCCATGGGGTCGAGCACGGGTTAGGTGTCGAACACGGGTTAGGTGGCAAACACAGAACCAGAGTCCACCTCTGTGCAAGCTTTTCCTTAGACGGCTCGGGCACTCGATGCCTCCCCTCGCTGGTGACCCTGTGACAGCAAAGGTCTTCTCCATTTCAGAGAAGGATCTTTTTGAGGCCAGTTCATCTAGCAACATTAGATATCTCGGTGTGAGATCGATGCTTCGACGGTATATAGTGAATACTTCTGAAACCAACGGTAGATGGGCGATGAGATGCTTCAGGAGTGTCAGAACTCGAACGTGATGGTCAGTATCATCCAGCGTTAGGCAAAACATTTGAGAAGAGACGTCCAAGAGCTGAGGTTTGTGCTCGTGCACGTTAGCAAGCCTCTCTCACACCCAGACGCAGAGTCGCACAACGCGAGGACCTCGTATAAATACAAGAATATTGGGCAGATTTTTACACGGAACTGTGGGCACCATCGCAGTTGGCGCAGCATGGTGTTTTGATGCAGGAACGAGAGTGCCGACAGGCACGATCAACATTGATTACAAATGAAGCATCGTCTGGGTAGTTCGACGTAGGGGCTTACCGGGACACGAAAGTACCCAGCTTTAATAAACTGCGACAGTTTCTGACGTCCAAACGTTAAAATCAATGTGGCAGTTTGGACTCTAGTAGAGCCTACGAACTCATGATCAGAAAAGTCTAAATCTGGGTCCACATCGTTGGCATAAGGATCCAGCTAACGAGGAAAGGCTAAAATGGCAGGGGGGGGGGGGCTGAAGAACGTTTGGCACGAGAACCCTTACCAAGAGGGGAAGTTTTATGTTTGTAGCTGGCCATTGCATAGAAAAAACTTTACATTCTTCCTCTGGACTCCCCACCACGGAGGCCGAGAAAGGCCCGGCGCTACTCAACTGTAGATTTGGTTATGTCCGTTATGTCTACGAGATCCACCACACCATCTTTATAGACCATTTTTTTTTTTTTTTTTTATGAGCTCATCTGGCGACTGCCTACTTGGGCATTAGTCGCCGTATTAAAACTGGCCTAGTTCTAGGCTACTTTCAAATAAATTAAACAGAAAAAAACAACAAAAAAACCCAAAAAAAACAACACCCCAAAAGGGGGAAAGGAAGCAAGCTGGTGCGTCGGGGAGAGGTCCCCCCGGCGCAGGAGCGTGCAACTAAAGGAAAAAAACAAACAAAAAAAACCAAAAAAAAAACAAATGCAAAAAAAAAACAACAACAACAACAACAAACAAACCTTGCTTAAATAATAGGGAGAAGGCCGGCCTCTCCCAAGAAGTCAATAAGTCCACAAGTCAATGTGCACGAATCTGTCCCGAGCACAAGGGACAGGCGGTAGCGACCCCGCCCATCCCGGTACTGGGACAGGTATCGTGCGCGAAGATCACCCAGACTGGGACATTCGACAAGAATGTGCCTAACAGTCTGGGGGACGACGCAGTCGTTGCAATAGGGCGCAGGCGAGCGCTCCATCAGATAGCAATGCGTCACACGAGTGTGTCCGATTCGGATACGACAGAAAGCAACCTGAAGCCGCCGCAGCATTGGGGGATAGGTCCATGGGAACGGTCGCGGCGCAATGGCACGCAGCTTTAAGTTCCCTTCGACCGTCTCCCATCTTCTTTGCCAAGCACTCCGAAGAGCTGCCCGTATTCCTGCCATGTAGTCGGTGTGAGGAAGAGCGAAACGCTGGTCCGGTCGCAGAGTCCTCGCGGACTCTTTGGCGACCTCATCGGCGCGCTCATTCCCCGCAATTCCTACATGTCCAGGAACCCAGCAGAAGACAATCTCGACATCTGCCCGGCTCGCCAAAACCGTGGCGTCACGGATATCGCGAACCAGGGGATGCGGAGATTCCAATGCCCCGAGAGCACTCAGGGCGCTTTGTGAGTCGCTATAGATCACAATCCGGTCTCCGAACCGGGCACGTCGCGTAATCTCCCGTACCGAGTGGTGTATTGCCACCAGCTCGGCCGTGAAGACAGACGCAGCGCCTGGTAGAGCCCCGCTGACTTCAAACAGAGGGGATACGGCGTGGAAGCCGACCCCCTCTTGGGACTTGGAGCCATCCGTATACACTGGCACGGTACCAGCGTGACACGATGTGTGCTCCAAAAAGGTCGAACGCAATACTCCCGGCGCAGTACAAGCTTTGGGAGCAGAGGCGTGGCGACAAATAGCCAAATGTGGTACCCTCCAGGGTGGCGTCCTGGGCAGAACCAGGGGCGCCACCGGCCCGAGAGCTATATCTAGCTCTCGAAGGAGTTTCCTGGCCCTAAACCCAAAGGGCTTAGGGTATGACTGGCGTCTCTCGGCGGCATAGGCACCATCGAGATCAGCTGCGGATGCAGTGAGAGCTGTTGGCGACTGAGGGAGGCGCCGGGCTCGCGCGTAAAGGCGAGTGATGCACTGCACGCGGCGCAGAGCGAGTGGCATTTCCCCAGCATCGACCAAGAGGCTCTCAATGGGGGAAGTGCGGAAGGCACCGGTCGCAAGGCGAAGGCCGGTGTGGTGGATCGAATCCACCTTCCGCAATAAACGCTCGGCTGCGGATGCATAAAACTCGCATCCGTAGTCGAGCTTCGAACGAACAAAGGATCGATAAGTAGGGCAGTAGCCCTATCAGCGCCCCAAGCGCTGAACGTCACGGAACGGAGAATGTCCATGGCGCGGGTACAAGAGACCCTAAGGCTGCGAATATGAGCCTCTCAGGTGAGGCGTCGGTCGAATACCAGACCAAGGAAACGGTGCGACTCAACCACATCCAGGCGCACCCCATTAAGAAACAAATCTGAGTCGGGGTGAAGCCGTGGATGGCGGCAGAAGTGCACCACCTTAGTCTTGGCCAAAGAAAACCGAAACCTGTGCGCTTCGGCATAGCGAGAGACGCGGTTCAATGCCTGTTGGAGTCGACGCTCCAGAGTTGGCATCTGGGCCGCGCCAAAAGAGATCGAAAGGTCGTCCACGTATAGCGTAGCGAGAACATCTTCCGGCAGCACCGAGGTGATGCCGTTGATGCTCAGGGCAAAGAGTGTGACACTGAGGACACTTCCCTGCGGGACACCCTCTTCCTGCTCCTTTGGGCCGGAGAGAGCTCCCCCCCACCCGTACGCGGAATCGACGATCTCGCAAAAATTCAGATATAAACATTGGGAGGCGTCCCCTCGCCCCCATCGTGTGGAGAGTCTCCATGATACCGTATCGCCATGCGGTATCATAGGCCTTCTCCAAATCGAAAAAGACCGTGGCGTAGTGCTGTCTACGAAGGAAAGCCTCGCAGACTGCATTTTCCAGTCGGAGCAGAGCATCCGACGTGGAGTGGGACTTGCGGAAGCCGCACTGTGCGGAAGACAGATGGCCTCCGCTGTCCAGGAAAAAGGCTAATCTAACATTTACCAATTTCTCCATCAACTTGCACACGCAAGAGGTTAGAGAGATTGGGCGGAAACCGGTCGGAGTAGAGTGATCTCTCCCCGGTTTGCGAAAGGCGAGCACAGTAGCGATTCGCCAGGAGTCTGGGAGAAGACCTTCCACCCAGATCCTGTTGAACAAATCTAACAGTAAGGCCATGCCTCGCTCACCCAGGTGTCGAAGCATGGCGTACGGGACATCGTCCGGACCATGGGCGTTGTCCGCGCACGAAGCGAGAGCGGAACGCAACTCACTCACAGTAAACTTGTCGTTGAAGGGTTCTCCGCCTCTGGAGGTAAAGTCCAGCCGGCGGCCTTCCGCGACATCACGACGTGCATTGAATGCTGGCGGAGCAGCATCACGGCTAGAGAATGCGGAAAAAGCGGTCGCTAAGGATTCCGCCACGGACGCGGGGTCCGAGATTGCGGTCCCATTCTCCTGGAGAACGGGAGGGGGGTCCTGCGAGAACTTGCCCCGAATCCTTTTGACTCGCTTCCACACCTCAGCTAAAGGGGTCTTCCCGTTAAGTGAAGACACGTATGCCCGCCAAGAAGAGCGGTGGGCGTGCTTCGAAATATACCGGAACCTAGCCCTAGCCCGACGAAATTCAGCGACAGTGAAATCGTTCGGGCGGCGCTTATAGCGCATGTAGGCATAACGATTCTGTTTGAGGGCCGTCTCACACTCGGCCGACCACCATGGGAGTGGTCGGCGTGCAAAACGGCCAGACGTCCTAGGAATAGTAGTCAGGCCCACGGCGATGAGGTTGCCGGAGAAGAACTCAACGGCCTCATCTACCGACCTAAACTCCTCGACTGAGATAGAGAATTCAGTCATTTCCTGAAATGCAGGCCACCGCGCCCGCGCCAAGCACCATCGAGGTGGCCTCTCAGGCGGCAGTTGCCCTGAAAATGATATTTGAATGGGAAAGTGATCACTACCATGGAGGTAATCGACCACCCCCCAATCAAAATCAGGCTGTGCATCCGAAGAGCACAAAGATAGGTCAAGGCAAGAAAATGAAGCGGTTCTCGGACAGTGATGCGTAAACTCATCCACGTTTAGGACACCCATCTCAAGCTCTTCGATCAGATCGGCAAGGACTTGTCCCCTGGGATTTATGGAGTAATCTCCCCAGAGAGGATGCCTGCCGTTCAGATCTCCAAGCAAGAGATAGGGCCTCGGCAACCGTGCAACGACGCGGCGGAAGTCCCCCGCGTCGAAGTCAGCTGACGGTGGAATGTACGCAGAAATGATAGTATACCTCCTATCCAGGTGCAGCTGCACAGCCACTGCCTGAAAGGAGGTATCTAAAGAGAAAGGAAGAACGGAGACATCATGCCGGGTGTAAACTGCGCATCCCCCAGCCCGGCCATCCCGCGGTGGTGGGGTCGCAAGACCCTTATACCCCGGGAGGGCAGGGAGGGGGCACGCACCTAGCATGGTCTCCTGCAAAAAAATAGCTAACGGGGAACGGGACGAGACGAGCCTCCGCAGCTCCTCCCAGTTGGCCCGGAGTCCACGGCAATTCCATTGAAGGAATATGCCCTCCAGGCCTAGCTCGGAGGAGACGCGGGGGCCCTCCTCGAATTGAAGACCCTCACGGGAATGGCCGTACGCTTCCCGGGGGCAGAACCCCGGGCGCTGTTGGCCGGACAAAGCGCTGAAGGCGCTGTCGCCTTCGAGGACTTATTGGGGGAGGTTGGGCTCGCCATGCGAGTCTTTTCCTCCCTCCGCCTCGAAACCTTAGGCGGGCGTTGCGGCTTCGGAGGCGGGGGGGCCCTCTTTTCGAGGAACCACCATCTATGAGCCACTCGCTCCACCTCGGGGCGTGGGCGAAGGAGCCGAAGCTCCTTTGTTGCTGTCCTCCTTTCGGGGGACAGCTTTAGGAACCCCGGAAGATGGCCTAGCGACCATCTTCAGGGGTGTTGCCTCCTGTGAGTCTAACGACTCGGTGGAGGCACGTGGCCGTTTCGCCTTACGGTAAACGGTCACGCTGGGGGAAGAGGGGGGAGCCCTGGTTTTAGCCGGGGCAGGATATGAACCCTTTTTGCCACCAGCTTTACCAGGGGAGCGCCCGGGTTGGGTAGAGCCCGCAGAAGGGCTCCGAATGGGCGCGGAAACAACCGTGCTCGTTGACCTGGATGGGCCAGGAGCATAGGGTGCCTTTCTAACTATTGAGGCATATGACGTCCCAGGCAGAGCCGGGCGCGCCAGGACCAAGTCCTTAGCCTCGCGGAATGAGAGTCGATCCTGGGCCTGAACGGCCAGGATTTCTTTCTCAAGGAGATATGCACCACATTGCTTCGAAGAAGCAGGGTGCGGCTCTCCGCAATTGACACACTTGGCCACACACGATTTGGACTTATCGTGTGCGACCTTGGAGCAATTTACAGACTTCGGGTGACCCCGATTTTGCACGTCTCCATGATCGATTCGTATGGCCGAAGCGGTGACAGTAATAGCACCGCCGCGGCAGTGGCACGAATGCCTTCACGCGGTAGCGGTACCAACCGGCACGCACCGACTCAGGGAGCTTGTCACAGTCGAACGTGACGAAGAGTGTAGGGGTGGGTCTCGAGGCCCCTATCTGTTTTCTCATCACACGTTCGACCTTGACCGCCCCATGGTCGGCCAGCTCTAAGGTGATGTCCTCAATGGAGTAGTCAACGAGTTCCCTCGCATAAACTACTCCTTTCACAAAGTTCATGGTAGAGTGCGGCGTCACACTCACCGGGGTGCCATGAAGTGTCCGAAGAGCACTTATCTTGGCCGCCTCGGCGGGATTCGCCGCATTCGCCAGAAGGCTCCCGTCCGAGAAACGGGTTACCTTCGGCTCTCTACCAATTGCACTAGCTAATCCTCTCCTCTGATGGATCATGTTGCCCTTGGACAACATGGTGCCATCAGTGGAGCGAATAACGAGGAAGCGTTTGAAGCCAGCGGGCTCGAAAACGCCAGGTAACCTCTGAATCAGGGGCCCCGATGTCATCGAGGCTGTGCCCTGTGCACTCTTGGTATTAGTCTTCTTTGTCAGGGGCTCCGCAACCGGGGGGGCAGAGGGGGCGGATGTGCCGGTCTTGGCTTGGTCGCTTGCCAGAGTGGCAGCAGACCCATCCGTCCCCACAGCCCCCGCGGATGGAGAGGAGCCCCGAGTCTTTTTTGTCTTTTTCTTTTTCTTTTTCGGAGAGGAGGGCGGGGAATGAACCCGCTTTTCACCTCCGCCGGCAGAAGTCCCCAGGCCAGATGGACCAGCCTCAGCCAGGTCCCTCTCCGAAATGGAGAAGGTCCTGGTTGTCGTAGGGGCACCTGTCGGAGGAGATCCCTCCCCTCCTTTTACTGCCTCGGAGCCCTCAGCCATTTGAGGAGGACCTTGCATAGGGGCGGATTCGGGTTCGGTGCTTGGCGCCGAGCCCGAATTCCCCCCCATGGAAGGCCCTACCGTCTGAGGCTGGGTCTCCTCAAGGACCATGTCTATCACAGGAGGGACCTCCAGTTGGCCATCCCCTCCCAGGACATCGCAGGTCCCCTTGGCAGTATTGTCACTAGTCAGGTGGTGTGGGGAGGCACAGGCCTTGACCCCAGCAAGGTTTAAAATTCTTGCCAGCAGGTCTTTTGAGGGAAGCGACCGAAGGGGCCTGGCTTCCCTCTCCCCCCTAAGGGGGTTTGCCCTACCGAGCCGCTTGCACGAGGGGCGGTCGGCAATGGGCTGCCTGCTGGCTTTCTTGGCAGTCCCCTTAGAAAGCAAAGGAGGGACTGCCGCTAGAGATAGGGAGGTGCCCGAAAGCACCTCCAGAGAAGGGGGTGAGGGGGAGTCCCCTACACCCGTAGGCGTAGGAGAGGAGTAAGCCTCCTCTCCGGTTAAAGAATTATGGAGGGTCCCTTGCGCAAGCACAAGGGGGGGGGACCTCCATTTTCTCGGTGGAGCTGCCCGATGGCGGCTCCGTCGATTTTCTTGGGGAAGTTGGGGGTTGGGTTTTTTGGGGTTTTTTTTCATTCATGGGCATGGTGACCCTCTTTTTATTACGGGACGCAATAGCTCATCACCTCTCGCAGTTGCCCGCACTGCGAGAGGTGCTTACAAGCCCGGCAGAGCCAGGCGCCGCCATTCGGGACCACCCCTCCCGCCTGATGGCCTGGCAGTCCTTCGGCATGGCGGCTCCACCTTGAACACGGCGTAAAAAATATAGGTTGTGAAGAGGAGAGGAAAATGGATGTGAGGAAGGTATGGGTGGGGATGAAGCAGGTTGTTAAAAAAACCCCATCCCGAACCGGAGCTGAGGGGTTAGGGAACAATGTCCCCTCCCCCCTCAGCCCCGATCCGGGGTGGTTGGCTTGAGAAGAAGGTCAGCATTCTACCCTGTGAAATTAGAGGCTGACCAGAGAAAGTTGTGGGAGAGGTTGTATGAAAAGCGACGAGGTAGGGGAGATATCGGGCTATCTGAAGGAAGGAAGAGAGGCTAAGCTGGGGCCGGACGGAGTGCTGGATCCCGTCAGCACGGCGGCCAGGATGGCAAATCGCCGCGCCCCTTACGGGGTCTTTATAGACCAAAGATGCTGCGCGGAGAATAAGGGCCAATGATCAGTTTCCCGTTGGGCATCGGTAGACGAAGGCAGTGGAGATGCCCAGACTCCTCCGACCTTCATGAAAGAACAATTCAGAATAAATCTGAGAAAACAAGCAGAGCTCAGGTAACCGTCCGGGCCACTTGATAAAAGAAAAAGGGGGTGAAATAAAGTATTAGGGGGAGGGGAGAAGAGGGTTACATTAAAAGTCTTGTTTGTAGCACCAGGGGACCCCTAAGTTCCTCAAGGCTAACACCTCTCAGCACGAGGAGACCAGAGCCTCTCTGAGACAAACCTCTGAAGTAAGAAAAGGTCCCAGAAAGGGAGTGGCACTCCTCTATAGATGATGCCCTATCTACTGCAAAAATTAGAATAATGGAAAGACCATTAAGTAGGCATCGCGACTAGGCGCTATAAAAGCTTATCGGGATCCAAGGCAATTAAGGAAGTCTGTTGGCTCTGAATCTCTCTCCCCGTCTAGATAATTTCGGGGTATATATTCGAGAGTTCAGAATTCACACGCATATTGTGTCTGAAGCCGCCGTCCAGTACGTTAGGCGTAACTTCTTCGTTAGTAGAGGGCAAATAGACTACATTGTCGCCCAGAGAAGAATTGAGTGATTGTCGAAGAGCTATTCGTCAATCAGTGTTGTTCGTGGAAATAGTTAGGCGCGCTTCAACTCTTCACACCACACCTTCGGATTTTAAGGCTCAGAAAAGCCATCACCGAAGCAACCATCGTTTTCTCTTAAGGATAAGAGCCCCCCCCCCCAACTTCAAGGTCGAACTTACCTACCTGGTCCTACTCCCCGCACATCAAAGTAAAAGCGATTTACCCCCGCTTCGTCACACTCCTCCTACCTTTACCGCGTCGAACCTCAAGGATCCCCTTTGCTCTAGAACTTGCATAATTGTAAAATCATTACTTAATTAATTATCCCTCGGTTCAAACTTAATTGATAGTGTTAATCATCTTAGCAGTGAACAGTTAATTTTTAATTGCATTGCCATTTAACTTGCCGTATATGTAATCTTGAGTCTATTAAAGTACATTTTTTTAGCCGTGTTTGAATATTCCTTGGCCTAGCAACTGTGTATTTAAAGCACTCTTTCGAACCAGCCCCATGTGGAGCCTTAATTTCGCTCGGCAAGTGTGCGTATAACGGCATACACCCGGTCAGACTACGACAGAGCTGGCCGAACGTGGGCTGAGAGCAACGTATATAATCTTCGGTATAGTTATTATTTTTGCGTCTAATTCCACCGTCAGCCGAGTTCGACACGGAGACTTCCGCCTCGTCGTAGCACGGTTGCAGAGGCCCTTTCCTTCTTGGGAATCTGAACGCGACACACTCACTCTGGAGAGACTACTCTATCATTCCCAGGACGGATGCCAGCGGTAGTTTTTTTTTTCACCTTATTCTAGGCTTCTAGATTTTTTTGTGGGAAAAAAATAAAAATCTAGGGATTTTTGTTAATAAATTATGGTAAACAAATTAATATAAATATCAGGCAATGGCTTCGCCACTGCTCCTTATGGGGGGAGCTTGCGCTTCGCTACTAAGATTAAATTTTTTAAAAGAGCAGCCATGGTTAAATTTTTCTAAATTTAATGAACTTCGCCAATTATAATAATTTTAAAAAGGAACTAAATTCCCCCCCCCCTCTTTCAAAATATCACGTTGCTAAAATATAGCTAGAATAGATGAAGATATATAAAATTAAATTTTCTGAACTGCACCATTTGTAATTCTTTGGGTTTTTAAAAAATTCACAAAATTTCGATACTTATATTTATTTCTAAACTTCACCATTTGTTTGATATCATAAAAGAATTATTAGAAATAACTTAAGAACATCAGTCATAACCAAACTAAGATGAAATTATTATTCAAACTTCTTAAATTATAATAGTTATTGTTGATAATGATTATGATATAAAATGCACTACAACATTTTTTTAGCTAAATAAGACGGTTCATAGTATAATAAGTTAGCAAAATACATGAAATAATATGAACGAACGCGTTTGTAAGGAATATTATTCAAGTTTGGTACAGGTTGAGATACATCAAAAATGGTTTGGGTCAACCTAAATTAAGCAATCGGTAACCAAATAGAACCATTCATGTGTAACGTGGCAACTGAAGAAATTATTTACAAGATTTAAAAGATGGAGCCGTATACAGACGTTACTCAGAGCGACTGAAAGATGCTAAGAATTCTGCCGAGCTGATAACAGCATATGAAGCTAGTGACGACGAATAAGCGACTTTAGTAAAAAGTAATGTTTTTTAATACTCTATATTTTGTAATAGGAAATGAACAAATGTGAAAATCTAGTCATAATTGATATAGCGTGTTCTAGGTTTATTCTGCAACATCAAGTTTTTTTTTCGGGTCACAATCTAGGTTTATCAATAAATCATTATTGGCATCCCCATTCCAAGGGGTCAGGTCCTTGGCAACCTGATCTGCGCATCCAAGGAAGAGGAGATTGATGTAGTCTTTGAACACGTAGGGACGGGGGCTACGTTCTTAATCTCCCATGGGAAGAAGACAAAACCTTGATAGATGCCGATGACCTACGTTAGGGGTCAAGGATGGTAATGGGCGGGTGTATCGCTACCAACCAACCTCTCCCGATTGTTCGCCCTGTGAAGCCCAAAGGGGAGGTCAAAATAATAGAAATTAAGGAGAATAGTTTATTATTTTCACCCCTGAAATTATAAGGTGTGAAGCATCATTGAGAAACCCATTTAGAGCGGGCACCCACTTTGGCAACCCTGCGGGATTTTATAAACGCAACAATGATCTACCAGAACGGGGCTCGAATCGGGCCCTTCGACGATGTGTCTTTCAAAGAGGTCTTTCTTTTCATCTGATGTGATAGGAAATTTTTTATATTCATGGGATTTATAATTAGGAAGCGTCTCCAATAGTTTCTCCACAAAATCCAAATGAAGTGAAAGATTACAGTCCACCTCAAGATAGGTCAATCCCCGAAGGTAATTTGAAGGGAGGGCAAGAAGAATAGACAAATCGAAACATGATCCAGAAAGCTTTAGTACTCGTATGTACTTACAACTCTGCAGCAAGTTACGAAGCCCCGCAACAGGAAGGGGGGTAGATGTCAGCTCCAAAACCTGCAGACTTGGGGACTTTTGTGATATGGTATAGAGGACCGGGTCTTTTAAATTAATCAGAGGATCTAAGGCCAGGAGACCGAGTCTCTTCAATTTAGGGAAGGAAGAGTCTTTAAAGAATTGCACCAAAACATGTGATCGAAAAAAAACACTTTCTAAGGTGAGACATGTCAAGGATGACAACTTCTCTATAAATTTCAAGGATTTATCAGTAAGATGGTAACAGTTTAGTCTCAGCTCTGACAACACAGTGCAATCTGATATGAGCATGACGTCATTGTCCTCTATGCTAGTCACCCAACTGAGAGTTTTTAGGGTAGTGGAGTGGTGACTGAGGAGGGTTTCAAGGTCTTCTTTATGGGAATTAAACGTACCCCGAACTTTAACGACTTCCAACTTCGAACACTTTTGGAAGAGTCGAGTTAAAGATACGTTTTGGTCGGATAAATTCAAGTCGATGGAGGATAATTTGTTGTGCTCCGAGATAAAATCTACCAATGCTTGTGTTACTTTACCACTCAACTTAGCACATCGAAGAAGCGGGGTGTCCTTAATAATACAAATAATGTCCTCCATCTCTGAATAAATGTAGAAAAATATGGATTGCAAAGGAGGTAGGCTTAGTTTCGTTAGAATCAAAGAATACGACGAAGCCAGTGGATCCAAATTGCGACACTTCAAAGGACCCTTTTAGATGAAGTTGGTACCACTCGGGAAACTACCGCTCCCAAAGCACCTGAAACAAAACAAAGCCATTAATTTAGAGTGGAGGGGATTCTACGCATGTTCACAATTGAATCTCATCTCTTTCACACAACTTCTTTGATAGGGGAACAAGTATAGGCACCGGCGTGATGAGAGGAGACTACATAGGACGACCTCCACTCATGAAATTAGCTGCCGTCATAGGGAAGGGGGCACTTCTCCCAGTCATGAGCGAGAATGAGGACACAGGAAAGAAGTCAGGAAGGAGACGACAAACATCACCCAAATCAGGGGTATGGGGGATCTGTATGCAACGCCCCCAGGAAACAAGAAGATTTGGGTTATTGTATCAATGGCACCGCCTTCGCTCACTCATCAAACTTTACCTAAAGCTATAAATATAATTTTTATTTTCTTATTTGTCTGTATCGGGCCCCGTTATTCTTCAAGTGTATACTCTGGGCTCTGGTGGTGGGGGCAGGGGGTACACGAGAGCAAGAGGAGGTTGAAGTAAATGGGAAGGCAAAATTGGTAAGAAAATTTGAGCGTACGATTCCAAGGGAATAGTATGTAGAATGTGCGTGCGACACATTGATGGTAGAGGAAGAGCTAAATGCTGGTCTGGTGGCCCCGTCCTTACGAACTCTTTGGCGTCCTCAATCCACATGTCCAGGAACCCAGCACAATATAAACAAGACTTCCAGCAAGCTCGCGGCAACCGTGGCGTCAAGTGATACCGCAAATCAGTGGGAGTGGAAATTTCAATGTCCCGAGAGCAACCAAAGAGCTTTGAGTCACTAAAGATCACAATCCATGCAAACCGGACACGCCCCGCTATCCATCTCCAGTACCGAGCGTTGTAGTGCATGCAACCAGTTCGGCTGTGAAGACAGAAGCAACGCGTGGTAGAGCCCCGGTAACTTCCTTCAAAAGAGGGGATACTGCGTATACACTGGCTCGGATCCAGTATGCCACCAAGTGTGCTCCGAAAAAGACGCTTTTTTTTAAGCTCATCTGGCGATTGCCTCCTTGGGCATAAGTCGCCGTACTAACCACTGCCTAGTACTAGGCTACTTTTAAAATAGTAACAAAGAACAAAACAAGAAAATATAGGTAGATGGCAGGAAACAAGCTCCAGCGTCAGGAGGAGGTCCGCCTCCCCTCAGCGCATGAAGTGCGACCTACAAAAATACCCCCGTCCCCCCCAAAAAAACTAGTTAAATAAAGGGAAGAAGGCAACCTCCCACAAAAAGTCTATGTCCATCAGTCAATGTGCACGAACTCGTCCCGAGTACAAAGGACAGGCGGTAGCGACCTGCCCATGCCGGTAGCGGGACAGGTAACTTGCGCGAAGATCGCCCAGACTGAGATATTCAACAAGAATGTGTCCAATTCGGAGACGACTGAAGACTTCGCAGCATTGGGAGGGGGGGGGGTAGGTCCATGGGAATAGTGGCGGCGCAATGGCACGCAACTTTAAGTTCTATCAGACCGAATGCTATCTTCTTTGCCAAACAGCCCGTATTCCTGCGAAAGGCGCCCAAGTCTCGCTGACTCTTTGGCGCCTTCATTCCCCGCAAATTCCAGGAACCCAGCAGAGGATAATCTCAACATCCGCCGTCTTGCCAAAACCGTGACGTCACGGATATCACGAACCAGGGGATGCGGAGATTCCAATGCCCCGAGAGCACTCAGGGCGCTTTGTGAGTCGCTATAGATCAGAATCCGGTCTCCGAACCGGGCACGTCGCGTAATCTCCCCTACCGAGTGGTGTATTACCACTAGCTGGGCCGTGAAGACAGACGCAGCGCCTGGCAGAGCCCTGCTGACTTCAAACAGAGGGGATACGGCGTGGAAGCCGACCCCCCTCCTGGGACTTCGGGCCATCCGTATACACTTGCACGGTTCCAGCGTGACACGATGTGTGCTCCAAAAAGATCGAACGCAATACTCCCGGCGCCGTACAAGCTTTGGGAGCAGAGGCGTGGCGACAAATAGCCAAATGTGGTACCCTCCAGGGCAGACCCAGAGGCACCACCGGCCCGAGAGCTGTACCTAGCTCTCGAAGGAGTTTCCTGGCCCTAAACCCAAAGGGCTTAGGGCATGACTGGCGTCTCTCGGCGGGATAGGCATCGTCGAGATCAGCTGCGGATGCAGTGAAAGCTGTTGGCGACTGAGGGCGAGTGGTATATCTCTAGAATCGACCAACAGGCTCTCAATGGGGGAAGTGCGGAAGGCACCGGTCGCAAGGCGAAGGCCGGTGTGGTGGATAGAGTCCACCTTCCGCAATAAACGCTCGGCTGCGGATGCATAAAACTCGCATCCGTAGTCGAGCTTCGAACGAACAAAGGATCTATAAAAAAAGTAGGGCAGTAGACCTATCAGCGCCCCAAGCGCTGAACGTCACGGAACGGAAAATGTCCATGGCGCGGGTACAAGAGACCCTAAGGCTGCGAATATGAGCCTCCCAGGTGAGGCGCCGGTCAAATACAAGACCAAGTAAACGGTGCGATTCAACCACTTCCAGGCGTACCCCATTAAGAAACAAGTCTGGGTCGGGGTGGAGCCGTGGATGGCGGCAGAAGTGCACCAACTTAGTCTTGGCCAAAGAAAACCGAAACCTATGCGCTTCGGCATAGCGAGAGACGGTTCAATGCCTGTTGGAGTCGACGCTACAGAGTTGGCATCTGGGCCGCGCCGAAAGAGATCGATTGGTCGTCCACGTAGAGCGTAGCGAGAACATATTCCAGCAGCACTGAGGTGATGCTGTTGATGCTCAGGGCAAAGAGCGTGACACTGAGAACACTTCCCTGCGGGACACCCTCTTCCTGCTACTTTGGGCGGGAGGGCGCTCCCCCTACCCGTACGCGGAATCTACGATCTCGCAAAAATTCAGATATAAACATTGGGAGGCGTCCCCTCGCCCCCATCGTGTGGAGAGTCTACATGATACCGTATCGTCATGCGGTATCATAGGCCTTCTCCAGATCGAAAAAGACCGTGGCGTAGTGCTGTCTACGAAGGAAAGAATCACAGACGGCATTTTCCAGTCGGATCAGAGCATCCGACGTAGAGTGGAACTTGCGGAAGCCGCACTGTGCAGAAGACAAATGGCCTCTCTTGTCCAGGAAAAAGGCTAATCTAACATTTACCAATTTCTCCATCAACTTGCACACGCAAGAGGTTAGAGAGATTGGGCGGAAACCGGTCAGAGTAGAGTGATCTCTCCCCAGTTTGCGAAAGGCGAGCACAGTAGCGATTCGCCAGGAATCTGGGAGAAGACCCTCCACCTAGATCCTGTTGAACAAATCTACCAAAGGCCATGCCTCGCTTACCCAGGTGTCGAACCATGGGCGGTGTCCGCGCACGAAGCAGAAGCGGAGCACAACTCGCTCACAGTAAACCTGTCGTTGAAGGGTTCTCCGCCTCTGGAGGTAACTTCTAGCCGGCCGCCTTCCGCGACATCACGACGTGCATTGAATGCTGGCGGAGCAGCATCCCGGCTAGAGAATGCATAAAAAGCTGTCGCGAAGGATTCTGCCTCGGACGCGGGGTCCGAGATTGCGGTCCCCTTCTCCTAGAGAAGGGGAGGGGGGTCCTGCGAGAACTTGCCCCGAATCTTTTTGACTCGCTTCCACACCTCAGCTAAAGGGGTCTTCCCGTTAAGTGAAGACACGTATGCCTGCCAAGAAAAGCGGCGGGCGTGCTTCGAAATTTACCGGAATCTAGCCCTAGCCCGACGAAATTCAGCGACAGTGAAATCGTTCGGGCGGCACTTATAGCGCATGTTGGCATAACGCTTCTGTTTGAGGGCCGTCTTACACTCAGCCGACCACCATGGGAGTGGTCGGCATGCAAAACGGCCAGACGTTCTAGGAATAGTAGTCAGGCCCGCTGCGATGAGGTTGCCGGAGAAGAACTCAACGGCCTCATCTACCTACCTAAACTCCTCGACTGAGAGAGAATTCAGTCATTTCCTGAAATGCAGGCCACCGCGCCCGCGCCAAGCACCACCGAGGTGGGCTCTCAGGCGGCAGTTGCCCTGAAAATGATATTTGAATGGGAAAGTGATCACTACCATGGAGGTAATCGACCACCCCACAGTCAAAATCAGGCTGTGCATCCGAAGAGCACAAAGATAGGTCAAGGCAAGAAAATTAAGCAGTTCTCGGACAGTGATGCGTAAACTCATTCACGTTTAGGACACCCATCTCAAGCTCTTCGATCAGATAGGCAAGGACTTGTCCCCTGAGATTTATTGAGTAATCTCCCCAGAGAGGATGCCTGCCGTTCAGATCTTCAAGCAAGAGAAAGGGCCTCGGCAACCGTGCCACGACGCGGCGGAAGTCCCCCGCGTCGAAGTCGGCTGACGGTGAAATGTACGCAGAAATGATAGTATACCTCCTATCCAGGTGCAGCTGCACAGCCACTTGTATCTCAGGGTGGTGGGGTCGCAAGACCCTTATACCCCGGGAGTGCGGGCAGGGGGCACGCGCCTAGCATGGTCTCTTGTAGAAAAATAGCTAACGGGGAACGGGACGAGACGAGCCTCCGCAGCTCCTCCCAGTTGGCCCGGAGTCCACGGCAATTCCATTGAATGAATATGCCCTCCAGGCCTAGCTCGGAGGAGACGAGGGGACCTTCCTCGAACAGAAGACCCTCACGGGAATGACCGTACGCTTACCGGAGGCAGAACCCCGGGCGCTGTTGGCGGACAGAGCGCTGAAGGCGCTGTCGCCTTCGAGGAATTATTGGGGGAGGTTGGGCTCGCCATGCGAGTCTTTGTCCCTCCGCCTCGAAACCTTAGGCGGTCGCTGCGGCTTCGGAGGCGGCGGGCCCTCTTTTCAAGGAACCACCGTCTCCGAACCACTCGCTCCACTACTATGCGTGGGCGAAGGAGCCGAAGCTCCTTTGTTGCTGTCCTCCTTTCGGGGGACAGCTTTAGGAACCCCGGAAGATTGCCTGGCGACCAACTTCAGGGGTGTTGCCTCCTGTGAGTCTAACGACTCGGTGGAGGCGCGTGGCAGTTTCGCCTTACGGGAAACTGTCCCGCTGGGGGAAGAGGGGGGAGCCCTGATTTTAGCCGGGGCTGGGTTTTTGCCGTCAGTTTTACCAGGAGAGAGCCTGGTTTAAGTAGAGCCCGCAGAAGGGCTCCGAATGGGCGCAGAAACAACCGTGCTCGTTGGCCTGGATGGGCCAGTAGCAGAGGGTGCCTTTCTAACTATTGAGGCATATGACGTCCCAGGCAGAGCCGGGCGCGCCAGGACCAAGTCCTTAGCCTCGCGGAATGAGAGTCGATCCTGGGCCTGAACGGACAGGATTTCTTTCTCAAGGAGATATGCACCACATTGCTTCGAAGAAGCGGGGTGCAGCTCTCCGCAATTGACACACTTGGCCACACACGATTTGGACTTATCGTGTGCGACCTTTGAGCAATTTAGACATACTTCGGGTGACCCCGACTTTGCACGATTTGTATGGCCGAAGCGGTGAAGCCAGCGGGCTCCAAAACGCCAGGTAACCTCTGAATGAGGGGCCCCCGATGTTATCGCGGCTCCGCCCTGTGCACCTTTGGCCTTTGTCATAGTCAGGGGCTCCGCACCCGGGTGGGGCAGAGTGGCCGGATATGCCGATCTTGGCTTGGTCGCTTGCCAAAAGTGGCAGCCGACCTATCCGTCCCCGCAGCCCCCGCGGATTGAGAGGAGCCCCTAGTCTTCTTAGTCTTTTTCTTTTTTGGAGAGGAGGGCGGGGAATGAACCTGCTTCTCCCCTCCGCCGGTAGGAGCCCCCAGGCAAATGTACCGGCCTTAGCCAGGTCCTTCTTCGAAATGGAAAAGGTCCTGGTGGTCGCAGATGCACCGGTTGGAGGAGATCCCTTCCCTCATTTTACTGTCTCTGAGACCCCAGCCATTTGAGGAGGACCTTGCATAGGGGAGGATTCGGGTTCGGTGCCTGGCGCCGAGCCCGGATTCCCCCCCCATGGAAGGCCCACCTGTCTGAGGCTGGGTTGCCTCAAGGACCACGTCTATATCAGGGGGGGGGGGCTCCAGATGGCCATGTCCCTTCCCCCTAGGACATCGCAGGGGTGTCACCAGTCATGTGTGGGGAGGCACAGGCCTTAACCCCGGCAAGGTTTAGTATTCTTGCCAGCAGGTCTTTTGAGGGAAGCGACCTAAGGGGCCTGGCTTCCCCCTCCCCCCTAAGGGGGTTTGCCGTACCGAGCCACTTCAACCAGGGGCGGTCGGCAATGGGCTACCTGCTGGCTTTCTTGGCAGTCCCCTTGGAAAGAAAAGAGGGGACTGCTGCTTTATAAAAGCGAGGTGCCCGAAAGCACCTCCAGAGAAGGGGGTGTCCCCTATACCCGTAGGCGTAGGAGAGGAGTAAGCCTCCTCTCCGTTTAAAGAAATATGGAGGGTCCCCTGCGCAAGCACAGGGGAGGGGGGACCTCCATTTTTTCGGGGAGCTGGCCGAGGGCGGCTTCGTTGATGAGCAAGGGGGAGATTTTGTTTTTTAACATTATTGGCCATGGTGACCCTAAATTTTCTACGGGAAGCAATAGCTCACCACCCCTCGCTGTAGCCCGCACTGCAAGAGGTGCTTTCAGGCCTGGCAGAGCCAGGTGCCGCCATTCAGGACCACCCCTCCCGCCTGGTGGCCTGGCAGTCCATCGGCATGGCGGCTCCACCTTAGACACGGCGTAAAATTGATAGAGTGTGAAGCAGAAAGGAAAATGGATGTGAGGAAGGTATGGGTGGGGATGCAGCAGGTTGTTAAAAAAAACCCGGACCGGAGGTCAGGGGTTAGGGAACATTGTCCCCTCCCCCCTCAACCCAGATCTAGGACGGTTGGCTAAGAAGGTCAGCATCTACCCTGTGAAATTAGAGGCTGACCAGAGAAAGTTGTGGGAAAGGTTGTATGAAAAGCGAGGAAACAAGCGTTTTGAAGGAAGGAGAAGAGGCTAAGCTAGGGTCGGACGGGGGGCCGAGTCCCGTCAGCACGGTGGCCAGGATGGCAAATCGCCGCGCCCCTTACGGGAGGGGGGCATGTAAAAGGCGCCCAGTAGTGCTGGTCCTTTGTTGGGGTCAGTGTGGGCCGCCACGGGCAAGGGTATTGAATTTTACTTGTTGGCCATGAATAATATTCTTAAATCACCAACTCTACAAAATCAACAAACAAATACCTAACAAAAAAACAACAGCAAAACGCAAAAAAATAAACGATCTCACAATAATATTCGGACCGGCTTGCTAGTCCATATTTATAACGCTAAAAACCACAAGAAATGAACCATTCTGTGTACTCGAACTGCGAGAAAAATTAAAAGTCGTTACAGAAGAGTCACAACCAGAATTCTCAATCAATCCTGACCGAACAGAGGCTACAGTTAAAGCCAAGTCAGAAAAAAATATGAAAAACTACTGGTCCTCACCGCCTTAAGTGATAATGAAATAAGACCAACGGACAAAAATAATCACAACCTGAGAGTAGGCACGGTTCTACTCAACAGATTTATGCCTGGACCCAAAAGTACGGAGGCCTTCATATGCCAAGGGATACAAAGGCTGTTTGAAGATGACGGCCATCAATTAGACTGTGTCTATCTTCGAGAGAAAATCGCCCACACGCTCAACTCCGCTGAAAATCGCTAAAATAACATTCAAACATCAAACCATCCCAGAAATAATTAGATTCGCAGGAACGACAATCCAAATACAGGAAGAACTGCCCACTCCAATTCAATGTCGATCGTACCTGATGTTTGGTCACCCGGCCAAATATTGTAAAACTGATCCACAATTATGCTTCAAATGCAGCGAAAAAGGACACAACAGCGAACAATGCAGAACAAAAGAAAAATGCATTAACAGTGGAGATAACCA
Organism: Ceratothoa steindachneri; assembly: GCA_963969495.1. Lineage (NCBI taxonomy): Eukaryota > Metazoa > Arthropoda > Malacostraca > Isopoda > Cymothoidae > Ceratothoa > Ceratothoa steindachneri. The sequence goes on along the minus strand of OZ018327.1, from coordinate 23,841,207 downwards.
CCGCGCATTCAAGCGAACATGTCCACACTTCAACTTCCATCAGGAGGTACGGATTAGAACTGTCCGTTTTGGCATCCGAAGACACCAAGCCTTAAGGCATGGCCGAGGAAGGAAGAACTTTAAGTACTCCAACTTATGCTACCGTTGTTTCCACCACCAAAGCTCCAACCACCCAATTAACTTCCAAACCAACATTGGAATTAACAACCCTCAACAAAACCGCAATATCCAAGGAAGAAAGCCAAGGACCACTAGAAAGCCCAAAGTTAAAACTCCACCACATACAAACTGAACCACCAACCACTAAGCACCCCGAAACGGACCTGCCTAAAGCGCAATCACAAAAAAGAAGCCACCAAGAATCACCTAAATCTGCCGCCTCTTTCTCCTCACCAACTAAAAGCCAGGAAGTTAAATCAACCCGAAGAAACGGCTCATCGAGTATAGAAACTATATGCTACGATAGCGAGCTACCCTCACCCCTCCACAAGCAACTCACGAACCCACAACCCTTGACACCAGACTCCCATTGCCCAGCATCTCAAGCCGAGAAAACAGTTCCCTCTTGCTCAAGCACACCAACACAATAGATTACCAACCTCTCCACCAAGGTCCACATATTCAACTACCTAAGAATTGGCAATAAACAAAGAACTTGATACCAATGAAAATACCTCCAGACATACAGCCCCACTATCAATACAGTATTTACAAAGAACACTCGCCCGCTAGCCAGAAAGAAATGCCTATATTAAACACCCAGCACAACACAAAACCAAAGCTTCAGCGCCCTCAAGTAAAATATAAGTAAGCTCTCAATAAGAAAACTAACAGTACGGACAAAAATAGACAGAACTCTATAACACCAAGAACTCGATAACACCAAGAACTCGATAACACCAAGAACTCTATAACACCAAGAACTCTATAACACCAAGAACTCTATAACACCAAGAACTCTATAACACCAAGAACTCTATAACACCAAGAACTCTATAACACCAAGAACTCTATAACACCAAGAACTCTATAACACCAAGAACTCTATAACACCAAGAACTCTATAACACCAAGAACTCTATAACACCAAGAACTCTATAACACCAAGAACTCTATAACACCAAGAACTCTATAACACCAAGAACTCTATAACACCAAGAACTCTATAACACCAAGAACTCTATAACACCAAGAACTCGATAACACCAAGAACTCGATAACACCAAGAACTCGATAACACCAAGAACTCGATAACACCAAGAACTCGATAACACCAAGAACTCGATAACACCAAGAACTCGATAACACCAAGAACTCGATAACACCAAGAACTCGATAACACCAAGAACTCGATAACACCAAGAACTCGATAACACCAAGAACTCGATAACACCAAGAACTCGATAACACCAAGAACTCGATAACACCAAGAACTCGATAACACCAAGAACTCGATAACACCAAGAACTCGATAACACCAAGAACTCGATAACACCAAGAACTCGATAACACCAAGAACTCGATAACACCAAGAACTCGATAACACCAAGAACTCGATAACACCAAGAACTCGATAACACCAAGAACTCGATAACACCAAGAACTCGATAACACCAAGAACTCGATAACACCAAGAACTCGATAACACCAAGAACTCGATAACACCAAGAACTCGATAACACCAAGAACTCGATAACACCAAGAACTCGATAACACCAAGAACTCGATAACACCAAGAACTCGATAACACCAAGAACTCGATAACACCAAGAACTCGATAACACCAAGAACTCGATAACACCAAGAACTCGATAACACCAAGAACTCGATAACACCAAGAACTCGATAACACCAAGCACGCCGAAACAAACTTCACACAAACTATACAAAGTCCGGTAGCTCCACCCTATACGGAGCCTCCAATCCTCCTAAATAGATCGACAGACCGAATAATATGAAAAACAAACTCAAATCCTGCAATGGAATATTCGTGGCCTCCGGGCCAACTTCGAATCTTTACAAAATATAATCACAGAAAAAGACCCAGTGTGCATTTGTCTCAACAAGACTATGCACTCAAACCCGCAGCAGCATCTGAATAACAAATATGATTGTCATTTCTTTACAACTGACTCGACCAAAGGCAACGCAATCTACACGCGACGAAATACTCCACACATGCAATACCAGTTAAACACGCCCCTAAATACTATAGCCGTTCGGCTACATTGTCTAGAGCTCAAAACAGTATGTTCTATATACTTCTCCACTAACCTGCCCCTAAACCGTCAGGACCTCGAATCCCTCTTCGACCAACTACCAGAGCCATTTCTCATCCTTGGCGACTTCAACGTCAGAAGCCACTACTGGAACGACACGAAAACAAATACTCGAGGACGCATAACAGACCCAATAGAGCGCCAATACATCAACATCCTAAATACAAATACTCCAACACATTATCACCAGCAAACCAACACACTGTCTAAGAGACTTAAGCCTAACCTCCCTTAATTTCCCCACAGATACTCATTGGAGCGCGTACTCAGACTTATGTGGTAGCGATCACTACCCAATACTTATTAAGCTTCTTGCTCAAAGAGCCCCACTTTCCAGGAAACTGTTGGAATTATTATAAAGCAAATTGGACCACCTTCACATTGACGACAGCCAAACTCCAACCCAATCCAGAGGTTAATATGTGCCATTTCACGACAGAACTACAGAAAGCAGCTCGGGAACACATCCCAAAGACTAACTACAACACCAGCAAGCGCACTACTCCATGGTAGAACCAACAGTGCCAAAACGATAAAAGAAAACTTGATAAAGCGCACAGAATTTTCATAAGCACTAAAACGTTAAAAATTACATGGACTATAAAAGAGCATCTGCCATCGCTCGAAGAACCTTCAAAGAAGATAAACGAGCTTCCTGGAAACAATATGTATGTAAAATTAACAGATACCCCTATCGCAAAAATTTGGCGACAAATAAAAAAGATGTCAGGACAGCGCAGCCTTATTCATCTTCCTATCCTTTGTATTAACGGAAATACTGTCAGCAATCAAACCCAAGTCGCTAACATAATAGGGCATACCCTCAGTACCATATCCAAAGGACCTCGAAACAAGACTTTAACGATAAAAATTCTAACAGAATCAACAAATTTAGACTTCAACCAATAGAATCCTTCCGTACAACAATCTTTTCTCTATGAACGAATTACTAGCATCACTAGAAGAAAGCCCTAACACAGCCCCTGGAGATGATGAAATCTCAAAACTCGTCATAAGTAAAATCCATCCAAACGCCATAGAGCTACTGCTGGACATTTATAACCGCATCTGGACTAATGGCTCCTTCGCGGATGAATGGCGTCAAGCGCTAGTCCTCCCCTTTTTAAAACTTTAAAAGGATCCATCAAACCCAACGAATTATCGACCGATTTCCTTGACACAATGCCTATGCAAAATATTAAAAAGAATAGTCAATGCTAGATTGAAATGGTATCTAGAAACAAACTACCTTCTGTCCTCAAACCAATATGGCCATATAAAATACCGCTCAACACTAGATCCTCTAACCTTCCTTGACCACGACGTCGGCCGAGCTTTCAGCGAAGGGAAATTTGTCACAGCGGTCTTTTTTGACATTGCCAAGGCGTATGATACGGTTTGGCGACGTCATATACTCAATAACATACACGAGCTAGGAATCAGAGGTCCACTCGCACTCTTCATCAAAAACTTCCTTAACAATAGAAAATTCAAAATAGATCTACATGGAGCCCAGTCTATACAATTCAGCCAACACAAAGGAGTACCACAAGGAAGTGTGCTCAGCACAACTTTCTTCATAATAGCAATCAACAATTTGACTCTCCAAGTACCACCTACCATCAAATGCTCATTATACTAGGGGCGGTCAATAAATTTTGCAATTCGGATACAAGGAAACGAGATACGAGGAAAAGTGTTTTATTATTTTTCAATATAACTACCCTTGACTTCAATGCACTTGTGCCACTTGTCCCTGAGGCTTCGAATTTCCGACAACCAGAAATCTCCCGACTGCTGTTCAATCCACTGCTGGACGGCGAGCTGGACATCTTCATCGTCCCCAAACGGGCATCCACGCAGTGCAGCCTTGAGCTGGCGGAATAAAAAGTAGTCGCTAGGGGCCAGATCTGGACTGTAGGGGGGATAGTTGAGCTCCTCGAATCCGCACTCGCGCAGGGCAGCTTGTGCAACTCTGGCCTTGTGGACTTTGACAACGTTGAAGTCGATCATGGGGCGTGAGGTTTCTAGGGACCCAACGAGCAGAGACCTTGGTCATGGCCAAATTGTCGTGGATGATGTTGATAACGCTTCCATGTGATATTCCCAGTTCTCGCTTGAATTCTTCGACCTTCACCCGTCGATTTTCGAGGATCATCCTCTCCACACGGGCCACATTGTCCTCGTTGGTCACGTCTGACGGGCGTCCTGGACGGGGGTCATCTTCAAGGGTCTCACGACCATGGCGGAAATCCCTATTCCAGCGAGCAATAGTTGCATAGGAACGGGTGGTGTCTGTGTACACTGCAACCATGCGTTCATTGATCTCTTTTGCATTCTTGCCTTCCTTGGTCAAAAATTTGATCACTGCGCGGTGCTCAACCTTCTCCATTGTTGAAAGATTTGTGACTCTACGATCTGCGATCAGCTACTGCTTCCTAAATAGACAAGGCAGGAGCGTGCGGCTGCAGGTCCTGACTTGTCATAACACCCACACAAAACTTATTGACCGCCCCTCATATGTGGACGACTTGGCAATTTGGCTCCTAGACACCAGCGCAACTGAAGTATCAAATCGCCTACAAGAAGCAATAGACAAAATAGAGAACTACTAGGTACAACACGGCTTCATAATTTTAAGTGAAAAAACAACCGCCATAACCTTTACATGAAAAAGACAAATTCCGCATATTCCCTTGCTACTTAAACGACGCCCAATCACCTTTCAAAATAACAAAATTTCTAGGTCTCGCATTGGATCAGAGGCTTACATGGAAACCCCACATCCTAAACCTTAAAAGACGGTGCTACAAAGCCAATAACATTCTGACAAAACTGTCGCATCATCACTGGGGGGGAGGGGGCAGATAGAATCACCCTCCTGTACCTTTACGAGACTCATCTTGTCCAAAAATAAACTACGGATGTCATCTGTACAGAGCAGCCTCAAAATCTGTAATCCAGGAATTAGATCTTGTACAAAACCAAGCCCTCCGTCTAGCCACCGGTGCCTTCAAATCAACCCCAACATCCTCACTTTGCGTCGAGACGGGAATACTACCTCTGCGTCACCAAAGACAAGTTGCAGAACTCAAATACCTTGCATGTATTTACAGACATCACAACAAACTAAAAAGAATACTAAAAAATACGCTACCAGCAGACAACCCAAGGACCCGCAGCTACATCACCTACACGGTAAGGGTTAAAAAAAGTCTTACAAAGTTTAAACTTGCCAGAGCCAAACATCCTCATTGACAACTACTATACTATACTATTCCTCCATGGACTATTCAACCTTCAATAGTATGTCAAATAACTCTCGCATCTTCGAAATCGACAATGACGCCCTTAGTGCCATCCAACATTTTTCAGGACCACCAAAGGTCCCATCAACCATCTCAGCCCAATTTCACAGATGGATCGAATTCGGCAGATGGAAGGCATGTGCAGCAATTCTCCCGCGCCACATACGAGCAGCCCGACTTCCGGATTGCGCTTCGTCCTCTCGGCAGAACTCACTGCCATCTACATAGGTCTCAAGTCAGTCAAAACAAGTACCAATAAAACCACACTATTTTTAGACTCAAAATAGTGAGCTGAGAATGATAAAATCACGCAACCAAACCCATCCCCTAGCCATTGAAATTTAAATAAAAATAAAGTCGCTTTCAGGTAACATAAGCCTATGCTGGTGTCCCTCCCATGTAGGGTTAAAAGGAAATGAAGACTGACAGAGCTGCAAAATCAGCAGTCTCAGATAACTCATTGCCCACTGAACCAACATACCACAAACATTATTTCAACCTCTTTGTCGAGGCAGTTAAAAACCATTGGAAGTCGGAATGGTATGTACACGGCCATCACCAATTACGACAAATAAAAGATGACGTCAACAAATGGAAGAATTCTCCCAGAAATTGTCGAAGAGATGAAGTAGTCTTAGGACGCTTACGACTAGGACACACAAAGATTGCCCACAGCTATCGCTTCGCAAATTCTTCCCCACCACAATGCACTACCTGCAACGCCCAGCTATCTATCCCGCACATACTACTAACCTGAGCTAGATTCCACAGACCCCGGATAAAATATTTGGGTAACAGCCCAACACTAAAGAAACCCCTCGACGACGAACCCCCAACAAGTAGAGCACCGATTGCAGACTTAAAGGAAAGTAAATTATAAACTAAAATCTAGAAAAAGAAAAGAAGCAAAACTCGATAAATTATAAAAAAATTCGTTTCTTGCAATTTTATAACCTTTTAATTCATGTACAATTTAATTATAACTATTCATTCATTTCAATTCACTTCATCCATCAGATCACCATTCACAACTCATAACTATTATTCACGATTTTAAATTTTAATCACTAAAATACCGTGCCTGTTTAGACCCATATATGGGTGAAAGAGGGCATAAAACGCTTAATAAAAATACACACCCTTTATCTTTTACGATCGTTGACAAGTGATCCACCATCTACAAGATTGAATAAAAAAGAGAAGAATAGAAAGTTGCCAAAGGAAATTGATTAAGGCGAAATATACCATGGTTTTCAACAAAATTTGCATATTATATATATATATATATATATATATATATATATATATATATATATATATATTAGTGTAGTTGGGTAGCAGTCTTTCTTGAATGCAAATTTTGTAGAAGACCATTGTGTATTTTGCCTTAATTAATTTACTTTCATAACTTTCTCTTCTTCTAACTCTTTTTTAAATGAAAGAGTTTGGTAAAACCCAAACTAAATTGCTAAGCTTTCGATCTTATTCGATCATCTTCGGAGCGTTTTGAAATGTTCTTGCCTCCTTTACCGATGTAACGTTACATTTAACCAAGGCGGAATAAATACCCCTCAAAAATCGTTTTCTTTCACTTTACTTTCTGCCAGATCCTCACTCCACTCATTACATCGGTAAAGGAGGCAAGAACATTTCAAAACGCTCCGAAGATGATCGAATAAGATAGAAAACTTAGCAATTTTAGTTTGTTTTTTTTACCAAACACATTCATTTAAAAGAGATAAATACTGGAAAGTAATCTACTATCTACAGGATGGAATAAAAAAGATAGTTAGAAGAAGAGAAAGTTGCCAAAGGAAATTAATTAAGGTTAAATACACAATATATATATATATATATATATATATATATATATATATATATATATATATATATATATATATATATATATATATATATATATATATATATATATATATATATATATATTATATATATATATATATATTTATATGAGCGCGAAAGAATAATGAAAATGAATCCAACAAACCACAAGAAACAGAAAACGGGACTATCTTCAGCGACTATGTCGACTAATAAGAAGGGGAAGGAACATTATTTGATAACGGTTAAAAGAAGGCATTAAATAATGGCTAAAAAAGCGGAAGAAGGCAAGTTAAAATAAAATTCACAATTATTAAAATTAAAGTAAAAACACTAATAACAATATATAGAATTAAATAATACTACCCAGTGCGATTTAAAATAAAAAATAATATAAGGTGAAATTATAACAAACTGACTTGAATATCACATATTAAAAGTTACTGGAGTAAACAATAAAATAACCTATTATATTAAATTGTAAAAAACAACAAAAAAACCCGAAAACAAATCAGAATGAACAAAGTGACTAACCTTTATCGTGGGAATTGAGAAATCAACTAACTAAACATATAAAACTACTAACGAAATTTGTTCGGTTGGTCGGTTGGCTAGTTAATCTATTGAAGTGTTGGTTGGTTATATTGTGAATAGTTTAATTGAGGAGGAGTAATTATTTAGGTTTGGATTTATTTTATTGATATATAGTGACTCTAAGATTTTCAAATTGAGAAAAGTTAAGGCTGAAGATAATATAGTAAATGAATTATAATTAAGAGGATGATGGTGATACTCAGAATGTTGCCTGATGGAAGAGGCTTTAGGTTTAGAAATGGGAACACCAGTCCTATGAGACAAACCCAAGTGCTTCGCGATCCTGCAGTTGAATTGTAAGCTAGTGTGGCCTACATAACGACTGTGGCAGGTCTTACATGTATAATTGTAAATTATACAGGATCGCAAGCCCAAAGGGATTGGCTCCTTATCGAGGATAAAGGAATTTAACGATACAGGGTTGGAGTTAATACAAATGAATTAGAATTGAAGGAAATGGTTGTTGAGGGTAGAGAGAAGGAATTTGTTAAACTCTGATGTTAAATGCTCGAGATAGGGTAGTTTAATGAAAACTTTCTGTTTAGAAACAGTAGTAAGTAAGGGTCGAGGATAATATATTTTGGAGAGAAATTTGGATACTAACTGGTCGAAGATGAAATCGGGGTAATAATTAAATTTGAAGAAATCCTTTAAATAAGTCAGTTCTTCATGAAAGGGTATCCAGATAGAGCATATATTGTAGGCTCTAAAAATTCGGCTTATAATACTAAATAATTTAAACTGACTGGGAGAGCTACTAAAGAAATATGTACCTAATCTAGAGGTAGCAGGTTTTCTGTAAATGGATGTATTGTAAGAGGAACCTGTTCGGACATCGTTGACATCCAAGAACGAGATTTTGTTGTCCTTTTCTGTTGCTATAGAAAACCTTATGTTGGGATGTTGTTGGTTTATTATATTAGAAATAACGGGGCATGATCACTGTGCTTAAAAATTAGAAAACAGTCATCTATAAATCTTTTGAAAACAATAGGCCTGAATTCTAATGGACACTTGTCCAGCCACCGAGTTTCGTGGTGACACAAAAAGCTATTGGCAAAGGAGGGACCCAGTGGGGAACCCATAGCCATGCCTTCGTGTTGTAGATAGAGCTCATTGTTGAAAAGGAAAGTAGTATCACCCACAGCTAGCTTTAAAAGCTTGATGAAAAGTTGCTTAGTTAAACCAAATATTTCACTCGTATTATGAAAAAGAGTATCTGAAATAATATTAATGGTTTCCTGTACCGGAATATTAATAAATAAATAATCCACATCAATTGTGGCCATAAAAGAAGAATTCCCCAAACGGAGATCACCAATATATTTTGAAAAATCGAAAGAGTCACGTAAGGTGAAGTGATTGTGTGCCAAAGGATCAATAAGCGGAACACAAAATTTAGCTAAGTTGTAGCTTGGAGTATTGACTGCCAGATAAGATAGGGCGGAGAGGAATTTCATTTTTATGAGTTTTAGGTAAACCATAGATGACCTCAGGGGATGAACCAGAAACAAAAAGCTTATGATAAACATCGATTAAAATATTTCGTTTAGGAAGAGAACGTAGAAAATTATTAATTTTATCTTCAATTTTCAGAATATACTTAAGGGGATCTGTATTTACTTCGGAAAATTTCGACAAATCTGATAGAATGGTAGATATTTTGCGCATATAATCAGTACGATTTAAGATTACTACCCCTTTGCCTTTATCAGGTTTACAAACTATGATAGATTGATCTTTACGTAAGGTGCAGAGGACACTGAAAAAGTTTAAAATTGAAAACAGGATTGGAAACTTTGAAACCTTCCCACTTGTAGTAGAACTTATTAGCCAAGCCTTTGATCTCATTAATCAAATCGGGAGTTGATTTAAGTGATGGAAGAGTATTGAGCTGGTGACAAAGTCTTTCAAAGGCAAGGAAATATCGATAGAAGTTCAATTTGAAAACAGGAAGCCTGAAATCTAATCCTAAAGATATAAGACACTTTTCTGATGGAGACAACACTTTATCAGAAAAGTTAAAAATGACTTCATCTCTAGATATATTAAAATTAAAATTAAGACTCAGGTTATTAAGTTTACGGTTTAATCTATTTGAGGTCAAAGAGATATATTTATCTATTTTGCGTGATATAAAACCATTTAAAACAATAAAATCCAAATGAGACGTGGAATATTTCAACGATAAAGAAGTACGAGATACTTTAGTCGAGAGTTTAGATACAAGACCCTGTTTAAGATGGATTTCTTTCGAAAGAAGTTTCAGGGTCCAGGATTTCTAAAGATCACTCTGCATGAGAGATGATCTGAAAAGTTTAAAGCGGAGAAACTGGGGGACGTAATTATAGTTTTTGCAAGTGGACAAAAATTGAACGTCAAGCTTAGCTTTCTCCAGTTTCTTTGAAGTTGATTCCAATGCACGGAATCTTCTGACGGTGTCTTCATTGTATCTTCTGCGAATAATACTGGTAATTGATTTGTTCCTTGGGAATCTGGTATGTAGCAGGAATATGAAGACCCAGGTGATTACACTAATCATTTATTGGCCGGACGTTTCGGACCTTTACTAGGACCATCTTCAGCGACTATGTCGACTAATAAGAAGGGGAAGGAACATTAATTGATAACAGTTAAATAATGCGTTAAATAATGGCTAAAAAAGCGGAAAAAGGCAAGTTAAAATAATAAAATTAACAATTATTAAAATTAAAGTAAAAACACTAATAACAATATATAGAATTAAATAATACTACCCAGTGTGATTTAAAAAAAATAAATAATAGAAAGTAAAATTATAACATAACCTTAACCAGTTTTGCAAACTTGCAAAATCATAACCGATACCCTTTTTCAATCAACCAAGTCTCTTTTTTTCTACCTTATTAAAATTGTCCGTAGAAAATACAGTGTTCTTTTTTAATGAAATTTTGTACATTCAACACGATGGAATGGCCATGGGCTCTCCATTGGGTCCCAGCTTCGCTAATGCTTTTTTATCCTACCACGAAAAAGACTGGTTAAGGGACTGTCCCGTTGAATTAAACCGTTAGTGTTTAAAATATTTATCGATGACTGCTTCCTTATTTTTAAACACAAAGTCCATTCCCCATTACTTTTAAACTATTTAAATCAACAACACCCTAATATTAAATTTTCCATGAAGACAGAATTATACAATAAAATCTCTTTTCTGGATGTCACCGTTTCAAAAATTGGTTCGAAATTTAACACATCAGTTTACAGGAAACCCACTACCACCAAACTTGGCACCCACTTCTTTAGTTGTACTCCTACTAATTTCAAATATTCCACCATCATAAACAGTATACACAGAGCTTACAAAATCAGTTCAAATTGGTTTCACTTTCATTCCAAAATAGAATATCTTAGGAGCTTTTTTTCATTTTATTTTTTTTCCCAGACTACCTTTTTGACAGACTTACTTCCAATTTCTTATCTATAAAGTTCTCTCGCAAAACTCCTCTAATAACTGTCCGTAAACAAAAATTATTCCTAAAACTACCTTATCTTCCACTTGATAACACCAAATTCAACAAAGCTTTACTCTCGACTCTTAATAGATAATTTCCCCAATGCAAGTTTCTCCTAATTAATTCTAATCCTCTTAGTGTCTAAACTTTCCTTCGACACAAAGAATCACTCCCATTATGCCTGCGTTCCTCCATCATTTATGAATTCACTTGTATGACCTGCCAAAGTCGCTATGTAGGCCAAACAAGTCTACAATTAAGTTGTAGGATCGCTAAGCATATCGGAGTGTCATACAGAACAAACATTCCTATCTCCAAACCCGAACACTCCTCTATACGAGAACATTCACTAAAACATAACCACCCGTTTGACTCTGATTCATTTAGTATACTCTCTTCTGCCTCCTCTTCTCTGGATTTAAAAATTCTTGAATCTCTTTACATCAGACAAATAAACCCGGAACTCAATGATTATTCATCATCCCTCAAATTATTCACTATATAGACAAACGTACAACCGACCACATCCCCCTTAATAATTTTCTTTCTGCCTAATTATGTCCGTAATATCAGTTGATACTCCCAGCTATACCGAAATAAGGTTAGTACTCGTGCAGAGAAATTTTTATTTCTATTTTAGTTTGTCCCATTCAAATCCAAATGATCTGGTTTATGATTGAATTTTCCTTAATTTAATGTTTTAGTCGTACTCTTTGGCCCCTCCATTATTGATTATTTAATATTTAAACTTTCGTGCCTTAGTCTACTCGTATTCATTTAATGTTCAATCACTTAGAATTTAACTTCACATTCACTCACGAGTTCATCACGAAGATCACGCTCATACGCCCTGCCGAAGGACTTGCCCACTGCACTAGTTTGAACCAGCTACACCTTTGCTGCCTCGTTTGTCTCTTAAGGGCAGCCACGGTCTGATTAGAGATTCCTCCTGTTTCCGTGCCTCTCAAAAGGGGCAGTAACAAGCGTGGACGGGTTGATTGGAGATGTTTCCTGTTCCTGTCCTGCTTGTAAGGAGGGCATCGGTCTTTTCTCCCCTTTGGACTCTGTGGTGCTGATGGGCGAAGAAGAGTGACGCCACTATGCAAAGGTCGGCGTCCATAGCCACCCCGGGGAGATCAGCGAAGCGGACGCGGAATGGGTCTGCTTCAGCGTCACCGACGGAGACCTCCACACCGAAGAGGACCGCCCGCAACCTGGAGGAGGAATTCTCCGAGAGAGAGGAGCCCGAAGAGGTCCCCAGCGATGAAAGTGGTCGCCTCGTTATCGACGAAAGCCCCCAGAACGAAAAGGCCCAGAAGGAGGACGAGGGAGGCTGGGTAACGGTCTCCAATTCCCGACGAGGCCCCCGTCCCAAGTTCAAACTGGTTCACCAGGAGAGCACAACCAGTGCCTACCAGACGGTGAAGGAGCTGGAGAGAGCACACCCTGGCCTGCGGATAAACATTCGCCCCACTCTCACCAGCGAATACGTCCTCACCCCGAAGGACGATGGGTCGGAGGCCCTGCTGCGCCGCCTTGCCGAGGAGGGGGATCGAGTGATCCTGCTCGACCCCAGCGTGAGGAGCCACAAGGTGGTGCGTTAGCGCTATCCCACCACTCTACCACTCCAGGCTGTCGAGGCCCACCCCCACGTGCTCTCGGCAACGCGGCTCCTCGCACACAGAGAAAAGGTCCCAACCAGGCAGATCCTGGTAGTGTACGAGGGGCCGCCACCACCCAAGTTGGACCTGGGCAGCTGGGGTCGCTACGCCCTGCGCCCCTACCAGGGTGAGCCTGTGAGATGTTATAAGTGCCAGCGCTTCGGGCATCTCCAGGCCATGTGCCAACGCCCCGTCAGGTGCAGCGTGTGCAGCCAAGCGCACCCGACGGAGGAGTGCATCGGTCGCCTCAAGGCCATCGAGACTACCACGGCACGGTGCCCCAACTGCACCAAGGGACACCACGCTTGGAACGTGAAGTGCACCGAGCGAATGAGGAGGATGCCACAGGGTCACCGGCAGCAGCAGCAGGGGGAACCACGTGCCTCCCCAACCCAGCAAAGAAGAAACCGTCGCGTTATTGCCGCGCCACCACCAGTCGGGTCGGCGTGGGTTACCCATCCACCCATGTCTCCCAGCCTGCCCGGCAGACGTCTGGGCGGTACACAGGAGGGGGAACGGCAAGCAGCGTGCGGGCAACAGCAGCGGCAGGGGGAACCACGTGGGACCCCCCAGCAACAAGGCAGTCGACGCCTTGTTCCAGCGCCACCACCAAACAGGCCGGCGTGGGCTTCCCACCCCCCACCCCTCAACAGCCCGGCACAAGTCAGGTCGAGATAGGGAAAGAGGATGGGCAGGCAACGAGATTGGGGACCAGCAGCTGCACAACCAGCAACTCCGCTCACACCTACACCCAGCCACCCACCTCCTGGGTCCACAAGCCACAGAGGAGGGGGGGGGACACAGGCGTCGGGACAACCGCGCTTGCCCTGTCGAGGAGCCGCCCACGGCGCTTCCCAATTCACAACCTCTGACAGAGTCTCCACGTGGACCCTCTAGCTACGGCGAGGCACTCAACGAAGAGGGCAGAGCCATTGTAGACGTTATCCTCGTGTGTGTGGTGCGACTTGTGAAAAGGCTGCTCGACCGGCGGCAGGGCACCGCAGCTCCCAACGAGCAAGACCTCGGCGCACTCCTCTGCGAAGAGGTACTCCCTGCAGTCACAGGGGGTGCCCTACAGCCCCCACCATCATCTCCAACGCCGAGGGAGCCCACCCAACACCCTCTCCACTCACTGCACTCTCACAATCTAGATGGAGGCGCAGACTGATAGCCCCACCCACCCAGCCCAAGCGCCGGCGCCCACGCTGAAGGTGCTGCAGTGGAATGTGCAGGACCTTCGCCCCAAGAAACATCAGGTGCTGCAAGCCGTCTTCCAAGAAGACCTGGACCTGGTTCTCCTACAGGAGACGCTCACGCCCGCCGGCTTTGAGTGGCGAGTCGCAGGCTACACTCTCCACTCGCTTCCGGCTGGTGACGGAAATAGGCGTGGCTGTGCAGCCCTCATACCAAGCACCATCCCGCACAAGAGGATCGCCGCACCCGTGTACTGTGGTGACGGCGTGGAGGTCCTGGCACTGGAGCTGCAGCTGGGGCCGCTCACTCTCACGGTATACAATATATACAGGAGCCAGCGATACCTGCTGGATGCAGGGGAGCTGCTCTCCCTCGCATTCCACTCCAGCCTCCTTGTGGCGGGCGACTTCAACGCCCACCACCCAGTGCTGCACTCTGTGTCACCCACTAACCTGACTGGGCGCCACCTAGCAGACCCGCTCGAAAAAGTCCCTGACGTCCGAATACTCAACACCGGGGAGGCCACGCACGTCCATGTGGGGGCGGCTCGACCTAACGCTGGTGTCGGGCGACCTACAGCCCGGCGCCACCTGGCAGATCCACCCTACCCTCATCAGCGACTACTACGGGACCCTCACCACCCTCACTGTGGCCCTACCAGCTCCTCTTCTCCCGCCGCCCCAGTGGAACGTCAGGAGGGCGGATTGAGCAAAGTTCCAAGCTGCTCTGGACGAATGGTGGTCCACGTATGTGCCTCCAGCGAACCTGCACCAGCAGGAGAGGGACCTTACGGCGGCCATAAAGAGTGCAGCAGACGGGGCCATGCCCAGGACAGCCTCTAACCGCCGCCGGCGCCCGGACTGGTGGTTTTATAACGAGGAAGTTCGGGAGCACAATCACCGCGTCAACGTCCACAGGAGGCTGTACGAGAAGCGCCCGACCGCCACCAACCCACAGCTCCTGCAGGACGTGGTAGCCCGCGCGCGACAGGTGTCCCTGAGCGCCAGGGAGGCAAAGCGGCTGGAG
Organism: Ceratothoa steindachneri; assembly: GCA_963969495.1. Lineage (NCBI taxonomy): Eukaryota > Metazoa > Arthropoda > Malacostraca > Isopoda > Cymothoidae > Ceratothoa > Ceratothoa steindachneri. Next base: position 23,825,809 of record OZ018327.1, on the reverse strand, counting down.
TGGTGCGCCTCTTTCAGCCAACACACCTCCCTCTGCCAGCTGTGGGGGTGCTTCAGGAAGGACTCAGACGCTGAACCGACCTGCCCAGCTGCCCACCCATGCCCACAGCAAGAGGCAGATTGGCTGGCGAACTGCTTCACAGCGAGGGGTTCCAGCGAGCAGCTCCCTCCCCACACCCGCCACCTCCAGCAGCAGCTACGCCCACAGCACGACGAGGAGGTCAGGGAGGCGCGGGGCCAGCCGCACGCGACGGACCAGCCTTTCACGCTCGAGGAGCTGGCCAGGGCGAGCGTGGGCGTGACACAGCGGCGGGGACCGACGGAGTGCGGTACTCTATGCTGGCACACGTTGGGCACGTAGGGGATGCCGCGCTGCTGGCCCTTCTGAACGCGTCGTGGCTGGCAGGCTGTCCGCCGCCCTCCTAGAAGGGCGCCGACATCCAGCCCATCCCCAAGCCGAAAAAACAGCGGACAGGATGGTGCTGAGTCGCCTACAGTGGAGCGTGGGGAGCTTTCACCACTACGTGTTCGGCTACACCAGGGGGGTGAGCACGGCAGACTGCCTCATCACCCTCCTGGCTTACGCCAACAACCAGCCCACCATCGTAGTCTTCCTTGACCTCGAGAAGGCTTTCGAGCTGGCCAGCCCCCGCGCCATACTAGCCGCCCTTGTGAGGAAGGGCACCCGAGGGAGACTACTGAGCTGTCTCCAGGACTACCTTCAGCAGCGCCGGGCTCGTGTGAAGTTCCAGGGTCACAAGTCTCCCTACCTTACTTTCGAGAACGGGACGCCCCAGGTCGGCATCCTCAGCCCGTTCCTCTTCAACGTGCTGATGAAGCAGCTGGTGGCGTTTCCATCTCGAGGAGGAACCATCCTTCTCAGCTATGCTGACAACCTGGCCCTCGTCGTCACCGGGCGCGGCGACAAGCTCGCGCGGGCTCAAGAAGCGCTGCACCTCATCACTGCCAAGTGCGAAGAGCTGGGGCTCAAGATCTCGGCAGAGAAGTCCCAGGCCATGGCCATCAAGACTTCCACACCTGCTGGCCAGCAGCTGCGCGTCCAGGGAGTCGGGCTGGCCTGGACCGACTCCTACAAGTACCTCGGGGTGTGGGTGGACAGGCGGCTGTCCTTCACGCAGCATGTCACGCACCTGAGGGAGCGGACGCAGGCCCGGCTGAACGTGATGAGGGCCATGACGCGGCCGAGCGCTGGTGCAACCTTCCCCGTCCTCCGCCTCTACTACCTGCAAGCAGTGCGCTCCCTAGTGGACTAAAGTGCAGCGGTCCTTGTAGCGCTACCGCGGCAGCAGCAACAGCGCCTGGAGGTGGTGCAAAACACCGCCATGAGGACCATGTTGGGGGCACCGAGGTGGTGCAGTGCCTGTGTCATGCAGAGCGAGGCTAGCTTGGTGCCCATCACCGCCAGGGTGGATTGCATTGTGGCCAGAGTGCTCCAGCGCGACGTGGAGGGTGTTGTGCAGAGGAGACTCTGAATGGCCGTGGCGCATGGCATCGAGTGCCTGCGTAACAACAGGTGGCTCGTAAACGTCAGCTTAGCAACCAACACCCTCAGCCAGGCAGGAAACTGGCTGTGGCGCGACCCCGACACCCCCAACCCCGCCTACGTTCCACAACCACCATGGGAGCCCCCCGCCGCCGACTTCATCGCCACACAGCTGCCCGCCGGAAAAGCGCATTGCCTTACCGAGGAGCTGCGCCAGCACGCCCTCAGAGCCATGTCGGAGGTCACGGAGCCAGGCAGCGCAATCTACTTCACCGACGGCTCCGTCGACCCCGACAACAGGAGGTCCGGTGCCGCCTTCCTCACGAGCGGCCTGACGCAGACGTGGAGGACATCAAACCACTCCTCCACCCTCCAGACGGAGCTGGTAGTAATCCCGCACGCGCTCCAGCACGCTCTGCTCCGCCGGGAGGCCACTGTGGTGATACACACGGACTCTCCGTCGGGGCTGCAGGCGCTGCAGCACGCCCACGACCACACCAGGGACAACATCCACTTCACCACCACCATCCTGTGCACTCTGCAGGACCCGGCAGCGCAGGGCAGGCGTGTCCGGCTCCATTGGATTCCCAGCCACGTGGGCATGCGCGGCAACGAGGCTGCCGACGAGGCTGCCAAGCGAGCCGCCCACGGCCCCACCATCACTTGGACCGTGCGCCCCAGCCTGCAGCAGTTCAAGGTGAAGGCCAAACGCAGGGCCACCCACAATGCACACCAGCAGCACCAAGAATGGGAAGCAACTAAGAGGCAAGCGGCGTGGTATGCTGCAGCCACAGCCTATCCCCCACTGAACGCATCCTTCCAGCAGCCCAGAGCAAACGGCGTGCTACTGCAGCGTGTGAGGCTGGGCTACTCCACGCGAGAAGAGCTGCACGCCGACTTTGTGGCAAGGAGGTGCGAACACTGCGGCGGCCGCTCCCGGCGCCCACTAGTGCACTACCTCCTCTCCTGCCCAGCCACCGCCCGCCTCAGGCCAGAGCCAGCCCCTCACCCTGTAAGAGGCGCCCTACTGAGGGTGCGAGAGGCAAGAGCCGCCCAGGTGGTCCGCCACACCCCAACAAACGAGCTGCTGGAAGTGCTGAGAACAGTACCCCCTCCGCGCTGATCGCCGCCCGCGCCCAGCCGGGCGAGGGGTGGTGAGGACCGCCGCCACCTACTTGCAGCAGACAAGACACGCGTGGGACGCTCCGCCGCGTCTTGCTGCACGCCAACACTGGCGGGCTCCCCGCTTTGTGTAAGGTGTATGCTTATGTCATGTGTATTTATATATTATTATGTCATATATTATTATTGTATTTGTATTAGATCATGTATAAATGTACGCTATTGCACAATAAACCTATACAAACAACAAATTTAACTTTATTGAATTACTTGCTTCGCTCCATCTATTAATATCCGCTTTGATTACATACCCCCTGATCTAACTTATTTTGAATTGTTCGCCCCCTCCCCTTATAATTCTTTCTTGCTGTGGTTTATAGTGAATTTCTTGTATTCCGCTTTAGAATTCGCTGATGATGGTCATCATTAATGACCGAAACGTCCGGAAAATTAAATATTCGTAAGTAACTAAGTAACCATCGCATACGTATTCATATTCCTGCTATATACATATATATATATATATATATATATATATATATATATATATATATATATATATATATATATATATATATATATAATTTTAAGAATGAATCCAAAGACCAAAAAGAAAGCGTTTCCATTAAACTGATTCTTTAATGACAACGTTTCAGGCTCCAAGCCTATCTTCAGGTCTGATAAAGAGAAATGAAGAAATATTTAAATTCTAACAAATTAATTATTGGTCTAAGGTGAAACTCCAATTCAGATAGACAAAATATCATTTAAATGGGAAAGACTAAGGAGAGAAGGGGACGGAGCATGTCACTTACCGGGTTGAGCCGTGAGGAAAACTCAACTGAATAAGTTAAGAATTGAATTTGTAAAGTGCATCGCTTGTTTGATGACTGCTTCGCCATATTTCATAACAAAGATCAAGCAAACAGTTTTTTTTACAGTTTATCAACGCCCTGTACACCGACATTAAATACACTGTCGAGTTTGAAAAAGACAATGTCATTCCCTTTTTTGACTTATTGATTGACAAGTCGGGCAATAAAATAAACACCCAAGTATACCGAAAACCTACCTTCACTGGATTAGGACTCAATTTGTTCAGTTTCTGCGATTCACTCTTCAAATTGAATTCTATAAAAACACTTCTTCAATCGTGCTTATCACCTATCCTAAACTTATTTTTCTCTCCATAAAGAATTTGACTTTCTTCGTACCTTTTCAAAAATAACTGTTATCCCAGTAATTTATACGATAAGTTACTTAAGAAATTCTTATACCAGCAATGTGAGCCAAGGTTACCTATTAACACCGCCTCCAAAGACTCTATGTATC